>CM038679.1:478860307-479460307 GCA_021605205.1 Aegilops longissima | reverse complement strand
GACTTCACGGATGTTAATAAAGCTTGTCCAAAAGACCCATTTCCCTTGCGGCGCATCGACCAGATTGTTGACTCCACGGCTGGATGTGATTTGCTTTCATTTCTTGATGCATACTCGAGATATCATCAGATCTTCATGGCGAAAGAGGATGAAGAAAACTGCATTCATCACCCCATGTGGCACCTACTGTTTTGTACGGATGCCTTTTGGGCTAAAGAATGCTGGTTCAACGTTTGCAAGAGTAGTCCATGACGCTTTTGAGCCGCAAATGCACGAAATGTAGAAGCCTACATGGATGACATAGTGGTCAAGAGCAAGGACAAAGCAACTCTGGTTCAAGATTTAGATGAGACCTTTGCAAATCTGCGCAAGATCAACCTCAAGCTCAACCCCGAGAAGTGCGTGTTTGGAGTTCCCTCCGGCAAGCTTCTCGGGTTCTTCGTGTCTCAGCGGGGAATTGAAGCCAATCCCGACAAGATCAAGGCCATTGAGCAGATTGAAGCACCAAAGCGCGTCAAGGATGTACGAAGACTTGCCGGTTGCGTGGCTGCTCTCAAAGAGGTTTATCTCTAGGTCTGCTGAGCGCGCCTTGCCATTTTTCAAGATTTTGAAAAAGGCAGGTCCAATGAAATGGACTCCCGAAGCGGAGGCTGCGCTGCAGGACTTAAAGAGGTACCTGTCCTCCACTCCAATACTTGTCGCACCTAGGCCACAAGAGAAGTTGCTGCTATACATAGCGGCAACCAATCAAGTAGTTAGTGCTGCGTTAGTAGCGGAAAGGGAGGCAGACGATGAGCCGGCAACCAAGGCAGATGCATCCAGCGACAACCAGGGGGCTTCATCGACAAACTCTGGTCCCGACAAGGATGGATATGCGCAGGATTGTGAGAAGATGCAGAAGAGGATGGTGCAGCGCCCAGTGTACTTTGTCAGTTCCCTTCTACAGGGGGCTAAGTCAAGGTACTCTGGTGTGCAGAAATTGCTTTTCGGCCTCCTCATGGCCTCGAGAAAGCTGCGCCATTACTTCCAAGCACATGAGATAATAGTCGTCACTCGCTTTCCCCTGAAGAGGATATTGCAAAATCCAGAAGCAACAGGAAGGATTGTTGAGTGGGCACTGGAACTGTCAAGCTTTGGCCTCAAGTTTGAAAGCACTTCAACTATCCAAAGCAGAGCGTTGGCAGAGTTTATAGCAGAATGGACGCCAACGCAAGATGAAGAAATTCCAGAGATGAGCATCCCGGTCAAGGAAGCAAGTAAAGAGTGGCTGATGTACTTTGATGGTGCCTTCTCGCTGCAAGGCGCCGGTGCGGGCGTGCTGCTCGTCGCACCCACCGGATAGCACCTCAAGTACATAGTTCAAATGCACTTTCCCAAGGAGCAAGCAACAAACAATACAGCAGAGTATGAAGGTTTGCTTGCCGGTCTCAGGATTGCGGTAGACCTGGGGATCAAGAAGCTCATTGTCAGGGGTGACTCGCAGCTTGTCGTCCGCCAAGTAAACAAAGATTATCAGAGTCCGTTGATGGAAGCCTACGTTGATGAGGTAAGAAAGCTAGAAGAGCACTTTGACGGCCTACAAATGGAACATGTTCCAAGAGCTCAGAATGATATTGCTGATGGCTGTCAAGTCGTCGACTCAAGTTACCTGTGGAACCAGGGATTTTTGTGCTCAAGCTGACTCGACCGATTGTAACACCATCAACTGGACAGAACAAGAAGAGGAAGTTGATTTCTGGTGACTACTTCCCGGCCGAGCTACCCGAAGCCGCTGCCGCGAAGGTCCCCAGGATCAACACCAAAAATGCTGAGGAGCAGTCTGCTCTGACAAGCCCTAGGGTTTGTTTCGTTGAAGCAGACGCTCCCGACAAGTTTTTCTCCGGCAAGCTTGTCGGGGAACATCAAGCTCCGGCTGAGCCGCAGGTTCTTGCCGTAGAAGCGGATGTTCCCACGGCAGCAGATGTGCCTTTAGTCCTTGTTGTTGAGCCGCAAGCTCCAGCATGGGCACAGCAGATTGTCCATTTCCTTCAGACAGGAGAACTTCCCGAAGAGCAAGAAGAAGCGGAGAGAGTAGCCCGGCAGTCAAGTATGTACCAGTTTGTCGACAAAGAAGCTGCATGTAAGAAGACTCAACGGTGTGAAATTGAAGTGTATTCACCGGAAGATGGATGAAGCTGTTGGCGAGAGATACACGAGGCATATGTGGTCACCACATTGGCACAAGAGCACTTGCCGCAAAGCTTTCCGGCAAGGTTTCTTCTGGCCGACAGCCCTCCGTGATGCAACTGCACAAGTAACCAAGTGTGAAGCGTGCGGCCCATTCCAAGCAGATACACCAGCCAGCTCAAGCTCTCCGGACGATCCCTTTATCCTGGCCATTTTCGATCAGGGGCTCGATATCCTCGGCCCTTTTCCCGAGCTGTCGGGGCTTTGAGTACTTGTACGTTGTAATCGACAAGTTCACAAAGTGGCGGAAGTGGAAGCGAGTGAGGAAGGTGACAGCACAACGTGATCAAGTTCTTCAGGTCAATTGTTTGCCGTTTTGGGATTCCTAACAGGATCATCACCGACAACGGCACACAGTTCACGAGCCGCACCTTCATGCAGTACGTCCAAGATCTTGGCGCCAAGGTCTGCTTCGCTTCTGTTGCTCATCCGAGAAGCAACGGTCAAGCGGAGAGGGCAAACGCTGAAGTGCTGCGAGGACTCAAGACCAGAACTTTCGACAGGCTGCACAAGTGCGGAAGAAACTGGATTGAGGAGCTGTCGGTGGTTCTTTGGTCGATCAGGACGACGCCAAATCGAGCCACTGGCCAGACACCTTTCGCTCTAGTCTATGGAGCAGAGGCAGTTCTCCCCACGGAACTCGTATACGGGTCACCTCGAGTACTCGCTTATGATGAGCTTGAGCAAGAGCAGCTGCGACAAGATGACGCGCTGCTCCTTGAGGAAGACCGTCTTCAGGCTGTTGTACGAGCTGCTCGTTACCAGCAAGCTTTGCGCCGCTACCATAGCCGCAAAGTTAGTGCCAGAAGTTTCGAGGAAGGCGACCTTGTTCTTCGGCGCGTTCAGTCCGCCAAGAATTCCAACAAGTTGACGCCGAAGTGGGAAGGCCCTTATCGGGTGAAACGAGTCACTAGGCCTGCGCTGTCATGCTTTGAGACCGAAGATGGCATTCGGTGAGCAACTCTGGAACATTGAGCATCTTCGTAAGTTTTACCCATAGAAGCGCGTTTCGGAACCTGTTCCGGCAACCACCTTTTGTACAAGTCTTGCCGATGTTGCATGTAATCCTTTGTACAAAGCCGGGCGCAGACCCCGTGCATAAGTAAAGCTCATGTGTTGCGCACAACTTGTCAACTACATGCTTTCATAATCCTTTTTTGCATGTGTTATCTAACATTTTGTGCAGCATCCACACCCGGTAAGCAATAACGAGCCACAAGGCTCCATAACTTTATTTTCTCTTCTTTCTCTTTCTCAAAGAAAGGAAGGTTCATCCACCCACAAGTTAGCCGGGGAAGGAGAAGATAATGGTGTGGGCCACCAAGCGTCGCTCGAGGAAGTATCGCCTTGCCGGGAAGCAAACGACAGAAAAGCTAAGTTGCCAAAGTTTGAGCAATCAGTTTTAAATTTTTAAGTTATCTTCCTCGAACGATAGTACTTTGTATGGAAAACCTGTGCGCGGAGGAACCAACTCGTAGCTAGTTTGCGCCCTTACTTTGTTTTGAGTCCGCTCAACAACTTAAGTGAGCTGCAACTAGTTGCGACAAGGTTGCTTGTCGGAAGCGGCGCCGCCAGCAAGCTGTTGACGTTCCGCACTCAGCGCTTGCGGCAAAGGTGCCCGCGCCGACAAGTTCCCTAAAAGCGTAGGGCACAAACATACAAAGGAAGGAATCAAGTAAAGGAAATAACATTGCAATCGTTGCCTAAGATAGAGTATATTACAAAATAACTTGTCGCAGATCTAATAAATTGTTCTCCTAAACATGATCAGCAGCGACAAGGGAAAGATAAATTTGGCGGCCTAGTCTATGCGGTCTCCATCAACCCGCTTGATCTTGCCCACCTTGTCCACAATGGGTGCGACAAGGGCTTTGAGCGCCTCCACATCGGCATCTGGCGGCAAGGATCTGAGGACGCCGTTGAGGTTGAGGCCTGGATTCCGGAAGATCACCTTCATCAACACCTTCTGGACAGCTCCCGCACAGATCTGGCGCGATTCGTCGGCCAGCTGCTTTGGGATCTCTTCCCGGAGCCGCTGGAGATCCGTCACCACGCCCTTGAGGAACAGGCTGAGCTTGGCGCTGGGTTGGAGGCGCTCGTCGGAAGAGTACCCAAGATCCACCATCCCCAGCTCCATCAGCTCCTTGTCGATGGCGGCGGCAGTATCCACGAGACCCTCCGTCCAGTGCATCACATTCTCTCTGAAGGTGTTCTGGGCAGTCGTGGCACTCGTCAGCAGCTCCTCGTTGGTCTTGATCGTCTCCAACAGGGCCACCTCCCGCTCCTTGGTGCCATCCAGCGTCTCCATCAGGGTGGACAGCTTCAGCTCAAGATCTGCCTTGGAGTCCTTGGCGGCATCGAGCTCTTTTATCCTCTCAGTGAGACGGCCCTGCAACTCGCCAAGAGTGTAGGCGTCCTTCTCGCACTCGTGCTTCAGCGCGGCGAGCTCTTCGCCGCTCTTCTGCAGACTGGCCTCCAGCTGCGTCACTTTTGTCTCCAACTCCTTCTTGGCGGCCTCGGCAGCTGCGGCAGCGTCCTTTGCTTCCTTGAGAGCTCCGCCAAGTGATTGCTTTCATGGCAAGCTCTTCCTCATAGCTGTCAAGGTTGATCTTCCGCTGCGCCAGCTTGCCTTCTTGCGCAGATAGCTTCTCGCCGGCAAGCCGTTGCTGCTCCTCGACTTCAGCCTTCTCAAGGATGAAGGCTGTGCGCTCTTCAATGAAGTCGCCCCGCTCTTCTGCCATGTCCCGGAGAGCTTCTTGGTTGGCGCACCGGAGCTCTTCTGCGCGCTTCTCCATGTCTGCTCCCGCCCTTGCGGCGAGTGCTTCCGGGACTCCAGCTTGGCTTGTCGGGCGGTAGAGCGACAACAGCTTCTTCAGCAATGCTCCTCCTCGAGACTTCGCCATGCTGCTGCTTGGCGCGTCAACCAGCGACAGCCCAGCGGAGGCGAGCAGCTCTTCGTCAAAGGTCTCCCCTTCGACCGGCGCCTGAGCTCGGCGCCTGTGGGAGCTTGATGAAGACGCCGTCGCCGCCTTCCGTAGGCGCCGGGCTGGGCTCTTGAACTGACGGTGCACCGGTGGCGGAGGATCGGCGGTCGGTGTAGCGCTGGCGCTCCTGCGGCCTCGTGGTCGTCGATCGATCACTGACCCCTCGCCAGCCTTAGCAGCCGGCAGCCTTGGCGGCCTCTCGCCGGCGGACCCATCGGCGGCCGCCCTCTTCCTCATGGCGGGCGCCGTTGTCGGTGTTGCCGTGCGCGTCCTCCTCGCCGGCAACCTCAGTCTCCATCGGCTCTGCGGCAGATGGATCTGACGATCAGAAAAAGAAAGAACAGTCAAGCAAATGTTCGAAAAGAAAAATAGAAGAAAAAGAGCCCAAGGGAAATTTTCGGTCTAAAGGGATTACCTGCGATGGGATCTGTGGCCGCGGTCTCAACCACCGGATGATCTCCGGCGCTGCCCCTTGTCGGAGAAGCATCCCTTGCCGGAGAAGCATCCCTTGCCGGAGAATTCTCCCTTGGCGGCGTAGTTGAAGCAGAAGGAATTTCAGGAGCGGCTTCCGGGCACTCCTGATGAGGCTGCTCTGCTCCTACACAAATCAAAAAGTCGGATATCAGCAAAGAAGGAGCACCCATGCACGCCTAGCCGTAAGAAATAAACCATGTACTTACGCTGGGGGCTGTGCTGGGGGCTGCTTTGAGTAAGGGTTGCCGGGTCCGGCAAGGGGGTCTCAGATGCGCCTCCTGTTGCCACGGGGGGATCATCTTCGATGACGACCACCGGGGTCTTGGCTCTCTTCGACGCTCTCTGGACCAGCGCCCTGAAAAGGAAAGAGTTCAGAATGAAGCAAATCATATACAAGACAAAACAATCAAATTGAAGAAATACAAACACAGCATAGAAGCTTACTCTTCTTCTTCTTCCTCGTCGGAGCTGAGCGCGGAGAGATCAAATTCCGGCTCGCCTCCGGTGCGAAGAGGTGGAGGAGTAGGTTCCCTTGGCCGCTTGGCGGGAGTGGCAGCGGTGGCCTAAGAAGATCCCGCCTCAGTTGTTGCAGCGGTGTGGGGTGCTCCCGCGACAACAGTGCTTGCCGCGGTGGAGCGCGTCGCACGGCGCTGCGGCTGTTGGCCCGTCTACCGCCCCGTCACTTCCGCGGCCTTGCGGAGACGCCTTCTTGGTGGAGCTGCGGGCTCCGCTCGCGGCAAGCTACTCGAAGGTGTGGAGGAGGCGCCCTCGGCGGACTCTCTCGGCTCAACTTCGGGCTCGGCCTGCTCCTCCTCGCCGGCAAGCTCCTCTCGATCGGCAAGGCTTGCCGCCTCTGCTTCCTCTGCCACCTCCACGGTGAACCCGAATTCGCCAGCGGCAGCAGCTGCTGCCGCCTCCTCCAACCTGGTGGCAATGCGCTGCATCTCGGCGTCGGTGGTGTCGCGGGTGAGCCACTTCTGCTCGTCGGTGCGGATCGGCACTTCTACCAAGCTATCGAAGAACTGCCGCACGACGTCGTCCGCAGGCTCTTGCCAGGTTGGAACGATCCCATGCGAATCGCACAAGGGCATCATGGCGCGAATGCGGTCGAGCGAAGAATTGTTGCACAATGGGACGACCCCCCTCGGCAACATAAACCACTCGGGGTGATCGGGGTCGTGCTTGAACAACTCCAGAAGCATTGCGTCCAACTCCAAGACGGTGAAATTCCAGTTGAGGCCCGGGCGCAACCTCATGATATCCGCCGGGTTTTGGAACTCCCAAGCAGGTCTCCTCCTCTCCTGCAAGGGAAGCGTCTGGCGAAGAAAATCTCGCCAATCTGCGCCTCTGAGTGAGTCCGGCAAGCCTGAGGCGCAGGATCCGGGTCACAGCAATCTTCAACCTAGCATCCTCCGGCGCCAAGTTGCTCCAATCATTGCCGCGCACTATGGGAGTTTGGCGCTGGGCAGTGAAGGGCTGCGGGTTCTCCTCACGATCCAACACCAATCGGCTCTCCACTCCTCCCACTTGCTGCGGAGCTCTCCTTCCAGATAGGATTCTTTCTTGCCGATCCTGGAGATCCAAGCAATCCCTCCGGCAAGTGGCTCTCCTCTCTCGACGCGGGGCATGAAGAAGTGGCGGAAAAGGGCTACGTTTGGGTGGACTCCGACAAAGTTTTCGCAGAGGTGTGCGAAAACCGCCATGGTCAAGACAGCGTTGGGGGTGAAATCAAGGAGGCGAAACCCGTAGGTGTTCATGATATCGCAAAAGAACTCAGAGAAGGGCGGGCAGAGCCCGCAATAGAAGAAGAGCGCGAAGAAGGGGTACCCGCTCAAAGCTGACTCTGATGCGGCGGCGGAGAGTACCTTCGTGCGCGGATGCGCCCATGTCTCCGTCGACCAGAAGAGGTAGTAGCCCTCCCTCAGCTCCTTCGCGTCGAGCTGGGGGAAGAGGGCCGCTCCTTTCGCAGGCGCTGCGAGCAGCTGCGCCGGCCGACTTCACGCCCTTCCCTTGTCGGCTTTGAGCCATGGCGGAGGTGGTAGAGGAGACCGACGGCGTTGATGGCGTTGGTGGCGATGGGGGGCGGGGCGTTGCTCTCTTCAAGCTAGAGAAGAAGGGGGGAGCGACGGTGGTTTTCAAGATGGGACAGCAAATGGCGAGGTGGGCGACCCGCCCCTGATTCCCCTGTTTATAAGGAGGGAGAGGGGGCGGAAGTTCCGCTTTTCCATTTAAAGAAAGCCCCCCACGATCTCTCCCACGACGCCACGTTCGACGCGTGTTGTTCGTGGGGGACGTGGTGGGTCCGGAGCAAGTAACGGCGTGATCTGGGCCGCGTGCGTGCGCAGACTGTTTTGGGCCTGGCCCAACAGCGCTTCGGCACCGTGTGTGGCCCAGCCCGGGGCTCTGCCGGTGTACTAGAGTAGGGGTACCCTGGTATCCCGAACTCGCAGCGCGGCAGTTGCAGCACCTCCGGCAGGGGGCTGCCTAGTGACCGCCAAGGTCCTCCGTGGTTCCTTTGGAGCCATTCAAGAACAAAGTATTTAAGCCAAGAAGACAAGGCCCCGGCAAGAGGAGCTTGCCGGGAAGGCCACTCAAGGCACGCAGAAGACAAGACCCCGGCAAGAGGAGCTTGCCGGGAAGGCTTGGTGAGCGACAAGCTTCCGGGCGCGACAAGGATTCAGCCGCGGTAAGGCGCTTGCTGCGGCAGGCAACCTCTCTTCATCTCCGCTCCAGCTCATCCACCAACGTGTCGCCATGGGACCATTCCAGGCGTGCGTGTCAAGAGGCTGTGCAGCCAGCGGAGAGCAGCGGTAAGCGGCGCTGACAGGGGTGCCATCGTGGCAAGCGGTGGCGCCCCTGACGGTCCCTTTCTGCACTGTTTAGGCGACATGGACGGGCATTTAATGCTTTTGTCCCTTGCCGTCAGAGTTAGGTAGAATACACTGTACAAAGTAGTTGTACCAACCGCAACCCATTTTCCCATTTTCGCCCTTGTCTATGTTGCCACCTGTTGGTGACCCCTTGAGCCTATAAAAGGAGGCCCATGAGCAACGTAGAAGAGGTTCGGCTGGTTCGACTCATTCGAGACTAGAGACACTCAAGCTAGGTTTTGTAGCTCTCATTGCTCCCTAGCAAGAACACAAGATAATCAGACAAGCAGCAGTAGGAGTATTATCTCTCCGGAGAGCTCCGAAGCTGGGTAAACTGCTCGTGTGCATCGCCTCGATCTGCTCTTCGTGCAATCTCCGCCCCCCACCGAACCAAAAGGGACTCGGTCCGCCGGTCCCATAGGTGTTCGTGGGTCACGATCAGCTTCCCCGACACGGGATGACGAAAACGATTCCCGAGCTCTTCGCAATGCTAAAATTTGCGGAGGTAGAAATCAAGAAAGAGCATCAAGTGTTGATGGTTAACAAGACCACCCGTTTTAAGAAAAAAGGCAAGGGAAAGAAAGTTAACTTCAAGAAGACCGGCAAGCAAGTTGCTGCTACCGTGAAGAAACCCAAAGCTGGACCCAAGCCTAAAATTGAGTGCTTCTACTGCAAGGGAAATGGTCACTGGAAGCGGAATTGCCCCAAATACTTGGCAGATAAAAAGGATGGCAAAGTGAACAAAGGTATATTTGATATACATGTTATGGATGTGTTCCTTACTAATGCTCATAGTAGCGCCTAGATATTTGATACTGGTTATGTTGCTCATATTTGTAACTCGAAACTGGAGCTGCGGAATAAATGAAGATTGGCTAAGGACGAGGTGACGATGCACGTTGGGAATGGTTCCAAGGTTCATGTGATCGCCTTCGGCACGCTATCTCTACATCTACCTTTGGGATTAGTTTTAGACCTCAATAATTGTTTTTGGTGCCAGCATTGAGCATGAACATTATGTCTGGATCTTGTTTATTGTGAGATGGTTATTCATTTAAGTCAGAGAATAATGGTTGTTCTATTTATATGAGTATTATCTTCTGTGGTCATGCACCCTTAGTGAATGGTCTATTCTTGTTGAATCTTGATCGTATTGATACACATATTCATAATATTAATGCCAAAATACGCAAAGTTGATAATGATAGTGCAACACATTTGTGGCACTGCCGTTTAGGTCATATTGGTGTAAAGCGCATGAAGAAACTCCATACGGATGGACTTTTGGAATCACTTGATTATGCATCATTTGATACTTGCGAACCATGCCTCATGGGTAAGATGACTAAAACTCCGTTCTCCGAAACAATGGAGCGAGCTAATGACTTATTGGAAATAATACATACCGATGTATGCGGTCCGATGAGTGTTGAAGCATGCGGCCGGTATCGTTATTTTCTAACCTTCGCAGATGATTTGAGTAGGTATGGGTATATCTACTTGATGAAACACAAGTCTAAAACATTTGAAAAGTTCAAAGAATTTCAGAGTGAAGTGGAGAATCATCGTAACAAGAAAATAAAGTTTCTACGATCTGATCGTGGAGGTGAATATTTGAGTTACGATTTTGGCCTTCATTTAAGACAATGTGGAATTGTTTCACAACTCACGCCACCTGGAACACCACAGCATAATGGTGTGTCCGAACGTTGTAACCATACTTTATTAGATATGGTGTGTTCTATGATGTCTCTTACCGACTTACCGCTATCGTTTTGAGGTTATGCATTAGAGACAGCCGCATTCATGTTAAATAGGGCACCGTCTAAATCCGTTGAGACGATTCCATATGAACTATGGTTTGACAAGAAACCTAAGCTGTCATTTCTTATAGTTTGGGGATGCGATGCTTATGTCAAAAGGCTTCATCCTAATAAGCTCAAACCCAAAGCGGAGAGTGCGTCTTCATAGGATACCCTAAAGAAACTATTGGGTATATGTAACGCCCTTGATGCGGCTATATCTCCCACGTGTCGAGGCATGAATTAGAGGCATAACCGCATTGAAAGCAATGTCGCAAGTGAGGTAATCTTCACACAACCCATGTAATAAATAAGGGAAAGAGATACATAGTTGGCTTACAGTCGCCACTTCACACAATACATAAATAAACATCCATCATTCAGAGTACACAAAAGGTCCGACTACGGAACCAAAATAAAAGAAGATACCCCAAATGCTACACAGATCCCCGATCGTCCCAACTGGGCACCACTACTGATCATCAGGAAAAGACACATAGTAACGACCACGTTCCTCGTCGAACTCCCACTTGAGCTCGGGTGCGTCACCTGCACTGGCATCATCGGCACCTGCAACTGTTTTGGTAGAATATGTGAGTCACGGGGACTCAGCAATCTCACACCCGCGAGATCAAGACTATTTAAGCTTATGGGAAGGACAGAGTAGTAAGGTGGAGCTGCAGCAAGCGACTAGCATATATGGTGGCTACATCACAAAAGAGAGCGAGAAGAGGAGCAAAGCACGGTCGTGAAGCTAGTAGCGATCAAGAAGTGATCCTGAACTACTTACGTCGAGACATAACTCCAACATCGTGTTCACTTCCGGACTCACGAGAAGAGACCATCACGTTACACACGCGTTGATGTGTATTTTATTTGAGGTCAACTTCGGGTTTTCTACAACCGGACATTAACAAATTCCCATCTGCCTCATAACCGCGGGCACGGCTTTGAAAGATATTACCTGCGCAGGGTGTCCCAACTTAGCCCATTATAAGCTCTCACGGTCAACGAAGGATATTCCTTCTACCGGAAGACCCGATCAATCTCGAATCCCGGACTACAAGACATTTCGACAAAGAATAAAACAAGACCAGCAAAGCCGCCCGATTGTGCCGACAAATCCCGATAGGAGCTGCACATATCTCGTTCTCGGCACACCGGATGAGCCAGACGTCGGGTTGGCATAGACCCTGATTGCCCAAGGGCGCCGGACATCGCTCAAGTTGGACCAGCACTCAAGGAGAACTGGCCCGGGTTAAAATAAAGATGACCCTCGGGCTCGCGAAACCCGGGGAAAAAGGCTTAGGTGGCAAATGGTAAAACCAAAGTTGGGCCTTGCTGGACGAGTCTTATTCAAAGCGAACTATCAAGGGGTCCCATAAATCACCCAACCGTAAGGAACGCAAAATCAAGGAACATAACACCGTATGACGGAAACTAGGGTGGCAAGAGTGGAACAAAACACTAGGCATAAGGCCGAGCCTTCCACCCTTTACCAAGTATATAGATGCATTAATTATAGCAGATATATATTGTGATATCCCCAACAAGTAAACATGTTCCGATCAGGAACAACATCTCCATGTTCCAACAAGGAACAAACTTCAACTTCACCTGCAACTAGCAACGCTATAAGAGGGGCTGAGCAAAGCGGTAACATAGCCAAACAACGGTTTGCTAGGAAAGGATGGTTAGGGGCTGACATGGCAATATGGGTGGCATGATATAGCAAGTGGTAGGCATCGCAGCATAGGCATAGCAAAAGAGTGAGCAACTAGCAATAGCAAAGATAGAAGTGATTTCGAGGGTATGGTCATCTTGCCTGCAATGTTCTCAGAGTTGTCGAAAGCTTGATCCTCGTAAGCGTTCTCAACAGGTTCCTCGTTCACGTGCTCGTCTCCCGGCTCTACCCAAAGCAACAACACAAACAAAGGAACCACAATAAATCACGGTGCAATGCACAATCAACATGATGCAAAACATGGCATGATATGCGAGATGTGATATGCAATGCGTATGCGCGCTCCGGAAGGAAAATGATGAACCAGGCATCAACTTGGCAAACCAAGTATGCCACTGGAAAGATGAGATGATTTCGGTTGAAATCGATATAAAGATCACCGGAATCGGATGCACGGTTTGCAAATGACAAGCAAAACAAGAATGGCACAAATCTGCCATTAACAGCATGATGCCACTTAGCAAGCAACAATAAATTAAGCTACTGCACCCAAACGTATCAACAAGGCACATGGCAGTGATCTACACAAGATGCTTGACAAAAGATGATCACTGAGCTACGGCTAAATCACATCATAACCGGTTCAAACAAGCATGGCAAAAGTGCACAAAATATCAGGCTGGACATGGCAAAAACAGCATCAGGTTGCAATGTTCAGAGCAAAAAAACTACATGCTACAGGAACTTATAATATCAAAACAAGGCATGGCATGAATCAAATCAAAGCATAGAACAAAAGTCCCTTACTGACCATAAGCCAAAAAGGATCAGAAAATATAGTAACACTCATGTCAATATTGAAAGTTCCGTTAACAGATTCAGCAACATGACATGTCAAAAACTGATAACAAGTAGGCATGTTTACAAGCTCAATGCACTCACTACAGAGCCTTATATGATAAACTAAGCATACATACATCAAGAAGACATGGCATAGAAGACATACATGGCAAGAACAAGAACATAGCATACATGGATCAACCACAACAACCTTGGCAAAATTGAATAACATGTAAACAATCTGCCAGAAACATTTGATAGCAAAAGTAGAGCTCGATTGACTCAAGCTATGGCACTCCATAATTGCAAACAAAGGCATGGATGGATAGAGCAAAACATGTTTAACAAAACATCCTTACTGAAGTATCTCAAAATATGCATGGATCTCTTGGTAGCATCAAGTTAACATGGCATCAAAAATCAGCTAAACAGGGCTGAAAACAGCAACATCAGGACACCTACTTTGCATGCTTGTGCTAGTCACCACATAGATCACAAAAATACATGGCATACACCCCTGGAAAGATGGCATGGCATATTACAAAAAACATGTAGGACTCAAATTCATAGGGTGCACACATCAATCATGGCAAAAATAACAAAAGTGCAAGTTCTGTTAAGAAACAGAAACTAACATCACATAGCCCTCTTCCAACAGCATTTCGGGCATCAAGATGAGCTGAAATGAAAATTATGCAATCAGATGAAATGATCTACTCTTCGAGACGAACATTTTGATATATTGTACGCGCAAAATGGATCTACAGATGCAAAGTTACGCTACGTTGAAAATGCCACGAATTATCAATGAGATAAAAAACTTGGAAGAAATATGAGGGGGGAAGAAGGTCAACGGGCGGCTAGTTCGGGATCGGATCGGGACCCGGCCCGATCGGCGACGGCGGCGGCGGCGCTGGCTCGCCGGAGCCCGGCGAGGAGGAGGAGGAGAGACCGAGGGTCGGGGCGGCCGGCGGAGGGAGGTCGCCGGCGAGGCGGCGAGGTCCCGGCCGGGCGCGTGGTGGCGGCGACCAGGAGGCGGCGGGCGGCGGCGACCAGCGGCGGCGAGTCGGCGAGATGGCGCGGGCGGGCAGCCGAGGCGGAGGCGCTGGGCCGGCGGGCGGGGTGGCGGCCGAGGCGGCGGGGGAGGCCTTCGAGCGCGGGCGGCGTCCGAAACGGAGGGCCCAGCTGGGCTCAGCCGGGCGGCGGCTGGAGACGGTGGCGCCCACGTGGCAGCGAGGGATTAGCGCGGCGGCAGGGCGGACATGTCCGGCGGGGCGACGCGTCCGCTCGGCGCGAGGAGGAAAATTAGGGTTTCGGGTGGAATGATCCGGAATTTGGAGAGGCATATTTATAGGTAGAGGGAGCTAGGAGAGTCCAAATGAGGTGCGGTTTTCGCCCACACGATCGTGATCGAACGACGGAGAGCATGGAAGTGACTTAGATGGGCTATTGGACCATTTTGGAGGGGTGTTGGGCTGCAACTTAAAAGAGGCCTTTGCGAGATTGCGGTTAACCGTTGGAGTACCAAACGAGCTCCAAATGACCCGAAACTTGACCGGTGGTCTATGGGTGGTATACCAAGGCCACTAGACAAACCTCGGTCCATTCCGAGAAGGTTTAGTACCCGCACACGGAAAAAACATAAAAGGGACCGCCGGGGGAGATAGGAGTGCCGGATTGCAAAACGGACAACGGGAAAAATGCTCGGAATCATGAGACGAACACGTATGCAAATGCGATGCACATGATGACATGATATAAAATGCATGACATGGACAAAATGCAAATGAAGAAAAACCCAACCACGGAGGGAATATCATATCACAATGCCGAAAATGGCAAGAGTTGGAGTTACAAATATGGAAAGTTACGTCCGGGTGTTACAACACTCCACCACTACAAGAGGATCTCGTCCGAGATCTAGGACTGAAAGAACTCCGGATATTCGAACGGAGGTGATCCTCGCGCCCCGGTGGCTTCACGGTCGGAATGGTGTGACCACTTCACTTTCAGGAATTTGATTGACTTGTTGCGAGTCTTGCGCTCGGTTTCTTCAAGAATAGCAATGGGTGCTCATGATAAGAGAGATCTTCTTGAAGGTCAATCTCTTGAAGTTGATAGTGCGTTCAGAGTCTTGAAGCACTTGCGAAGCTGTGACACGTGAAACACATCGTGCACATTTGCGAAGTTGGATGGAAGCTCAAGTTGATAGGCGAGATCGCCTCTTTGCCAATGATCTTGAAAGGACCCACGTATCTAGGGGCAAGCTTCCCTTTGATACCGGGCGGCGAGTGCCTTTCATTGGAGAGACGCGGAGGTAGACATGGTCTCCGATTTCAAAAGCCACATCACGGTGCTTATCATCATAATATCTCTTACGCGCGATTATTGCGGCTTTGAGATTCTCACGAATGACTTTGCACATTTCTTACGCTTCGTGATCAAGTCATTGCCAAGAAGTTGGCGTTCACTGTCTCGCACCAATTGAGAGGAGTACGCACTTTCGCCATAGAGAATTTCGAATGGGGCCTTGCCCAACTCGCTTGGAAGCTGTTGTTGTAGGAGAACTTCGGCATATGGAAGACAATCTTCCCACTTCATACCGAAGGAAATGACACAAGCCCCGAGCATATCTTCAAGGATTTGATTAACTCGCTCGACTTGGCCACTTGTTTGAGGATGGAAAGCTGTGCTGAAACGAATGTTGGTGCCCATGGCCTTCTGAAAAGAATCCCAAAACTTGGAGGTAAAGATGCTGCCACGGTCTGAAGAGATCACTTGTGGAATGCCGTGCAAGGAGACAATCCTGGAGGTGTATAGCTCTGCCAACTGAGCTGCTGTGATGGATTCTTTGATAGGAAGAAAATGAGCCACTTTAGTAAGCTTGTCAATGACAACGAAGATAGCATCATTTCCACGCTTGGACTTTGGAAAACCAGTCACGAAGTCCATTTCAATATGATCAAACTTCCATTCTGGAATAGCAAGAGGTTGAAGGAGACCAGCTGGTCTTTGGTGTTCTGCTTTCACTCTTCTGCAGACATCACACTCATTCACGAATTGAGCAATTTCTCGCTTCATTCGAGTCCACCAATATGACTGCTTGAGATCATGGTACATCTTCGTACTTCCAGGATGAATGGATAGAAGCGAATTGTGAGCCTCGTTCATAATGACTTTTCTCAGATCACCCTTAGGAACCACAATCCGGTCCTCAAAGAAAAGAGTATCTTTGTCATCAATATGGAAGCACTTGTACTTGGAAATGCCCTTGTCGATACCACGTTTCACCTTTTTCACCATGGTATCCGAAGTTGAGCCTCACGAATCTGATCTTCCAAAGTAGGAGAGACTATGAGGTTGGCAAGAAAGCCTTGAGGAACAACTTGAAGATTCAGCTTATGGAAAGCTTCACGAGATCCGGTGAAAGGGCTTGAGGATTAGACTGCTTGCGATAAGCCTTCCTGCTCAAAGCATCTGCAATGACATTGGCCTTGCCCGGAGTATATTCAATACTTGGGTTGTACTCTTGAATCATTTCGACCCATCGAGTCTGCCTGAGGTTGAGGTTGGGTTGAGTGAAGATATACTTGAGACTCTTGTGATCGGTGAAAATGTCCACTTTCCTTCCCAACAAGAGATGTCTCCACGTTATCAATGCATGGACAACTGCCGCCAACTCAAGATCGTGAGTGGGGTAGTTCTTTTCGTTGGGCTTCAACTGGCGAGAGGTATAGGCCACAACTCTCTTCTCTTGCATTAACACAGCACCGAGACCTTGAAGAGAAGCATCACAGAAAACTTCAAATGGCTTGGATTCATCAGGAGGAGTCAAGACAGGAGCTGTGACGAGTTTCTCTTTGAGGGTATTGAAAGCAACATCACACTTAGGAGACCAGACATACTTCACATGCTTCTGGAGGAGGTTGGAAAGAGGCTTTGCAATCTTGGAGAAGTTCTCAACGAATCTTCGGCAATAGCTTGCAAGACCAAGAAAACTGCGGAGCTGCTTGACATTCTGAGGAGGTTCCCAATTCACAATTGCGGACACCTTCTCGGGATTAACAGCGATGCCCTTGGCGGAGATGATATGACCAAGATAAAGCACTTCATCAAGCCAAAATTCACATTTGGAGAACTTAGCATAGAATTGATGCTCTCGAGCTTGTCTAGCACCAATCGCAAATGTTTGGCATGATCCTTCTTATTCTTGGAGAAGACCAAAATATCATCAAGATAGACCAAGACGAATTCATTGGTGTAGGGATTGAAAATGAAGTTCATCATCCGAGAGAATGTTGGAGGAGCATTGACAAGGCGAAAGACATGACAAGATATTCATAAGAACCAAAGCTTGTTCGAATGCTGTCTTGGGAATATCTTGTTCACGAATGCGAATCTGATGATAACCCATACGAAGGTCAAGCTTGGAGAACACTTTAGCACCTTTGAGTTGCTCGAAAAGCTCATTGATGTTGGGAAGTGGATACTTGTTCTTGATTGTCTTCTTATTCAATGGACGGTAATCGGCGCAAAGTCGGTCCGTGCCATCCTTCTTCGGACAAAAGAACACCACAACCCCAAGGAGATGAACTCGGTCCGATCAAACCAGACGCTCTTGTTCATCGAGCTGCTTCTTCAATTCCTTCAGCTCATCAGGTCCAAGCTTGTATGGGCGCTTGCAAACGGGTTCGATGCGGCTCAAGATCGATAACGAACTCAAGCGGCGATGAGGAGGCATACCCGAAGCTCTTACGGAAAGACATCTTGGTACTCACAAGCGATTGAATCGAGAGATAGCATCAATTCGCCCTTCTCATTGAGAGAAAACAACCGAATGGTTTCATCACGAAGGCATAGATGATCACATCATTAGAAGAGTGAGTCAATTGAATTTCCACAGCAGCACAATCAAGCTGAGCTTTGTGCTTGATAAAGCCATCCATTCCGAGAATAAGATCAATATCCGAGTCACCAAGGACAATTGGTTTAGCCAGAAATCTATAATCGCCCATCTTGATAGAAACATCCGAACCATGGAGCTTGCATGCATGAATTTACCCGGAGAGACAACCGATAATGGTTTAGGCAAATCTTGAAAAACCAACTCATGCTTAGATGCAAAAGGTCTTGAAATGAAAGAATGCGATGCACCAAAGATCAAATAAGACTTTTGCAGAATATCATTAATCGAGAGATTACCCATTATCACATCGGAGATTCCTCCGCTTGAGCTGCATTCATCATATTGACCTTTGCAGACTTGGGATTATGCTTGACCACCGCATTGCTGGAAGATTTCACAGAGGAGGAGGCGGAAGGCGCCTCTGGTTGAAGCATTTGTTTGCATAGTGACCTTTCTGCGACACTTGTTGCAAGTCACCTCGAGAGCGGCGGTGGTAAGGAGCATTTGACCTTGGAGCTTGAGAATTAGACTTGTTACGATAGCTTGGGTTGGGTGGGTGGGAAGATCCACGGCCACCTGAGTTCTTCTGCGATAAGGCCGACGGAACGGAGGAGGAGGAAGGTAGAACTTCTGCTGCTTAGCTGCCACTTGAGAGGAAGAAGAAGACTGAACTGCATCCCCGATTCTCTTCTTAGAAGCCTCACATTTGAGCTGGGCAGCTTCTTGCTTGATGCCATGTTGTAGAATTCATCATACTTTTACGGCTCAAAAGCACAAGAGCTAATTGCAGATCTTCTCTCGCACCACCTCTGAATTGATAGATCATACTCTTTTCATCGTGTCGTCTTGCTTAGCAAAGCGAGCGAGTTTACAACTGGATATTGTATTGATAGACAGACATGTTGCCTTGCTTGAGATTGCGGAACTCCTCACGCTTGCTCTCAACAACACTTTTGAATGTGGTGAGCTCTGAAATCTCGGCGGAACTCATCCCGAGTAATGACACGACCTCCTCTGGAATCTTTGTATTCTGGTACCACTCAGCAGCTTGATCCTTGAGTTGAAACGATGCAAACTTGACAAAGTCCTCGGTCGACATTGCTACAATCAAAATGCTTGCAGATGTCCACAAGCCAATCGTCGCGTCTGTGGCCTCGACACGAAACCGAAAGACTTCGCTGATTAGCGAGGAACCGATCGAGAGTAGCAAAGTGCGGCTGGTTGTTGCCTTGACCTTGATTTCCTTGATCGCCTTGCCCTTGAGTACGTTCTTGCAAGAGCTGCAAAATCATCGAGCATTGGCATTGGTGGCTGCCATGATAGCTTGCCGGGCCTCTGGAGGCGGAGGTGGAGGTGGAGGTTCGATGATCCCCATCATTGCGATCCGGATTCGGGCGCATTGGCGAGCCATCTGAAGAGGGTGACATCCGTTAGTCCTTTGATAGACAAATAGTCAAGTAGAATCAACGGATAGAAATTGCAACATATAGTCTTCACAATAAACATTCGAACAAGAATGAACGAATGAATTTCAAAGTTAATCATCACACGTCCATTAAGGTGAGAAGCCACTTAGATAAAGATATGGAAACAACATCTGTCTTAGAAACAAATCAAATATCACAACTGAAAACAAAAGATTGGCTTCTAGAATTAGCCGGAACAAACACATGATAGAGATTTCGCCCAAAGTGTTCGTGGTGGGGCCCACACGGACACGACGTATAGCGGACGTCACGAATGACAAACAAGACGTCCCCGAATCAGCATAGCCAAGGATTCTTTAAGGCGTCTCGCGACCATTGTAATCGACCGTGAATGGGCGGACCACTAGACGTTGAACCCCAATCTCAAATCATACATCATCGGAAAGAATATCACGTAAGCTACTAGAATTCCCACCTATAAACTCCCGAAACTTTCTGGTTATGCAATCTGGTGTTGGGGATCGGGGACACAAAATATATCACCCAAACTAACAATACCTAGATCTAGATGTATCCATCCGTCAACACATAACCAAGAAATCCTCGAAATCGTGTACCTCGACCTTGAAAAACATCCGTTATACAAGTCATGGCAATACTCCCTTTTCGCCCGATCTTCGGGTTATCGGGTTATCTCACCAACAACTGCACAAAAGAGATTTCGATGTCGGCAAAACTCGGTATTCCAGAACTGCAACGATAAAATTGTGACGACAACACCTCGGAGCTCAACTCCCGGACACCGCCACAACTCCTAAATGTCGGGAGGCACCAAGAACAATGTTCTCGTCACAAAACCATCGAACGATCCCAAGATACCCGCGTGATCCTAAAAAAATTTAGTGAAATTTGAGAAGAGGAGAGTCAAAATTCTCGTCGGGATACCTCACCAGAGCGCGGCAGAAGGGACTGGGGAGTAAAAAGAATCCTACTCTCCGATATATATAATCCTAAGACTCAAAACATTTTCCATTCTAGACTCAACAACGCCAGCAAACAATCAAGTAGGGGGGCTCCTAAGTCGGGGAAGGCTCTGATTACCAACTTGTAACGCCCTCGATGCGGCTATATCTCCCACGTGTCGAGGCACGACTTAGAGGCATAACCGCATTGAAAGCAATGTCGCAAGTGAGGTAATCTTCACACAACCCATGTAATAAATAAGGGAAAGAGATACATAGTTGGCTTACAGTCGCCACTTCACACAATACATAAATAAACATCCATCATTCAGAGTACACTCAAGGTCCGACTACGGAACCAAAATAAAAGAAGATACCCCAAATGCTACACAGATCCCGATCGTCCCAAGCTGGGCACCACTACTGATCATCGGGAAAAGACACATAGTAACGACCACGTTCCTCGTCGAACTCCCACTTGAGCTCGGTCGTCACCTGCCCGCATCATCGGCACTGCAACTGTTTTGGTAGAATCTGTGAGTCACGGGGACTCAGCAATCTCACACCCGCGAGATCAAGACTATTTAAGCTTATAGGAAGGACAGAGTAGTAAGGTGGAGCTGCAGCAAGCGACTAGCATATATGGTGGCTACATCACAAAAGAGAGCGAGAAGAGGAGCAAAGCACGGTCGTGAAGCTAGTAGCGATCAAGAAGTGATCCTGAACTACTTACGTCAAACATAACTCCAACACCGTGTTCACTTCCCGGACTCCGCCGAGAAGAGACCATCACGGTTACACACGTGGTTGATGTGTATTTTATTTGAGGTCAACTTCGGTTTTCTACAACCGGACATTAACAAATTCCCATCTGCCTCATAACATGCGGGCACGGCTTTGAAAGATATTACCTGCGGGGTGTCCCAACAAGCCCATTATAAGCTCTCACGGTCAACGAAGGATATTCCTTCTACCGGAAGACCCGATCAATCTCGGAATCCGGACTACAAGACATTTCGACAGCAATAAAACAAGACCAGCAAAGCCGCCCGATTGTGCCGACAAATCCCGATAGGAGCTGCACATATCTCGTTCTCAGGGCACACCGGATGAGCCAGACGTCGGGTTGGCATAGACCCTGATTGCCCAAGGGGCGCCGGACATCGCTCAAGTTGGACCAGCACTCGAAGGAGAACTGGCCCGGGGGTTAAAATAAAGATGACCCTCGGGCTCGCGAAACCCGGGGAAAAAGGCTTAGGTGGCAAATGGTAAAACCAAAGTTGGGCCTTCTTTGGGCGAGTCTTATTCAAAGCGAACTGTCAAGGGGTCCCATAAATCACCCAACCGTGTAGGAGCGCAAAATCAAGGAACATAACACGGTATGACGGAAACTAGGGGGCAAGAGTGGAACAAAACACTGGCATAAGGCCGAGCCTTCCACCCTTTACCAAGTATATAGATGCATTAATTATAGCAGATATATATTGTGATATCCCCAACAAGTAAACATGTTCCATCAGGAACAACATCTCCATGTTCAACAAGGAACAAACTTCAACTTCACCGCAACTAGCAACGCTATAAGAGGGCTGAGCAAAGCGGTAACATAGCCAATCAACGGTTTGCTAGGAAAGGATGGTTAGGGGCTGACATGGCAATATGGGTGGCATGATATAGCAAGTGGTAGGCATCGCAGCATAGGCATAGCAAAAGAGCGAGCAACTAGCATAGCAAAGATAGAAGTGATTTCGAGGGTATGGTCATCTTGCCTGCAATGTTCTCAGAGTTGTCGAAAGCTTGATCCTCGTAAGCGTTCTCAACAGGTTCCTCGTTCACGTACTCGTCTCCCGGCTCTACCCAAAGCAACAACACAAACAAAGGAACCACAATAAATCACGGTGCAATGCACAATCAACATGATGCAAAACATGGCATGATATGCGAGATGTGATATGCAATGCGTATGCGCGCTCCGGAAGGAAAATGATGAACCAGGCATCAACTTGGCAAACCAAGTATGCCACTGGAAAGATGAGATGATTTCGGTTGAAATCGATATAAAGATCACCGGAATCGGATGCACGGTTTGCAAATGACAAGCAAAACAAGAATGGCACAAATCTGCCATTAACAGCATGATGCCACTTAGCAAGCAACAATAAATTAAGCTACTGCACCCAAACGTATCAACAAAGCACATGGCAGTGATCTACACAAGATGCTTGACAAAAGATGAGCACTGAGCTACGGCTAAATCACATCATAACAGGTTCAAACAAGCATGGCAAAAGTGCACAAAATATCAGGCTGGACATGGCAAAAACAGCATCAGGTTGCAATGTTCAGAGCAACAAAACTACATGCTACAGGAACTTATAATATCAAAACAAGGCATGGCATGAATCTACTCAAAGCATAGAACAAAAGTCCCTTACTGACCATAAGCCAAAAAGGATCAGAAAATATAGTAACACCCATGTCAATATTGAAAGTTTCGTTAACAGATTCAGCAACATGACATGTCAAAAACTGATAACAAGTAGGCATGTTTACAAGCTCAATGCACTCACTACAGAGCCTTATATGAAAAACTAAGAATACATACATCAAGAAGACATGGCATAGAAGACATACATGGCAAGAACAAGAATATAGCATATACGGATCAACCACAACAAGCTTGGCAAAATTGAATAACATGTAAACAATCTGCCAGGAAACATTTGATAGCAAAAGTAGAGCTCGATTGACTCGAGCTATGGCACTCCATAATTGCAAAAAAAGGCATGGATGGATAGATCAAAACATGTTTAACAAAACATCCTTACTGAAGTATCTCAAAATATGCATGGATCTCTTGGTAGCATCAAGTTAACATGGCATCAAAAATCAGCTAAACAGGGCTGAAAACAGCAACATCAGGACACCTACTTTGCATGCTTGTGCTAGTCACCACATAGATGAAAAAAATACATGGCATACACCCCTGGAAAGATGGCATGGCATATTACAAAACACATGTAGGACTCAAATTCATAGGGTGCACACATCAATCATGGCAAAAATAACAAAAGTGCAAGTTCTGTTAAGAAACAGAAACTAACATCACATAGCCCTCTTCCAACAGAATTTCGGGCATAAAGATGAGCTCAAATGAAAATTATGCAATGAGATGAAATGATCTACTCTTCGAGGCCAACATTTTGATATATTGTACGCGCAAAATGGATCTACAGATTCAAAGTTACGCTACGTTGAAAATGCCACGAATTATCAATGAGATAAAAAACTTAGAAGAAATATGAGGGGGGAAGAAGGTCAACGGGCGGCTAGTTCGGGATCGGATCGGGACCCGCCCGATCGGCGGCGGCAGCGGCCGCTGGCTCGCCGGAGCCAGGCGAGGAGGAGGAGGAGAGACCGGAGGGTCGGGCCGGCCGGCGGAGGAGGTCGCCGGGCGGAGGCGGCGAGGTCCGGCGGGCGCGTGGTGGCGGCGACCAGCTGGAGGCGGCGGCGGCGGCGACCCGGCGGCGACGGCCGGGCGAGATGGCGCGGGCGGGCCGAGGCGGGGCGCTTCGGGCAGCGGCGGGGCGGCGGCCGAGGCGGGGAGGCGCTCGGGCGCGCGGCGCGGCGTCTGGCCGGAGGGCTTCATGCTGGCTCATGGCAGCGGGCGGCTGGAGACGGCGGCGCCACGTGGCAGCGAGGGATTAGCCGGCGGCATTGGCGGACGTGTCCGCGCTGGCGGACGCGTCAGCCGCGCGCGTGGAGGAAAAATTAGGGTTTGGGGTGGAATGATCCATGAATTTGGGGAGGCACATATTTATAGGTAGAGGGAGCTAGGAGAGTCCAAATGAGGTGCGGTTTTCCACACGATCGTGATCGAGCGACGGAGAGCATGGAAGTGACTTAGATGGGCTATTGGACCATTTTGGAGTGGTGTTGGGCTGCAACTTAAAAGAGGCCTTTGCGAGAGTGCGGTTAACCATTGGAGTACCAAACGAGCTCCAAATGACCCGAAACTTGACCGGTGGTCTACCGGTGGTATACCAAGGCCACTAGACAAACCTCGGTCCATTCCGAGAAGGTTTAGTACCCTTTACGGAAAAAAACATAAAAGGGACCGCCGGGAGATAGGAGTGCGGATTGCAAAACGGACAACGGGAAAAATGCTCGGAATCATGAGACGAACACGTATGCAAATGCGATGCACATGATGACATGATATAAAATGCATGACATGGACAAAATGCAAAATGAAGAAAAACCCAACCACGGAGGGAATATCATATCACAATGCCGAAAATGGCAAGAGTTGGAGTTACAAATATGGAAAGTTACGTCCGGGGTGTTACAGTATACCTTCTAGCATAGATCCGAAGGCAAGATGTTTGTTGCTAAGAATGGGTCATTTCTAGAGAAGGAGTTTCTCTCGAAAGAAGTGAGTGGGAGGAAAGTAGAACTCAATGAGGTAATTGTACCTTCTCTCGAATTGGAAAGTGGCACATCAGAGAAAACCGTTCCCGTGATGCCTACACCAACTAGAGAAGAAGCAAATGATAATCATGAAACTTCAGATCAAGTTACTACTGAACCTCGTAGGTCAACCAGAACACGTACCGCACCAGAGTGGTACGGTAATCTTGTCCTGGAAGTCATGTTGTTAGACAACGGCAAACCTACGAACTATGAAGAAGCTATGATGAGACCAGATTCCGGTAAATGGCTTGAGGCCATGAAATCTAAGATAGAATCTGTCGGTGTCAAAACCGGCGGATCTCGGGTAGGGGGCCCCGAACTGTGCGTCTAGGCGGATGGTAACAGGAGACAAGGGACACGATGTTTTTACCCAGGTTCGGGCCCTCTCGATGGAGGTAATACCCTACTCCTGCTTGATTAATATTGATGATATGGGTAGTACAAGAGTAGATCTACCACGAGATCAGAGAGGCTAAACCCTAGAAGCTAGCCTATGGTATGATTGTTGTTAGTCCTCTGGACTAAAACCCTTCGGTTTATATAGACACGAATAGGGTTAGGGTTACACGAGTCGGTTACAATGGTAGGAAATCTACATATCCGTATCGCCAAGCTTGCCTTCCACGCCAAGGAAAGTCCTATCCGGACAAGGGACGAAGTCTTCAATCTTGTATCTTCATAGTCCAGGAGTCCGGCCAAAGATGATAGTTCGGCTATCCGGACACCCCCTAGTCCAGACTCCTCGGTAGCCCACGAACCAGGCTTCAATGACGACGAGTCCGGCGCGCATATTGTCTTCGACATTGCAAGGCGGGTTCCTCCTCCGAATACTTAGAAGGTTTTGAACACAAGGATAGTGTCCGGCTCTGCAAAACAAGTTCCACATACCACCGTAGAGAGAATAATTTTTGCACAGATCTGCTGACGTATTCTACAGCGTGACATCACACCACGGCCAGGCCTTTATTCGAATCGTTTTTTACTGTCCCACCTCAGCGCGTTTAGCGAGGCGGTTTCCTTGGCACGTCTTATCAAAGCGTAGATCGTGCCCCCTTATTCCGGGATTCTCATCAATACGGACGTGGGTAACCCAACCGCGCCATTGATTGCGGCGCTTGGGAGATAAGCGAGTTTTATCAGGCTGGTGGGGGACGCATAGCCTCGTCCGTCCATATAAGGGGATAAGGATCCACCCTTTTCACCTACGCCTTCCTCCTCCCTTGCTCATCCATTTCCGCGCCTCTGAGCTCCAGTACCGAGTCCGCACATCCTTCCTCAACCATCTCCAGCCATGTCCGGGCAGGAGGTAGGTGGATGGTCTCCTCCGTCACGGAGGGCCAAGTAAAAAGATTGCGGAAGGCGGATACTTGTCCGGCGACGTCGCTTTATCGGCTGCCCGAGGAAGGGCAGCTCATCCCCACCCCGAGCCCCATGAGTGGGTCGTGTTTCTTGCCCACTTCCTCCATGGACTGGGTTTTCCACTTCACCCATTAAATGCAGGGGCTCATGTTCTACTACAGCCTAGACTTCCACGATCTGGCCCCGAATTTCATCCTCAATATCTCGGTGTTCATCATCGTGTGCGAGGCTTTCCTCTGCATCCAGCCCCACTTCGGCTTATGGTTGAAGACCTTCAATGTCAAGCCGAAGGTTGTGGCGGCCGCCAGCAGAAGTCTTGAGCGCCATGGTCGGCAGGATCGCCAACGTCTTATGGCTCGATGGCTCCTTTGTGGAGACCGTGAAGGGTGGCAATCGGGGTGGTTCTACATCACCGAGCAGCGACCCTAAATGGGCGGCGGCCCTGAATTCGATCTGGTATTCCCATCGGCTCACTTCTTGGAAGGAGACGGCTGGCGTGGGGTAATTCGGAAGAGCTGACGGACTCCAAACCTGCATGCGGACCTTGGTGAACAAGAATCTCAGGCTCGTCAATGTGGTCCAGGTTATGCTCATCCGCTGGATCCTCCCATGCCAACAACGGGCCTTCAAATTGTGGGAGTTCGATCCGGCACAGCATCCAACCCTGAAGAGGCTCTTCGACACTATGTACGAAGATGCCTGGAAGGTGTCGTTCAAGGGCACCGAGGCTCCCTCATCCGCTACAGAAGATCGCGGATTCAGCTCGCAGCGTCAAGCTACCGAGGTAACTATTTTGCCCTTCACAGGAATCTTGCTTTTCATAGTTTGACTCTATGCGGGATCTAAACTCCCTTGCCTTTGACAGGACTGGCGGAGCACATCCGGGCAGGTTAATTGTCCGCTCCTTTGCGAAAGACCAGTGACGCCCGCTTGGCGAAACTGCTGGCTCGGCGCCTACGTGGTGCGGAGAAGAAGGTCAAGAAGAAGGCCACGGGGACTCGAAGGAGTGCCCGGCGCCAGTGTTGTCGGACTCATCGTCCGACGACTCGAGCGGACTCCTCCGTGAAAGCGAGGAGGAGGAATAAAGCCTCTCCCAGTGAGGAGAGAAGAAAGAAAGGCCGCCCGGTGGGGAGGCGGAGGGTTCAGAAGGAAGAACCCTTCCTCGGGGACGTCTCCACCAACGCCAACGACGGTGAGGAGGAGTGGCCCTTGAGGGCCAAGCCCCTAGCGAGATCGTAAGTGTCCGGATACCCATGGATTTTTTTCATTGCATAGTGTTCTCTAATGTCGAACAATCATGCAGCCCGCCCAAGGACGAGCTTGCCGCTTCGTCGAGCGGGTCCCTGAATTCGTCGGAAGTGGAGAGTACTTCACTTCTGGCCGCCTCCTCACCTCACGCTGCTGACGACGCCGAGGTGGGGCCCCAAGGTGGGCCTGGTCAAGAGGAGGTGGCGCAGGAGGCGCCGCAAGGCAGCCTCCCGGACTCCAGGCGTGAGGGGAGTGAGACCTCCAGGGGCTCTAAGCCCGACCCTTGTCCGGACTCCATACCGGAACCTCCAGCGGTTCCAAAGTCCGGCAAGCGGCCCCTTCGTAGGAAGGGTAAGACGCCGGTGTCCTCCGTCCAACCGGAGGCACCGGATAGCTTCTTGGGGCGCTTAACGCCTCCATCAGGAGGAGCACCGCCTTTATTATGAGTGTGGTGATCCGAAGAGTTCGATCCGCCAAGAGCGGGCTGATTGGCTTCTGTGACCTTCTAACAGGCTTTGAGGTAAGTTTTCAATATATGTAAGAAGATTACCGCATAGACAGTAGCCCCGATGCTTAGTTCGGTGTTTGGAAAGAAAAGCGGATGAGGATCTAAAAGATATCTGTGAGGAGTCTAACATAATTATGTCAATATGGGAATGCAGGCTGCCTGCTGACCTCTGCCCTTGGCTGGAGGTCAATGCATTGAAGGAGAGCCTTGAGCGGTCCGAGAACGAGCTCGGCCAAGCCAAGAAGTAGCTCGAGGACAAGGAAGGTAAGTAATACCTTATGGAATTTAAAAATGTGGTTGCAAAGATAACAGGAATAACATGGGTACTGCAGGGGCCACGGCGAGATGGCGACCACGAAGGAGGCGATGTCATGACAAAACAAAGCGGCCAGGGAGCGATCAGCGAGAAGGGGAGGCACAGCTGGCGGAGGTACGGCAAGAGCTCCAGGCTCTCGTGGAAAAACATGAGGGTTTGGAGCGTGACTCGAAGACCCGAGAGTCCGAGCTTGCCTCGGCTCTTGAGAGTGCCAAAGCTGCTAAGGCCGAGGCCCAAAAAGCCCTCCAGGAGATTGAGGCAATAAAGAAGATCGCGGCGGGTAAGGCATTCTTTATGCAGAGCAAGAATGTAAAAGTCAATTATCTAGTACTTACCCGTATCCGGAGCTCTCCAGGAGCGTTCGCAGATCTGCCGTGGAGTGTCTCCGATGCCGCCGCTTTCTACCGAGCCGAAGAAGGGAGCTCGACGGAAAAGGTGTTTTGGTCTCAGTATGCTGAGGCCGAACACCCGGTGCCCTTGAGCGACCAACTAAAGCAATTGGTCGAGCTCCACAAGGTCGCCGAACAGGCCATGAAGGGCCTTATAGCTCGGCTGTGGCCAAATGAGGCCATGCCTGGGAGCTACTTCGGGCTAGTGCGGCGGCTGGTGGATGCCTGTCCATGGATCAAAGTCATCAAGCGCTCCGTCTGTATTGAAGGTGCCCGTAGGGCCCTTGCCCATGCCAAGGTGCCTTTGGGCAAGCTGGATCTTGGAGAAAGCTGGTGACAGACAGGCCGCCGCCAAAGAACATCGCAAGCCCGAGAAGTATTATGAGGCGTCTGAAGGTGCCCGTCTTATAGCGGTGAATGCTCCAAAGTTGTAATATTTGAGTAGACTCGCATTTGTTATCCTGCGCTGAAAAAAATTCATATCGCTAAGCAACGCTTTTGAATTTAAAATATTACCTTCATGCGGCCGTTTATCAAATTTGAGAGATGGCGAGTCGTTGGCTTCAGCCCCCATGCCACAGTCTTTGGGGTGTTGGGATAAACTTGGCGCTCTTGTTCCCATTCGTGGGTCCTTGAGGAGGCGCTCAGCATACGAACCAGGCAACCGGACTATAATGCTTGAACACTCTCACTTAGCCATAGAATTCTATAATTTTAAATTTCGGCGAAGCCCCTAGTATTCGGAAGACCGAGTTCGGGGCGCTATCCACGCCTTGGCCGGACAATGCCGGTTCCTCGCTCTAAGCGGCATAAGTCTTTAGGGACTCGAAGAAACCTCTTGAACAGCGACCGGCTCTCGCCTTATCATGACGGTCAGTTTTAGCTTTCTCCACTGAGGTGCTCAACCCAGCTCAAACGGGGCACAATCGCAGTGGTTCACCCAGCGCTACCTTAGCCGATATAACGGAACGTAAGGTACCAAAACATGGGGCAGGCAAACCCAACTATTGACCCAAGACATGATTGAGCCGATGCATATAATGCTATAAGTTCGGGGTGCCACGCTTGTGAAAGTGTTCGGACTTGTCACACCATGTTTTTGGGGTACATAAGCCCACAGGTGTATTGGCCGTACCAAATTATGCAGTTGCGCAATGTCATAAATGAACATATATAATGGGAAAGAATGCAATAGTAGGCAAGAGCTATATATTGGTTATTCAAAATAAACTGCAAATAAAAGCGAGCGATACAAATTGTGCGATAAGCAAGGTGCAGGACTTTGACATGTCCCCCTTCCAGGGGTAAGTTTGCGGTGTGGTATGTAAAACAGGTATCTTGCTCGTAATAGAGACCACTGGACACTCGGCGCAGTTTTACGCTTCCACAGCTGTTGCATCATGTATTGGCGCGAATGCGGACAGGGCTTCGGAGAACACAGTCCTGAAAGTAAAAGGAAGAAAAGGTAAAAAGGAATGACACAAGCGGGAGCCCCTAGTGCGGTCTAGCCGCATTCGGGCGTGCGTGGTCGTGGCCCGTCCCCTATGCCCATGGTGCTTGAGGCGCAATAACGTGCGCGAGTAATCTTTAACCAGCGAGTTCGCGAGGGCTGGGGTTGGGGCTGCATTACTCGCTTGTTCGGAGCGTGCGAGCGGTCTTGCTGTAGGTTACTCCGGGCGCAGATGGTGTCCGATTGTTTATTGGCGGATGGAGAATTGCCTTAAGAGGCTGTTCGCACTTCGCGCAAGGGCGACCGTATGCTCCTCCATTCGGAGGGGGCGTTCGGTGTTTCCATTGACCGTGATTACGCCTCGAGGGCCTAGCATCTTGAGTTTGAGGTACGCGTAGTGCGGCACCGCATTGAATTTTGCTAATGCGGTTCGTCCGAGCAGTGCGTGATAGCCGCTGCGGAACGGGGCTATGTCGAAGATTAACTCCTCACTCCGGAAGTTATCCGGGGATCCGAAGACCAGTTCAAGTGTAACGGAGCCTGTGCAGTTGGCCTCTACACCTGGAATGACGCCTTTAAAGGTCGTCTTTGTGGGTTTGATCCTTGACGGGTCTATGCCCATTTTGCGCATTGTATCCTGATAAATCAGGTTCAGGCTGCTGCCGCCGTCCATCAGGACTCTGGTGAGGTGAAATCCGTCAATAATTGGGTCAAGAACCAATGCGGCGAAACCGCCGTGACGGATGCTAGTGGGGTGGTCCCTTCGATCGAAGGTGATCGGGCTGGAAGACCATGGGTTGAACTTGGCGATGGCTCCATCGCGATCGTCCCTTAGTGCGCTTCCGCTCCCTTTTGGGTATGTGGGTTGCGTATATCATGTTCACCGTCTGCATTGGTGTGGAAAGCCCTTCATCCTCTATTGTTCGGTGGCGGGGCTCTTCCTCGTCATCGCTATGCAGCCCCTTGTCGTTGTTTTCGGTAACTTAGCTTGCCTGCTTGTTTGAACACCCAACAATCCCTGTTGGTGTGGTTGGCTGGTTTTTCAGGGTGCCATGTATCCGCTGCGATCGAGTATTCGGTCCAAGTTGGGCCGGGCCTGGGTATTTCTTTCGAATGGCTTCTTCCGCTGACCGGGTTTAGAGCCTCGAATCCGGCATTCTTCGTCGTATCTTCAGCATTATCACCGTTAATCGGCGTTTATGCTTGTTGCGACGCGACCTGCCATTGTTGTCCTTGGTATCCGAACTACCGGGTATTTGGCCAAGTTGTTGCTTGAGCTAGCCAGCTGTCCTCTCCGCGCATAAGCGGGTCATGAGTGTGGTGAGGGCTGCCATGGATTTCGCTTTTCCTGTCCTAGGTGCGGGCTAGCCACTCGTCGCGGATGTTGTGTTTAAAGGCTGCTAAGCGCCTCGCATCCGGACGATCGGCGATCTGATTTTTCTTTGTTAGGAACCGCGTCCGAATTGTCGGCGATTCTTACGGCTGCTGAATTATATGGCTAAGGTCATCGGCGTCGGTGGTCGCACATATGTGCCTGGAAGTTATCAAGGAATGCGGCTTCGGTCCTCCCAACAACCGATTGACTCTGCGGCAAGCTGTTGAGCCAATGTCGAGCTGGTCCTTTAAGCTTGAGTGGGAGGTATTTGATGGCATGTAGATCATCACCGGGCCATGTGGATATGGAGGAGATATTCCTCGATCCGGACCGCAGGATCTGTGGTACCATCGTATGATTCGATGTTTACGGGTTTGAAGCCCTCGTGGATTTGATGATCCACTACTTCATCTGTGAAGCATAGTGGGTGTCTGGCGCCTCAGTATTGGGCTATATCACGGCGTAGCTCATATGAGCTTTGTCTCATCGTGCTTTCGGCCCGGCGGGTTTGCTGTATCCGCGTGACGGTAATCATCCAGTCGTTTGGCGCCCGCGATCTGTAGATCAATCTTGTATGATTTGCCTTATCCTCCAATATATCTACATAAGTCCGCCTCGTTTTCCGTACCTTGGTACTTTTTGAGCGGCGTCGGGCGTGGCTTGAGCGGAGGGCCAAGGGGCTTCTCAGCCATGCCACGGGTGGCGGTCTACCATGTCGTCGCTGGTGACGTGGGTGCTTCCTCCTCGATTGAGGCAACGGCCTGCGTTTGGGGTAGATTTTGGAGGGGCCTTGAGTTCATACTCTTGGCTGCAAGGACTTGATCCATCATCCGCTAGCAGGTCTTAGTCAGCTCTAAGTTGTTGCTGCTTTTCTTGAGGCTGCTTGCCGTGGCCATGATCCTCGTTTAAAAGCGCTCTTGTTCGACGGGTCCTCACAGCACGACGAATTAAATAAATCATCGAGGCTTGCCTCGTCTTGGAGGGGCATAATTATCGTCCTCCACCTCTCTTTCTGCCGCCTTGTCGTGCGGACTTTGCTTCTCCCCTCCTGTCTGAGTCCTTCGGAGGGGTCGTCTTCAACCTTTCCGGGGTATTATTGTCTCCCGTGCGGAATCACCGTTTTCTTGTGGCGGGATTAGGCGGCGCCACGACGTCGGCGCTTAGGTTGTTTCTTGGAGGGTCATCCTCCGCCGTTCCATCGCCATTCCCATCTTTTGGGATGTCCACCATGTATATGTCATATGACGAGGTGGCCTTCCGGTGCCCGTGGTGCGCTGGCTCTTGATCGTTCCAGCACCGTCGTCCATACCGTCGATGTCTTGGTCGAAGTCGAGCATGTCGGTTAAATCATCGGCAGTGGCTACAAAGTGGGTGGTGGGTGGGCGTTGAATTTCTTCGTCGTCCGAATCCCAACCTTCGACCATAGTTGACCAGGTCTCCCCGACAAAGAGAGAGACTTTAATGAGTTCAGGATATCGCCAAAGGCGAGTCTTTGAAAGATGTCCGCGGCGGTGAACTCCATAACCGGCGCCCGATCGGATTCGACCGGCGGTATGGAGGTTGGTCCGGAAAGGAGTCCGGCACACAGGAGTCACGAGCTTTGCAAAGGACAGGGGATGGTGTTCGGCTCAATCGCCATAGAGATTTCAGCCCCGAGGCGGTGTCCAACCAACCGTCCTCGATCGGTAAACCGCACCGGATTAAGGGTCGGGCGGGCATCGTGCGGCCTCCGAGGCACTTTGACCGGGCGAGCTAGATCGTACCCATCGAGACAAAGGCGCACGCTCGGTGGGCTCGAATCCGTCGAAGATCAAGTCTCCGCGGACATCGGCCGTATAGTTCAAGCTTCCAAATCTAACACGATGGCCAGGCGTAGCTTCGATCTGCTCCGGATGGCCTAGCGAATTGGCCCGCAGCGCAAAGCCGCCCGAATCGAAGATCTGTTCGGGAGAAAAGTCTCACCACTGGACTGCGTCGTTGTTGATGATTGAAGGAGCCATCGGGCCTATAGGTGGCGACACGAGGAACTCTCAATGAAAGCACCAATGTCGATGTCAAAACCGGCGGATCTCGGGTAGGGGGTCCCGAGCTGTGCGTCTAGGCGGATGGTAACAGGAGACAAGGGACACGATGTTTTACCCAGGTTCGGGCCCTCTCGATGGAGGTAATACCCTACTCCTGCTTGATTAATATTGATGATATGGGTAGTACAAGAGTAGATCTACCACGAGATCGGAGAGGCTAAACCCTAGAAGCTAGCCTATGGTATGATTGTTGTTAGATCCCACGGACTAAAACCCTTCGGTTTATATAGACACCGAATAGGGTTAGGGTTACAGTCGGTTACAATGGTAGGAAATCTACATATCCGTATCGCCAAGCTTGCCTTCCACGCCAAGGAAAGTCCTATCCGGACAAGGGACGAAGTCTTCAATCTTGTATCTTCATAGTCCAGGAGTCCGGCCAAAGATGATAGTTCGGCTATCCGGACACCCCCTAGTCCAGGACTCCCTCAGGATCCATGTATGAGAACAAAGTGTGGACTTTGGTGGACTTGCCCGATGATTGGCAAGCCATTGAGAATAAGTGGATCTTCAAGAAGAAGACGGACGCGGATGGTAATATCACTGTCTACAAAGCTCGACTTGTCGCAAGACAAGTTCAAGGGGTTGACTATGATGAGACTTTCTCACCCGGAGTGATGCTTAAGTCTGTCAGAATCATGTTAGCAATTGCTACATTTTATGATTATGAAATCTGGCAAATGGACGTCAAAACTTCATTCCTTAACAGGTTTCTTAAAGAAGAGTTGTATATGATGCAAGTAGAAGGTTTTGTCGATCCTAAAGGTGCTAACAAAGTGTGCAAGCTCCAGCGATCCATCTATGGACTGGTGCAAGCATCTTGGAGTTGGAATATACGCGTTGATGAGGTGATCAAAGCATTTGGTTTTGTATAGACTTGCGGAGAAGCTTGTATTTACAGGAAAGTGTGCGGGAGCTCTGTTACATTTATGATATTATATGTGGATGACATATTGCTGATTGGAAATGATATAGAATTTCTGGATAGCATAAAAGGATATTTGAATAAGAATTTTTCAATGAAAGACCTTGGTGAAGCTGCTTACATATTGGGCATCAAGATCTATAGGGATAGATCGAGACGCTTAATAGGACTTTCACAAAGCACATACCTTGACAAAGTTCTGAAAAAGTTCAAAATGGTGTGAAATTGAGTCGACTCAAAGTCTGACCACGGAAGAAGATAGAGAGAGAATGAAAGTCATTCCCTATGTCTCAGCCATAGGTTCTATAATGTATGACATGCTGTGTACCAGACCTGATGTGTGTCTTGCCATAAGTCTGGCAGGGAGGTACCAAAGTAATACAGGAGTGGGTCACTGGACAGCGGTCAAGAATATCCTAAAGTACCTAAAAAGGACCAAGAATATGTTTCTCGTTTATGGAGGTGACAAATAGCTCGTTGTAAAGGGTTGCGTCGATGCTAGCTTCGGCACAAATCCGGATGACTCTAAGTCACAAACCGGATACGTATTTATATTGAATGGTGGAGCTGCCAATTGGTGCAGTTCTAAGCAGAGCGTCGTGGCGGGATCTACATGTGAAGCGGAGTACATAGCTGCTTCAGAAGCAGTGCATGAAGGAGTCTGGATGAAGGACTTCATATCCGATCTGGGTGTAATACCTACTTCATCGGGTTCAACGACAATCTTTTGTGACAACACTGGAGCAATTGCCTTAGCCAAGGAGTCCAGGTTTCACAAGACAACCAAACACATCAAGCGACGCTTCAACTCCATTCATGAAAAAGGTCAGGGATGGAGACATAGAAATTTGTAAAATACATATGGATCTGAATGTGGCAGACCCATTGACTAAACCTCTTCCGCGGGCAAAACATTATCAGCACCAAGACTCCATGGGTGTTAGATTCATTACTATGTAATCTAGATCATTGACTCTAGTGCAAGTGGGAGACTGTTGGAAATATGCCCTAGAGGCAATAATAAAGTGGTTATTATTATATTTCCTTAATCATGATAAAGGTTTATTGTTCATGCTATAATTGTATTGATTGGAAACTTAAATACATGTGTGAATACAAAAGAAAATACCAAGTCCCTAGTAAGCCTCTACTAGACTAGCTTGTTGATCAAAAGATGGTTAAGGTTTCCTGACCATAGACATGAGTTGTCATTTGATAACGGGATCACATCATTAGGAGAATGATGTGATGGACAAGACCCATCCATTAGCTTAGGATATGATCGTTCAGTTTATTGCTACTGCTTTCTTAATGTCAAATACATATTCCTTCGACCACGAGATCATGGAACTCCCAGCTACCGGAGGTATACCTTCTGTGTTATCAAACGTCACTTCGTAACTGGGTGATTATAAAGGTTCTCTACAGGTATCTCCGAAGGTGTCTGTTAATTTGGCGTGAATCGAGATTGGGATTTGTTACTCTGTATGACGGAGAGGTATATCTGGTCCCTCTCGGTGATACAGCTTCACAAGAAGCTTGCATGCAAAGTTACTAAGGAGTTAGTTACAAGATGATGTATTACGGAATGAGTAAAGAGACTTGCCGGTAAAGAGATTGAACTAGGTATGGAGATACCGACGATCGAATCTCGGGCAAGTAACATACCGACAGACAAAGGGAACTATGTATGTTGTCATTAAGGTTTGACCGATAAAGATCTTCGTTGAATATGTAAGAACTAATATGGACATCCATGTCCCCTATTGGTTATTGACCAAAGAAGATTCTCGGTCATGTCTACATCATTCTCGAACCCGTAGGGTCCGCACGCTTAACGTTCGTTGACGATATAGTACTATATGAGTTATGTATGTTGGTGACCGAATGTTGTTCAGAGTCCTGGATAAGATCAAGGACATGACGAGGAGCTCCGAAGGTAAAGATTGGTATATAGGTGTCACACCCTGATTTTCATGACACAACACTTAACATGATAAATCGTGATAAAATGTGGTTTGACAAAAACTTTTGCATTATTTGACTATTTATTTGGAGTTGGTTTTCTCTCTGTGTTTTTCAAGTGCTCTTTAAAGTCAACACAACTCCACCTTCTATACTTCATCTCCTTGCCCCAAGCCTCTGCCCAATGATCATGCCATGTGTATAGAGCAATATAATATTTTCTTACAAAAATAATTTGGCCAAAAAGTATTTTCTAAAATTAGTTTTCCAAAACCCTGAATTGAGGTTTGCACTGCAAGTACTTGATTTGGGGTATGAAAATATTTCAAAAGGTATATTTGAATCCTATTATATATAGTACTCCCACAAACCACAAAATATAATTTTAAAAGTTACTTTCCTATTTTATTTAAAAGCTTTTCTTAAGGCCAGAAGTGGTCTTTAATAGGAAAAATTATTTTATTGTTTTAAAATATTTGACAAAAATCAGGGAAACTCAGTGGGCATATATTTCCCATATATAAGAGTTTCAACACATGGTCATATTCAAAATATTGGACAAAACCTCCCAAAACCATTTCTGCCCATTTCAAGGATTTGAAATATTTCTACAGGAAATATTTTCATACAAATCCAAGGAAAATCCAGAAAGTCACAAATGCATATTGTGATCACCTTGCAAAGCCTCATGTCAATCAAGGTCATTTAGGTTCACCAAAATGCCCCAAAACCCTCTCTTACCAGAATCAAATTTGAACAACTTTGTACTACCAACTTTCTCTCCTTGACACCAACTTTGGTGAGCATGTTCACATGACCAAATGAGGCCACTAAACCAAGTGGTGCATCAAGGAGAAGTGATTTGCTCAACTAGATTTACACAAGTTCATTTCTGCTAATTTCTAGGGTTTACAAAAGTTGCATTGGCAACTTTGCCCAAATAAGCTCCAAATTGGTGGAAGGCCCTAATTATATGTGCCATTTCACCCTGTTGAGTCTCATGCCAAATGGAGTTCATTTGCTTAACCAAACAAGCATCAAACACCTTCTGCCACTTTACCAAAATTCCATTTTTGACCACTTCCAATAATCTCCATGACCCTATGTTTTTACCACAGCTGCCCCAGGTCACCTCCTTCCTCTCCCTCCCCTGCTCGTCCCACGCATGTGTTGACACCAGATTTTGGCACGGTCAATAACTTATTTAAGATGGCCTCAAATGGAGAAGTGATCTTCATGAAAGAGTTCCGTATTGTTGATATGAACATCTTTGAAGTTTGGGTCATCGCCGTCCGATTTCATCTCGAAGGCCGAAACTATGCTCAAAGTACTAAGAACTTATATTCAGAGTACAGTTTGGCCGATTAAGCCTCCAAGACGACCTCAAATGGAAAAATGATCTACACGTATTGTCTTCGTCTCGTCGAAACGATCGATTTTTATATAAAAATCATCCAAATCCGAGTTCGTATGCAAAAGTTAGAGCAATCGGAGTGCAGCCCTGTCACGAGGCGAAATATGGCGCGCCCCACCAGACGCCATGTGTGATTGGTAGCGCGAGTAAAGAGATCTTTTGCGCGAGCTATTTGACCCTCAAGATGACCTCTGATCAAAAAACGTTCAACATAAAAGTTGTTCGTATCGTCGAAACGGTCAAGATTGCTTTTGGACTCGTTTTCATCCGAGATCGTTTACCACCACGAAAAAGACCCGCAAGGTGCAGCCAGTTTAAACCGAACAGTTTTGGAAAGTTCGGACAAGACCAATCCGAATTTGACTAGGGTTTTGGACGTGAATCCAAGCCTTTTCCTTGCACGGGAAGTCCAGCCGCCTCTTATATACCTAAGGGGTGACGGCCGATTGAACAACAACACACAATCGAACAATCAATCTACTTTTTACCCTAGTTTTACTTCTCTCCCTTGTTCTTTCTCTCTCGTTCTTCGTTCGTTCTTCGTTGAAGGGCAGCGATCCTCGAGACTCTAGGGGCGGGCGAACCGACCTAGGGCAGCCCATAGCCGCTGCGCATCCAGACGGGGTCCCTCCCGGGCACGTGGGGTTTCGGGTGCTCAAAAGCGCCCGCCGGATTGCTTATGTGCAGCGCTTCGGACGGGTCTCCTTCGACGTGAGTTGCGGTGCATCACCCTCGGCGTTGGAGGTACACGGTGACGTGTTCGTGTGCGAACACACTTTTTGGCGACTCCGCTAGGGAAGAAAGATCAAGAATCATCATCAATTATGTCTAATCTCCCCAAGCCCTCAGAAGTTGACGCCGATAACATCATTAAGCCCGGTCTTGATGAACTATCGGATGAATATCGCCAAGCCTACGAAGCGCGCAAGAAGCAGCGTGAAGAGGCTTTTGAGGCGCTCAAGAAGAAGCACGAGGAGGAGGATTTGGAAGCGTTTCTTTCAGGTTTCAAGAAGGACCGTCAAGGTAACATCACTCCGGCTGGAAACGTCAATTTTCCTCCCCCCATCGACGAACAAGATGTGATCACTGTGAGTAAAGTTTTTTCTCCAGAGCAAGTGGCTGTGATTGAAAGTCTTGTTAGTAAGGGTAATGTGATGGCATACAATTCTTTTGTGGCTAGTGCTAATGCTCAGAAAAATATGCCTCCATCATCTAGTGGTACTGTTGGTATATCTGAAAACCCTAGTCCAATTTTACGTATTTCATCGGCACCACCTATGCAACAACAATATAATATGCCGTCGAATTTTTACCCTACTCAAACCAACCAGCTTGTGGCTACACCTACATACCCTAATCATATTATGAGTGTGCCCAATTCGGCGTCAACGCCGAATCACTTTGTCACACCACCCATAGGTGCAAGCATGGTTGGTCTTCCGCCGAATTATGGTTCGGCGCCCATCCCACAAGTTGCACCAATAGCTAGTACTCAGGTTGCTCCTATGTCATTGCCACAAACATCTTCATCGACATCGGATCCAATTTTAGCTAAATTAAGGGAGGATTTGCATAAGATGTTTCTAGAAACTTTCGGAAATGAGCCGAAAGTAAAGAGTCGTGTGTATCAAAAGCCTTATCCTGAACACTTCGATGCAATTTCTTACCCTCAAGGTTATAAGATTCCTGATTTTGTTAAATTTAGTGGTGAAGGTACGAAAACAACTTGGGAGCATGTGAGTCAGTATCTAGCACAGTTGGGTGAAGCAGGTTCCATAGAAGAGTTGAAAGTACGTTTATTTCCCTTATCTTTAACTGGCACCGCATTTTCATGGTTTGCTGCTTTACCACATGGCTCAATTCTCTTATGGTCGCAATTAGAGCAAAAGTTTCATGATCACTTTTATAGCGGCGATAATGAGCTAAAGTTGTCACATCTAACATCGGTTAGGCAAAAACATGATGAATCGGTCACCGATTATGTCAAGAGATTTAGAGACATAAAAAACCGATGTTATAGCTTAGTGATAACTGAGAGAGACTTGGCAGATCTTGTTCTTAATGGTTTGAAAACTCACATTAAAGAGAGGCTAGAAAGTTATGAGTTTTTGAACATTAATCAAGTCTTACAAAAAGCTTTGGCTCAAGAGAGTCGAAGTAAAGAGATTCATAGGTCTACAACCGATCCTCCTAGAATACATATGGTTGAACACAATGATGATAATTCGGATGATGAGGTTGATGTTTATACTACTGAGTTTGTTTGGTCCTCAAAGGCCAAGCCCTATACATGCAATGCTCTTAAGCCGATTCGCAAGAATCGTGATGAGAGATGAGGTTTACATTTGATATATCTAAGTGTGATAAGATATTTGATGCTCTCTTGCAGGATAAGATGATTAGAATATCACACACATACCGCCGTTTGATGAGCTAAAGCGGCGTGCTTATTGCAAATACCATAATTCATTTTCCCATGCTACTAACGATTGCAATGTTTTTGACGACAGATACAATCGGCCATTAATGATGGACGATTGAATTTTGCTGAGATGCAAGTTGATAAACAGCCCTTTCCGATGAACACCATGGACTTGGAGGAAAGAAAATGTTAATTGACCTAGCATAGCCGAATCTGCTAATAAAGATAATGTTGTTATTGGTGAACCCAGGAATGGCAAGGAGGCGACAAAGTCTTGGGAAGAGAGGTTGTGCTTGATAAGCAACCCGATGGCAAGGAAGTATTGAAGATCACCATAAAAATCCCGTACTCGGGGCAACCACAAGTACAAGAAGATACTCATGTTAAATTTATCAAGCCCAAGAATTCAGAAGTTGACAAGTGGGGAAAGAGTGAAGCTAAGCGCCAAGCGAATCAAACCAACTTCGATATCTGCTATCCAAATATGCAAGTCAAGCGGCGGTTCTAGCTCTAATCGGCCATCACATTCAAGCGTTCAAGATAAACTTCGGAGCAAGAGTTTCGACGCTATGCAAGGCCATATGGGTCATGGGCACCGACACCATGGATGTCACAACCCTCCTATGCACCATATTACATGAGAGACTTCAATGGAGGATGGGGGCAGCCCCCAATGGTTCCTTATGCTTTCCATATGGGGTGGACAACACCTAGAAGGCCTGCTCGTCAGAGGCTTTATTATCCCACCCAAGGCCGTTTGAGTTATGGTGCTAATCGGCCAATAAAAAATTCTCCAAGTAAGGCCAATAAAAAAGTGTGGCGTGTTAAGTCACCTAATGTGGAAATTTCAGAATGCGACAAGCAAAAGGAGATCAAAAAGCCGGTTGTTGGTAATCTGGTTACTTCTAATGGTGATATTGTTATTGTTCAGCAGGGTTCCATGGTTGATGATCATGAGGCGAACACAAGCAAGGCCAAACCAAGGGATCCCAAATATACTCAACCTAAGTGGTGTCCTCCCGGTTTAACTAAGATCATGAAAAGGAGGTTACAACGCATGAGGAACCACGAGAAGGTAGAACACAAAGAGGAGAGGCAAAGGGACGAATTGTTCAGTGAAATTCGGCCCATAGCACTCACAAAAAAAGTGTGGAGGCCTAAACAAAAACAAAACACACATGCTTCTACATTAGTTGCAGCAACACCTTTACCACCAAAGGAGGATGATGTGAACCCTATTACATCGTCTACACTACCTGAAACATCCCCTTCAATTGAGGAATCTTTAAGCCCAATATACACATTGGGAGATGAAGATGAGATGGTGGATTATGAATCTACGCCGGTTTGGGAAGGTATGGATATTAATATGGTATATTACTTACCTGCCGAGTTTTGTGCTATAGGTAAAGAAGGGGAGGTAGCCCAGCTGAATTTTGGTCCTAAGAATGCTATTTTCGAGAAGCCAAGAGAATCGGTGAAACACTTGAAGCCATTGTACCTCAAAGGTCATATTAACGGATTGCCGGTTGCTAGGATGCTCGTTGATGGTGGTGTTGTGGTAAATCTTATGCCCTACTCGGTCTTCAAAAAGTTGGGGTTAGATGATGATGCATTGATGAAGACCAATATGGTACTTAATGGATTCGAGGGTAAAGAAAAGACAGAGGCCAAAGGTGTGATGTGCATGGAACTCACCGTGGGAAGCAAAACTTTGGCCACCACATTCTTCATCGCCGAGGTGCAAGGTAACTATAATGTTATATTAGGTCGCGATTGGGTTCATGCTAACCAATGTGTGTCGTCTACCATGCATCAATTTTAATACAATGGATCGATGATGAGGTAGAAATCATTCACGCGGATAATTCGCTTGTGTTGCTTTGGCGATGCATCGGTGGATTGGAATCATCGATGTAACTTGCTTAACAGGCGTGACCTCTCGGAGTTTGATTTTCTTAGTGCTACAAGGAACGGGTTCATTCCCATCTCTTTAAAGCCGATTGGTGGTAATCGGTTACAAGGTATGATGTGAACAAGAAGTTAAAATCAACGGCCGATATATAACTATCGCCCTTAGCATAAACATGGCCGATACATAATTATCGTTCTGAGAAAAATAAATGGCCGATGGAGTGTTGACATCGGCCTTAGAACAAATACATTGCAAATTATTTTTCGGCACGCGTGTTTTGCCGAAAAATAGGGGGGCATGTGTTGACACCAGATTTTGGCACGGTCAATAACTTATTTAAGATGGCCTCAAATGAAGAAGTGATCTTCGTGAAAGAGTTCCGTATTGTTGATATGAACATCTTTGAAGTTTGGGTCATCGCCGTCCGATTTCATCTCGAAGGCCGAAACTATGCTCAAAGTACTAAGAACTTATATTCAGAGTACAGTTTTGCCGATTAAGCCTCCAAGACGACCTCAAATGGAAAAATGATCTACACGGATTGCCTTCGTCTTGTCGAAACGATAGATTTTGATATAAAAATCGTCCAAATCCGAGTTCATATGAAAAGTTAGAGCAATCGGAGTGCAGCCCTGTCACGAGGCGAAATATGGCGCGCCCCACCAGACGCCATGTCTGATTGGTAACGTGAGTAAAGAGATCTTTTGCGCAAGCTATTTGACCCTCAAGATGACCTCTGATCAAAAAACGTTCAACATGAAAGTTGTTCGTATCATCGAAACGGTCAAGATTGCTTTTGGACTCGTTTTCATCCAAGATCGTTTACCACCGCGAAAAAGACCCGCAAGGTGCAGCCAGTTTAAACCGAACAGTTTTGGAAAGTTCGGACAAGACCAATCCGAATTTGACTAGGGTTTTGGACGTGAATCCAAGCCTTTTCCTTGCACGGGAAGTCCAGCCGCCTCTTATATACCTAAGGGGTGATGGCCGATTGAACAACAACACACAATCGAACAATCAATCTACTTTTTACCCTAGTTTTACTTCTCTCCCTTGTTCTTTCTCTCTCGTTCTTCGTTCGTTCTTCGTTGAAGGGCAGCGATCCTCGAGGCTCTAGGGGCGGGCGAACCGACCTAGGGCAGCCCATAGCCGCCGCGCGTCCAGACGGGGTCCCTCCCGGGCGCGTGGGGTTTCGGGTGCTCAAAAGCGCCCGCCGGATTGCTTGCGTACCGCGCTTCCGGACGGGTCTCCTTCGACGTGAGTTGCGGTGCATCACTCTCGGCGTTGGAGGTACACGGTGACGTGTTCGTGTGCGAACAGCGTGGACAGAGCGCCGCCCAGCTTCACCACTCTCTGCTCAAGCACGGGTCCCGCCCCAAGCTCGCTCCGCTCCTCCTCTACCTCCCCAGCATTGTGCACCATCCCCTCGAGCGCCGCAGAGCCCTCCTCGCTCGCTCCCTTTGCCACCAGAGCCATCGCCGCGGCCGCCCGTGCGCCCCGTCCACGGTGCACCATCGTCCCGCCATAAAAGGCCACCCCGAGCCCTCTCTGGCCTCTGTTCGCTCCCTCTCCCTCCTGTGCATCATCTCGACCAGCTCACTCCTCTCCCCGCGCCCTCCATCCACCACCATGGCCGGGGCCTTGCCGTCGGCCTCCGCCTAAATTCGTGCCCACCATTCCTCCTCCTCCCCTCTAGATCGCACTAGAGCACCTCCACCACCACCGCGAGCCTCTCCCGTGCTTCTCCCTCTCCTTCCCATGGCTGTGTTGTCGAGTTCCATCACCACCGCCGGCCTCGCCATGCGGCCGATGATGTGCTCGCGTCCGCCACCCTATGATCGTGGCGCACCTCGGAGGATGCGGCACGCTCTCCTGAGCATGCTGGTGTGCTGGGCGCCGACGGAGGTGGCCGGTGCCGCCGGGGAGAGCGCCGGCGCCGCTCGGCCTCACCTCCTCTCTTTCCCGTCGCGCCGTGCGGGAGGTTGAAGGCGGCCTGCAGCAGGGACCCGCACGTCAGTGACCCAGTGGGCGGGCCCCGCTCGTTTAAGTGGAGACGGTTTCTGCCGGATCCGCCTTCCCCGTGCGTAGGCGCACTCCCGGAAGCCGCTTTTGACGTCACCTCCTCTGCCCGCGCAGCCGAGCCGCTGGGCCAGCCCAGTGCGCTGCGGTGCTAAGCTGCGCCGAGGGCACAGTTTAGGTATAGCCCAAATGTTTTTCTTTTTCTTTTCCAGTGAGCTCCTTAAATCCATAGTTAATTCATTTCTTGTCCAAATTTGACGATTCAAATTTCCAGAGACTCCATAAATCATGTTCTATTTAATGGTCCAAAGTGGACATTTTTGTTGTTCTTGGTTTTCACTGGACCTTTTAAAAAGGTCATTTATCCACATAAATCCACTTCAAAAATCCATATTATATTCATTTCAATTCCAAATCCAGTGAAACCAATTTCTAAATGTTTCTAAAATCATGCCTTATTTAATGGGTACTTTTACTCATTTTTATAAAAAGGCATTCTGTAGACAACTTGTAGATCCATTAAATCCCTTGTTTCCATCATATTGAAATATTCATAAATAACCAATGATCCAATTCCAATGAAACCACTCTGGTTATTTTCCATATAACCAGAGGAGTCCTAGAAAAGTAAACTTCATATTTTTAGAGCACTTTTATTTTCTCCCTTGTTGTGTTGCTTATTATGGTTGCTTTCCACGATAGTTGACGAAGTAGACGAAATACTCGGAGTTGGACCAGAGATATTTGAAGACCTCGAAGACTTTGTTAAAACAGGCAAGCAACCCTTTGACCATGACACCCCTCTTGTTCATCAGTACCTTTTTTCAATTGCATGATGATGAAATATGACGGTGGTAAACTTGTTGTGAGCCACCCCATGATGCATACCCCTACTCATGAACTTACCTTGTTCATGATTGCATTTTCTAGAGACTAGTTGATGCATAATAATGCATGTGTACCATGAACTCTTCATGGTTACACTCTTTCGAAAACCCCATCGGGTGCCCCTAATGCCCTTGGGAGATGTTGAACTAAGGTCACCACTTGAGGAAGAAGTGGTGTACCAAAGAGAGCTTTTGGTGTGTATGTAAAATGATGGATTAGATTTATGTGTGATTACCGTCCCAACCAAACATGTGCAACCACTCTACCCCTTATGGGACGGGGCATTGTTGATTACTTAGGCTGATACTAGCATGGTGCCCACATTACTAGTTACGGGGGTGACTTGAAGTCACTCTTGGGACGAGGCCGTGCTTGGATAGGCGGCCATGACTGTTTTCACAAGGCACCGGACACACCGTTGGTCCCTTCGTGTATGCGAAATAATGTGAAAAGGGCAGATGTGACACTCCAAAAATATTCTTTTGGTTTTTCTTCAAAAAAATTGTTGGATTTGAATAAGGTCTTCTAAACCCTTCCAAAAATCTCTCTCAAAAGCTTTTTCACTTTAGCAAATATTTTATTTTTGCATCTCCTTCAACTCTGGTGTTTGGTTGTTTAAAAATTTTCTTCTGATTACCCTCTTCTCAAAATTTCAAGAAAAATCTTTGGAGTTTATTTTCTTTCAAAAAGAAACTCTAGGAGTTTTTCATCCTCTCCCATATTTGAAACCATTCATGATTTGGCCATGCACCACATGGTAAAATCTTCCCAAAAATATCTCCTTCCACTTTGGGCAATCCAAACATTCTATCTCAACAAGTTCAACCCTCTTCTGAATTTTTTATTTCATTTAATTCTCTCCCAAATCTTTTCTGTCTATTATTTTGAGCCTAGGTAATTTGCAAAGCAAGTACCTAAATGCATTGGAGTTTTGACCTCAAACCAACTCCCTTGGATAGTCCTTGGTACCCACAGCCTAGAACAATCAAGATCCACTCCTCTTCTGTTCAAAGATTTCAAATTATAGTCTCTGCAAGTTTGGACCAGATTTGCCAAATTTGGTGAAATTCATATCTACCCTTCTCCAAAAATTCCACAAATATTCAGGCAGCCTCTAGATGCAATGAGAGGCCCCTCCACCAAAAACCAGCTCAAGGAAAAATCCCTACATGCCTAAATCATTCTGTCGAACACCTTGCATGCACTGTTTCTGCTCATCTTCAGTTAAATTCAGAATTCAGTGTCGATCTCCGTCAGAGTTTCAGTCACATGCTCACAGTGCACTTGGCACGTTGCTCGCAGCCTAGCCTGCTTGTCCGGAGCTCCACACGCGTGCTTGGCGCGTTCCTGGCGTCGGTGGCACCACAGCCCGCTGCTGCCGGCGTGTCTTCTTGGCGGCGAACCACCGTAGCAGCCGACGGGAGCGAACGGCGATAACGCCGTTCGGCGCCGCCCAAACCTCCTGGTAGCCCCGCGTGGCCATTTCCTCGCCAGCGCATGCATGCAGCACCGTCGCCGTGGCACGGCAAGCACAGAGCATGCTCCCTGCCGCCGACGGGCCTGCGCCGCCCCATTCCGTCGAGCTCGCCCCAAGCAACCAAACCCCGACGCGTTTAGCACCTAAACGTAACCAGGGAGACCCCACGACGACGCTCAACCTCTGAACCTCTCCGGTCAACACCCTACGCCACCGTAAACTTCACCGGAGAACCCCGTTCTCGGCAACCGCCTCGGGCCGGCTATATATAGCAACCCCGAGCGCGCTCTCGCCCCCGCACACCTCCACCACCTCACTAATCCAGGCCAAGCCCCTGGAAGGGCCTCGAGGAGCTCTTCTTCCTCGACTCCGGCCGCTTCCTTCCGCCTCGGCCTCCACCGTGATTCACTCCGGTGAGGTCGTCTCCGGCGCCCTAACCTCGTCAGCGACCCTCTCATGCTACTAAGAGTCTAACCCCCACTCCGATTTGATCTTCACAGCTCTCTCCGACGAGGTCCACGACCACCCGAATCGCCGTCCGCCGGAGCAAGCGTCGCCGTCGACGTGGTACTCGCCGGCGACCACCACCACCACCCACAGACGCGGGATGGCGCCCTGAACATGGAGGTACCCTCCGATCTCCTTGCCTCGCCGTGGATCGCCGCCGGCGACCCACATGACTCTCGCCGCGAGCCCTGCCCCGTCGCTCTGCTTTAAATTTCAAACTGACGGGTGGGACCCGCCGTCAGCCTCTCTCTGTTTTTCTTGAATTGTTTTATGAAAGCGTGCTTTGGCAAATCGCTTCCACTGAACCGTTTTTGGACTTTTCGCAAAGCCCCGGAAGTTTTCTGTTTCATTACTGATGGGTCCTTGGACTAAAACCCTTATAACTTTTTAACAGAAAGGAATTTTTGAGTGATTCTTTTTCTGTCCTCTTCAAATTTTTGTCTAGTTTTCTATCATATTTATTTGACAAATATTTGGATCAACTTTATGTACCCCACGGTATTTACGTTAGCGCGTGTATTTTGTGTACCGTAGATACCGAAGGAGGTGACGGAACCGCAAACTTCGCCGAGCTAGACCCCGACTACTCCGAACCAGGCAAGCAAAGTTTGAACTTTTGATATGATGAGTGTCTGGGCATGTTTGCATTATTTTGTATCATGGCACGTTCATGAGCATTTCGATGATAGTTTATCTCATTAGAGTTGAGGCTAATGAGCTCGGTAAATTCCATGAGTTGTTGGAAAGTTGTTGCATGGCCATGAGTTGGCATGAGTATGGGTAAGATGGCAGTGTGTAGCTTGCCAGGCTTATGCCATATCGTTAACCCGGTGTCAACATAAATCAGTCGATTCCGTCCGTCTTCCCTTTAGTACTACCACTGTTTCCGCAAGGGATACGGCTTATAAGTTGCAAACCACTTCTGGTACACACCAAATCGAGAGGCGGGATGAAGGTTCCATGGCCTGGATTAAAGCCTTTCATCCGGTTAGGGGCATGGGTGTTTCCGGTTGGGACCGAGAGGGGGGCACCCCTTAGAGCGCGCGTAAATAAATTTGATCCCATGCTATTCGAGATTGTGATCTCCCCGTCTCAAAGTTTTTCTTAAACGCTGTCTAGGGTGATTCCTGACAGCGTGAGGTATGATGGGTGTGTACTAGCTAGTTGTGTTTCTTCCGAAATACCGTAAACGGAACTAATCCTTCATGACTACGAAAATCCGTTGGCTGTGGACAATTTTGGTACAAACTCTGCAGAGTCAAAATTCTTGAATTCATCTTATTCATATCCAAGTACCGTGTTCATATCATCTTGTCAAGTGTCAGTCTCGGTGACAGAAACTCCTGAGAACCATTTGAGGATTTAATGTTTATTTTCCTGTGAATGGACTAACCCGCTTATTGTCTTGTGATGAATATTTTCCGTGAGCACTACACCTTGTCAGTTATGAATAAATGAATTATAAGCCCTTTCTGCGATGTCGCTCAGACATCCGACTGCGGCATTGTTATTATTTATTTTTATTATAAGCCCTTTCTGCGATGTCGCTCGACGTCCGATCATGCATTGTTATCATTTATTTTATTATAAGCCCTTTCTGCGATGTCGCTCGACGTCCGATCGCGGCATTGTTATCATTTATTTTATTATAAGCCCTTTCGCGATGTCGCTCGGGCGATGCGGCTGCGGCGTTATTATTATTTACTTTTACTATAAGCCCTTTCGTGATGTCGCTCGACGTCCGATCATGCACGCATGTATTTTTTTCCTTTAATATAAGCCCTTTATGAGGTGTCGCTTAGACGCCCGACTGTGGCATGTTTTACTTATTTGTTCACCCTTCGAGGCGTCGTTTCAGACACCCGATCGATTTTGAGTTTATCTTCTTTGGGTTTTCGAGCGGACTACCGCCGATTCCCTTTCTTATTTACCTTGCTATACTGATTAAATTAAGCATTGTTAAAATTAATCATGACTCATTCATGCATTCATTTGTTATATCTTTTGTCCGAACTGTCTTGCGAGTACTTTCATAGTACTCACCTGGCTTGTTGATTTGGCTAGATGCTGACGAAGGCGATCTCATGGATGAAGAGTTCGATAGCGAGTCCGACGCCTAGAGGAATCCCAGTCAGTCTCGTGCGACCCCTGAATTAGTCATTGTGATATATCCGCTTCCACCACCCTAATAAATTCATCGAGCCTCACCTCGACGCTCGATGAGCCGCCAGTGCAGTAGACTTATTAACCACCCCGTTGTGTTATTCCACCAACCACTCATATCTCGAGTCAGTAGTATTTCTACCCCACACCTTTGTGTCATGCCCGCCATCATGTATAATTATCGGCGTGTTTGTAATAATTGGTTGGGCATCCTCAGTCCGACCCTGTATTATTGTAATGCTACTGGCTTCTTGTATCAAAGTTTTGTCTACCTATATGGAGGATTTTCCTCATATTGGATTTCATAGGTCGGTTATTCAATAAATATTTTTATTGAAAAACCGGTCGTGGCAGTAGAGTCCCACGATTTTATGCTTATACACTAGGGCCGTGTATCAACGAGTGGACCCTATGTTAGTGTCGTCTAGGGAAAGGTAATGATCGGGTGCTTCCCCCGAGTACTTGAGGTACTGCGGGATCGTGGATGGCACAAAAGCTTCCCGGATCTTGTGGGTAAAGTGCGCAACCTCTGCAGAGTGTCAAACTATTTGAATAGACGTGTCCAGGTCATGGACAGTTGGGGGGTGCTACTTAAACTATGTCCAGAAATTTTACAAATCACGATGCATGTGTGTGTGGAAAGGAACTATTCGTGTCAAGGTGGAGACTTGACATCTTGAATGACCTGACATTGATTCAACTCTATTTATGTTGATATCTGTAACCTGTTCTCGAGGTTACCCATGTTTTATCGATGCATATCTCACAAGTTCATAGGACATCTTAACTAGCTTGAAGCTAGGTTGCTTACTCATTGTGCAATTGCATTGTTGCTTTGAACCAAATCATGGGTTGCTTGCGAGTACATTCAAAGTACTCATTGGCTTGCCACTGGTTATTTAATTGGCCAGGCATGGAAGAACCGGAGTTCGAAGAAGAGTTCTTTGGAGACGAACATGCGAGCTAGGACGCTTCCCAGTCAGAGTGCCTGTAGGGCTAAGGCAGATAGCATGGGTCCAAGTTGTTATTGAAGATTTCCGATGCGATGATACACTCAAGACTTAACCATAATGGTCCTACTTGTGTAAAACGGTATGTATGGATGTAAGACTCTTGTTATTCAGCTTATGTGTGTTCAGTGAGCATTGATCTCTGGGATCACTGTACACGTGCATTCGGTGATCTCGACTTAGGAGTCGGGGTCCCCACAGAGCTGGTATCAGAGCCATCCTGACTGTAGGAAGCCTTAGTTAGCATGGTCGTTAGTTAGGGTAAAACTATTCTCAAAACTATCGCTAGTTTTCAAAAACTGGCTATACTTCTCTTCCCTTCTCAGTTTTTTGAAAACTAAGGTATACTTTCCCCATCGATATCTTTCCTTCAAAACTATTGCAAAGCGGTCGCTAGCACCCTCAAGCCCGTGACCATGGGATTCCTTGTAATCCTCGTGGATAGCCTAGAAGGAGTACACCTTACCAAACACTCACCCACATCTTCTGAACACAAGATTGGCGACACCACAACAAGACGATACCAAAGAAGATACATCTTCGAAGAATGAGGACATGAAGACCCAGAGGATGGAGATACCTTTGAATTTGCCCCAGGATGATGCAACCTTGTCCTATGACGATCGGGGTAAGATATGCAAGACCATGATATACATCGCTAATAGAGCAATCATGTCCTTACCGTTGTTCTATCGGCAACCACCGTGGATAAGAACCTCGCCATTTGGTCCGCCTCACTATAGTGAGCAGGAAAGCAGTTCTCTTCATCCCCGCTCTCGGTGACGATATTGTCAACAATGTGTCCGACGGATTGGACCCCTGTTATGCCTTGTTAATGTCATTGCATAAAGAATTACCTACTTGGTACCTTCGACGCCTTAGAAGACAAAAAGGGATCGTCATGATTAAGAAGACAACAGAAAACCGAGTCAATGCCTGCTATGAGAAGCCACCTTCACCCCAACACTTCAGCAGTAGAAGTTGTTGAAGAACCTTCAGGCTCAACCGGATTGTTTCATCGAACAACTATAAGAGACGTAGCAACACCCGAGGAAAACTCGAGAAGACTACATGAGGCACAAGGCACGACTCTCGAGTCAAGAACCCTAGGGTAGGATGAGTCGTGTACCCCCTATCTTGTGATCGAGTCCGTATGATGGTTGAATAGAACCATGATTGTGTGTTGCTTGTTTTTATTTGTTTGTGTTTTGATATAGGTCGCACTTTTGCCCTAGGCGACAAGTATGCGACTATATCACCTTCCTTACCTTGCTTCTTCTGTTTGGCCCTTTTGCACCTGTTTGTTTGCACTTGCACTATAGAACCCCCTTTAAGCATTCCCCTCCTCTATGCTTCCTCTCCTCTCATCTCTCTCCTCAATGAAGGCTAGCAAGACAAGATACACCAAGGATTCTACTTTGGCAACCAACCAGCATCAAGACTTTTGCTACAACCTCCTCGACCAAGTGCAACCCCGTAGAGTTATGTTTACCTCTCAAGACTGTAAGCCCATCACTATACCCTTCGAGACTTCACGAGATACCCCAGCTCGAATCCTTAACCAAGTGCTTAACCCACAGAATTACAAGCGGACCAGTTAAGCCTCTGTAACCTCGCGTAGCACTGGGTTCATTATGGAACTAGTGGACATAGCGAACGAGCACATTATCATCCTAAGATAGCACCAAAGCTGAAGATGCCATAGGAGAGACCAATTTGGGGATATAGGAATGGAGGACAAATGACTTGATGAGTTTATATCAGCGACCTTGAGGAATTGACTGAGACTCATTGGTGGATTATGAGGCTTTCATATTGGTAGATGAACTTGGTAGGATCATGATTATAGAGTAACATAGCTTTCATTACCCCTGAGTAAATTGGATTTATAGGACAATTATGATCGCAAGTTAAAACTCCTGGAAGTGCAAGGATTTGACTTGATCAGATGATATTGATAGGAGACAATTGATATTACGTAAATAACTTGAGGGAAACATGTAGGATTCCTCGTTGGACAAGAGATTTGGATTTAAATAGGTGATCCTAGTTGAGTATAGATGGTGAGTAAGTCTACATGGTTCGGAGTAAATTGTATTTAGACTGATGATCTCGATCATGATACCATGTTTCTCGGTGGACGATAAACTAGGAGATTGGATTAATTGTCGGAGTTGATTTAGGGATCTATATACGCCTGACTTTGGAGTTTACTCGACCATGATAATGGAAATTGGTGGACTGACAATCGTAAGGCTGGACCTTTTCAAGGATTATAGAATCAGAGGATATTAGAAGGTCTTGTGGAACACCATAAACATTGGGTTTGTAGAATAAATGGATTATGTAGTGATTGATGGAAGTTAACGGGCTGTTGGAGTTGATTCATAGGAAGGAAACAAGATCTTGGAGTGGCTTACGACGTGTTTCCTAGGGATAGAGATGCACTAACATGGACCTTGGAAGAATAGGATGAGCACTTGGATTACCATGTTTTATTCCTACTTGGAAGCTTGTATGCTCTACCCATGGATTTTTAGGGGTAGCCATACATATGAGTTTGGGGATCATAGACATATATGATTTTATTAGACCTCCCCTCGGGAGTCACGAGCATATGGATCACGTGAGTAATGATTGGAGTTGACCTATACAAAATGATGCTATCGGTGATATGATGTGATTTGTTTAAAGGACTAGATAGACTAATGGCATCTCAGAAACCGTGCTTAAAGATAAGATGATAAATGTTCACTCGCACACTAGAATCCTTGAAACCCTTACGCCCTACCAAGCTACAACATGGTCGGATCAGGACCTTAGGGCCTTGACACTAGATCTAGAACACCTTGGCCCACACTCAACAAAGACCACCACTAATTCCCCAGCCTACTTTATGTACCCCGAGAACAAAGTCTTCATGGAGTGCTTAGACAAGATAGTTGTCATCATCATTTGGTGACCTACTTGTCCACCCGAAGACAGAAGAAGAATTGTTCAGCTGGTTAGGGAGCATTTGAAGACCGCCATGTCAAGGAGGAAGAACTATACCAACCACCATCGACAAGAAGAAAGCCTTCGCATCAAAGACCAGGCATATCTGCAAGCCACTTCTCTCAAGAGAACCAAGCATTTTTATGTCAAGAGAAGCTCGCACCAAGATTATCGACCCCCTCCAAGATCACCGCAAGATGAAGAATAGACGGCTACCAGCTGGAGCCACCACCTGAGTTACCTGATGTGCACAATGCTTTCCATGCATCACAACCCTGGAAGTGTTTCCAACTTCCTAACTTGCCCGATCTCTACGAGGGCATTAACCACCGAGCCATCGACCCCTAGCCCAATATAACCTACCGCAAGCTACCCCTTAGCAACCTGGATCAACCGAGAGCGTCATACACGAAGCTACAACACCAGGTACTTCAAGATTCAATGGAGCACCACACGGAAGCAGAAGCATTATGAGGGCGTGAAGACTGCCCCGCATCTAAGTTCCGTATTCCTTCCCACGCCTAGTTTGGGAATCTCGGGGACGAGATTCTTGTAAGTGGGGTAGGTCTGTCACACCCTGATTTTCATGACACAACACTTAAGATGATAAATCATGATAAAATGTGGCTTGACAAAAACTTTTGCATTATTTGACTATTTATTTGGAGTTGGTTTTCTCTCTGTGTTTTTCAAGTGCTCTTTAAAGTCAACATAACTCCACCTTCTATACTTCATCTCCTTGCCCCAAGCCTCTGCCCAATGATCATGCCATGTGTATAGAGCAATATAATATTTTCTTACAAAAATAATTTGGCCAAAAAGTATTTTCTAAAATTAGTTTTCCAAAAACCCCTGAATTGAGGTTTGCACTGCAAGTACTTGATTTGGGGTATGAAAAATATTTCAATAGGTATATTTGGATCCTATTATATATAGTACTCCCACAAACCACAAAAATATAATTTTAAAAGTTATTTTCTTATTTTATTTAAAAGCTTTTTCTTAAGGCCAGAAGTGGTCTTTAATAGGGAAAAATTATTTTATTGTTTTAAAAATATTTGACAAAAATCAGGGAAACTCAGTGGGCATATATTTCCCATATATAAGAGTTTCAACACATGGTCATGTTCAAAATATTGGACAAAACCTCCCAAAACCATTTCTGCCCATTTCAAGGATTTGAAATATTTCTACAGGAAATATTTTCATAAAAATCCAAGGAAAATCCAGAAAGTCACAAATGCATATTGTGATCACCTTGCAAAGCCTCATGTCAATCAAGGTCATTTTGGTTCGCCAAAATGCCCCAAAACCCTCTCTGACCAGAATCAAATTCGAACAACTTTGTACTACCAACTTTCTCTCCTTGACACCAACTTTGGTGAGCATGTTCACATGACAAAATGAGGCCACTACACCAAGTGGTGCATCAAGGAGAAGTGATTTGCTCAACTAGATCTACACAAGTTCATTTCTGCTAATTTCTAGGGTTTACAAAAGTTGCATTGGCAACTTTGCCCAAATAAGCTCCAAATTGGTGGAAGGCCCTAAGTATATGTGCCATTTCACCCTGTTGAGTCTCATGCCAAATGGAGTTCATTTGCTTAACCAAACAAGCATCAAACACCTTCTGCCACTTTACCAAAATTCCATTTTTGACCACTTCCACTAATCTCCATGACCCTATGTTTTTACCACAGCTGCCCCAGGTCACCTCCTTCCTCTCCCTCCCCTGCCCGTCCCACGCGTGGACAGAGCGCCGCCCAGCTTCGCCACTCTCTGCTCAAGCACGGGTCCCGCCCCAAGCTCGCTCCGCTCCTCCTCTACCTCCCCAGCACCATGCACCATCCCCACGAGCATCGCAGAGCCCTCCTCGCTCGCTCCCTTGGCCACCAGAGCCATCGTCGCGGCCGTCCGTGTGCCACATCCATGGTGCACCATCGTCCCGCCATAAAAGTCCACCCCGAGCCCTCTCTGGCCTCTGTTCACTCCCTCTCCCTCCTGTGCATCATCTCGACCAGCTCACTCCTCTCCCTGCGCCCTCCATCCACCACCATGGCCGGGGCCTTGCCGTCGGCCTCCGCCTAAATTCGCACCCACCATTCCTCCTCCTCCCCTCTAGACCGCACTAGAGCACCTCCACCACCACCGGGAGCCTCTCCCGTACTTCTCCCTCTCCTTCCCATGGTCGTGATGTCGAGTTCCATCACCACCGCCGGCCTCGCCGCTGCGGCCGATGATGTGCTCGCGTCCGGCCACCCCTGCGGTCGTGGCGCACCTCGGAGGATGCGGCACGCTCTCCTGAGCACGCTGGTGTGTTGGGCGCCGACGGAGGTGGCCGGTGCCGCCGGGGGGAGCGCCGGCGCCGCTCGGCCTCGCCTCCTCTGTTTCCCGTCGCGCCTGCGAGGTTGAATCGACTGCAGTGGGACCCGCACGTCAGCGACCCAGTGGGCAGGCCCCGCTCGTTTAAGTGGAGAAGGTTTCCGGCGGATCCGCTTTCCCCATGCGTAGGCGCACTTCCGGAAGCCGCTTTCGATGTCACCTCCTCTGCCAAGAGCCGAGCATTGGGCGGCCCGGTCTTGCTTCTTGGTGCTAGGCTGCGCCGAGGGCACAGTTTAGGTATAGCCCAAATGTTTTTCTTTTTCTTTTCCAGTGAGCTCCTAAAATCCATAGTTAATTCATTTCTTGTCCAAATTTGATGATTCAAATTTCCAGAGACTCCATAAATCATGTTCTATTTAATGGGCCACAGTGGACATTTTTGTTGTTCTTGGTTTTCACTGGACCTTTTAAAAAGGTCATTTATCCACATAAGTCCACTTCAAAAATCCATATTATATTCATTTCAATACCAAATCTAGTGAAACCAATTCTAAATGTTTCTAAAATCATTTCCAGAGACTCTATAAAAAGGCATTCTGTAGACAACTTGTAGATCCATTAAACCCTTTGTTTCCATCATATTGAAATATTCATAAATAACCAATGATCCAATTCCAATGAAACCACTCTGTTTATTTTCCATATAACCAGAGGAGTCCTAGAAAATTAAGCTTCATATTTTTAGAGCACTTTTATTTTCTGCCTTGTTGTGTTGCTTATTATGGTTGCTTTCGACGATAGTTGATGAAGTAGACGAAATACTCGGAGTTGGACCAGAGATATTTGAAGACCTCGAAGACTTTGTTAAAACAGGCAAGCAACCCTTTGACCATGACACCCCTCTTGTTCATCGGTACCCTTTTTCCGATTGCATGATGATGAAATATGACGGTGGTAAACTTGTTGTGAGCCACCCCATGATGCATACCCCTACTCATGACCTTACCTTGTTCATGATTGCATTTTCTAGAGACTAGTTGATGCATAATAATGCATGTGTACCATGAACTCTTCATGGTTACATTCTTTCGAAAACCCCATCGGGTGCCCTTAATGCCCTTGGGAGATGTTGAACTAAGGTCACCACTTGAGGAAGAAGTGGTGTACCAAAGAGAGCTTTTGGTGTGTATGTAAAATGATGGATTAGATTTATGTGTGATTACCGTCCCAACCAAACATGTGCAACCACTCTACCCCTTGTGGGACGGGGCATTATTGATTACTTAGGCCGATACTAGCATGGTGCCCACATTACTAGTGACGGGGGTGACTTGAGGTCACTCTTGGGACGGGGTCGTGCTTGGATAGGCGGCCATGACTGTTTTCACAGGGCACCGGACACACCGTTGGTCCCTTCGTGTATGCGAAATAATGTGAAAAGGGCAGAGTCCCACGATTTTATGCTTATACACGAGGGTCGTGTATCAATGAGTGGACCCTATGTTAGTGTCGTCTAGGGAAAGGTAATGATCGGTGCTTCCCACAGTACTTGAGGTATGCGGGATCGTGGATGACACAAAGCTTCCCGGATCTTGTGGGTAAAGTGTGCAACCTCTGTAGAGTGCCAAACTATTCGAATAGCCGTGTCCACGGTCATGGACAGTTGGGGGTGCTACTTAAACTATGTCCAGAAATTTTACAAATCACGATGCATGTGTGTGTGGAAAGGAACTATTCGTGTCAAGGTGGAGACTTGACATGTTGAATGACCCGACATTGATTCAACTCTATTTATGTTGATATCTCAACTTTGTTCTCGAGGTTACCCATGTTTTATCGATGCATATCTCACAAGTTCATAGGACATCTTAACTAGCTTGAAGCTAGATTGCTTACTCATTGTGCAATTGCATTGTTGCTTTGAACCAAATCATGGGTTGCTTGCGAGTACATTCAAAGTACTCATTGGCTTGCAACATGATGCAAAACATGGCATGATATGCGAGATGTGATATGCAATGCATATGCGCGCTCCGGAAGGAAAATGATGAACCAGGCATCAACTTGGCAAACCAAGTATGCCGCTGGAAAGATGAGATGATTTCGGTTGAAATCGATATAAAGATCACCGGAATCGGATGCGCGGTTTGCAAATGACAAGCAAAACAAGAATGGCACAAATCTGATATTAACAGCATGATGCCACATAGCAAGCAACAAGAAATTACGCTACTGCACCCAAACGTACCAACAAAGCACATGGCAGTGATCTACTCAAGATGCTTGACAAAATATGAAAACTGAGCTACGGCTAGATCACAACATAACAGGTTCAAACAAGCATGGCAAAACTGCAAAAAATATCAGGCTGGACATGGCAAAAACAGCATCAGGAAGCAATGTTCAGAGCAATGAAACAGCATGCTACAGGAACTTATAATAGCAAAACAAGGCATGGCATGAATCTACTCAAAGCATAGAACAAAAGTCCCTTACTGACCATAAGCCAAAAAGAATCAGAAAATATAGTAGCACCCATGTCAATATCGCAAGTTTCGTTAACAGATTCAGCAACATGTCATGTCAAAAACAGATAACAAGTAGGCATGTTTAAGAGCTCAAAGCACTCACTACAGAGCCTTTCATGATAAACTAAGCATACATACATCAAGAAGACATGGCATAGAAGACATACATGGCAAGAACAACATCATAGCATACACGGATCAACCACAACAGCCATGGCAAAACTGAATAACATGTAAACAATCTGCCAGGAAACATTTTGTAGCAAAAGTAGAGCTCGATTGACTCAATTTATGGCACTCCATAATTGCAAACAAAGGCATGGATGGATAGAGCATTACCATATGTTCAAAACATCCTTACTGAAGTATCTCAAAATATGCATGGATCTCTCGGTAGCATCAAGTTAACATGGCATCAAAATATCAGCAAAACAGAGCTGAAAACAGCAACATCAGGACACCTACTTTGCATGCTTGTGCTAGTCACCACATAGATCACAAAAATACATGGCATACACCCCTGGAGAGATGGTATGGCATATAACAAAACACATGTAGGACTCAAATTCATAGGGTGCACACATCAATCATAGCAAAAATAACAAAAGTGCAAGTTACATATGAACGAAACTAACATCACATAGCCCTCTTCCAACAGCATTTCGGGCATCAAGATGAGCTCAAATGAAAATGATGCAATGAGATGAAATGATCTACTCTTCGAGGTGAACATTTTGACAAATTACACGCGCAAAATGGAGCTACAGATGCAAAGTTATGATGCGTTGAAAATGCCACAAAATAATCAACGGAATAAAAACTTAGGCGATTTTTAAGGGGGGAAGAAGTCAACTGCGGGAGTAGATCGAGATCCGGATCGGGATCCGATCGGGACGGCGGCGGTGCGGCTCGCCGGAGCCGGGCGCGGCCGGAGGAGGGAGAGGAGGCGGGCCGGCGGCGAGGGTCGGTGGCCCCGGAGGCAGGCGGCGCCGGCGATCGAGCGGGCGCCGGAGGCGGCGGGAGGACAGGCGAGGCCCGCGCTGGCGGGCGGCGGCGGCGGCGCTGATGCGGCCGGCGACGGCGGCCGCCGAGGCGGCGGAGGGCGACGGCGGCCGGTCGCGCGGGCTGGCTGAGGCGGCGGCGCGCTCGAGCGGGGCGCGGAGGCGCGGCGGTGGCGGCGGCGGCGGCGCTGGCCGGGCGGGCCCTCGGCTGGCCAACAGCCGACGGCGCTGGGCGGCGGCGTGTTTACGTGGCGCAAGGCTGATTCGCCGGGCGGCGGCGGCGCGGGCGGGGAGGACGTGTCCGTACGTCGGGACTTTGTCCGGTGGCGCGGGGATGAGGATGGCTAGGGTTGGACCCGGATTTGGACGAGGGAGGTGTTTAAATAGGCATAGAGGGAGCTAGGAGAGTCCAAATGAGGTGTAGTTTTTGCCCACACGATCGTGATCGAACGACGAAGAGCATGGAAGTGACTTAGATGGGTTATTGGACTATTTTGGAGGGGTGTTGGGCTGCAACTTAAAAGAGGCCTTTGCGAGAGTGCGGTTAACCGCTGGAGTACCAAACAAGCTCCAAATGACCCGAAACTTGACTGGTGGTCTACCGGCGGTATACCAAGGCCACTAGACAAACCTCGGTCCATTCTGAGAACGTTTAGTACCCGCTCACGGAAAAACGTAAAATGGGCCGCCGGGGGAGATAGGAGTGCCGGATTGCAAAACGGACAACGGGGAAAATGCTCGGAATCATGAGACGAACACGTATGCAAATGCGATGCACATGATGACATGATATGAAATGCATGACATGGACCAAATGCAAAAGAGGAAAAACCCAACCACGGAGGGAATATCATATCACAATGCCGAAAATGGCAAGAGTTGGAGTTACAAATATGGAAAGTTACATCCGGATGTTACAACACTCCACCACTACAAGAGGATCTCGTCCCAGATCTAGGACCGAAAGAACTCCGGATATTCGAACGGAGGTGATCCTCGCGCTCCCGGTGGCTTCTCGGTGGAATGGTGTGACCACTTCACTTTCAGGAATTTGATTGACTTGTTGCGAGTCTTGCGCTCGGTTTCTTCAAGAATAGCAATGGGGTGCTCATGATAAGAGAGATCTTCTTTAAGGTCAATTTCTTGAAGTTGATAGTGCGTTCAGAGTCTTGAAGCACTTGCGAAGCTGTGACACGTGAAACACATCGTGCGTTCGCGAAGTTGGACGGAAGCTCAAGTTGATAGGCGAGATCGCCTCTTTTGCCAATGATCTTGAAAGGACCCACGTATCTAGGGGCAAGCTTCCTTTGATACCGGGCGGCAGTGCCTTTCATTGGAGAGACGGAGGTAGACATGGTATCCGATTTCAAAAGCCACATCACGGTGCTTATCATCATAATAGCTCTTCTGGCGCAATTGCGCGGCTTTGAGATTCTCACGAATGACTTTGCACATTTCTTCGGCTTCTATGATCAAGTCATTGCCAAGAAGTTGGCGTTCACCTGTCTCGGACCAATTGAGAGGAGTACGGCACTTTCGCCATAGAGAATTTGAATGGGGCCTTGCCGAACTCGCTTGGAAGCTGTTGTTGTAGGAGAACTTCGGCATATGGAAGACAATCTTCCCACTTCATACCGAAAGAAATGACACAAGCCCTGAGCATATCTTCAAGGATTTGATTGACTCGCTCGACTTGGCCACTTGTTTGAGGATGGAAAGCTGTGCTGAAACGAATGTTGGTGCCCATGGCCTTCTGAAAAGAATCCCAAAACTTGGAGGTAAAGATGCTCCCACGGTCTGAAGAGATCACTTGTGGAATGCCGTGGAAGGAGACAATCCTGGAGGTGTATAGCTCTGCCAACTGAGCTGCTGTGATAGATTCTTTGATAGGAAGAAAATGAGCCACTTTAGTGAGCTTGTCAATGACAACGAAGATAGCATCATTTCCATGCTTGGACTTTGGAAAACCAGTCACGAAGTCCATTTCGATATGATCAAACTTCCATTCCGGAATAGCAAGAGGTTGGAGGAGACCAGCTGGTCGTTGGTGTTCTGCTTTCACTCTTCTGCAGACATGACACTCATTCACGAATTGAGCAATTTCTCGCTTCATTCGAGTCCACCAAAATGACTGCTTGAGGTCCTGGTACATCTTCGTACTTCCAGGGTGAATGGATAGAAGCGAATTGTGTGCCTCGTTCATAATGACTTTTCTCAGATCACCCTTAGGAACCACAATCCGGTCCTCAAAGAAAAGAGTTTGTTTGTCATCAATGTGGAAGCACTTGTATTTGGAAGTGCCCTTGTCGATACCACGTTTCACCTTTTTCACCATGGTATCCAGGAGTTGAGCCTCACGAATCTGATCTTCCAAAGTAGGAGAGACTATGAGGTTGGCAAGAAAGCCTTGAGGAACAACTTGAAGATTCAGCTTGCGGAAAGCTTCACAGAGATCCGGTTGGAAGGGCTTGAGGATTAAACTGTTGCAGTAAGCCTTCCTGCTCAAAGCATCTGCAATGACATTGGCCTTGCCGGAGTATATTCAATACTTGGGTTGTACTCTTGAATCATTTCACCCATCGAGTCTGCACGAGGTTGAGGTTGGGTTGAGTGAAGATATACTTGAGACTCTTGTGATCGGTGAAAATGTCCACTTTCCTTCCCAACAAGAGATGTCTCCACGTTATCAAAGCATGGACAACGCCGCCAACTCAAGATCGTGAGTGGGGTAGTTCTTTTCGTTGGGCTTCAATGGCGAGAGGTATAGGCCACAACTCTCTTCTCTTGCATTAACACAGACCGAGACCTTGAAGAGAAGCATCACGAAAAAACTTGAATGGCTTGGATTCATCGGAGGAGTCAAGACAGAGCTGTGACGAGTTTCTCTTTGAGAGTATTGAAAGCAACATCACACTCGGGAGACCGGACATACTTCACATGCTTCTAGAGGAGGTTGGAAAGAGGCTTTGCAATCTTGGAGAAGTTCTCAACGAATCTTGACAATAGCTTGCAAGACCAAGAAAATCTGCGGAGCTGCTTGACATTCTCGAGGAGGTTCCCAATTCACAATCTGCGGACAGCTTCTGGGATTAACAATGATGCCCTTGGCGGAGATGATATGACCAAGATAAAGCACTTCATCAAGCCAAAATTCACATTTGGAGAACTTAGCATAGAATTGATACTCTCGAGCTTGTCTAGCACCAATCGCAAATGTTTGGCATGATCCTTCTTATTCTTGGAGAAGACCAAAATATCATCAAGATAGACCAAGACAAATTCATTGGTGTAGGGGTTGAAGATGAAGTTCATCATCCGAGAGAATGTTGGAGGAGCATTGACGAGGCCGAAAGACATGACAGATATTCATAAGAACCAAAGCTTGTTCGAATCTTTGTCTTGGGAATATCTTGTTCACGAATGCGAATCTGGTGATAACCCATACGAAGGTCAAGCTTGGAGAACACTTTAGCACCTTTGAGTTGCTCGAAAAGCTCATTGATGTTGGGAAGTGGATACTTGTTCTTGATAGTCTTCTTATTCAATGGACGGTAATCGGCGTAAAGTCGGTCCGTGCCATCCTTCTTCTGGACAAAAGAACACCACAACCCCAAGGAGATGAACTCGGTCCGATCAAACCAGACGCTCTTGTTCATCGAGCTGCTTCTTCAATTCCTTCAGCTCATCAGGTCCAAGCTTGTATGGACGCTTGCAAGCGGGTTCAATGCAGGGCTCAAGATCGATAACTAACTCAATCGGCCGATGAGGAGGCATACCCGAAGCTCTTCGGAAAGACATATTGGTACTCACAAACGATGGAATCGAGAGATAGCATCCAATTCGCCCTTCTCATTGAGAGAAAACAACCAAATGGTTTCATCACGAAGCGGCATAGATGATCACATCATTAGAAGAGTGAGTCAATTGAATTTCCAGGCAGCACAATCAAGCCGAGCTTTGTTTGAGAAAGCCATCCATCCCGAGAATAAGATCAATATCCGAGTCACCAAGGACAATTGGTTTAGCCAGAATCTATAATCGCCCATCTTGATACCGACATTTGGAACCAACATGGTAGATCTCAATCGCTTAGCCGGAGAAATAACTTGCATAGCTTTAGGTAATGCCTCTGTATCAAAATTGTGCTTCATGCAAAAGGATATGACATGAAAGAATGCGATGCACCAAGATCAAATAAGACTTTTGCAGAATATCATTAACGGAAGATTACCCATTATCACATCGAAGATTCCTCCGCTTGAGCTGCATTCATCATATTGACCTTGGCATGCTTTGGATTATGCTTGACCACTTTGCATTGCCGGAAGATTTCACATGAGGAGGAGGCGAAGGCGCCTCTGGTTGAAGCATTTGTTCGCATAGTGACCTTTCTGCGACATTTGTTGCAAGTCACCTCGAGGCGGACGGTGGTAAGGAGCACTTGACCTTGGAGCTTGAGAATTAGACTTGTTCGATAGCTGGGGTTGGGCGGGTGGGAAGATCCACGCCACCTGAGTTCTTCTGGCGATATAAGGCCGACGGAACGGAGGAGGAGGAAGGTAGAACTTCCGCTGCTTAGCTGCCACTTGAGAGGAAGAAGAAGACTGAACTGCATCCCCGATTCTCTTCTTAGAAGCCTCACATTTGAGCTGGGCAGCTTCTTGCTTGATGCCATGTTGTAGAATTCATCATACTTTTACGGCTCAAAAGCACAAGAGCTAATTGCAGATCTTCTCTGAGACCACCTCTGAATTGATAGATCATACTCTTTTCATCAAGGACGTCTTGCTTAGCAAAGCGAGCGAGTTCCTGGAACTGGATATTGTATTGATACACAGACATGTCGCCTTGCTTGAGATTGCGGAACTCCTCACGCTTGCTCTCAACAACACTTTTCGGAATGTGGTGAGCTCTGAAATCTCGGCGGAACTCATCCCAGGTAATGACACGACCTCCTCTAGAATCTTTGTATTGCTGGTACCACTCAGCAGCTTGGTCCTTGAGTTGAAACGATGCAAACTTGACAAAGTCCTCAGGTCTGACATTGTTACATTTGAAATGCTTGCAGATGTCCACAAGCCAATCGTTGGCGTCTGTGGCCTCGACACAGAAACTGAAAGACTTCGGCTGATTAGCGAGGAACTGACTGAGAGTAGCAATGTGCGGCTGGTTGTTGCCTTGACCTTGATATCCTTGACTGCCTTGCCCTTGAGTACGCTCTTGCAAGAGCTGCAAAATCATCTGAGCATTGGCATTGGTGGCTGCCATGATAGCTTGCCAGGCCTCCGGAGGCGGAGGTGGAGGTGGAGGGTTCGACTGATTCCCTTCATTCCGTTCCGGATTCTGACGCGTTGGCGGAGCCATCCTGAAGAGGGTGACATCCGTTAGTCCTTTGATAGACAAATAGTCAAGTTGAAATCAACTGATAGAAATTGCAACATATAGTCTTCACAATAAACATTCGAACAAGGATGAACGAATGAATTCCAAAAGCTAATCATCACACGTCCATTAAGGTGAGAAGCCACTTAGATAAAGGTATGAAATCACCATCTGCCTTTGAAACAACTCGAATATCACAACTGAAAACAAAACAAAAGATTGGCTTCTAGAATAAGCCGGAACAAACACATGATAGAGATTTCGCCCAAAGTGTTCGTGGTGGGGCCCACACGGCACGACGTACTGACGGACATCACGAATGACAAACAAGACGTCCCGAATCAGCATAGCCAAGGATTCTTTAAGGCGCCTCATGACCATCAGTAAATCGACCGTGGATGGGCGGACCACTAGACGTTGAACCCCAATCTCAAATCACACATCCGTCGGAAAGATATCCCGTAAGCTACTAGAATTCCCACCTATAAACTCCCGAAACTTTCTGGTTATGCAATCTGGTGTTGGGGATCTGAGGGACACAAAATATATCACCCAAACTAACAATACCTAGATCCATTTGTATCCATCCGTCAACACATAACCAAGAAACCTTCGAAATCGTGTACCTCGACCTTGAAAAAACATCCGTTATACAAGTCATGGCAATACTCGAGCTCGCCCAAGATCGGGTTATCGGGTTATCTCACCAACAACTGCACAAAAGAGATTTCGATGTCGGTAAAACTCAGGTATTCCAGAACTGCAACGATAAAATTGTGATGACAACACCTCGGAGCTCAACTCCCCGGGACACTGCCACAACCCCTATGAAGGAAATATGCCCTAGAGGCAATAATAAAGTTATTATTTATTTCCTTATATCATGATAAATGTTTATTATTCATGCTAGAATTGTATTAACCGGAAACATAATACATGTGTGAATACATAGACAAACAGATAGTCACTAGTATGCCTCTACTAGACTAGCTCATTAATTGAAGATGGTTATGTTTCCTAACCATAGACATGTGTTGTCATTTGATTAATGGGATCACATCATTAGGAGAATGATGTGATTGACATGACCCATTCCGTTAGCTTAGCACTTGATCGTTTAGTATATTGCTATTGCTTTCTTCATGACCTATACATGTTCCTGTAACTATGAGATTATGCAACTCCGTTTACGGAGGAACACTTTGGTACTACCAAACGTCACAACGTAATCGGGTGATTATAAAGGAGTACTACAGGTGTCTCCAAAGGTACTTGTTGGGTTGGCGTATTTGAGATTAGGTTTTGTCACTCCGATTGTCGGAGAGGTATCTCTGGCCTTCTCGGTAATACACATCACATAAGCCTTGCAAGCATTACAACTAATGAGTTAGTTGTGAGATGATGTATTACGAACGAGTAAAGAGACTTACCGTAACGAGATTGAACTAGGCATTGGATACCGACGATCGAATCTCGGGTAAGTAACATACCGATGACAAAGGGAACAACGATGTCGTTATGCGGTTTGACCGATAAAGATCTTCGAGAATATGTAGGAACCAATATGGGCATCCAGGTTCCGCTATTGGTTATTGACCGAGAATGGTTCTAGGTCATGTCTACATAGTTCTCGAACCCGTAGGGTCCGCACGCTTAACGCTTCGATGACAGTTCATTATGAGTTTATAAGTTTTGATGTACCGAAGGTTGTTCGAGTCCTGATGTGATCACGGACATGACGAGGAGTCTCGAAATGGTCGAGACATAAAGATTGATATATTGGAAGCCTATGTTTGGACTTGGAAGGTTCGGATGAAAACAGGAAGTTACGGAACACCGGGGTTACGGAACCCCGGGGTCAATGGGCCTTGATGGGCCATAGGGAGAAGAGGAAGGGCCGGCCAGGGGCAGGCCGCGCCCCTCCCCTCTAGTCCGAATAGGACAGGAGAGGGGGCGGCGCCTTCCCTCTTCCCTCCCCAATCCTAATCCAACTAGGAGAGGGGAGACCTACTCCGGTGGGAGTAGGACTCCTCGAGCCGCGCCTTGGGCTGGCCGCACCCCCCCCTTGCTCCTTTATATACGGGGCAGGGGCACCCCATGACACACAAGATGATCTACGGATCGTTCTTAGCCGTGTCAGCGGTGCCCCCTCCACCATATTCCACTTCGGTCATATCGTCATGAGCTTAGGCGAAGCCCTGCGCCGGAGAAGTCATATCGTCGCGAGCTTAGGCAAAGCCCTGCGTCGGTGGAGCATCATCATCGTCCCACGCCGTCGTCTTGACGAACTCATCCCCGACGCTTTCTGGATCGGGCCGGGGATCGTCATCGAGCTGAGCGTGTGCGAACTCGAAGGTGCCGTGACGTTCGGTACTTGGATCGGTCGGATCGTGAAGACGTCGACTACATCAACCGCGTTGTTATAACACTTCCGCTTCGGTCTCACGAGGGCGTGGACGACACTCTTCCTCTCGTTGCTATGCCATCACCATGGTCTTGCGTGTGCGTGGAAATTTTTGAAATTACTCGTTCCCCAACAAAGGGCATCCGAGCCTGGTTTTATGTGTTGATGTCATATGCACGAGTAGAACACAAGTGAGTTGTGGGCGATATAAGTCATACTTGCTTACCAGCATGTCATACTTTGGTTCGGCGGTATTGTGAGATGAAGCGCCCGGACCGACATTACGCGTCACTTCTTAACGCGAGACTGGTTTCACCGCTTGAGCACTAGTTGCTTAAAGGTGACCGCGGTGTCAGTTTCTCTCACTTTAGTTGAACTGAGTGTAGCTACGCCCGGTCCTTGCGAAGGTTAAAACAGCACCAACTTGACAAACTATCGTTGTGGTTTTGATGCGTGGTAAGAACGGTTCTTGCTCAGCCCGTAGCAGCCACGTAAAACTTGCAACAACAAAGTAGAGGACGTCTAACTTGTTTTGCAGGGCATGTTGTGATGTGATGTGGTCAAGACGTGATGCTATATTTTATTGTATGAGATGATCATGTTTTGTAACCGAGTTATCGGCAATCGGCAGGAGCCATATGGTTGTCGCTTTATTGTATGAAATGCAAAGCCATGTAATTGCTTTACTTTATCACTAAGCAGTAGCGATAGTCGTAGAAGCAATAGTTGGCGAGACGACAACGATGCTACGATGGAGATCAAGGTGTCGCGCGGTGACGATGGTGATCATGACGGTGCTTGGCGATGGAGATCACAAGCACAAGATGATGATGACCATATCATATCACTTATATTGATTGCATGTGATGTTTATCCTTTATGCATCTTATCTTGCTTTGATTGACGGTAGCATTATAAGATGATCTCTCACTAAAATTATCAAGAAGTGTTCTCCCGAGTATGCACCGCTATGAAAGTTCTTCGTCTTTGAGACACCACGTGATGATCGGGTGTGATAGGCTCTACGTTCAAATACAACGGGTGCAAAACAGTTGCACACGTGGAATACTCAGGTTAAACTTGACGAGCCTAGCATATAACAGATATGGCCTCGGAACACGGAGACCGAAGGTCGAGCGTGAATCATATAGTAGATATGATCAACATAGTGATGTTCACCATTGAAACTACTCCATCTCACGTGATGATCGGACATGGTTTAGTTGATTTGGATCACGTAATCACTTAGATGACTAGAGAGATGTCTGTCTAAGTGGGAGTTTTTAATATGATTAATTAAACTTAAATTTATCATGAACTTAGTACCGATAGTATTTTTGCTTGTCTATGTTTCTTGTAGATAGATGGCTCGTCTTTGTTGTTCCGTTGAATTTTAATGCGTTCCTTGAGAAAGCAAAGTTGAAAGATGATGGTAGCAATTACGGACTGGGTCCGTAACGAGGATTATCCTCATTGCTGCACAAAAGAATTACATCCTGGAAGCACCGCTGGGTGCGAGCCTGCTTCAGAGAACAACGCCGAAGTTGTGAACGTCTGGCGAGCAAAGTGATGACTACTCGATAGTTCGAGCAGCCATGCTTTACGGCTTAGAACCGGGTCTTCAACGACGTTTTGAACGTCATGGAGCATATGAGATGTTCCAGAGTTGAAGTTAATATTTCAAGCAAATGCCCGGATTGAGAGATATGAAGTCTCCAATAAGTTCTATAGCTGCAAGATGGAGGAGAATAGTTACATCAAGTGAACATATACTCAAAATGTCCGGGTATAATAATCACTTGATTCAACTGGGAGTTACTCTTCCGGATGATAGTGTCATTGATGAATTCTCCAATCACGCCACCAAGCTACAAGAGCTTCGTGATGAACTATAATATGCAAGGGATGACCAAAACAATTCCCGAGCTCTTCGCAATGCTAAAAGCTGGAGGTAGAAATCAAGAAAGAGCATCAAGTGTTGATGGTCAACAAGACCACTAGTTTCAAGAAAAGGGCAAAGGAAAGAAGAAGGAACTTCAAAAGAACAGCAAGAAAGTTGCTGCTCAAGAGAAGAAACCCAAGTCTGGACCTAAGCCTGAAATCGAGTGCTTTTACTGCAAGCAAACCGACATTTGAAGCGGAACTGCCCCAAGTATTTGGCGGATAAGAAGGATGGCAAGGTGATCAAAGGTATATGTGATATACATGTTATTGATGTGTACCTTACTAATACTCGCAGAGTACACAGGTATTTGATACTGGTTACATTGCTAATATTTGCAACTCAAACAGGAACTACGGATTGCGAAGATTGGCTAAGGACGAGGTGACGATGCGCGTGGGAAATGGTTCCAAAGTCGATGTGATCGCGGTCGGCACGCTACCTCTACATCTACCATCGGGATTAGTTTTAGACCTAAATAATTGTTATTTGGTGCCGCGTTAATCATGAACATTATATCTGGATCTTGTTTGATGCGAGACGGTTATTCATTTAAGACAGAGAATAATGGTTGTTCTATTTATATGAATAATATCTTTTATGGTCATGCACCCTTGAAGAATGGTCTATTTTATTGAATCTCGATAGTAGTAATACACATATTCATAGTGTTGAAACCAAAAGATGCAGAGTTGATAATGATAATGCAACTTATTTGTGGCACCGCCGTTTAGGTCATATCGTTGTAAAACGCATGAAGAAACTCCATCTTGATGGGCTTCGGAATCACTTGATTATGAATCACTTGGTACTTGCGAACCGTGCCTCATGGGCAAGATGACTAAAACGCCGTTCTCCGAACTATGGAGCGAGCAACTGATTTGTTGGAAATCATACATACCGATGTTTGTGGTCCAATGAATGTTGAAGCACGCGTGGGTATCGTTATTTTCTCACCTTCACAGATGATTTGAGCAGATATGGGTATATCTACTTAATGAAACACAAATCTGAAACATTTGAAAAGTTCAAAGAATTTCAGAGTGAAGTGAAAAATCATCGTAACAAGAAAATAAAGTTTCTACGATCTGATCGTGGAGGAGAATATTTGAGTTACGAGTTTGGTTTACATTTGAAACAATGTGGAATAGTTTCGCAACTCACACCACCCGAACACCACGAGAAATGGTGTGTCCGAACGTCGAATCGTACTTTACTTGATATGGTGCGATCTATGATGTCTCTTACTGATTTACCGCTATCGTTTTGGGGATATGCTTTAGAGACGGCCGCATTCACGTTAAATAGGGCACCATCTAAGTCCGTTGAGACGACACCCTATGAACTGTGGTTTGGCAAGAAACCAAAGTTGTCGTTTCTTAAAGTTTGGGGCTGCGATGCTTATGTGAAGAAACTTCAACCAGATAAGCTCGAACCCAAATCGGAGAAATGTGTCTTCATAGGATACCCAAAGGAGACAGTTGGGTACACCTTCTATCACAGATCTGAAGGCAAGATTTTCGTTGCTAAATTCGGATCCTTTCTAGAGAAGGAGTTTCTCTCGAAAGAAGTGAGTGGGAGGAAAGTAGAACTTGATGAGATAACTGTATCTGCTCCCTTATTGGAAGGTAGTTCACCACAAGAAATGGTTCCTGTGACAACTACACCAATTAGTGAGGAAACTAATGATGTTGATCATGAAACTTTAGATCAAGTTGCTACTGAACTTCGTAGGTCAACCAGAGTAAAATACGCACCAGAGTGGTACGGTAATCCTATTCTGGAAGTCATGTTACTTGACCATGGCGAACCTACAAACTATGAAGAAGCGATGGTGAGCCCAGATTCCGTGAAATGGCTAGAAGCCATGAAATCTGAGATGGGATCCATGTATGAAAACAAAGTATGGACTTTGGTTGACTTGCCGATGATCGGCAAGCCATTGAGAATAAATGGATCTTTAAGAAGAAGACCGACGCGATGGTAATGTAATCTGTCTACAAAGCTCGACTTGTTGCAAAAGGTTTTCGACAAGTTCAAGGGGTTGACTACGATGAGACTTTCTCACCCATAGCGATGCTTAAGTCTGTCCAAATCATGTTAGCAATTGCCGCATTTTATGATTATGAAATTTGGCAAATGGATGTAAAACTGCATTCTTGAATGGATTTCTAGAAGAAGAGTTGTATATGATGCAACCGTAAGGTTTTGTTGATCCAAAGGGTGCTAACAAAGTGTGCAAGCTCCAAACGATCAATTTATGGTCCGTGCAAGCCTCTCGAGTTGGAATAAACGCTTTGATAGTGTGATCAAAGCATATGGATTTATACAGCTTTTGGAGAAGCCTCAGATTTACAAGAAAGTGAGTGGGAGCTCAGTAGCATTTCGATATTATATGTGGACGACATATTATTGATTGGAAATGATATAGAATTTCTGGATAGCATAAAAGGATACTTGAATAAAAGTTTTCAATGAAAGACCTCGGTGAAGCTGCTTACATATTGGGCATCAAGATCTATAGAGATAGATCAAGACGCTTAATTGACTTTCACAAAGCACATACCTTGATAAAGTTTTGAAAAGTTCAAAATGGATCAGGCAAAGAAAGGTTTTTACCAGACATAAGGTGTAAGATTGAGTCGACTCAATGCCCGACCACAATGCAGAAGATAGAGAGAAATGAAAGATGTTCCTATGCTTCAGCCATAGGCTCTATCATGTATGCAATGCTGTGTACCAGACACGACGATGCTTAGCAATAAGCTTGGCAGGAAGGTACCAAAGTAATCCAGAGTGGATCATCGGACAGCGGTCAAGAACATCCTGAAATACCGAAAAGGACTAAGGATATGTTTCTCGATATGGAGGTGACAAAGAGCTAGTGGTAAATGGTTACGCCGATGTAAGCTTTGACACCGATCCGGACGATTCTAAATCGCAAACCGGATACGTGTTTTTATTAAACGGTGGAGCTGTCGGTTGGTGCAGTTCTAAACAAAGCGTCGTGGCGGGATCTACATGTGAAGCGGAGTACATAGCTGCTTCGAAGCAGCAAATGAAGGAGTCTGGATGAAAGAGTTCATTTCCGATCTAGGTGTCATACCTAGTGCATCGGGACCAATGAAGATCTTCTGTGACAATACTGGTGCAATTGCCTTGGCAAAGGAATCCAGATTTCACAAGAGGACCAAGCATATCAAGAGACGCTTCAATTCCATTCGGGACCAAGTCCAAGTGGGAGACATAGAGATTTGCAAAATACATACGGATCTGAATGTTGCGCACCGTTGACTAAGCCTCTTCCACGAGCAAAACATGATCAGCACCAAGACTCCATGGGTGTTAGAATCATTACTGTGTAATCTAGATTATTGACTCTAGTGCAAGTGGGAGATCAAGGAAATATGCCCTAGAGGCAATAATAAAGTTATTATTTATTTCCTTATATCATGATAAATGTTTATTATTCATGCTAGAATTGTATTAACCGGAAACATAATACATGTGTGAATACATAGACAAACAGATAGTCACTAGTATGCCTCTACTAGACTAGCTCATTAATTGAAGATGGTTATGTTTCCTAACCATAGACATGTGTTGTCATTTGATTAATGGGATCACATCATTAGGAGAATGATGTGATTGACATGACCCATTCCGTTAGCTTAGCACTTGATCGTTTAGTATATTGCTATTGCTTTCTTCATGACCTATACATGTTCCTGTAACTATGAGATTATGCAACTCCGCTTACGGAGGAACACTTTGGTACTACCAAACGTCACAACGTAATCGGGTGATTATAAAGGAGTACTACAGGTGTCTCCAAAGGTACTTGTTGGGTTGGCGATTTGAGATTAGGTTTTGTCACTCCGATTGTCGGAGAGGTATCTCTGGGCCTTCTCGGTAATACACATCACATAAGCCTTGCAAGCATTACAACTAATGAGTTAGTTGTGAGATGATGTATTACGGAACGAGTAAAGAGACTTACCGTAACGAGATTGAACTAGGTATTGGATACCGACGATCGAATCTCGGGTAAGTAACATACCGATGACAAAGGGAACAACGATGTCGTTATGCGGTTTGACCGATAAAGATCTTCGAGAATATGTAGGAACCAATATGGGCATCTAGGTTCCGCTATTGGTTATTGACCGAGAATGGTTCTAGGTCATGTCTACATAGTTCTCGAACCCGTAGGGTCCGCACGCTAACGCTTCGATGACAGTTCATTATGAGTTTATAAGTTTTGATGTACCAAGGTTGTTCGAGTCCGGATGTGATCACGACATGACGAGGAGTCTCGAAATGGTCGAGACATAAAGATTGATATATTGGAAGCCTATGTTTGACTTGGAAAGGTTCCGATGAAAACAGGAAGTTACGGAACACCGGGGTTACGGAACCCCGGGGTCAATGGGCCTTGATGGGCCATAGGGAGAAGAGGAAGGGCCGGCCAGGGCAGGCCGCGCCCCCCCCTCTAGTCCGAATAGGACAGGGAGAGGGGGCGCCCTTCCCTCTTCCCTCCCCAATCCTAATCCAACTAGGAGAGGGGGAGTCCTACTCCGGTGGGAGTAGGACTCCTCCAGCCCGCCTTGGGCTGGCCGCACCCCCTTGCTCCTTTATATACGGGGCAGGGGGCACCCCATGACACACAAGTTGATCTACGGATCGTTCTTAGCCGTGTCGGTGCCCCCTCCACCATATTCCACTTCGTCATATCGTCATGAGCTTAGGCGAATCCTCGCGCCGAGAAGTCATATCGTCGCGGAGCTTAGGCAAAGCCCTGCTTCGTGGAGCATCATCATCGTCACCACGCCGTCGTCTCGACGGAACTCATCCCCGACGCTTTGCTGGATCGGAGCCGGGGATCGTCATCGAGCTGAACATGTGCAGAACTCGGAGGTGCCGTACGTTCGGTACTTGGATCGGTCGGATCGTGAAGACGCATCGACTACATCAACCGCGTTGTTATAACGCTTCGCTTTCGGTCTCACGAGGGTGCGTGGACAGACACTCTTCCCTCTCGTTGCTATGCCATCACCATGGTCTTGCGTGTGCGTAGGAAATTTTTTGAAATTACTACGTTCCCCAACACCCTAAATGTCAGGAGGCACCAAGAACAATGTTCTCGTCACAAAACCATCGGAACGATCCCAAGATACCCGCGTGATCCTAAAAAAAAATTAGTGAAATTTGAGGAGAGGAGAGTCAAAACTTCTACGTCAGGAGACCTCACAGAGCGACGAAGGGACTGGGGAGTAAAAAGAATCCTACTCTCCGACATATATAATCCTAAGACTCAAAACATTTTTCCGTTCTACACTCAACAACGCCAGCAAACAATCAAGTAGGGGGCTCCTAAGTCGGGGAAGGCTCTGATACCAACTTATAACGCCCTCGATGCGGCTATATCTCCCACGTGTCGAAGCACGACTTAGAGGCATAACCGCATTGAAAGCAATGTCGCAAGTGAGGTAATCTTCACACAACCCATGTAATACATAAGGAAAATATACATAGTTGGCTTACAATGCCACTTCACACAAGACATAAATAAACATCCATCATTCAGATTACACTCAAGGTCCGACTCACGGAACCAAAATAAAAGAAGATACCCCAAAGCTACACAGATCCCCGATCGTCCCAACTGGCTCCACTACTGATCATCGTGAAAAGACACATAGTAACGACCACGTTCCTCGTCGAACTCCCACTTGAGCTCGGTTCGTCCACCTGACCGTATCGTCGGCACCGCAAGTGTTTTGGTAGAATCTCTGTGAGTCACGGGGACTCAGCAATCTCACACCAGCGAGATCAAGACTATTTAAGCTTATAGGAAGGACAGAGTTGTAAGGTGGAGCTGCAGCAGCGACTAGCATATATGGTGGCTACATTCGCAAAAGAGAGCGAGAAGAGGAGCAAAGCACGGTCGTGAAGCTAGTAGCGATCAAGAAGTGATCCTGAACTACTTACGCCAAACATTACTCCAACACCGTGTTCACTTCCCTCTCCGAGAAGAGACCATCACGGTTACACATGCGGTTGATGTGTATTTTAATTGAGGTCAACTTCGGTTTTCTACAACCGGACATTAACAAATTCCCATCTGCCTCATAACCGCATGGGCACGGCTTTGAAAGATAATACCTGCAGGGTGTCCCAACTTAGCCCATTATAAGCTCTCACGGTCAACGAAGGATATTCCTTCGACCGAAGACCCGATCAATCTCGAATCCCGGACTACAAGACATTTCGACAAAGAATAAAACAAGACCAGCAAAGCCACCCGATTGTGCCGACAAATCCCGATAGGAGCTGCACATATCTCGTTCTCGTGGCACATCCGGATGAGACAAAGCTACGAGTAAAACCAAGCCTCGAGTTTCCCCATGGTGGCCCAAGATGGCTCGGTTCGGGCCAGCACTCAAGGAGCACCGGTCCGGGTTAAAATAAAGATGACCCTCGGGCTCGCGAAAACCCGGGGGAAAAAGGCTTAGGTGGCAAATGGTAAAACCAATGTTGGGCCTTGCTGGGCGAGTCTTATTCAAAGCGAACTGTCAAGGGGGTCCCATAAATCACCCAACCGTAAGGAACGTGAAATCAAGGAACATAACACCGTATGACGGAAACTAGGGTGGCAAGAGTGGAACAAAACACTGCATAAGGCCGAGCCTTCCACCCTTTACCAAGTATATAGATGCATTAATTATAGCAGATATATTGTGATATCCCCAACCAGTAAACATGTTCCAATAAGGAACAACATCTCCATGTTCCAACAAGGAACAAACTTCAACTTCACCTGCAACTAGCAACGCTATAAGAGGGGCTGAGCAAAGCGGTAACATAGCCAATCAACGGTTTGCTAGGAAAGGATGTTTAGGGGCTGACATGGCAATATGAGTGGCATGATAAGCAAGTGGTAGGCATCGTAGCATAGGCATAGCAAAAGAGCGAGCAACTAGCATAGCAAAGATAGAAGTGATTTCGAGGGTATGGTCATCTTGCCTGCAATGTTCTCAGAGTTGTCGAAAGCTTGATCCTCGTAAGCATTCTCAACAAGTTCCTCATTCACGTACTCGTCTCCCGGATCTACCCAAAGCAAGAACACAAACAAAGGAACCACAATAAATCACGGTGCAATGCACAAGCAACATGATGCAAAACATGGCATGATATGCGAGATGTGATATGCAATGCGTATGCGCGCTCCAGAAGGAAAATTATGAACCAGGCATCAACTTGGCAAACCAAGTATGCCGCTGGAAAGATGAGATGATTTCGGTTGAAATCGATATAAAGATCACCGGAATCGGATGCGCGGTTTGCAAATGACAAGCAAAACAAGAATGGCACAAATCTGCCATTAACAGCATGATGCCACATAGCAAGCAACAAGAAATTAAGCTACTGCACCCAAACGTACCAACAAAGCACATGGCAGTGATCTACTCAAGATGCTTGACAAAAGATAAACACTGAGCTACGACTAGATCACAACATAACAGGTTCAAACAAGCATGGCAAAAGTGCAAAAAATATCTGGCTGGACATGGCAAAAACAGCATCAGGAAGCAATGTTCAGAGCAATGAAACAGCATGCTACATGAACTTATAATAGCAAAACAAGGCATGGCATGAATCTACTCAAAGCATAGAACAAAAGTCCCTTACTGACCATAAGCCAAAAAGGATCAGAAAATATAGTAGCACCCATGTCAATATCGCAAGTTTCGTTAACAGATTCAGCAACATGGCATGTCAAAAACAGATAACAAGTAGGCATGTTTAAGAGCTCAAAGCACTCACTACAGAGCCTTTCATGATAAACTAAGCATACATACATCAAGAAGACATGGCATAGAAGACATACATGGCAAGAACAACATCATAGCATACACGGATCAACCACAACAACCATGGCAAAATTGAATAACATGTAAACAATCTGCCAGGAAACATTTTGTAGCAAAAGTAGAGCTCGTTTGACTCAAGCTATGGCACTCCATAATTGCAAACAAAGGCATGGATGGATAGAGCATTACCATATGTTCAAAACATCCTTACTGAAGTATCTCAAAATATGCATGGATCTCTCGGTAGCATCAAGTTAACATGGCATCAAAATATCAAGAAAAAAGCAGAAATGAAAACAGCAACATCAGACACCTACTTTGCATGCTTGTGCTAGTCACCACATAGATCACAAAAATACATGGCATACACCCCTGGAGAGATGGTATGGCATATAACAAAACACATGTAGGACTCAAATTCATAGGGTGCACACATCAATCATAGCAAAAATAACAAAAGTGCAAGTTCATTAAGAACGAAACTAACATCACATAGCCCTCTTCCAACAGCATTTCGGGCATCAAGATGAGCTCAAATGAAAATGATGCAATGAGATGAAATGATCTACTCTTGAGGTGAACATTTTGACAAATTACACGCATAAAATGGAGCTACAGATGCAAAGTTATGATGCGTTGAAAATGCCACAAAATAATCAACGGAATAAAAACTTAGGCGATTTTTGAGGGGAAAGAAGTCAATCTACGGAGTAGATCGAGATCCGGATCGGGATCCATCGGAAGACGGCGGGCGTGGCGGCTCGCCGGAGCGGGCGCGCCGGAGGAGGAGAGGAGGCGGGCCGGGCGGCGAGGGTCGGTGGCGCCGGAGGGAGGCGGCGCCATGGCATCGAGCGGGCGCCGGAGGCGGCGGGGAGGATCAGCGAGGCCGGCAATGGCGGGGCGGCTGGGCGCTGGCGGCGGCGGCTGCAGCGGCAGCGACGGCGGCCGCCGAGGCGGCGGAGGGCGACGGCGGCCGTGGTCGCGGCGGCCGGGCGGAGGCGGCGCGCCCGAAGCGGGCGGGGAGGCGCGGCGCGTGGCGGCGCGCGCTGGCGCAGGGGGGCCGCCTGGCCCGCGGGCGGGCGCGCGGGCGGCGGCATGCCTGCGTGGTGCGCGCTGATTCGCCGGGCGGCGGCAGCGCTGGCGGGCGGACGTGTCCGTCGTCGGGACTTTGTCCGTGGCGGGGATGAGGATGGCTAGGGTTGGACCCGGATTTGGACGAGGAGGTGTTTAAATAGGCATAGAGGAGCTAGGAGAGTCCAAAAGAGGTGTAGTTTTGCCACACGATCGTGATCGAACGACGAAGAGCATGGAAGTGACTTAGATGGGTTATTGGACTATTTTGGAGGTGTTGGGCTGCAACTTAAAAGAGGCCTTTGCGAGAGTCGCGGTTAACCGTTGAGTACCAAACGAGCTCCAAATGACCAAACTTGATCGGTGGTCTACCGCGGTATACCAAGGCCACTAGACAAACCTCGGTCCATTCCGAGAACGTTTAGTACCCGCCACGGAAAAAGCGTAAAAGGGCCGCCGGGAGATAGGAGTGCCGGATTGCAAAACGGACAACGGGAAAATGCTCGGAATCATGAGACGAACACGTATGCAAATGCGATGCACATGATGACATGATATGAAATGCATGACATGGACCAAATGCAAAAGAGGAAAAACCCAACCACGGAGGGAATATCATATCACAATGCCGAAAATGGCAAGAGTTGGAGTTACAAATATGGAAAGTTACATCCGGGGTGTTACACTTGCCACTGGTTATTTAATTGGCCAGGCATGGAAGAACCGGAGTTCGAAGAAGAGTTTTTTGGAGACGAACATGCGAGCTAGGACGCTTCCCAGTCAGAATGCCTGTAGGGTTAAGGCAGATAGCATGGGTCCAAGTTGTTATTGAAGATTTCCGCTGAGATGATACACTCAAGACTTGACCATAATGGTCCTACTTGTGTAAAACGGTATGTATGGATGTAAGACTCTTGTTATTCAGCTTCTGTGTGTTCAGTGAGCATTGATCTCTGGGATCACTGTACACGTGCATTCGGTGATCTCGACTTATGAGTTGGGCTCCCCACAATAGGATGATAGTATTTGGTCTCCAAAAGAGTTTTGGAATGCGCTGGCTAATTATCGGATGACCGGAAGGGGTTCCGGGAGGCCACGGGGAGTTGTTGGGCCAAACGGGCCAACGAGGGGAGCCCACCATCCCACAAAGCGGCTGGCGCGCCCCACCTCATGGCCCCCGGTGTCGGCGTTCTGGGAACGGGGGTCCCCAGACTTGCCTGCCTGCGGCCTGCGGCGTGGCTCAAAGGAGGCCCAGGACAGCCCATCTTCATCAACGCAAGCTCAAGACCCTCGCGAGGGGCCAAGCCTCGCGGGGCGGACGACAAGGAGCTTCCTCAAGCACGGCCTCGTCAGGCTGGCTCATGAGGAGGCGGAGAGTTCAAGGCAGGGTACCTCGCGAGGTGCCCATGACGCAAGCCATGACGACCAAGGGCACCAGCCCGCGCAGTGTCCTCCTTTCCTCTTTGGTGCAAAGGGAGCAAGCGCAGGCGAGAGCATCAAGCAAAGGCATCCGTTTCGGTGCAACAAGACCAAGACCAGCCCAACGGCTGGAAGGGAGTCATCGTGGAGCCCAAGCAAAGTCCATCACGAGCCTTTGGCGGCGAGGACCAACTTTAGTCGGGATAAGTGTACCCGTTGTTCCCCTTCAAAATGGCTAATTGTTGGCGCCTTCCCGCTCAATATTTGGGAAGAGGCCCAGTCCTTCGCCTATAAATAGGAGTAGCCACCCCAGGCGTATGATCCGCCTCGGATGAGATCGGAATCCTCATCAAGGAACCATAGCTAGAGCGATGAACACCACCTAGCAGTTCATCGCACCCGCCAAGAATGCAGACCCTCATGAGGCTGTTCTTCCTTGTATTGTTCCTCACCAGCCCAATAGGCAATCCACCACATCACACACTGGAGTAGGGTATTACACCACAATGGTGGCCTCGAACCAAGATAAATCTTGTGTCTCTTGTGTTGTTCTGCTTAGTAGTCTAGGTCCCAGCGATTCGGCGAGGTACGAGACGGTGGAGGGTTGGATCTCCGCCACACCCCAAGTGTTCAACCTCAAGGGTCCGCCGAACCCGAAATCCGACATTTGGCGCGCCCGTAGGGTGTGCGGAATCCACCTTCGCCACCTCGTGTCCCATCGCATCGCCATCACCATGTCCGCGACTGCGGGCAACCTGATCCTTAGGCGGCATGGCCCGCCACAGAGCCACTCGCCTCGGGCGACCCAGCGCCCAGCAGCTCAAGGGTCCGCAGGGCGCTGCGGGCCGGGCGACGCGAAAGACTTCGACGGCTCACACACGCGCGCAGACGTGGTCGGCAGCGAGGGCCTCCAACCACGCCGCAACAACGGCGCCAGACACCCGCCGGCAGCGAACTCGAGGGCCGTGCTACGGTGGGTTCGAGAACTGCTGCAGCGGCGATCGATGGAAGGCGGCCGCGACGCGTCTGCTGGAGCGGGTGGCGAGCTCTGGCTTCGCCGCCTCGGGCTCACCCTTATGCACCCAGCTTCCATCTCAGGCCTGTATGCGGCCCGCACGGGGTCCGCCCGTGCCGCGGGCTCCAAAGCTACTCCAACACCGCGGTTGTCGTCGGACTGGCAAGCGGCGGGTTGCCTCGCCCCAGCCCGCTGGAGAAGAAGGACTCGACGAACCCACGCCCTGTGGACCGCCGCACCACCACCCCACAAGGCGCGATCAGCGAGCCGCATGGCACGCCAAGACTACTCTGGCGTGGCCTTCGGGATGACGGCGTCAGAAGAATACGTGCCCCACATGATGGACCAAGGGCACCTGCATGAGGGAGAACAAGGCCCGCTCCTCAGCCCGAGCTGGGAGATGAGGCGCCGGAAGCCGAGCTCTTCCAGGAGCCTCGGGACGGTCCCACTGGTCATGCCGGGGGCGACGATTATCGGGTACCGCTACTTCCTCAAGAGCAAACATACGCTAACCATAGATCGCAGGAGGTACAGGTCGCCACGACGAGCGGCTGCCCGCTCCATGAGCCTCCTACCCCTCGGGAGGAGGGCGCAGGGGGCTGCCGGAGAGGGGCAGAGATCCGACATCACCACCGCGGTGTTCAGAGCAAGGCGTTCTCAGGAGGTAGGCCCTCTGCTGGGGAGGTGCCGCAGGGCCTGCCCCTGGCGGAGGACCCGTGGTCGTCGGGGGAACTGGCTGGCGACCGCTCTACCCCATCGGCGCGCCCCTGGTTTTCGTTAAATCGTTGATGGCACTAGAGTGTGGCGCAAGGCGGGGCCCTCGTCTGGCGATATGAAGCAAGGCCGGTACTGTGAAGAAGGCCCAGGCTCGTGAAGCTCGGCCGCCCGTGACACTCTCATGTAATAATGAGTGGGGCTGTACACGCCCGAGTCTCGGGGTGCCGCCTCGGGCCCCGGGCTCCCTCCCACGCCAAATGGCAGCACTTAGCTCCACGCCGGTGAGAAGACGCCCAAGACTAGACTAGGTGCCGACGCGCTTTTCTTTTCTTCGCCTTTCCATTTGGTTGTCGCTTTCCCCGGATTTAAGTTGGATTCGAATTTGAGATTTGCGTGTGTTCGGGGAAGGGGTGCTTAGTCTCATTCGAGCAAATATCTCGTGTTTCGGTTGCCACTCTGCCTCAGCTGCCTCCCCTCGCGAGCCCCTCGTGAGCCGGGCCAGGCCTAGCTTGCGCGCAGCCCAGCCTGCCGCCGCCGTGTCCTCTCCGGAGGGTTTTACTGCAGATCCTACGGATTCGATCAGAGACACTGGTCACCGCAGCCTCCCACAGCTATATCGTGGCTCGTACAAAACAAAGGTAAATCAGCCAACCAGCACGTCGCTTGGCCAACCACTTGGCGCGGGCGTATGGGCGATGTAACACCTGCTAATACGATGAACACAAGTTTTACATGAGGGGCTCCCCTCCCAAAATGCTCTCACATCCATCAGGCCAAAACCTGAGTTCTATTCATGCAGGCAATGGAACAGGACAATACATAATCGGTCGGATAAATCCCCAATGCGCCCTCGGAGCACCTCCCGAGCCGTTGTCGGGCGTCGCCGGCCTCGCTGCCACCGCTGCTGCGTGGCCATCGGCGGCGTCAGGGCCGTTCTCCACACCGCCCTCGTCGGCAGCCACGATCACGCCGTCGTTGTCTGAAGCAAAGGCCCTGACGAGAGCATCCACATTGCCTTCCACCCAGTGCGCCAGGTCGCCCCGGACGGCCTGGGGAACTGGGGCGATGGCTGCGTCAAAGTCGAAGTGGCTGTCCATGTTCTGGAGATGGCTGAAGACACGAGGAAAGGCGCGCCCAAGCAGCGCGCGGCTCCTCTCCTCCACCAACCTATTGGCCTCGACCAACGCGCCTCCACCAAGATCACCACATCAGTGAAGAACTGGAGGTTGCCGGCGTAGTTAACCGTGTGCGGCTCGCCAACAGCCGCCTCGCAGATGTTACCCAAGGCTGTGTTGGCTCTTTCCCGGAGCGTGGTGAGCATGGGGCCGTGCTCATGCTCCAGGGTTCGCCGCTGGCGTATCTCGTCCGCATTCTGGCGCTCGACGGCCTCGGCCTCCTCCACCCGTCGGTGAAGAAGGAGCACCTCGGCCTGAGAGGTGGTTGACTCCCCCTGCGCCACCTCGAGGGCGGCCCGAAGAGCATCAGCCCGCCGCGTCGCCTCCCCCAGCTTGGCCCTCAAGGCAGCAGTCCTGCCTTCAGCCTCGGCCCTGATCAACCCCAGCCTCTCCTCGAACTCGCGCTCGAGGTTCAAGCGCGCCATCGCCACTCGGCGTCCGACCTCCTCCAGGACGCGGGCCTCCCGTGCGGCGACATCATCCTCCGCCTGCGTCACCAAGTGCTCCTCGCTCCAACGCCAGACTCGCGCGACCTTCGGCGGCTTCAGCGCCGCCGCCTCACGCTTCGAGCTCCGCCGGTCGCCGAGGCCACCTTCATCGACGCGAGGCTGCCTCGCGCAGCTCTACTTGCTCCTCCAAAGGAGTGACACCGGGCCAGGAGTTCCCGTGCCGCTCCTCCGCTGCCTCTCGCCGCCGTTAGCTTCCTGGCCTCCTCGGCGGCCCGAGAACAGCCTCCCGAGAGGCTGCCACCACGCCTTGGCCTCTTCATCATCAAGATCGCGCCGGTGGCGCGCAAAGGGCGACAGCGCCCTCCAGCTCGCGCCTCTCTGCGGCCAGGCGCAGGCCCTCGGCCTCAAGGCGCGCGTCTTCGTCGGGGAGCTCTTCACCAAGAAGGCTCACCGCCACCGCCTTCAAGGAATCTTTGGCGAAGAGCGGCGCTCCCGAGCCTTCCGAGCACGCCTTCCACACCATCACCTCCCCAACCACGCCGACGGGCTCACGAAGTCAGCGCTCCCCCTCCGAAAGCAGGGGGCTGGGGCTGGCACCCACGCTGACGGCCGGGCACGCCACGCCGAAGCTCGCCCGGAGCCAGCCCATCCCGCACGAAGCGCAAGAAGCGCCACCCAATCGCCGCCCACGACCAAAGCGAGAAGCCCACGACAAAGCTAGCTATGCCACGAGAAGGCTCGCGAAGAAGGTTCGCGAGGCGCGCAGGCCATGATGCGCCTCGGGGGTTCGCCTCCCGGTCGCCCTCACCACAAGGGCTCCACCGCCGGGCGCTCAGGGGAGAAAGAGGGCGGCCAAGGGGACGGCTCTTCACCCGCTCCGTGAGCTCGGCAGAAGGGACTGCAGGCAAGGATCAAGACAAGCGAGGGGAGGAGCAGGAGCCGGAGAAGGAGGAGGCTTACTCATCGCTGGCGGCACTTCTGCGCTTCAAAGACGTGACAAGGGTAATCATCGCCTGGGCCTCCTTTCTTCTGGAGGGCTCGAAGTCCACGCGAAGCGACCTAAGATTTGAGCGCAGGGTCACCGCGACGAGGGAGAAGCATCAAGGCGACCTGCGTGGGCGCCCACCGGCGACGCTGCTGGTCGCCTCACCAAGAGAAGCGGTGGGGCCTCGAGCCTCACCGCAGCGCCGCGGACAGCTGCTGCCGCCCTCAGCCACGGCGGGCGCTGGCCTCGGAGATGCTCCTCATGAGCGTCGCCCGCGCTGTCACCCCGTGGGGTCCTTCGCCTCGGGCGGCTCGTGCCTCCTGCTCCGCCACTTGAGGAGGAGCCGCCTTGGCCGATGGAAGGGCTGTCACCATCACCGGATTCTCGCGAGGCCCTCAGAGACCAGGGGCGCGCCCCCATTCATCGAAGATAGGCATCTGTTCACAAAATCACCCCTGCTCGACAGAGGTACAGCAAGGCCCCTCCATGCCGGATGCCACCGGGTTGGGGTCGCCAACAGACCAGAGCACTTTCCTTAGCGCTTGGGCATCAGTCTTCTTCCCGGAGCCTCATACGATCACCAGTTCACCAAGGCCCACATCCGTGGGAATGGCGTTGGAGAGGAGCAACGCGCACATCAGAACTCCTTCACCACCTTGGGCGCCACACAAAGAAGCGACCTCGTGAACGCAGGGCGATGCTGCACAAAGATGAGCCGAGGGCTTGAAAGCGTCTCTGGCCCCACTGAATTGGGGACAGCGGCGAGGTTGGCTCCGATAGCGAGGGCTGGGCACCCCACATCCACGCACAACCACCTCTCGCGGAACTCAGCCGCGGGCGGAGGCAGCTGAAGTCAATCCACGAGGCCGCTGTCTCGGCGCGGGCGACGAAGCTCACGACGCCGAGCATTGGGTGGGGTCGACAAGGCGCAGAGAGAAGAAGTGGCGCAGCAAGGCAACCAAGGAAGGATGCCCATCATTGCTTCACAAACGGCGAAGACCGAGAGGAGAGTGATGGACTCGGGACCCGATGCATCATGTGGATCGATAGTGGGAAAGCACGGCATTGAGGAAATCGAAAAGGGGGGAACCAGCCCGCCCACGTATGCGTCGAGAAAATACCGGACCTCGGTGACTATCCTGCCGATGGAGAAGTGGGACGCGGGCAGGCCGTTGTCCTCCGCATTCGTTGAAGGTGGTGGCTGAACCGAACTAACCTTGCCCAAGCCCTCTAGATTGAGTATGATCGACGGGTCGACGGCGGAGGCCCGCCGCGGCAAGCGGCGAGGCGAGGCACAGTGTTCCTTCCTTTCCCTTCTTCGTCGGAGCCATGGCAATTGGAAGGCGGAAGATTCGAGATTGGATTGAAAATGGAAGCCGGAGTTCGAGAGGGGAAGGACAGGGCGCACGAGCAGCAGAGAGGGGAACGGATGTGTGCAGCAGCGTGTCCGCCTAGCAAGGCACGAAATGAGGAGGCATGGGGAACAGTGCATACGCCCAATCAACCGCCACGCTGCGCCTAAGGTCAGAAGCTGTTAGGGGCCCATGACGCTCAGACTTGCCCTTTCGCCTCTCGGCTCGGCCAAGTTCGGCGCGCCGTGGGCCAGGGGCTATCACGGCGCTCGGGAACGGGGTCCCAGACTTGCTCGCCTGCCCTGCGGCGTGGCTCAAAGGAGGCCCAGACAGCCCATCTTCATCAACGCAGCTCAAGACCTCGCGAGGGGCAAGCCTCATGGGCGGACAACAAGGAGCTTCCTCGTGCACGGCCTCGTCAGTGGGCTCATGAGGAGGCGGAGAGTTCAAGGCAGGGTACCTCGCGAGGTGCCCATGACGCAAGCCATGACGACCAAGGGCGCCAACCGGCGCCACCGGGCGCCAGCCAGCGCCACCAAGCGCCGAGGTCCTCCTTTCCTCTTTGGTGCAAAGGGAGCAAGCGCAGCGAGAGCATCAAGCAAAGGCATCCGCTTGTGCAACAAGACCAAGACCAGCCCAACGGCCGGAAGGGAGTCATCGTGGAGCCCAAGCAAAGGCCATCACCAGAGCCTTTGGCAAAGAGAACCAACTTTAGTCAGGATAAGTGTACCCGCTGTTCTCCTTCAAAATGGCCAATTGTTGGCGCCCTTCCCGCTCAATATTTGGGAAGAGGCCCAGGGCCTTCGCCTATAAATAGGAGTAGCCACCCCCAGGGAAGAAGGATCCGCCCCCGGATGAGATCGTAATCCTCATCAAGGAACCAGTAGCTAGAGCGACTGAACACCACCTAGCAGTTCATCGCACCCGCCAAGAACAGACCCTCGCGAGGCTGTTCTTCCTTGTATTGTTCCTCACCAGCCCAAGAGGCAATCCACCACACCACACACTGGAGTAGGGTATTACACCACAATGGTGGCCTGAACCAGTATAAATCTTGTGTCTCTTGTGCTGTTATGTTTAGTAGTCTAGGTCCCAGCGATTCGGCGAGGTACGAGACGGTGGAGGGTTGGATCTCCGCGCGCACCCCAGTGTTCGAACCTCAAGGGTCTGCCGGAACCCGAAATCGAACACCCGGCCCTAGGGAAGGAAGGAAGAGGGCTGGCCCCCTCTTGCCTTCTCTTCCACATGCTAAGAAAGGAAAAGGGGGGCGCCTCCCCTCCTGCCTTCTCCCCACGTGCCAAGAAAAGAAGGGGGAGCGCCTCGGGCAGGCACCCTAGGGCGGCCGCCGGCCCCCTTGGGGTGCGCCTAGGGCTGCCTCCCCTCGCCCTCCACCTATATATATGAGAGGAGGGGAGGGGTGCCACACACTACGAATCCTCAAGTCATGTGTTTGGCGCCCCTCTCCCTCCGCCTAGCCCTCTGCTCTAAATCACAGTTATTGCGAGCCTCGCCAAATAGTTTTCACCACCACCGTCACCGTGTCGTCGTGCTGCCGGAACTCATCTACTACTTCGCCTCTCTTACTGGATCAAGAAGGCGAGGACGTCATCTAGCTGAACGTGGAGGTGTCATGCGTTCGGTGCTTGATCGGTACGGATCGTGAAGTTGTACGACTACATCAATCGCGTTGGTAAACACTTCCGCTTAGCAATCTACGAGGGTATGTAGATGCTCTCCCCCTCTTGTAGCTATGCATCTCTGTGGATAGATCTTGCATGTGCGTAGAATTTGTTTTGTTTTCCATGCAACGTTCCCCAACAAAGTTGATCTACCTCGATATTGTATGTTTGGGTTCTAAACCCTAAGGCTGGTAATCGTTCCTCTAGAGACTAAACCCATCGGCTTATATATGCACCGAGGGTACCTAGGTTATACATATGGTCGGTTGCCAATCATGCCAGCTAGTGAGCTATCCTTGAAGTACACGCCAAGTCTTCAGAGGTTTCCATCTTGATCACACCGAAGTTCATAGCTTCCGGAGTCCTTCCTTGTGGACGTTGGTGGGCCGTAAGTTCGGCCCGTAGACTGTGGATCGTATAGGTTAGTACCCCTTAGTCCAGGACACCATCACTAAGGCTCATAAATATTATTTGGCTCCTCTTGTGTCGAATCAATAAATTTGGGTGAAATGCTACCCTCGAAGGCTGTTACGATCCTCTATACTTGTTGGTCATCATTTAGGTCGTGGCTCTGTCTGATGTATCTCGGTTGGTCCGGATGGGTATGTTTCGGTGGGACCAAGAATGACTTTAGGATTTTGGACAAATTGGATTATGAGAATGTGGTTGAGGCTTTTTGGATCAATATCTTCAAGAACTTGAGCAAATGACTCATGATCAAAACCTCACCCCCTTTTAATAGTATCGGCTTTCCTATGGACTCAATGTGATCTTCGATCACTTAACCAAAAATGTAGAGTCTTGAAGCTTTAGCCAATGCATGTCCTTAGTAGCTTGAGGGGTCCACATCTCCATCCATCTACAAGCCTATGTTGAACTATTCCTGAAATATGCTAGATGAAAATGTTAGTCCAACATCATATATGTTGACATGAATTACAAAAACCACCAAGGGAGCAAATGTTCTTTCACATTGTCTAACGTCAGTGTAACAGAAATCGAAGACGACATGAACGCAGGCAAACATCAGCGAGATGACATGTTGCCAATCAATTTTGACAAAGCAAGAATGACGGCTTGGATGTCTGTTATGCGAGACCCATGGCCCAACTTGACCCTTAGAGACGGGGTCGCTTTGAGGAAAATCACTGAAGCTCACTACATCCATTCCAAAATATAAGACGTTTTGGTAGGCTTGGAATGGAGGTAGTATTTCTATATTTCTAGGGAGCTTAGTAATTGCGAGCGACTTCACTACAAACGGAATGTCAATTTTTTAGCATGGCAAACCATTTTTTTATGGAAATTTATGTTATCGTGGGGATGCCAAGTTCATTTGGCATGCATGGCAAATCCTTGCCATGTTCATCTTTTGCCAGGATTTATCATGTTTGCTAAAGAAAATTATCATTCTCACGACAACATAATTTGACATAAAAACATTCGATTTTCCATGTATCATTACTGGTAGATAATGATTTTTTTCTCGCGAATACACAAAGCTTGCGTATCTTTTCATTGATAGAAGGAATAAGAAAAAGTATAGATAAGGGTACATCGCATGACATGAATGCAAAGAGGCATGAACATGGCACCAAGAGCAAAGAAGATGGGATGTTTGGCCCAAATAGAGGAAGTTACATAGCTATACCCACTAAGCCCCGGACAAGAGAGGCAGACCGAACAAACAAGACAACTAACATCACCGGAAACCAACACCGAGGACACCGCGAGCGAGCAAGATGGTGCCTTCAAGAAGGAAAATGACATTGCAATGTTGCGCCATCCGGTCCGAAGAACCGGGCCTAGGGTCTCCCCTGAGCTTGAAGAGGGGCGCAGACGAAGGCTGTGGCAGCGCCTCCAAGAAGGAAAATGACGCCCGCGAGCGTCGCCACTGCCAACACTGGCAAGCCGAGCAAAGATTTCTCCATGGCCTGATTCTGAGCAATCCCATAGTCGGCTGATCCAAAATCGATATGGGGAAGCCGTTGTTGGCCGGAGCCACCAAATCTAGAGGGGGTAGGCCGGCGGAAGGTGACATCTGGCGCCACCGGAACATGACAATGGATCTGGCACCAAGCGAGGCGCGAAGGTACAACGTCGATGGTGCGATGAGGTAGAGAGAAACAACGCAGGGGAAGCAACAGCGACAAGCGACACCTGCAAGCAAGGACTGGAAGAGCGCATATCCGAGTTGTCGGGGTTGTAGCCGTCGACGACTGAATGAACTGGAAGGGGCGCAGCTACCGCTCGCGTGGCCAGTACTGCATCGGTGGAGGACACTAGCAAGCCATGGACACTAGAGAACGCAGGTCCAAAGGCCGCCTGGGCCGAGGGAGCGCCAACAAATACCCACTGTGAGGCGCCGCACAAACACCACAACACCAGGTCGGCGCACCGTAAAAGGCAGCCGCCACCAGGGAATCAACCACCGTTGCCTCAACAATCACCACGTAGGAGCCGTCACTGAAGCACGAGGGAGGTGGGTGCTGCCGGGGACAAGGGCCTCCTAGACGAGGAAGACCCATGACCGGCCACAGCACCCGCGTCCACCCCAACCAGTTGCGGCACCAGCAGCGAGCTGGGCTACGCCCAACGGGAGGGAGAGGGCTACAGAGGATACCTCCGCGCCACGCCCAAGCCGCAACATCGGTCGTGCCGGCCAGAGAAGGGGCAGCCACATGAAGATGCGCGAGATCGGATCTCGGGGGAAATGATACACCGTGCTTGAGATGGGAGGCCCCGTCGCTGTCTGCGTAGCGGGGAAGAGGCTGCCGGGGGAGACCCCGGCACTGTCCGGGCCCGGAGGCGTGGAGAGGAGGGCAACTGGGCGATGAGGAGGAGAAATGGACCCGGCGTCGCCATCCCAGGGCCCGGCACGGCTTCACCAGCCGGCCCTCCAACGGCGGCAACGTGGGGGCCGGCCAGCGATGGGCTGGAGGTGGGGGGGGGCCGCCCCCCCCCACACACACACACGGCTCGGGCGACACGAGGGGCGTCTAAACAGGCACAATCCACTCATAGATGAAGCTCAGCGCCATGTACGCGTGCTTCCGTCGATAAGATATTGATACGGCAAGTTGGCATACCGATAGGACATACTCCCTCCGTTTCTAAATATACGATGTTTTGATAGTTCAAATGAGGGAGTACTTATGACAGAGGCGTTCTAGCTGGACTCTAATCGGTATTTTGTGTGGTTTTTTTAGCATCAGTACAGACACAAGCGCTCATATACACGCGCAAACACTCATCCCTATAAACGCACACACGCACACCCTACCCCTATGAGCACCTCCGAGAGACTGAGCCGGCATATCATCTTGAGATTTACGAAGTCACCGTAGGCGTCTCGTCGTCGAAGGGAACATCTCCTCCCACTGAAAGCACATCACCGGAAATCCTGAAATAAATTCAGGAATAATGTCCCTCTCACGCAGGAACTCTTTCCAGCCGTCGTCTCCTCTTCCAAGAAAAGCTAGGGTTCGTGCCTCTCGCTGGCTCGGCTGCAGGTCCGCCTCGTCTCCAGTGGCCCTAGGGCCATGGGGGCGCGGTGGATCCTGGCAAAGGCCGGCGGGAGGGCTCCGTTGTTAGTCGTTCCTTCAAGATTTGTTAGGGTTTGTGTCCTACTCAGGAAGACGAGACGGCGGCGGCTCCCTGAAGATGGAATAAAGGTCTCCCCGCCTAGTCCCCGTTCCGGTGGTGCGTCTAGCATCGTTGGCGGGCGTGTGGAGGTGTGTCTCCGGCAGATCTACCCTCGGTGGATTTGCTCAGATCTGGTTGTGGTTCGTCTATGTTCGTGTGCCTTCAGGTTGGATCCTTTTGATCTACGTTATTCTTCATCAGCGACGGTTCTTTGTTGCAGTACAGCTGGTCCCACGGGCCTTGGCACGACAACTTCCCGACCGCTACTACAACAAGTTGTGCCCAACTCCGGCGAGGAGAGGTGATAACGGCGCCGCCTTTGGCTCGCTTCAGTGATTGTAGTCGTCGCTAGGTGGTCTACGGATCTGGATGTAATTTTTATTATTTCTAGTGTTCGTTGTACTGCCATGATAAAAGATGAATAGATTGAAAGTTTTCTCAAAAAAATCCAAGAATAATGCGAGCACCAGAATTTAAACCCTGATGGGTTGGGGATATCACTGTCCACCTAACCATCTCAACCACAGGTTGATTCGCAATATTTCGTGTGGTTGCTAATTGCCAACATGTCAACTATCACCGTCACCCACTGAGGCCTCCTTTGGTCCATAGGATAGGAATATTACAGGAATAGGAAAATCATAGGAAGTGAGATGACATGCATCTCAATTCCTATAGAGAAAGAGATGTCATTTGATGCATAGGATATGAATTTTTCCATTGAGTCTTAGCTAATGTTTTTTCCTCCAAATGTGAAGGATTGATTCTATCCTACACGGGAATAGGAATCCATTCCTACAAACCAAAGGGCTTCTAAGGAAATTTTCCTTTGCAAATCCTATCCTGTAGAAATCCTATGAAATTCCTATGAACCAAAGGAGGCCTGAGTGTCTAGCAGCAATCAAACCACGTGAGGCATGATCACAGTATCCACGCCAACGGAGCCGGCCAGTGTACTGCGGCAAGCATATTCCTCTCCGTCGATTGCACGCAGGCAGGTGGTACGCGCGTTGCACGTAGACGACGACGCCGTGGCAGCGTACGTGTACCGCGGGTCGACCGATCAGACACCGCAACTTCCCGTCGCGTGTCGGATCTTTTCCTCCCGACAGGCGGTGGGGTCCGTCCCTCCCGCTGCGCGCGGCGGCAGCATCTCGCCACCCAATCCGAACCCAAATCTCGCGTCGGCGTCCCTCGAAAAAGCAGCCGCCGCACGCCACTTCGCGTCTCGGTCAGCCGCCGGCGCGGGAGAGCAAGGGTCAAGGGCGGGTCTCAGCGCAGCTCAGCTCAGCTCGCGGCCTTCGCCCGAACCCCCCTCCCCGCTGCCCCCCCTACCATGCGCGTCTCCGACCGCGACGATCTCCAGAGTACTGCGCCCAGCTCCAGCTCAAGCTCCCAGCTCACGTCCCCAGATGGCGAGCCGCGACAAGGTCGGCTGCCCCGCGGCCACGGCCACGTTGCCCCTCGACCGCCTCCTGGCCTCGCTCGCCGCCAACGCGGAGCAGCTCGGGAAGAGGTGGGAGATCGCCGTCCGCGATCGGAGGGCCAGAGCGGCCGAGCGGAGGATGGAGACGGAGACGGCGCTGCCGGTGCAGCTGCACACGCCGCTCTTCTACGCCACCTGCGCCCTCGGCGGGGTCCTCAGCACCGGCCTCACCCACCTCGCAGTCACGCCGCTCGACCTCGTCAAGTGCAATATGCAGGTCTCTGAAGCAGAAACAGGCTCCCTTGCTGCTCCTGTCCAAGCTTCCCGCTCCCCTAATACTAATGTCCGACGGGAATCGCTCTTCGCAGGTTGACCCCAGCAAGTACAGGGACATCTCGTCTGGCTTTGGTGTGCTGCTCCAAGAGCAAGGTCTTGGTGGGTTCTTCAAAGGCTGGATGGCCACACTGGTTGGGTATAGTAGCCAGGGAGCCTGCAAGTTTGGTTTCTACGAGTACTTCAAGAAGTGCTACTCGGACATTGCTGGCCCTGAGAATGCTGACAGGTTGAAGACCGTCATCTACCTCGCTGCATCAGCGTCGGCTGAGGTAATTGCAGATTTAGCTCTCTGCCCCATGGAAGCCGTCAAGGTTCGGATTCAGACGCAGCCGGGATTCGCTCGATGCCTAACCGATGGGCTTCCGAAGCTTGTCCGGTCCGAAGGTGCCTTTGGGTATGGATACTGCATTTCCTGTATTGATTATGTTACGATTAGTTCCGTTCAAGATACAGCGGAACACTCTTTAACGCCATGTGTTCATTTCAGGCTTTACAAGGGGATAGTTCCTCTTTGGGGCCGCCAAATTCCTTGTGAGTGCACTCGTTAGAAGTTATATTTTCCTATTGTAATTGCATGCCAATGGTTGAATAGTAGTAGCGCTGATTTTTATACCAGAATATTATTTTAGCTTGTTTCCGACACAACCAATTTTAGAGATTCTTAAGAGTGCCAAAGGCTAGAAATTTCATGGGGGCATAGAGTTGGGGCTGACATGATTCCAGGATGCTCATGAAACTGAGTTAGCCATTTATCACTGCTGCCTTTCTATAGACTATACAAGTTTGACACTACTTAATTTCTGTAATTAGACCTAGTTTGCAGCCCTTCCTCAACCATGAAAAGCCTAGTTGAATTTATTGTTTCCTACTATGAAATGTGCACTCCAGATCATATATAGCTGTCACAACAGTTGATTTTTATTATTAGCAAAAAGACGACTTTTAACCCTAAACTCTAGTTTACAAGTGATTCAAGCTAACATGGATGTCATGTGTTTGCGACATTATTAAACAAATCAGTAGAGATAACATATGGAGAAATATGACATGCGACTTGCGGAATAGGGAGAGCACAATGAGCATGGTTGAATAGTAGTAGCGCTGATTTTTAACCCAAATCATACCCATCCGGCCACTGTGAGCTGATTTGTTTGATGGCATGGTAGTTATATAGTAGCAATATGGCAGACACTTGGTATCCATAAAAATATATGGAGAGCATGATACTAGTTGGCAAATTACAAAGCGAAGAAAGATAATTTGGTTGACTATGGTACTTTTGGATGAAGTACTTGATTGAACATGACAATGAAACCGTTTTTGCAGCCATCTTATACCCTTTATGAAGGTGTGTGGCCTGATCGGTTTTTCCATTACCTTTGCAGACACTATGATGAAATTTGCTTGCTTTGAAACCATTGTTGAGATGGTGTACAAGCATGCTGTCCCAAAACCAAAAGATCAATGCAGTAAACCACTCCAGCTAGCAGTGAGTTTTGCAGGGGGTTACATTGCTGGGGTCTTGTGTGCTGCTGTCTCTCATCCCGCAGACAACCTGGTGTCGTTTCTCAACAATGCAAAGGGAGCCACTGTGGCAGATGTAAGTTGCAAGTCCTACGCAGTAGATAATAAAAATGCTCAAACCTGTTAACTATATCGAATACACCCATCTTGTTGTCAGAAGGTATTCAATCGTGGTATCAGTATTCAATTTTTGAACTGTTCTGATCAATTAGTTGCGCTTCCAGGCTATAACAACCATTGGGCTGTGGAGCCTTTTCACTCGTGGCCTTCCGCTCCGTATTATCATGGTCGGTACTCTTACTGGAGCGCAATGGGCAACATACGACGCGTTTAAAGTATTTGTTGGCCTGTAAGTAGCTCTTGCTGCATGCATCCCTGTCGTCATCAACAATTTATGCCGCAATACCAAATTATCTCATGGTTGCTTGTGGTTAATTCTCCAGACCAACCACCGGGGGAGTCAGCTCTAGTTGTCATGCTGCCACTACTTTGCACCGAGTAGATCATGAAAAGCAGAACTGACCGCACCGGGAAGGGTTTTGTGCTGAGCCATCCGTAACCGGAGTAGATGTATAAACCGGCACTCTGGGAGCTGCTCTGATTCTTGCAAGAGCTCCAGCATCAGAGGATTAAGTGTTAAATTTACACTGTGTAACAGTTTCCTTTAGCCGGTTAGGAGATTTCACTTTCAAGGGGTTTTTGTTTGTTGGTACCCCTTGGACGTTGGAGAACTTACTACATGGAACGAAACAAAGCTTCAGAGATTGATTTGTCTGGCGCATTGGTGTAATCATCAGAATATAATTTGCACATGGCCTGTGTTGGCCTGGCCTGTTTATGCAGCCTACATAATCGGAAGAATGGACCATCAGAATTGTATAACTGTTGAAGTATCAGCAACCTTAGCTATCTGAACCTAACTTTATATAAAAATCCTACCACGAAATTTTACTGATTCTCTCAAACGAATCAAAGTGTGCCTGAATTTGCCATTTTAGATGTCATCCCTATAGCTTCCATGGGTACCAGAAACAGAATGTAGCAACCTTGACCAGCCGAACGTAACTTTACATAAAAAATCATACCACAAAATGACTGATTCTCAAACCACACTTTGCCAATATAGTGAGAATTTTTGTGAATTGTGAGCAGCAAAATCGCATCAGGTTACAGGTGTTATGGCACTGCTAGAAGGAGGGCGCAAGAGGGCCGGCTAGGGGCCTTTTTGCCCACGGCCAGGCAAGAGGGAAGGGATTTCCTTCTTAATTCTTGCTTGACTAGATTGATACATCTCCTCTCTTTATATAGAGAGGTTTACTTGACTCCCAAGCAAGGCTTACTTGACCCCTAAGCAAGCGACCCTTATCTCTAATTAACCCTAAGACTAACGGGCCCAGGCCCATTACGTACTCTAACACTACACCCCACCTGGACATGCAGCTTGTCCTCGAGCTGCAGCCTAACCAACTTACAACCATGACTCGACGCAACACAAACCTAACACCTAAAAACAAGCCTTTTACATCTTGGCTTGGTTTATTACTCTCAACCTGAAATGGATTGGGACGCTTTATTTTGGACCCCTGAACATAAAGTGGACACCATCCACACGCCGGACGTGCGTGTACAGCCACAGCCACCGGATCCCATGGAAACCATCTTGACAAAAGGAATGTGTGTATGGCCATTCGAAGTGGTCGCAAGAGCGACCAGCAGAGGCGCCGCGGCGGCCGGCGGCGAATGCAATGGTGCTACGTCGTGCACTCTTGTCGGTGACACCATGCCTTCTCCCGCCGAACGGTTGTTGGTCTCGCACCGCATGAGAGAATATTGAGGGCTGTCGATGGAGAATGGCGAGGAGGTGCGCTTCAACCGCCGATGTCGCAGACTTTGAGGTCGCCGTCCATGGGGAAAACAAGATGCCCAAGATCCCCGACGCAATGGACGAGATCGAGGTCCTTCTTGCAATGGCGCGAATCGGGAGGAGCGGCAATGGCAGACCACGCATCTCCCACACACGCCGACGCTAGGAGGCCCGCGCAGCAGCAGCTGCAGCCTCACCGCCGCCGACACGTGGCGGGTAGTGATCAAGCCGGAAGCGGTGACGGTGACGGCGGAACTTGATCTGCCGGATGGGGACACCGAAAGCGGTGATGGCCACGGCGGAACTTGATCCGTGGATCGGGACTCCGCCGGCCGATCGATCTGGTCGAGCCGACCGCGGTGGCTGCTTCTTCTTCAATGGCCGCTGCGGCGCGAGCGCCGGGCGTGGCGAGGTCGCCAGAGCGGCGGCCGCCATCGCAGCCTGTGGCGGGCGGTGGTGGCAATGGATGGTACCGCACCGCCGCCGAAGCGCGCGGAGGTCGCTGGTCGCGGCGGTCGCCATGGCAGCCACGGCGGCGCGATGGCGGCGATGGGCGGCGGCCGGTGCGGCTCAGGGACCCGACCAAGAACAAAGGATCTCTGGACCGCTGGGTTAGGTCCTGATAGTTCGGACACCGCCTCCCAAGTGAGGACGGCGAAGCGGGCACGACGGAGGATCCCCACGCAAGGTGAGCGGGCGACGGTCGTGGTGGTCGCTAGAGGCGACCAAGTGACCGGCAATGGAAGAGACGGGTTGGGGCGGTGAAGACATGATCGAAACGGTTAGCCGATACCAAATTGTTATGGCATTGCTAGAAGGAGGCGCAAGAGGCCGACTAGGGGCCTTTTGCCCACGGCCGGCAAGAGGAAGGATTTCCTTCTTAATTCTTGCTTGACTAGATTGATACATCTCCTCTCTTTATATACTCTCTTTATATAGAGAGGTTTACTTGACTCCCAAACAAGGCTTACTTGATCCCTAAGCAAGCGACCCTTATCTCTAATTAACCCTAAGACTAACGGGCCCAGGCCCATTACGTACTCTAACAACAGGTAAATTGATTGTGTAGATTTTAGCAAAAAGTAGGCTTCTGTTTGTGCTTTTTGTTACTAAAAAGCAGAAATAAACAGATCAGCAAGAGCATATATGTTGTGAACCGCTTCATGAACAGGTTGGAACATAAATCACATTTACAACGATTAAGTATATTTCGAACGGCATTCTGCTTGCCCAGGAATATGACAATTTCATAATCATCTGCCGAAGGGATAATGTCCAAAAACAAAGTTACAAAGAGATGACAACACAAACAGATAAAATGCTTTGCTTGAAAGCGCACTTAAATAATTTAATCTGCTTACAGTACAGTAAAACTTCAGACAACAATGTAGCGCATATGGCAAACATACTGGTTTGGACAAAGCAAGTGTTCAAAATTTGTAGCCTGATCTCTCCTGCCCGCACTCAGATCACCTACTGCTGAGGTCCAGGGTAGCCTTGCATCGGAGGGCGTGGCAGAGGTGCTCCAGGAGTGAAGTTAGCCATTGGACCACCAGAAGGAGGTGGAGGTGGTATTGAACGCGGAGGACCATTTGCAAGCGGAGGTGGAGGGGGTGGAGGTTGAAGACCGCTCATTGGTGGTGGCGGGATCCTAGGGGGCATTCCCATAGGTGCATTCGGTGGAGGTGGCGGCAGAGCCTGTGGCTGGGATGGTGGCCTTGGTGGAGCACCAGGAGGGCCTCCTGTCCCATTTGGGACAGTACCAGGAGCTGCTGGTTGTCTGTTAATCTCCGGTGGTCTTGGCTTGAAGTATAGTTGCAGCTGTCGTGAAAAAAAAGTGAAAGTTGTGAAAAGAATATTGCTTATAAAGGCAGCTAAATGGAACGGCGAAAACCTGCATATAAAAACTCACAATGTACGACTTCTTGTCCGGATCCCAATACGAGAAAAACTTGTCGGTTGATTTGTCAATCTCTGTGCTCGGTATCTGCAAATAACAAATAGTATTATTAAGTACATACACATTGGCTAATGGGTCTGATGCAGCAGAACTTTGCAAGAGATGCTGCACCTTAAAGCCAATGACTTCGTAGGGCTCCGCTGCAAAAAGCAGATATTGGTACCTCTTATCCCAAGATTGGATTTTCTGTAAAACAATAGTAGTACATTAGCAAATGGAAGATTATCAACAGTAAAGCAACATATATCAGGCTGATGATGCTCACAGATTAGCCCAGGGCCCTTTAATACCTGTTCATATGATGCCATGAAACGGTGCCTTGGCTTGCTATTATCTTCGATTTCAGGATACTCAATCTGAAAACAGAATGCCAAAATCTGTCACTCCACTACCCAGTGTACATGGTTGTTTAAATGCTCATAACAAGAGCAATCAATAAGAGAAACTGGCTGATCATGTAGCTATTTGTCACTATTCTGAATGTGTTAACTCTTCAGTAAGGCTACTTTCTCAAAAGATAAACTTCTAGATAGCATTGTAAAATTGGTTTGCCCAAGGGAGGCAAGTAAAAGTGTAGAAAGAACATACTAGTATATGAATAAACTAAAAGTTGGAAACGAATCTAACTTAACTGGTATCACTATAAGATCCTTGCCATTTGTAATTCAGATGCCTACATGACATGACAAATGACATGGAATGAAAAATGACAAAACAGTGTCTCTAGATACATGAAGATGGTAAACGAACTTATTTGATCATGTAAAATCCTCTATTGACCAACTCTGAGAACAAGATGTACAAACACGATAAATACTAACCTCAAAGAGAAATGAGTGTTGCTTCGTGTCGGGATCATACTGTTTAGTTACTGTATATCCAGGTCTTCCAATCTTAACTGCAAAGCAAAGAAACATAGTTATAACTTGTGAGGATAGCTGCCAAGTAAACACAATTATAGGTGCGGAAAACAAAATAGCATAGCTGTACTACCAAATTGGAACAGAATACAAGTGTCTAAATAGCTAATAAAAACAATGCCCTTGATGTTTGAACATTTCGGGAATCGGTAGAACAAAATTAAGCCTATATTCCGATAGATTTGTCTGCCCTGTGAACAACTTCTTTTGGAAACTGCTGTACCACATAAAATTATCAGACGTATCCAGTATTCCGGGCATGAATGCTTATGCCACATGGCCATTAGTTCAGCAACACCAAACAGCATATCACTAATATTTAAATAGTCCACAACGGCTTTTCAAGGCTGTTTTAGGTGTATCCTCTTTATCTAGATTTGGAGACAACCAAGCAACCCAAGATCAACCTTATCGAACAGGATATTTATTTTTCATTGTTTCCTTATGATGTATCAATAGTTAAAGACACGCCTAAACCGTGGTTAAAAATGAAGATCGGACTACTGTGAAGTTAATGTTCACATTCTGTCATCCAACAGAATGCTCTAATTTGGCCGTCCCACTCTCATGCCTAAAATTATCAGAACACAAAGCAAGGTACAAGATTGTTAGTTGACGGGGCAAATTTGACACACAGGGATATTCATCCATCCTGCAACAGTCCTCAACCATTGTGCTTGCAACACCGAATACCTAAATAAACGTTATGAATCCAAGTCGAGATGAAACTTGAAACACCACCAAGATCTTCAAAAAGGCCTGATATGATCATTGCCTCGCTCAAAACGTCAAATACATTCATTACCGAAGTAAAGAGATCCAAGGTTATATGCAACTCAGTATGGCACACACTAAGTACTCCGAACAAACCTAGTGCAATAATATTACTGAAATCGATAAAAGAAAACATAGACCAAGCATCTGCAGAACTAAAATAGCAGGCCCTACATAGTGCAACAATGCAAAGTCATGGCAGCTTAGGAGAACCTTAATTCTACTACTAGTAAACTGCTCGGGTAAAAAAACAGAGTTAATTCTTTACGCACCAGACTTGCGGGGAGCGAGCTTGCGCTTGTTTGGCTGGGGCTGCGCGGGCGCATCCTTGGCCTCGCGGGCGGCACGCTTGGCGAGGTTGGTCTGGTGCCGCTTCCCCTGCGTGTGCGCGAGGTAGTTCCCCTCGTTGTTGTGGAGCGTCAGGCAGAGCTTGCACTCATAGCTTGACACACGAGAAAACGAGTGGAATCAGCGGCCAGAGCCATGCGAATCGAGAGGACGAAGAATCTAGGGTTTTGCGGAGGGGGGGATTACCTGCCGAGATGGTTTCGCATGAAGTAGGGGTCCTTGGCGAGGTCGATGGTCTCGAGCGCGAGGCGGCGCAGGCGCTCCCGCCGGTCGATGGCCTCATTCTGGGCGGTGGCGGCGCCGCCGCTGCCGGGCTTGGAGCCCCACTCGCGGTCCATGGCGTCTGCTCGGCTTGGCAGCCTCTCGAGGGTCGAATCGCCAGACCTCCGGCTCGGTTCGATAGTGTTTGTTGCGGCTCTGGTCGGTTTTACTAGAAGGTCCTTCGACCGACCCAAGCCCAACTTACCGACCCGCACTCAAATGTGTGTGGTGAGCGTGGCACGGCATCTTGCCTGGATGGGCTTTACCTGGGCTTTTGCCTGTCTGTAAAAGAAACAAATCCAAACAACACGATTATAATTTTTTTTAAACGTATATCCGGTGCACCCGAAATTTATGTGCGACGCCCGATGTTCAAAATTTATGATAAAATTTCTCTGTCTTTTTGGAAATAAAATATGTCCATGTTATATATCTACTATGCCATAAATTTTAAGTTATAAATTCAACTCACGGCTTAAAAAATAAAGAAAAGTTATGCTATGAATAGTGGTTAATTTAAATTGGCTATGAATTGAGCCATTAACATTGCCACTTTTTTAGGGTAACATTGCCACTTGATTTTTTTTTTCTATCTCTCAAGCTCTGAGTTGAGTATGCAATTGAAACTTTATCAAATGTTAGATGCATACTGTGTGTGTGTGTTATACTGAGTAATTTCATATATATATTTACAACTTATAACATGAGTTTTTATGGTGGGTGCACTGAATGCACAAGAACTCCATGATAAAATGGTCGACCAATGTAATTTTGGTCTCCATAGCCTGCAACAGCACCTCCGATGAAGGCTAGAAGAGCCCTCTGTGTGCTCGACATGTTTGTTGCCTGATGCGAAAAGCCAAACTACCCCTTCACTGTACTGAAAGAAAAAAATCCATTTTACTACCCTGAATAAAGTTGGTGGTTCACTTTGCCCCCTGATCAATTTTTCTGCTCCTTTCACTCCTCAAAAGAAAACCATACCGGACGAAATAACCCCCTGGCTGGTTTGTCTCCACCTGCTGGTGACGTGGCTCAAGTCAATGGCGGTTTTGACCTGGGTGGGGCCCTCTTGTCAGGTGCAGCTGAGATAGAGCTGCCTGTGCCGCTTCGTTCTGGGAAAAATTCCCCATTTCACTCTTGTCGCTCGCCGGCGATGGAACCATCGGGGCAGCTCGAAGACGAGCCACAGTGCTCGGAGTGGTGGCCGCGGCGCATCCCGGTGAATCTCCCTCGATCTGTTGCCTCTCCCACGACATATGTCATGTCCCAGTCCCCAAACCCTAGCTCAACGGCTCTGTCGAGCGGCGGCGGCCCTAGGCCGATGCGGAATAGGCGCGTGAGCGTCGACTGAACGTCCTTTTGGACGCAAACGAGGAGCAAGTTTGCTCGGGAAATGGGCTGAGCCGGACGGCAAACAGACATATTTTGCGATTGTGGCCGCGCGTTTGTCCATTTGGACCCAAACCAACAGTTGTAGACAAGATGGGATCGTGCGTAGGAGTTAGCCTAAGCACCGGGCATCTCTTATTTGGCGCTTTAGGCGCCCGTTACATGCCATTTTTGCAAACGCACGCCTGAAGCATACCACCCCTACTGGATGTGGGCCGGCCTATTTCGCTTCTTTTTTCGGTTTAAAATGAAAATAATGAGTGCGCCGAGGAGAATCGAACCCGGGATCTCACCTGCTCGATATTAAGCACAAAACCACTCGACCACAAAATCCTGACATGTTAACTTCTCCCTTCCCTTCCTCTTTTTCTTTCTTTTCTTTCTTTTCCTTATGCTTTTCCTTTTCTTGTCTTTTTCTTTTTCATTTTTCATTTTCTTAAATTTCGTGAACTTTTTTCTAAAATCAATGAACTTTTTCAAAACTGATGAACTTTTTTTCATATCAGATGAACTTTTTTCATAATTGTTGAACTTTTTGAAATTGAATGAACATTTTTTAAAATTGATGTTTTTCTTCAAATTTGTAAACTTTTTCCAGAATTGATGAATTTTTTCACAATCGATTCTTTTTCAGATTCGATGATCTTTTTTAAAAAAATCAATGAACTTTTTGCAAGTTTGTGAACTTTTTTCAGAATTGATGAAGTTTTTTCAAAATCAATGAACTTTTTTTAAACTCACGAACTGTTTTCAAATTCATGATTTGTTTTCAAATTTGTGAAAAAATTCAAAATGTTTGAACTTTTCTCAATACATGATTTTTTTTGCATGTTCGTGAACTTTGCTTTTGAAATCGGTGAACTATCAAATTTTGGTTCACATTAAAAAGACATGTTTTGTGCAATAAATAGCGCGTCCTGCGTTGTTCTTAAATGGTCTGCGATGTAAATAGCCAGTAGCACGTAGTAGCTTGAGTGATTAGCTTTAGCGCCCATTGCGTTCCATGGCGCAGAAGGCGCTCCCTGAGAGCAACTAACCGAGGAGCGCTCGTTCGGGAGCCTAGAGCGCGCCAGCTCCCTCAGGATTTTGTTTTTTATTTTATTTTTTCTCACATGTTTTCAACTTTTTAAATGGTTTTTTTTTTTTGCGTTTCAGTTCTCCACTGGTCTTTTTTAGCTGTTCAACCAAGAAAAAATTTCAGGAAAAAAAATTTGCGCGAAAATACGCGCTTTTTTTCGAGAGGCACGGCTTTTGCTTTCACGAAGACACGGTTTTGCTTCCGCAAAATGCACAGCCGTGCCTCTCGAAAATAATTTTTTATTTATTTGCGAGAGGCATGATTTTGCTTTCATGAGAGGCATAATTTTACTTGTGAGAGGCGCTCCTAAGGTGCCGTTTACGAATTGCCCTGTCAGCCGGTGGCCGATTTTGATCACGGTCTGCCCCGGCCCGCTTTAGATCGGATCGGGTGGCAACCTGGCCTAGATGGCCCACCTGTAGATCTCCACGCAGCAGTTTTTCCTTTTTTTTTCTCGAACAAAACCCAACACTAACACCAGTAGGACACCTGCCTAAACGCTCCGCCGCCGTTTGTTTTCGATCTGCGCCTCCAGTCCGCGTGCAGGTTGCGGAAGCCATGGATTGGACGGAAGCCCTGCCGGACGACGCGCTCGCAAACATCCTCCGCCGCCTCCCGGCATCCGACCTCGCCGCGTCCCGCTGCGTGCGCAAGGCGTGGTGCGCCGTCGTCGACGCCCATCGGCTGTTGCTTCGGCACTTTCTCCCGCGTGCGGTGCGCGGCCTCTTCGTCAACTACATCGACTACGACCGCCCCCGCTTCTTCGCCCGCCCCTCGACGGAGCGGCCCGCGATCAACGGCGATCTTGGCTTCTTGCCCGGGTACGCCTGGGATTTCGAGCCAATTGTGGATCACTGCAACGGCCTCCTTATCTACGGCACAGTGAGTGGAGGGGGTTCTTCGTGGTCAACCCTGCCACGAGACGGTGGGAGCGTCTCCGACGCCTTGACGCCAAGAACTACAACACGTACCTCGCGTTTGATCCTGCCGTGTCACCGCATTACCAAGTGTTCGCGATTCCGCAGGTGCCCGAGAAAGTTGTTCCAGCCCAACCACAACCAGTGCCCGACAAGAAGCCACCAACACCCTTCTGCCCCGCTGAGTTTTTCTCGTTGTTTGAAGATGCGCCAGAAGTACTCATCAAGGACTTGGAAGAGGACTGCGAAGATGGGCCATCGGAATTGTCACCCGAACAAACCATTGAAGAGGACATATCCGCACCGTCGCCCGTTGAGGTTCCAGAAGACTCACTAATTGAGGATCCAGAAGACTTGGTGGAATTTCCACCATCCTCATGGATGCTAGACGTGTTCTCATCTAGTACAAAAGAATGGCAAAAGAGGTTGTTTGTCCGTGAAGGTGAGGCTTTGGACACGGTGGCTACTATACGGCTGGATAGATTGGAACCAACATTTTGGGGGCCGAGGTGGCGCTACGGTGTCTACTGGCGAGGAGCACTCTATGTGCATTGTCGTGGTGCATTTGTTGCAAGGTATACATCGTAAAAAGGCTTACAAAGCTCCCTTAATTTTGAACTCTAGCATTAGTAGTGGCTTTCTCAGGGGGATGTGTCATGACACAAACATTGCATCATATCTAGCACTGATAATGTTCTTATTTGCAGGTTATCCTTAAAGGATGGCAAGTACCAACTAGTGAAAACACCAATAGATATCGAGGAAAGCAAGCGTGCACAACCTTGTCTGGGGAAATCAGAAAAAGGGGTTTACTTTGCAACAATTCACGATGAATATCTATTTCGGGTTTTGATTTTAAATGAATCATGTCAGATATCTTGGGCATTGAAGCATCACATTGATCTTAACCCATGGGCAACGATATATTTAAACCAGCCTAAGGGAATTGACAAAACTTGGTTCTTATATGGTGATAATAATGAAGATGGAACCAATGGGGATGAGAATTTTGAATGGAACTCCGATGACGATAACGTTCTGAATATTGAAGATGATTATGAACCTTTCTACAGCCATGTTTCTGTCCTCGGATTTCACCCCTACAAAGAGATTGTTTTCTTAGAGGTATCATCATTCAGAGTAGTGGCTTATCATCTGAATAGCTCAAAAGTCCAGTACCTGGGCAGATTACGCCCAAAGGATTATTATCAGTCATTTACAAATGGCATATATGAATCATTTCTGTACACCCCTTGCATGATTGGGGAGCTTCCAGAACGTGCTTGAGATTATTCCTTCACTGGTTGGGTTGGGATCTGGAGATTTAGGTGGAGGGGCAGGGGTGAAGAGCGCAAGGAGCCAGAAGTTTAATCAGATTGATGTTACGGGGTTTTATTTTTGGAAAGAGCTCGAAGCATAGAAGTGAGAATTCAAAGAAGTCGCTAGAAAATAGAATAACCGAATTGGACAGAACTTACTCAGAATTTCCATTTCGTAAACTTCCTTGGTTATTTTATGCACCTGATCATCTTATGAGTACATTCATCATTTGGACAAGCGGTGACATTTTACATACTTTTTATGCAGTTGATTGAGTTAATTGTTTCTTCGTCTATGGTTTAAATACCAGGGCATGTTCTTCTTTCATGTCTATTTTTGGTCACTCTCTTTGTTCACTTTTGAACATGCACAAGTAGATATGTGCGTGCCACTGAAATCTGAATCCTAGTCAAATTCTGCACCCTACTGAAATCTATGGTGATGTGTCCGAGCTGTTGTTTTTTACTTAACGCTAATTATTAATTGATTAGGCCCAACTTTGGGCTAACCGCCGCATACCTGACAACAATGTTAATGAATCATGAAGCCCGTTAGTGGATTAGTGTGTTCAGTTCATGTCGCGTATGCCAGTTTCGTAAATTAGTTTCTGAAGCTTAAGTTTTAGATTTAGTTCCAAAACCGGGACTATCCAATGTCTGTGTACCTTGAATTGTCAAAATAGGCTTAAATACGCAATTTTTCTTCAATGGTTCTACACAAATTTGGGCAAAAGGAGCAGTCATAACAGAAACCTATGCCGTGCATTGAGACAATTGCTTCGTACACATGAATAATATCATTGCGCCCATATTTGCTTTTGGTTCTGTTTGGGTATAGCGGTATGAGATTCATTTCTATTTCCTTCATTGGTGGAAGGTGTAAGCTAGTTAGCTCAACATTTTCACTGTCCATCGTTTTGCTCTGCAATCTGAAAAGGCAAGGGCCGGCCTGAACATGGAGCATCAACAGCAAACCGGGTAAAGTTCTTCCGATAACATGACTTTCATCTTGCGTGTTTTCTTCAGGCTATCAAAATCATAAGAACATCATTATGCATCCTACTGAAATCTTCGGTTGACATTTAGCATCCATGGCCAGCCTGAGGTAGTTCAGTAGTTGCACTGTTCTTTTGATGAAAGCTAGCCGGTGACGAATTGCAAGTATTCGGTTTGTATACAACTTTGTTTATGAATATTATTTCCAAATTAGCTATAACACATCTTTGTTGTACACATGAACTTATTAGCAAATTTTCACAAAAGAACATGGAAATATATATTCATTTTTGAATAGTCAAAAAACGATAGCCTTTGAATACACCAAACCAAGTAAACTGCAATCCAAGGAAAACAATCGAAAGATAGACGTCCTAAATGGCTTTAGCTAGTCTTGATGTACAAATTCCCTCGAGGGCTTTTCCAGCTGCTTCATCACTACCTCCCACCCTGCATGTGTCGGGTGCATGGCACCCCAGTAGAAAAATTTGCTAGACTTGTCGCAAACACACGGTAAAGAAGCTCCGATGACTCGCGATGACTCGCTTTGTTGTCTGCAGTAACCCTTTGAATCAAAACTCTCACAGCACGGCGACAAGTTGCGCTTGAATTGCTTGGATAGCTCTTGTCCTTGGCCTACATGCACATCAAATGAAATTTCATATGCAGTTCAACCACACAATCAAATGCATCTATTATAAATCTTATAACAGTAGATTAAAGAGAAGAAATCTTATACTAGTGAAGGTGGTGTATAGGTTGACAACGTTGACATTTTTCTTTGCTGCCATCACTTGTTTTAGGTTATTGTTATGGACGGATGCACCCAAATTTCCAAAGACATCGCAGGCCATGTAATTGTTGGTTCGTGTTTGCGATGGTGTGCAGCCGACAAGGTGAAGTTGTTCCCAAGAACCTTTTTCACTCCAAGCTTCTGCAGTTGCTCCACATTAGCCGCAACACCTTCTTGATATAAGTATTGATCTGCATATATACATGACATGTTAGCAATTCAGATATGCCGACGAGCAGATAAATGTCGGATTAGTCATTGATCTGCTGCTAGCTACTTACATTGTTGGGGGTAGCCAAGCCAGGCCAGTCACGCCGGCGCTTGCGTAGTAGTCGCTGCCCGAGATAGCCATGAGTGCCACGGAGGGACTGAGTTGCTGCTCTGAATTGTCCCATCTTGAACCATCTTCGTAAAAGTGTCCACCTGCTTGGTGAGGTTGGGGATCCCCTGCGTCGACATCGTATCGAACACACCAGAGTCACCATAAGCGATCACGAGAATATTCAATTACAAACAATTTGTTTGAGCAAATTATTAGTCATCATTGAGTATCTGTTTGTTTAGCCAGGTAAAAATATGTGGAGGTTCTCCATATCATCTTACTGGACAAAACAAACTCTTATAATAGGAAGGCACGATCAACTACGTTATTACAAAAACCTAGACCAACTCAAACTTTTTAGTGTTAGGTCACTTCTTCCATCTTATTCCAGCAAGACAATATCAGCTACAGTCTTAGGAATTGTAAATCCACCTAAGCATATCAGAGTTGCATAAACTGAATGCCTATACCAAAATAAATACTTTGGAGTGACTGTTCTAGAAAGGAAACATCAACTATGGTATTAAATAAACTGAAGCCAGCAAAATCTTGTGTAAATCTGAATGCAGATACCAAAATACTTGAGTGAGTGTTTGTTTTTTCCATAAGATACCATCTTATCATATTAGAGTCAAAGTAATTCCAATAAAAATGATATAGATATTTACACCATCAACTATGGTTAGAAATCTCAAGGTGACTGGTTCACACTACATCTTTCAGAAATCTCAAGGTGACTGGTTCACACTACATATTACAGCAAGACATGAGATGTAGAGATATAGTCCCTCAAGGGAGGTATGTGGAGTTACAATGTGGTAAGGCAAAAAAAAGCTCTACCAATACACAATTTGGAGGGTGAACTAAAATTACACCCAAATAAGCTCCATAAACAGACATGCTATGTTTACCAAGAAAGCTATCTAAGCGAAGCATTACCACAGATGGATATTATGGGGCTGACAACAGTTCATCTATAGTCTACTATACAGAAAAAAGACAGATGGCAAAGTCGTACATACCATAGAATTAACAGAGTAATCATAATAAGAATTACTTAAATTATGTATTCACCTTAATATTACCAAAGAGACGTTCCAAAACCAGCACAATTCATGCACTAATTATCCCTCCTCAATGCCCTTCTAGGTGCATGGCAAAGCCACATCTGATGAACAAAACAATGTATTCCTGGGACAACGGAAAATTCACAAACTCGGTTTTTACCATAAGAACAAAAAAGAACTACTCCTATGTCTTTAGCTCCTTACATATTGCACTAATAACTCAGAAGCATCAGCATTGTTACCATCATTGACAGCTCACAGACACTATAGTACAGGAACACCATAATATGTCATGATGCAGCACCTCTTGGAAGTGCAATTAGGATTTTTTTTTATGGCAGGAAACTTAAATAAATACATGTGCAATATAGTACAGAGAATTCCCCGAAATTTTTTCAATGTTTATGCAGACCAACTTTCAAATAGAAGATACTAATTGGCCCACAGAAAGTAAGTAGCTGATGCACTTTCAATCAGCAGGTGTAAGTTTGTACGGTACATGCATGCCAAGAATCACATTTGTCATCAGCCAATGATGCTTTGGAATTTTTGTAGTGGTAAAATTTAGTAAAATCACCATTCAGTGATGCTTTGGAATTTTTGTGGTGGTAAATTCAGTAAAAAGCACGGAGCAGTTCACCGTGACGGAGCTCATCCCCGTGGTCGTGGTGGCCGTTGCACGTAGTCCCCGTGGTGGTGTAGTCCGTCGTAGATATGGCGTCGGCGACATCATCATGGTCCAAGCCTGGATCAATATATAGGAACATGAAAAGATGCTTAGTTCATGTAGACATATTAACAAACAGATGGAGGGCATGAAATAGCAATATCAAAGAGCACAATACATGTGTATTTCTGTCAAGGTTTCTCTGCACTTAACTTGACACCACATGAACATTTTATCATAAAAGGAATTCAATTTGCAGATTGATACACTCACATTATGCAAGACCTTGTGTTTTGCTATGAGGAAAAGACAGAATCTCCTGAGAGGATGAGCAATAGGCACTACAGAGAGAGAAGCTGCTGCAGATGAGACAGAGAGAGGACCTCCGCCCCGACCGCGTCTTCTTCGCGGGCACCACCGCTGCCCCACACCGAGCTGTGCGGCGCGACGTCCACTCCGGTGCGGACGGCGCCCCCATCATCCCGGGCTGCATCGCTGCCGATGGGCGCCTTTCCTAGGAATAGGTTGGTGGAGATAACGTCGTGGTACTGCTCCATCTGCCGCTGCCGTCGCTGTGCGTCTCCCCTAGAAGAGAGGTTGAGGAAGAGGGCGGCGTGGTGCTGCGCCGCCGCCGCACTTGCAAGCAGCCGCTAGAGAGCGAAGATCCAGGCCGAGATGTCAGGCATCGACATGTTTCAGTTACCTGTAGAGAGGTTCAGAAAACGCTTCGCAGCAATCAACTATCAGGATCGCTCCTCACTAACGCTTCTCCGCGAGCCGTCGATCTTTTACTTTACCGTTAACTGCCGTTACTGTTTACCTTCACCGTCTTGCCGGTAAAAGGCTGTCCCTATAAATACAGCCGGGGTGTGGCTGTCGTGCTCATTCTATTTCATTCCAGAAGATTGCCGCAACGGCCTCTCTTATACTCTTATAACCTATACTTTTTTTAATACAAAGAAGATCTGAGAGGAAGACAGATACAAATTCTTGTTACACAATACTTGATTCTTTGCCTAGATCTTAGTTAGGTCTTGACAAATTGGTATCATGAGCAGTCGATCCTTGGTGGAGGAGTAAATTTGGGGAAAAAACTTCTCTCAGATCGGGAATTCCCACCCCTTTCTCCCACCCTTCTTCGCAATCGGCGGCGGTGTCCTGCGGGCGGCGTGGCGGCGGGGTTGAGGTGGTTGGCGGCGGTGAAATTCGAGCACAGATCTGTCGAGCAGAGTCGGTTGGTCGAGCACACTGCTTGATTGGTAAAATCGTGAGTTCTAGCGCAAATTCGTGTGCTACGGCGGCACGGATCGCGGCGGCGGCAGGATCAGAGGTAAGGGCAGGGTTGCTGGGAGATCCAGCGGTAAAATTCCTCACCTAAATCTCTAATCAAGGCGATGGGTCGTACTAAAGCAATTGATGAAGCTGATTTGCAAGAAGTTCTTGGCCTTCGGGATGATTTTGGTGGCTTGCAGCAAGAGAGTGCACAGATGCGCTCTGAGATGAACAAGTTGCAGGAAGAGATGTTGTCTATGAGTAGTAAGCAAGGTGAAATATCAAAGCATGTAGGTAATGTGGAACAGGTGGTTTTGGATCTCGGCTAGCAATTGTCTGCAATGAGTTCAGTTCTGCAGACCTTGGTGAAAGCTATAGTTCCTAATCCTTAGAATGATAGACCATTTGGCTTGAATCAGGTTCCTAAATCCCCAACGTTACAGCAAGACGAAACACAAGACCAAGTGGACAGAACAGAGCAATTGAGAAAACAACTTGAACTAGAGAAAGAGAAATCAAAACAAATTGAAGAGCAATTGCAGCACTTACCTCCTATCAGGACAAACAGAGTCCAGGTGCCTCCAGGTATGCATATCCCATCAGAACAGAAACAATACCCAATGCTGGAACTCCAATGACTGCTAGAGATCAAGTGCATACACCAGCTTTCAGTCAATACTATGAGCACAACAGAGATAGGCAACTTTGGCAAGGCTATTGCAGAATTATGAGCAAGACATGCAAGCACAGTTCATGAAGGCACTGACAAAAGTCCCTAAACTTGATTTTCCCAAGTTTTCGGGTGAAGATCCTATAGGGTGGCTGAGGCAATGCAACAAGTATTTTTAGAGCTCCAGAGGAGTACAAGGTTTCCCTAGCTCAAATGTATGTCACATGGGACGCAGATGTGTGGTTGAGGAGATCTGGGTTGCTAAAGAAGCAGTTGACATGGAAACAATTTGGAGCTGAAGTGGTCAAAAGATTTTCTGACAAGGGCTCCTATGACTTGACTGAAAAATTCAACTCAGTCAAGCAGCTGCACAATACAGTGTCTGAATACACTAAAGAGTTTGAGGATCTAATGGCAGATGTTCAGGAGGAAAACCCTGAATTGGGAGAACTCTGGTTTGTTAGATGTTATGTGAATGGCTTAAGAGAAGGTATCAAGTACCAACTAAGGCCCCTTCGACCATAAACACTCACAGATGCTTACTGTTTGGCTAAGGACATAGAGCCCTGTCATCCTCATGTAGCACCAACACCTAAGAAAACAGGGACAAATTTTAACAACTTTTACCAGAAAACCAATTGGTCTACTCCAGGAAAGCAGAGTACACCTGTACAGCCACAACAACTGCCACTGAGACAAGCTGAAGTTCCTGTTAACAACTCACAGAAAATAAGAAAAGTGGGGGAATGCTGGAGATGTGGGGACAAATGCATGCATAGCCACAAGTGTAAGCTAATTCCAAATGTCCACCTGCTGCAACAAGAAAGTGAGGACCAACAACCAGAGGAAATTGAAGATGTAGTCCAACAAGAGAAAGGGGAGGGAGTTGAACAGGAAGAACAAGTAATGTTCATTTCAGCTCATGCTATGGGGCAACAGTTGGCAGTTCCCACCCCAACCATTGTGATACACATCAATGGGAAACGAGCAATTGCTCCGCTGGACTCTGGCAGTACTACTTCTTTCATTAATGCACAGTTTGCAGCTAAATCAAATTGTAACATGATTCCAGTAAAACCAAGAGCTATTGCTGTAGCTGGAGGGGGAAAATTGCTATCTACTGCCGTGATACCCAACTATGAGTTTCAGGTAGCAAAACTTAAGTTATCTCATAACTTCAGAACATTGGATCTGCCCAGCCATGATGTTATATTGGGATATGACTGGTTTACTGCAGTAAGCCTAGTTTCATTTGATATTCCAAAGCAGAATTTCAGCTTTACACAACAAGGCCAGAAAACTGTGACTACTGCTATATTTACAAACCCTAAAACAACTAAAGAAATTCCAGTTGAGAGAGTGCAGAAGCAGATGGAAAAAGGAGCAGAAGTTTTCTTGCTGCAAGTACACAATATTCTAATGGAAGCTCCTGAAGGAACTAAAACTCCTCAGATACAGAAGTTGGTAATGGAATATATATGTTGATTTGTTTGAAGAACCCACTTCACTTCCCCCTCATAGGGCTTTAGACCACAAAATTCCACTGGTGCCTGGAGCCAACCCTCCTCACATGGGGCCTTACAGAGTGCCCCAACACTAGAAGAAGGAAATGGAGGAGCAGATCAAGAAATTGTTAGCAGCTCATCTTATCAGACACAGTCAAAGTCCATATGCTACCCCAGTACTTTTTGTTAAAAAGAAGGACAACTCCATGAGGTTGTGTACTGATTTCAGAAAATTGAACTCATTGACAATCAAGAACAAATTTCCAATCCCGGTCATAGAAGATTTGTTGGATGAGCTACATGGAGCTAAGTATTTTTCTAAGTTGGATTTAAGATCTGGTTATCACTAAATCAGGATGCATCCAGAGGACATACACAAAACAACTTTTAGAACTTTTTGGGGCATTTTGAGTACTTAGTGATGCCTTTTGGGCTTTCTAATGCACCTCGCACTTTTCAGGAGCTAATGAACACTATTTTTGGACCGTATCTGAGGAAATTTGTGTTACTTTTCTTTGATGATATTCTAATCTACAGCAGAAATCTCAAAGAGCACTTGGAACATATCAAGATTGTCATGGATGTATTGAGAGACAACAAACTCTTTGCTAAGCTGTCAAAGTGTGTTTTTGCAGTTCAGCAAGTGGAATATCTAGGGCATGTGATCTCAGAACAAGGAGTTGCAACTGACCCTCAGAAAATTGCTGCTATTGCAGAATGGCCTACTCCTGATACAGTCACTAAGTTGAGAAGTTTTCTAGGCCTTGCTGGGTATTACAGGAGGTTCATCAAAGGTTATCGCCTCATATGAAGGCCACTGCATGATCTACTAAAAAGGGGCAATTTCAGTGGACACAAGTGCATGATCAAGCTTTCTCTCAATTGCAGCAGGCACTCACTACAGCTCTAGTATTAACACTACCAGATTTCAGTAAACCTTTTGTGTTGGAAACTGATGCTTCTGGGAAAGGAATTGGAGTTGTATTAATGCAAGATGGCAGACCAATCTCATATTACAACTCAGCCCTCTGCCCCAGAAATGCAGCCCCTTCCACTTATGAGAAAGAAGCACTAGCTATCCTTGAAGCACTCAAGAGATGGAGGCACTATTTGTTGGGCAAGGAAGTGGTGATCAAAACTGACCAGCAATCCCTAAAGTTTATCACAGATCAGAAGATAACTGAAGGAGTGCAACATAAGTTGATGATGAAGCTCCTGGAATTCAACTTTACAATCCAATATAAAAAAGGAGTAGAAAATAGAGTTACTGGTGCTCTTTCCAGGATTGTCCCTAAGTGTTTTGCTATATCTGCTGTTACTCCTACATGGGCTAAGGAGTTAATAGCAAGCTATCAACAAGACCAGCAAACCAGAGCATTGGTAGAACAGTTGATGGTGCAAAAACAGAGCACTAACTCGGAATATACAATGCATGCTGGTGTAATCCAAAGGAAAGTTACTAGTGGGCAAGTCAACTGAACTCAGGAACAAGTTAATATCAGCTCTTCACAATTCTCCCGTGGGAGGACACTCAGGAAGGAGAGCTACATACCACAGGGTCAAAAGCATTTTTATCGGTAGGGACTGAAAACTAATGTAGAGAACTTCATTGATGTTTTCCTATATGTCAGAGAGCCAAGCATGAAACTTGTTTACAACCTGGGTTGCTTGATCCTTTACCTGTGGCAGACATGGCTTGGCAACACATCACAATGGACTTTGTGGAAGGATTACCCAAGTCCAGTGGCAAGGATGTGATTATGGTGGTAGTAGACAGATTTACCAAATACATTCATTTTATTCCCTTGTCTCACCCCTACTCAGTTCTGTCTGTGGCTCAAGCTTTTGACAGAGACAGGATTTTCACCAGTAAATTATGGAAAGACATATTTGCTGCTTTAAAAGTGGAGCTAAGGTACAGTACAACATACCACCCTCAAAATGATGGTCAGACAGAGAGGGTTAATCAGTGTCTGGAAACATATCTGATATGTATGACTATTGATCAACCCCAGAAGTGGCTCTCATGGCTATCCTTAGCTGAATATTGGTACAATTCTACATATCACACTACCCTGGAAATGTCTCCATTTCAGGCATTCTATGGATTTCCCCCACCCTTAATTTCAGAAATGGCAATCCCTGGCCCTGATGATGTGGAAGCACAAGATTTCCTATCTTCCAAACAACAGATGCTGGAGCACTTGAAGGAAAATTTGTGCAAAGCTCAAAACAGGATGAAGAGGTATGCAGATCTCAAGAGGGTGGAGAGAACATTTTCAGTGGGAGATATGGTCTATCTGAAAATGGCCCCATACAGACTGGCGGCTTTTGGATTCAGAGGTGCTCTTAAACTTCAGAATAAATACTATGGTCCATTCCTCATCATTCAAAAGGTGGGGAACTCAGCATACGAGCTACAGTTTCCTCAGGAGGTACAGATACATCCAATATTTCACGTCAGTCAACTTAAAAAGCACATTGGCAGCAAGGCAATTCCAAGCCCAATGTTTCCAATGGTTAACAGTGATGGCACAATGAAAATGGGACCAGCGGCAGTGCTCCAAGTCAGGCAAATACCACGCAACACCTTACTAGTGGTACAGTGGTTGATTCAGTGGCAAAACATGTCAGAAGCAAAAGCTACGTGGGAAGATGCAGATTTTATCAAGTACTCTTTCCCAGAGTTCTTCAAAGCAACCACTCAAGCATGGCGCACGGCATCAGCTACGACGTGAGGACTCGTCGTAACTCAAGAAGGGGGCAATGTCAGGCATCGACATGTTTCAGTTACCTGTAGAGGTTCAGAAAACGCTTCGCAACAATCAACCATCAGGATCACTTCTCACTAACGCTTCGTCGCGAGCCGCCGATCTTTTACTTTACCGTTAGCCGCCATTACTGTTTACCTTCACCGTCTTGCCGGGTAAAAGGATGTCCCTATAAATACAGCCAGGGTGTGGCTGTCGTGCTCATTCTATTCCATTCCAGAAGATTGCCGCAATGGCCTCTCTTATACTCTTATAGCCTATACTTTTACAAAGAAGATCTGAGAGGGAGACCAAAACAAATTCTTGTTACACAATACTTGATTCTTTGCCTAGATCTTAGTTAGGTCATGACAAGAGAGCCGTTTCGGCAGGAGTGGAGATGGCGAGGTGGAATAGAATGGACAACGGGCTGCAGCGAACGGGGGATGGATCGACTTGGGGGCTGCACGCCTGGCCTGGGTTCTCCCTCGACCCTGCCTGGTATTGCCTCACTTTTCTTCTAACTTTGATCATTTTCCCCTCCTAAGAATGATGGGTGGGGTCGGAATCACTTGCCATTGAGACATGCATGGGGAAAATCATCAAACCCCATATAAAGTTGGGCAAAAGATCCAATCCCCAGAAAATGAAACATCGGCCTGGCTTGGGTGCAACATAATTAGCCTGATCTAGATTTAAAAATAAAAGAAATAAACATGCTTGGCCCTGACATGTACCAATCAACCTATTTCTCTCCATTTCTACAGAATTTTATATTGATCTTAACTTTTTGGAAGAGAAAGAAGTTTTGAAAAGGCTACGCGAGAAGGAAAATATGTGATGTTCTCGATACAAAGCTTTGGTTAGAATGTCCGCTTGCTGATCATTGGTGCAAACACAGTTGACCTTCATCTTATCTTCTTCCACGCAATCCTTTATGCAATGATAAATCATATCAATGTGCCCGCTCCTATCACACCGCACTGGATTCTCGGGTAGAATGTGTAGATTCACTGTCAACATTGAGTCAAAAATTCCATATGTGTCGGCTACACGAATTCACCTAAAATTTGAAAGAAGAATTCAAAGTGAAGGGGATGACTTACTGTCACGCCCAATATGCGACCCTATCCAAAAGGAACTCGACGGTCCCACCAAGGATAGACCCGCATATTGAAACGCTTTTGCAAGGTGGATATCATTACATCAACATTACATAATAGTGGGGATACATACATAAGGCACAAATGCCACAAGAATACATCATCATCATATACAAGAACAACATCCGACTACGATGAAACATAAACGAAACTCAAACGACATCCACCACCGCTAGCCCAGTGCCGACCGGAACCTATCCCCTGATCGAAGAAGAAGCAGAAGAAAGAACTCCAACATAATTAAACATCGCTCTCGCGTCATGATCATCGCAACCTGTACCTGCAACTGGTGGTGTAGTAATCTGTGAGCCACGAGGACTCAGCAATCTCATTACCATGGGTATCAAGACTAGCAAAGCTTGAGTAGGAAAGGAAGGGATAAAGTGGTGAGGTTGCAGCAGCGACTAAGCATGTATGTGAAGGAAATATGCCCTAGAGGCAATAATAAAGTTATTATTTATTTCCTTATATCATGATAAATGTTTATTATTCATGCTAGAATTGTATTAACCGGAAACATAATACATGTGTGAATATATAGACAAACAGATAGTCACTAGTATGCCTCTACTAGACTAGCTCATTAATCGAAGATGGTTATGTTTCCTAACCATAGACATGTGTTGTCATTTGATTAATGGGATCACATCATTAGGAGAATGATGTGATTGACATGACCCATTTCATTAGCTTAGCACTTGATCGCTTAGTATGTTGCTTATGCTATCTTCATGACTTATACAAAGTTCCTGCAACTATGAGATTATGCAACTCCGCTTACTGTGAGGAACACTTTGTGTGCTACCAAACGTCACAACGTAATCGGGTGATTATAAAGGTACTCTACAAGTGTCTCCGAAAGTATATGTTGAGTTGGCATGAATCAAGATTAGGATTTGTCACTCCGATTGTCGGAGAGGTATCTCTGGCCCTCTCGGTAATGCACATCACTTAAGCCTTGCAAGCATTGCAACTAATGAGTTAGTTGCGAGATGATGTATTACGGAACGAGTAAAGAGACTTGCCGGTGACGAGATTGAACTAGGTATTGGATACCGACGATCGAATCTCGGGCAAGTAACATACCGATGACAAAGGGAACAAAGTATGTTGTTATGCGGTTTGACCGATAAAGATCTTCGTAGAATATGTAGGAGCCAATATGGGCATCCAGGTTCCGCTATTGGTTATTGACCAAGAATAGTTATAGGTCATGTCTACATAGTTCTCGAACCCGTAGGGTCCGCACGCTTAAGGTTTCGATGACAGTTATATTATGAGTTTATGAGTTTTGATGTACCGAAGGAGTTCGGAGTCCCGGATGAGATCGGGGACATGACGAGGAGTCTCGAAATGGTCGAGACGTAAAGATCGATATATTGGACGACTATATTCGGAGTTCGGAAAGGTTCCGAGTGATTCGGTATTTTTCGAGTACCGAGAGTTACGGAATTCGTATTGGGCCTTAATGGGCCATACGGGAAAGGAGAAAAGGGCCAAAGGGTGGCCGCCTCCCCTTGGACTAGTCCGAATTGGACTAGGAGGGGCGCCTTCCTTCCTTCTCCTTTTCCTTCCCTTTCCTTCTCTCCTACTCCTAATACATGGAAGGGTTCCTAGTTGACTAGGAAAGGGGAATCCTACTCCGGTGGGAGTAGGACTCCCCATGGCGCGCCATAGTAGAGGGTCGGCCTCCTCCTCCCTCCCTCCTTTATATACGGGGCAGGGGCACCCCATGGACACACAAGTTGATCTTCGTGATCGCTCCTTAGCCGTGTGCGGTGCCCCCTCCACCATATTCCACCTCGGTCATATTGTAGCAGTGCTTAGGCGAAGCCTCGCGACGGTAGAACATCAAGATCGTCCACCACGTCGTCTTGACAGAACTCCTCCCCGACGCTTTGCTGGATCGGAGCCGGGGATCGCCATCGAGCTGAACGTGTGCTAAGAACTCGGAGGTGCCGAGTAACGGTGCTTGGATCGGTCGGATCGTGAAGACGTCGACTACATCAACAGCGCTTATATAACGCTTCCGCTTCCGGTCTCACGAGGGTACGTGGACGGATACTCTCCCTCTCGTTGCTATGCCATCACCATGGTCTTGCGTGTTCGTAGGAATTTTTTGAAATTACTCGTTACCCAACAGTATGGTGGCTAACATACGCAAATGAGAGCGAGAAGAGAAACAAAGGAACGGTCGACAACTAGTAATGATCAAGAAGTGATCCTGAACTCCTACTTACGCCAAACATAACCCGAAACCGTGTTCTCCTCTCGATCAACCCCGAAAAGAGACACTCACGTTACGCATTACGGTTGGTGTATTTTAGAAGAGTTTGCTTCAAGTTTACTACAACCGGATATTAACAAATTCCCATCGCCACATAACCGCGGCACGGCTCTCGAAAGTTTATACCTGCAGGGTGTCCCAACTTAGCCCATGATAAGTTCTCGCGATCAACGAAGGATATTCCTTCTCCCGGAAGACACGATCAGTCTCGGAATCCTGGCTACAAGACATTTCGACAAAAATAAAACAAGACCAAGAAAGCCGCCGGATGTGCCGACAAATCCTGATAGGAGTCGCACGTACCTCGGTCTCGTGGCACACCGGATAAGTCAAGCTACGAGTAAAACCAACCCTCGAGTTGCCCGTGGTGGCCCCAAGAGTTGCTCGGTTCGGACCAACACTCGAAGGAGCACCGCCCGGGGGCTAAAATAAAGATGACCCTCGGGCTCCGAAACCCAAGGAAAAAGGGCATAGGTGAGGCAAATGGTAAAACCAATGTTGGGCCTTGCTGGAAAAGTCTTATTCAAAGAGAACTGTCAAGGGGTCCCATAAATCACCCGACCGCGTTAGGGACGCAAAATCCGGGAACATAATACCGATATGACGGAAACTAGGGCGGCAAGAGTGGAACAAAACACTGGCATAAGGCCGAGCCTTCCACCCTTTACCAAGTATATAGATGCATTAATTAAATAAGATATATTGTGATATCCCAACAAGTAAACATGTTCCGACAAGGAACAACATCTCCATGTTCCAACAAGGAACAAACTTCATCTGCACCTGCAACTAACAACGCTATAAGAGGGGCTGAGCAAAGCGGTAACATAGCCAAACAACGGTTTGCATAGGAAAGGTGTCAAAGGTTAGAGGCTGACATGGCAATTTGGGATGGCTTGATAAACAGGTAATAGGTAGCGCAGCATAGCGATAGAACGAAGCAACTAGCATAGCAATGATAGTAGTGAGATCCAGGGTAGCGGTCATCTTGCCTGAAATCCCGCTAGGAAGAAGAACGAGTCCATGAAGAAGATGAACGAGTCCATGAAGAAGATGAATGGATGAAGCCGAACCAAGCGTAGACGAACGAATCCTCACGATCGCAACGAAACAGGAACTAACAAGAAGAAGCACACAACATAGTAAACACACCACACATGAACAAGGCATGATGCACAACCAAGCATGATGCATGACAAATCTAGATGAAGCTACTCATGGCAAGAGATGATGCAAACAAGAGCAACACATCAAAACAAGTTTAAATGAGGCCGGAAACAACATAGAACAATTCCGGTACGTCCTCATATGCAAATTTCGAAATTGGTCCAGATCTGAATAAACCTTATGTTCAAGTTGTTAAACAGCAATTTAATATGCACCACGATGATCTACACGAAATTCTAGTCAAGTTACATATAAAGTTCATTTAATTCGGAGCTACGGCCTAGAAGATATGAGCAAAACAAGATAAGCATGGCATTGATGCAAAATGCATACAATCATCAAACAAACACCTCAAAACATGGATGCAACATGATAATATGAAGCTACATGCAAAATCAAGCAAGTTTCATATAGAGCACACTCAAAACGGAGCAACGGATCAACACATACACTCTATACAAGTTATAGCAACAATCTGTCCAAAACAGCAACTAAGCATATTGCAAGCACCAAAACAACAAGCTACAGCAACTAAATATGAAAACAAAAGGCATGGGCATGATGTACAGGTAAAGCATTACAAAACATGAACACTGAGCTATCTCCAGAAACAACTAGAACATGCTCAAAATGACATGGCAAGATTGCAAGTAATAACAGTTTCAGACTTTGACAGAAATAACATCAGGTTGCAATGTTTAGAGCTATGAAACACCATGTTACAGGAACTTATCATGGCAAACGAAGGCATGGCATGATACTACTAAATGCATAGAACAAAAGTCCCTTACTGGCCATAAGCCAAAAAGGATCAGAAAATATGATGGCACCCATGTAAACATGGCAAGTTATATTACAGATTCATACATGGCAGGAACAACGATGAGTAGGCATGTTGGTGAGCTTGAACCACTCACCACAGAGCAACACATGGCATGGCAAGGCAACCAACAGTAAGAATACATGGCATAGAAGATATACATGGCAAGAACAACATCATAGCATGCAAGGATCAACCACAACAACCTTGGCAAAATTGAATAACATGTAAACAATCTGCCAGGAACATTTTATAGCAAAAGTAGAGCTCGATTGAGTCAAGATATGGCACTCCATAATTGCAAACAAGGGCATGGATGGATAGAGCAAGACATGTAAAACAAAACATCCTTACTGAAGTATCTCAAAATATGCATGGATCTCTCTGTAGCATCAAGTAAACATGGCATCAAAATATCAGCAAAACAGGGCTGAAATCAGCAACAAGACACCTAGTTTGCATGCTTGTGCTAGTCACCACATAGATCACAAAAATACATGGCATACACCCCTGTAAAGATGGCATGACATATTACAAAACACATGTAGAACTCAAGTTCATAGGATGCACACATCAATCATGGCAAAAATGACAAAAGTGCATGTTCTGATAAAAATCAGAAACTAACATCACATAGCACTCTTCCAACAGCATTTAGGGCATCAAGATGAGCTGAAATGAAAATGATGCAATGAGATGAAATGATCTACTCTTCGGGACGAACATTTTGACATATTACACGCCCAAAACGGAGCAACGATGACAGAGATATGATGCAACAAAAATGCAACAAAATTACTGCAGCTTTCGGGACTTAGATGAAAATTGAGGGGGAAAGTCAACCAATGGCACGGACTTGATGCAGGCCGGACCTCGCCGGAGATGCACGCGGTGGTGGCGGAGGACGAGGGAGAGGGCGCCCGGCGAGGTGGGGCCGCCGGATCCGTGCCGGGAGGCCGGATCCGCGCGGAGGCGAGGACTCGGGCGAGCCGGCCGGCGAGAGAGACAGGCGGTGGCCGGGCGAGCACGGGCAGGCGGCGAGCTCGAGCTCCTTCAGCGGAGGAAGGCAGCGAGGCGAGGCCGGAGGTCTCGGGCGGCGGCGGGCGCAGCAATCATGGAGCGGCGGCGGCGGCGCGCAATGCGAGCGGCGGCAGGGAGAGGCGGCGCGGGACTGGCGGGAGGCAGCGGCGGCGCATGCAGGCTGGCAGCTTAGGGCCTGGTCATGGCGCTGGGCGGGCTGCCACGGCCCGGGCGGCGGAGGGCGGCGGCGGCGCGCCACGTGGCGGCCTCCGATTATGCTGAGGCGGCGGCGGACATGTCCGGCGGGCGGACATGTCCGCGCGGAGAGGGAAATTTTAGGGTTTCGGTGAGATTTGATCCATGAATTTGGGAGAGGCATATTTATAGGTAGAGGGAGCTAGGAGAGTCCAAATGAGGAGCGGTTTTCGGCCACGCGATCGTGATCGAACGACCGAGAACATGGAGGGGAGTTAGGTGGGTTTTGGGCCACTTAGAAAGGGGAGTTGGGCTGCAACAAAAGAGGCTTTTGCGGTTACCCGGTTAACCGTTGGAGTACCAAACGACCTCCAAATGATCCGAAACTTGACAGGCGGTCTACCGGTGCTATACCAAGGCCGCTTGATAAACCTCGGTCCATTCCGAGACCGTTCAACACCCGCACATGAAAAGAGGTAAAAGGGGGCGCCGGGAGACATAGGAGTGCCGGATTGCAAAACGGCCAACGGGGAAAATGCTCGGATGCATGAGACGAACACGTATGCAAAATGAAATGCAGATGGTGACATGATATGAAATGCAGATGATGACATGGCAAAGTGCAACACGCAAGCACATGACATGGCAAAGACAGCGAATAACTGAATGACACCTGGCGCATCGAATCCGGGGCGTTACACTTACATTGCTTCAGCGTCAATTAGACTCGGTCAGATGCACCTTGGGATTTAGAAGTGGCTCGTCATTGCTGCCCCCAGCTTCTTGTTTCTATTATGTTGGCTAGAGGAGTGGTCTTGTTTACGTAACGACATGTGTTGGGCATCTTCGGCAGAGGCAACAACCATGGACCACGACACTCCATCCATGAGGGAAGCAACTTGAGGTGGTTGCCTCCTCCTACAATCCCCATTCACAACAAATTAAACTCAAGAAAATCAGAAGAACTCTGGTGTAATATAAGCGAGTGTGTGGCAGCCCCTTCTTCTGAAATTTAACATACTGCAAAACTGGACTAAGGCAATAGATCTGATTAAACATTAGCCATGAGCATGCAAACAACAAAAACAACAGGAGAAACCAACATGATCGAACTGTTGGAAAACTAAGTAAACTTACATGCTTGGATTGTGCCAAACCTTGTAATATCTGCAATACCTTTCTAGTACAACTTTCATCTTGGGGATTGCAACATTAGTATGCCACTTTGTTGATGAGGTAGACTTGAAGGCCAAAGTGCCTGCATGACACGATATATTCTAAATTAATTTGCCATAATCTGTAAAAACAGTTACTAAACATGTAATAGATTCAAGAATAATTTTAGAAATATCTCAAGGCAAATGGAAATGCATATCATTGTGCATATTTTTTTCCTGTCACCTCTAAATATCAATGTATCAGGATAGCATGGTTCCAAACTGGTAACAACAATGTAAATTCAATGTTGACAGAGCAGCAATGGTGCCGGCATTTTCCATTGCGGTGGGTTCTTTAGCCGTCATTGTTGCCGTTCTTGTGAAGACCTCAAAGATTTCTGTAGTAGAGTAAAAGGAATAGAAACCCAATCTGAATATTACTCTTTCTCAACTTTTATTCTAATACAACATATTTTACATCAAGTTTTGATCAAGCAGAGTATGCACCTTCACTCAAATTAGTCATCTGAATTTGTATTGAACAAATCTGAATCCTAGCAAGATGGTTGTCAATCAGTATATAGGTAGAAGGAGCGGTGTTCTTAGAAACGATGAAGAACTCCCCTGACCATGTAGGACAGTTGTATGTGCGCCTCATGGTTGTACCTTTTTCCGGCAAGGACAGCCGCGACCGCCGCTCGTGAAGTAACGCCGCAGACGGCCATGGGCATAAGAGGAGAGAATAATGGGCCATGGGGACATCACGATGGTCTGCTCCAAGGCCGCCGCCGGTGCAAACATCCTAGTCGCCATCTCAGAAGCCGGCATGGGAAGAGTCCGTGGCAGCCGTGGTAGTCCTTCTCCATAGCCTGAGCGCCAACCGCGGCATCAGAGGATGCAGGGACGGCACCACGACCTGCACGACACGACGAACATAATTGCAGTTAGCAGTAAGACTGGGCTTCTAAATTGTTATGCACACTAACCTGGAATTCTTGCTTGGTTCAGAGACAGCCTTTGGTCTCTCCATTCTAAATGTAAATTTCTCCCCAAGCCAATTGATTTGAGAGCATTAGCGTACTTGCTTCTATGCAGATAGACTGTTGCACGTGAAACACACATTAAGGCTTTGTTCGGTTAATCCCATCCCCAGGTGGATTGGAGGGGATTTGGAGGGATTTTGGCTTATAGGGGATTTAATCCTCCTCAATCCCCTTCGAATCCACTTCAAACGAACAAGACCTAAACGATATGTACACACTTTGCATTGTTAGACAATGTTGTCCCATGTAACGTGGCATGTAGAGATAGATCACATGAGTAGTTTGAGAGTAGTTGAATATATTGAGAGATATTGTACCGGCAGGTTGTTGCATGGTTTATCTCTTGTAACTGAGTTATCTTTATTCCCTCTCTTGCTCTCCAAGATTGTAATCTCTCCTATGGATGCGCTACAGGGAGGTGTGCCCCTGCCTATAAACACGCAACGCATCCCCTCGTACCGATGTCAAGATGCTTAAACCAATCTTCACATGGTAATCAGAGCCTCCCTCTTCCACTTCATCTAGTTCCAATCCATCCAATCCTTTCCATCGGCGAGCTCGCCATGTCCTCCTCCACCAGCCTCCCGTCATTCGATCTCTCAGGTCAGGTCACGGGGAAGCTCACCAGGACCAACTACGTCCTGTGGCGTGCCTAGGTCACGCCGCAACTGATCGGGGCTGGCGTCTTTGGCTATGCCGAAGGATCAGTCAAAGAACCGGCGTCGCACATCGTCACCAAGGACAAAGACAGCAAGGAGGAAGCCGTTCCAAACCCTCTCCATCATGCTTGGGTTCGGGAGGACCAACAGGTACTCGCATATTTGGTGAATAAGCTGTGCAGAGAGGTTCTCGTCCAGGTGACCAACATCCGGAAGGCGCATAAGCTCTGGACCACGGTGGCGAGCATGTACTCGTCGTAGTCCAGGGTGCGGGTGAACAACATCCGCGTTGCTCTCTCCAATGCCAAGAAGGGCACACAGTCCGTCGGCGCCTACTTCGCCCACATATGCGCCCTCGCAGACGAGCTAGCCGCCGCCTAGGTATTGAAGTAAAGAAACATGGAGATGGACTTCATCTCTCCCATGAAAAGTATGCAACTGATCTTGTAAAAAGAGTTGGCCTCCAGGGATGTAAACCGTCACCAACCCCCTTGTCTAGCATTGAGAAGCTATCTCGTGCAAAGGAGAGCTCCTGAGTTAGGAGGATGGTACCAAGTATAGAAGTCTAGTAGGTGCACTTAAGTACTTGACCCTTACAAGACCTGAGATTTCATTTGCTGTTAACAAAGTGTGCCAGTTTCTTAATGCACCCACAACAGTTCATTGGACCACTGCAAAGCGTATAGTAAGATACGTGAAAGATACTATGAATATTGGGCTCACTTTCACCAAGTCTTCATCTACCCTTGTTAGTGATTTTTCCGCCTCTGACTGGGTAGGAAACATTGATGGAAGACGCTCAACAGGTGGTTTTGCAGTATTTTTTGGACCTAATGTCATCTCTTGGCGAGCTAAGAAACAGACAACTGTCTCAAGATCAAGCACAGAAGCAGAATATAAAGCATTGGCAAATGCAACATCAGAAATCATCTGGGTTCAGTCCATACTCAAAGAACTTGGTATAAAACATACTCAGGCTCCATGTCTTTGGTGTGATAATCTTGATACAACTTATTTGTCTGCAAACACAGTCTTTCATGCAAGAACAAAACATATTGAAATAGATTTCCATTTTGTTCGATAAAGAGTTGCTAGCAAAATATTGGAAATTCAGTTTGTTCATTCCAGAGATCAAGTTGATGATGGCTTCACCAAGGCATTGCCCCAAGAAGTTTTGAAGAATTCAAGCGTAATCTCAACTTGACTAAGTTGTGATTAAGGGAGGGTGTTAAACAATGTTGTCCTATGTAATGTGACATGTAGAGATAGATCACATGAGTAGTTTGAGAGTAGTTGAATATATTGAGAGATATTGTACCGGCAGGTTGTTGCATGGTTTATCTCTTGTAACCGAGTTATCTCTATTCCCTCTCTTGCTCTCCAAGATTGTAATGTCTCCTATGTATGCGCTACAGGGAGGTGCGCCCCTGCCTATAAACACGCAATGCATCCCCTCGTACCGAGGTCAAGATGCTTAAACCAATCTTCACATGCATGGCCATATTTTGATTCTGAAAAACTAAAACCGTGGACTACAAATTGGAAAGCTCAATGTACCTAAGAAACTATAATGACCAAAAATTTGATTTTCCCTCCAGCACACTAATTAACATGAACAACTAATCTGCTGTGCATTTGTTGCTTTGGAAGGCAAACGTAATATTATGTTTATCCAAACAAAAATTGGCTGTAATCAATCAATATAATTACGCCCCAGTCACAAATCTTCATGGAAAGATCCAAATTAAATTTGCAGAGATACATCAACCTTGCACTTGTCTTCCAATTCCAAGCATGTACTGGATGCATCAATGATGGAAGAGAAAAGGGAGAAAATGGGGAGGCAACCCAATGGAGAATAAAGGTATACCTTGGCGAGATAGGGCGCCACCGTGGTTAAAGTGGTGTTCACCTCCGTGCGTCAAACATCAGCGAAACTAGGTCCAGGTTGAGGAGGGGAGTTGGGAGGGAGCGTTGATGGTCGTTGAAGCAGCAACGGAGTACTGTCATCACCCACCGGAGAACAGCCACATCCGTCGAGGCCGACCAAGAACAGGAACCGGACCTAGGGTTTGTGCCTACATGCCCCCATGGCCGAGCCAAAGTGAAGGAGCATAGGGATGGGAGGCGGGGGAAGGGGAGGGAGCTACATAAGGAACATAGTGAACTTCGTCAAAGGCCGAGGCCTAGTGAAAGAATCATTTCCCACTAGAGTGTAAATTTTAAATCCAAACAGGGCCTTACGCATCTTACGTGTGTGCCTCTTATACCAAGAATCCAGTGTCAAATTTTTCTTTCCCCTCTTGCAAGGCGACTAGGGAAAAGCCTTCCTCTCCTCGATCTCCATCTGTGAGTCCATGGATTTGTCTTCCCTTCGAGCGCTCAGGCGGCCAGTGGTGGGGAGGAAAATCCTGGTGCATCACACGCTGGATGGCAGATAGGTTAGGGTTTTTAGAATTTGCAGGTACGTCTTCTTCGAGTCAGTTGCTTACCTTCGACCCGGTTTTCATATGTATATAGTGCCATTTTCCCCTAGAGACCCTAGGTTTATCGGAAGTGGTACTTAGAAATTTCTGCAAGAACTTATCTCAAATATTTCCAGTTTTCTGGACCAATTTCATAGAGGGGGGCTAAAGGTTTCACCTAGAATCGTATATTTGCGATGGGGATCTCATTTAGATAATTGATATGGCTCTGGTAAACACCGCTATAAATATATATCTTGTCAACGGTTTGTTGTGGGAGATGCATCCAAATAAATCCACGACTGACTACCACCGCATCGAGGTTCTATTTTCCATCCAAGGCCCTTCCGACTCGTGGGGTTATCTCATTTATTAAGGAGTATTTGTACCAACACATTAGACATTTAATGGATGCATTGTATGTACCACGAGAGACTCACTTCCAGCTACCATAATAATCTTACTGTCACCCATCTTTGTTATAGCCTTTCACTCTTCTCTACTCATAATCTCTCCTTGTTCGATCTTCAGTATCTTGGGTACGCGCAAGTACTAGGATTGAGGCAGAGACAAGACACAAAACCATTGTGCAACACATAACAATAACATTAACATCAAACTAAACTAACAATCCCTTAATGCGTGTATATGGCCTAGGGCTATTGCGCCTCAGTCCTTACCCCGAGGAGACTACTCACTACAAGCAATGGTCATTATAAAGATTGATACTTAACTCGAGGAGACTACTCACTAAAATACATTAATGGTCATTGTAAAGATTGATACTTGAAGATGAATGATTATAAGTCTTACAATGCATGTGATCGCAATGTACTCTTGGTTACAATTAACATGGCTGACAAAGACGGAGGCTATGGAGATGGAGATGGCTATGGCGGTTGTAGATAGGAATGATGACATGCTAGCGACTCTTCGTGGCATGGATGGATGCTCCCACCCCCTCCCCCTGAAGGGTTTTCATCTCCTTTATAGGGTGTAGAGTGGCAAAATAAGGTTTAGAGGCGTCTCCGATGCGAATCAGCCAATGGCCCTTTTACGAAAGTCGTTAGGGATGCGTCATAGAGTCGTTGGCGCCTGGTACGAGCATCGATACGAGTAGCCATGTTTGTACCGCACGTCGTCTCTTCCTCTGGAAGCTGCTACGCGGCTCCAATTGATTGAGTTTGATTTTGAGCCATTATGTCCCTTTTATGGCCTAATTTAGCACCTAAAATAGGAAATTTATGCATGAAATAAAATAATCAATGTGATTTGCAATCTTATACAATTATTAGTCATTAGTAGGAAAATTTAAGTGATTATCTCGAAAAAATCTGAGAATATCCGGTTTAAACACGGGTGAAAATGAGTGAGAAATCCACTCATCATTAGTCTTCTATAGGTTTCGATCCTCCTCAAGTTCTTAAGTCGGGGCGGATTAGATGGAGCTCCGGCGTTGATTCCTGCTAGCTCCTCGGTGCGGTGAGGTTAGGGTTTCTCGTCGTGCATACGCGATGGCAAGATTTGGTGTCGGATTCTGTAGATCAATTCAAGGCTTCGACGGTGATGACGACGACTGCGACTAGAAGGCGCTGATCTACAACATTAGGTCGGCTTCAGCAGAAGCGATGACAACGGCTCATTCTGATGGCGGCAATGGTCGTTCGACGATTCAAGGACCTTGATGCAATTTTTATTATGCTTATATACTTCTCGTGAGCCTTTATAAAGATCCGAGTTCTTGTTGTTAAACAACCGAATATGTATCTCGTATAGGATAGAGTAGGAGGTTAGAATCTGCACAACTTGTAGCGCAAGCCTATGTATTCTGTTACGATATGTGACGATCGCTTGTACCTACCTATCATGTATTCTGGTGTATAAATAGAGATCAAAGGCCACCCGATTGAGGTGTGCCGAACTGCAAACCTTGTGTTTTCACATGGTATCAGACCTCCCTCTTCCCATCTAGATGACGACGTTCCCCAGCCAAACCTCGTCCACCTTAGCAGCCACCACCAGCTCCGCCATCACGGCACTCACCACCGGTGCGCTCAGCACCCAGTCCATCGGTGTCATGGCCTCATCTTCCCATGCCTCGCCGTCCCTCACCGGCCTCGTCACGGTGAAGCTCTTCCACGACACCCATCTCCTCTGGAAGGCTCAAATCCTCCCAGTGCTCCGCGGTGCCAGCTGGATGGCCATCGCAGATGGATCCGAGCCGGCTCCTGACAAGGTCATCGCCGGTGAGGAAGGGGCGCCGCCGGTACCCAACCCGGAGTACATCTCGTGGGTGACACAGGATCAGCACTGCCTCAGCTTTCTCCTCTCCACGCTCTCCAGCAACATGCTTCTGCAGGTACTGTTTTTGCCGTCTTCTGCAGCCGTGTGGAGTGCTCTGGAGCGGACATTCGCGACCCGTTCCAGGGCGCATGTGATGTAGCTTCATCGCCAACTTGCTACGATCCAGAAGCGCGACATGAGTATGGTGGATTACTTCACCAAGGTCAAAGGGCTCATGGATGCCCTTGCAGCCGCCGGCAAGCAGCTGGATGAGGAGGACATCATCATCTACCTCCTCACCGGCCGCGACTCGAGCTACGACCCGCTGGTGACCTCGGTCACCATGAGGGCGGACGCGGTCTCCCTCAACGATCTCTACTCCCACATGCTCGACTTCGAGATTCGTCATCAGCATCACGATCACGTGCTCCAGCTGCCCAGCTCAGGCGGCTCCTCGATGAACAACGTCAGCAGCAACTCCGATGGCGGCAACAGCGGTGGCGGCGGTGGCAACCGCGGCCGCAACTCGGGTGGAAACCGCAACCGCAACGGTGGCGGTGGCAGCGGCGGTGGTGGCGGTGGAAATCACTGTTGGGGAACGTAGTAATTTCAAAAAAATTCCTACGCACACACAGGATCATGGTGATGCATAGCAACGAGAGGGGAGAGTGTTATCCACGTACCCTCGTAGACCGAAAGCGGAAGCGTTAGCACAACACGGTTGATGTAGTCGTACGTCTTCACGATCCGACCGATCAAGTACCGAACGCACGGCACCTCCGAGTTCAGCACACGTTCAGCTCGATGACGTCCCTCGAACTCTGATCCAGCCGAGCTTTGAGGGAGAGTTTTCTCAGCACGACGGCGCGGTGACGATGATGATGTTCTACCGACGTAGGGCTTCGCCTAAGCACCGCTACGATATTATCGAGGTGGATTCTAGTGGAGGGGGGCACCGCACACGGCTAAGCGATCAATGATCAATTGTTGTGTCTCTGGGGTGCCCCCTGCCCCCGTATATAAAGGAGCAAGGGGGGAGAGGCGGCCGGCCAGGAGGAGGCGCGCCAGGAGGAGTCCTACTCCCACCGGGAGTAGGACTCCCTCCCTTCCTTGTTGGATTAGGAGAAGGGGGGAAGGAGGAGGGAGAGAGGAAGGAAAGAGGGGCGCCGCCCCCCCTCCTTGTCCAATTCGGACTAGAGGGGGAGGGGGCGACCTGCCCTGGCCGCCCCTCCTCTTCTCCACTAAGGCCCATGTAGGCCCATTAAACCCCCCCGGGGGGGGGGGGGTTCTGGTAACCCCCGGTACTCCAGTATATATCCGATAACCCCCGGAACCATTCCGGTGTCCGAATATAGTCGTCCAATATATCAATCTTCATGTCTCGACCATTTCGAGACTCCTCGTCATGTCCGTGATCACATCCGGGGCTCCGAACTACCTTCAGTACATCAAAACATATAAACTCATAATATAAGCATCGCCGAAACTTTAGCGTGCGGACCCTACGGGTTCGAGAACTATGTAGACATGACCGAGACACGTCTCCGGTCAATAACCAATAGCGGAACCTGGATGCTCATATTGGCTCCCACATATTCTATGAAGATCTTTATCGGTCAAACCGCATAACAACATACGTTGTTCCCTTTGTCATCGGTATGTTACTTGCCCGAGATTCGATCGTCGGTATCTCAATACCTAGTTCAATCTCGTTACCGGCAAGTCTCTTTACTTGTTCTGTAATACATCATCCCGCAACTAACTCATTAGTTGCAATGCTTGCAAGGCTTATTGTGATATGCATTGCTACCTCTTGAGCACTGCGTTGGATTTCCCCGAAGTGGAGAGGATGATGCAGCAAAGTAGCGTAAGTATTTCCCTCAGTTTTTCAGAACCAAGGTATCAATCCAGTAGGAGACCACACACAAGTCCCTCGTACCTACACAAAACGATAGCAACTCGCAACCAACATGATTAGGGGTTGTCAATCCCTTCACGGTCACTTACGATAGTGCGATCTGATAGAGATGATAAATAATATTTTTGGTATTTTTTATATAGATAGATGCAAAGTAAAAAGTAAAAACAAAGTAAAAACAAAGCAAGTAAATAAAGTGATAGAGGTTGATATGATGAGAATAGACCCGAGGGCCATAGGTTTCACTAGTGGCTTCTCTCAAGAGCATAGATATTCCACGGTGGGTGAACAAATTACTGTTGAGCAATTGACAGAATTGAGCATAGTTATGAGTATATCTAGGCAATGATCGTGTATATAGGCATCACGTCCAAAACAAGTAGATCGAAATGATTCTGCATCTACTACTATTACTCCACTCATCGATCGCTATCCAGCATGCATCTAGAGTATTAAGTTAAAAACAGAGTAATGCCTTAAGCAAGATGACATGATGTAGAGGGATAAATTCATGCAATATGATAAAAACCCCATCTTGTTATCCTCGATGGCAACAATACAATCGTGCCTTGCAACCCTTTACATCCTGGGTAAGGACACCACAAGATTGAACATAAAGCTAAGCACTTCTCCCATTGCAAGAACTACCAATCTAGTTGGCCAAACCAAACGGATAATTCGAAGAGACTTGCAAAGATAACTCAATCATACATAAAATAATTCATAGAAGAATCAAATATTTTCCATAGATAATACTGAATCATAAACCCACAATTCATCGATCTCAACAAACACACCGCAAAAATAAGATTACATCAAATAGATCTCCACGAGAGAGGGGGAGAACATTGTATTGAGATCCAAAAAGAGAGAAGAAGCCATCTAGCTACTAGCTATGGACCCGAAGGTCTGAAGTAAACTACTCACACTTCATCGGAGGGGCTATGGTGATGATGTAGAAGCCCTCTGTGGTGGATGCCCCCTCCGGCGGAGCTCCTAAACAGGCCCCAAGATGGGATCTCGTGGATACAGGAAGGTTGCGGCGGTGGAATTAGGTTTTTGGCTCCTGTTCTGATTGTTTGGGGATACGTAGGTATATATAGGAGGAAGGAGTACGTCGGTGGAGCGTCAGGGGGCCCACGAGGTAGGGGAGCGCCCTCCACCCTCGTGACCGCTTCTGGCACTTCTTGGAGTAGGGTCCAAGTCTCCTGGATCACTTCGGTTGGAAAATCACGTTCCCGAAGGTTTCATTCCGTTTGGACTCCGTTTGATATTCCGTTTCTTCGAAACACTGAAATAGGAAAAAACAACAATTCTGGGCTGGGCCTCCGGTTAATAGGTTAGTCCCAAAAGTAATATAAAAGTGGAAAATAAAGCCCAATATAGTCCAAAACAGTAGATAAAGTAGCATGGAGAAATAAAAAACTATAGATACGTTGGAGACGTATCAGGCATCCCCAAGCTTAATTCCTGCTTGTCCTCGAGTAGGTAAATGATAAAAAAAAAGAGTTTTTGATGCGGAGTGATACTTTGGCATAATTTCAATATAAATCTTCTTACTTGTGATATGAATATTCAGATCCGAAAGATTTAAGACAAAAGTTCATATTGACACAAAAATAATAATACTTCAAGCATACTAATCAAAGCAATCATGTCTTCTCAAAACAACATGGCAAAAGAAAGTTCATCCCTACAAAATCATATAGTTAGGCTATGCTTCATTTTCGTCACACAAAGATGTTCCCAACTTCTACACCCCCGATGACAAGCCAAGCAATTGTTTCATACTCAAATAATCTCAAACCTTTTCAACCTTCACGCAATACATGAGCGCGAGCCATGGATATAACACTATGGGTGGAATAGAATATGATGATGGGATTGTGTGGAGAAGACAAAAAAGGAGAAATTCTCACATTGACGAGGCTAATCAATGGGCTATGGAGATGCCCATCAATTGATGTCAACATGAGGAGTAGGGATTGCCATGCAACGGATGCACTAGAGCTATAAGTATATGAAAGCTCTACAAAAGAAACTAAGTGGGTGTGCATCCAACTTGCTTGCTCACGAAGACCTAGGGCATTTTGAGGAAGCCCATCATTGGAATATACAAGCCAAGTTCTATAATGAAAAATTCCCACTAGTATATGAAAGTGACAAAATGAGAGACTCTCTATCATGAATATCTTGGTGCTACTTTGAAGCACAAGTGTGGTAAAAGGATAGTAGCATTGTCCCTTCTCTCTTTTTCTCTCTTTTTTTGGGCCTTTTTTTTTGCCTTGCTTTTTTTTCTTTTTTTTCTTTCTTTTTTTATTTTTTTCGTCCGGAGTCTCATCCCGACTTATGGGGGAATCATAGTCTCCATCATCCTTTCCTCACTTGGGACAATGCTCTAATAATGATGATCATCACACTTTTATTTTTCTTACAACTCAACAATTACAACTCGAAACTTAGAACAAAATATGACTCTATATGAATGCCTCCGGCGATGTACCGGGATGGTGCAATGAATCAAGAGTGACATGTATGGAAAATAATGCATGGTGGCTTTGCCACAAATACGATGTCAACTACATGATCATGCAATGGCAATATGACAAAAGTAATGTATGTCATAATAATGATGATGGAAGTTGCATGGCAATATATCTCGGAATGGTTATGGAAATGCCATGATAGGTAGGTATGGTGGCTGTTTTGAGGAAGATATAAGGAGGTTTATGTGTGATAGAGCGATCGTATCACGGGTTTGGATGCACCGCTAAGTTTGCACCAACTCTCAAGGTGAGAAAGGGCAATGCACGGCATCAAGAGGCTAGCAAAGGCGGAAAGGTGAGAGTGCGTATAATCCATGGACTCAACATTAGTCAAAAGAACTCATATACTTATTGCAAAAATTTAGAAGCCATCAAAAACCAAGTACTACGCGCATGCTCCTAGGGGGATAGATTGGTAGGAAAAGACCATCGTCGTCCCCGACCGCCACTCATAAGGATGCACAAGCCAGGTACACTTCATGTTTCAAATTTGTTACACAACTTTAACCATACGTGCATGCTATGGTACTTGCAAACTTCAACACAAGTATTTCTCAAATTCATAATTATCAACTAGCACGACTTTGATATTATCACCTCCATATCTCAAAACAATTATCAAGCATCAAACTTATCTTAGTATTCAATTCACTCAAAAAGAAAGTTTCACATATCTTGAACACTAAGTATATTAACATTAAGCAAATTACCATGCTATTAACGACTCTCAAAATAATCTAAGTGAAGCATGAGAGATCAATAGTTTCTTTAAAACAAATCCACCACCGTGCTCTAAAAGATATAAGTGAAGCACTAGAGCAAAAATTATCACGCTCAAAAGATATAAGTGAAGCACTATGAGCAAAACTATCAAGCTCAAAAGATATAAGTGAAGCACATAGAGTATTCTAACAAATTCCAAATCATGTATGGCTCTCTCAAAAGGTGTGTACAGCAAGGATGATTGTGATAAACTAACAAGCAAATACGCAAATAATACAAGACGTTCCAAGCAAAACACATATCATGTGGTGAATAAAAATATAGCTCCAAGTAAATTACCGATGGAAGTGGACGAAAGAGGGGATGCCTTCCGGGGCATCCCCAAGCTTTGACTTTTTGGTGTCTTTGGATTATATTGGGGGTGCCATGGGCATCCCCAAGCTTAGGCTCTTGCCACTCCTTGTTCCATAATCAATCAAAAGAATTCACCCAAAACTTGAAAACTTCACAACACAAAACTCAACAGAAATCTCGTGAGCTTCGTTAGAGAAAGAAAACAAAAGACTACTTCAAGGTACTGTAATGAACTCATTATTCATTTATATTGGTGTTAAACCTACTGTATTCCAACTTCTCTATGGATTATAAACTATTTTACGAGCCATAGATTCATCAAAATAAGCAAACAACACACGAAAAACAAAATCTGTCAAAAACAGAACAGTCTGTAGCAATCTGTAACTAACGCAAACTTCTGGAACTCTAAAAATTCTACCAAAATTAGACGACCTGGAAAATTTGTTTATTGATCAGAATCAATTGGAATCAGTATTTTATCACGTTCTGGTGATTTTTAACAATTCGGACACTGAGTGCAAAGTTTCTGGAAATTACAGCAAGATCAAATAACTATCATCCAAGAAGATCCAATAGGTTTAACTTGGCACAAACACTAATTAAAAGATAAAATAACATCTAAACAGAGGCTAGATGGATTATTTATTCCTAAACATAAGCAAAAACAAAAAACTAAAAATAAAATTGGGTTGCCTCCCAACAAGCGCTATCGTTTAACGCCCCTAGCTAGGCATAAAAGCAAGGATAGATCTAGGTATTGCCATCTTTGGTAGGCAATCCATAAGTGGCTCTCATGATAGATTCATATGGTAACTTTATTTTATTTCTAGGGAAGTGTTCCATGCCTTTCTTTAATGTAAATTGGAATCTAATATTCCCCTCCTTCATATCAATAATTGCATCAATAGTTCTAAGGAAAGGTCTACCAAGAATAATAGGACATGAATGATTGCAATCTATATCAAGAACGATAAAATCTACGGGCACATAATTCCTATTTGCAACAATAAGAACATCATTAATTCTTCCCATGGGCCTTTTAATAGTGGAATCCGCAAGATGCAAGTTTAGAGAGTAATCATCAAAGTCACGAAAATCTAGCAAATCACACAAAGTTTTGGGAATAGTAGAGACACTAGCACCCAAATCACACAAAGCATGAAACTCATAATATTTAATTTTAATTTTGATAGTAGGTTCCCACTCATCATGGAGTTTTCTAGGGATATAAACTTTCAACTCAAGCTTTTCTTCATAAGATTGCATCAAGGCATCAACAATGTGTTTGGTAAAAGCCTTATTTTGACTATAAGCATGAGGAGAATTTAGCACGGTTTGCAACAAGGAAATACAATCAATTAAAGAGCAATTTTCATAATTAAATTCCTTGAGATCCAATATAGTGGGTTTAGCAATATCTAGAATTTTATTTCTTTCAATCCCACTTTTATCAATTTCATCATCAAGATCTAAAAACTCCGAATTCTTAGAACGCCTTCTAGGTAAAGGAAGATAATATTCAGTTTCATCAAGATTAATATTGCAAAACAAAGATTTAATAGGGGACACATCAATAAGTTTTAGATCTTCATCTTGATTTTCATAGGAATTAGAAGAACACGCTTTAATAAAGGCATCTTTTGTAGCATGCATCCTAGCGGTTCTTTCTTTGCACTCATCAATGGAAATTCTCATAGCTTTGAGAGACTCATTGATATCATGATTAGGAGGAATAGATCTAAGCTTTAAAGAATAAATTTCAAGAGAAATTCTATCAACGTTTCTAGCCAAATCATCAACTTTAAGCAATTTCTCTTCAAGCAAAGCATTAAAATTCTTTTATGAATTCATAAACTCTTTAACACTACTCTCAAATTCAGAGGGCATCTTATTAAAATTTCCATAAGAGTTGTTGTAAGAATTTCCATAATTATTAGAAGGATTACTAGGATAAGGCCTAGGATTAAAATTCCCTCTATAAGCGTTGCTTCCAAAACTATTCCTACCAACAAAATTCACATCTATAGATTCGTTATTATTCTCAAGCAAAGTAGATAAAGGCATATCATTGGGATCAAGAGGAGTATTTTTAGGAGCAAACATCTTCATAAGTTCATCCATCTTTTCACTCAAAACATTGATTTCTCCTATAGCATGCACTTTTTTACTAGAAGATCTTTCGGTGTGCCATTGAGAATAATTAGCCATAATATTATCAAGCAATTTGGTAGCATCTCCTAACGTAATTTCCATAAACGTGCCTTCCGCGGCTGAATCTAAAAGATTTCTAGAAGCAAAATTCAATCCGGCATAAAATTTTTGTATGATCATCCATAAATTCAAACCATGAGTAGGGCAATTGCGAAGCATTAATTTCATTCTTTCCCAAGATTGGGCAACATGCTCATGATCAAGTTGTTTAAAATTCATGATATTGTTCTTAAGAGTGATAATCTTAGCGGGAGGAAAATACTTAGAGATAAAAGCATCTTTGCACTTGTTCCAAGAATCAATACTATTTTTAGCCAAGGATGAAAACCAAACTTTAGCACGATCTCTAAGTGAAAACGGAAATAACTTCAATTTGACAATATTGTTATCTGTATCTTTCTTCTTTTGCATATCACACAAATCAACAAAATTGTTTAGATGAGTAGCGGCATCTTCACTAGGAAGGCTGGCGAATTGATCTTTCATAACAAGATTCAGCAAAGCGGTATTGATTTCACAAGACTCATCATTATTAAGAGGAGCAATCGGAGTACTAAGGAAATCATTATTATTGGTATTCGAGAAATCAAACAATGTGGTATTATATTGCGCCATGGCAACAAGTAATCCAACACACAAGCAAACAGAAAGGCAATGGGGAAAAGAGGAGGATATTGGGAAAGAGAGGGCGAATAAAACAACAAGGATGAAGTGGGGGAGAGGAAAACGAGAGGCAAATGGCAAATAATGTAATGCGAGAGATAGGGATTGTGATGGGTACTTGGTATGGTTGACTTGCTTGCGTGAGCCTCCCCGGCAACGGCGCCAGAAATTCTTCTTGCTACCTCTTGAGCATTGCGTTGGATTTCCCCGAAGAGGAGAGGATGATGCAGCAAAGTAGCGTAAGTATTTCCCTCAGTTTTTCAGAACCAAGGTATCAATCCAGTAGGAGACCACGCACAAGTCCCTCGTACCTACACAAAACGATAGCAACTCGCAACCAACACGATTAGGGGTTGTCAATCCCTTCACGATCACTTACGATAGTGAGATCTGATAGAGATGATAAATAATATTTTTGGTATTTTTTTGATAGATAGATGCAAAGTAAAAAGTAAAATCAAAGTAAAAACAAAGCAAGTAAATAAAGTGATAGAGATTGATATGATGAGAATAGACCCGGGGCCATAGGTTTCACTAGTGGCTTCTCTCAAGAGCATAGATATTCTACGGTGGGTGAACAAATTATGTTGAGCAATTGACAGAATTGAGCATAGTTATGAGTATATCTAGGCAATGATCATGTATATAGGCATCACGTCCAAAACAAGTAGATCGAAACGATTTTGCATCTACTACTATTACTCCACTCATCGACCGCTATCCAACATGCATCTAGAGTATTAAGTTAAAAACAGAGTAACGCCTTAAGCAAGATGACATGATGTAGAGGGATAAATTCATGCAATATGATAAAAACCCCATCTTGTTATCCTCGATGGCAACAATACAATACGTGCCTTGCAACCCTTTCTGTCACTGGGTAAGGACACCGCAAGATTGAACCCAAAGCTAAGCACTTTTCCCATTGCAAGAACTACCAATCTAGTTGGCCAAACCAAACGGATAATTCGAAGAGACTTGCAAAGATAACTCAATCATACATAAAAGAATTCAGAGAAGAATCAAATATTTTCCATAGATAATACGGAATCATAAACCCACAATTCATCGGTCTCAACAAACACACCGCAAAAAGAAGATTACATCGAATAGATCTCCACGAGAGAGGGGGATAACATGGTATTGAGATCCAAAAAGAGAGAAGAAGCCATCTAGCTACTAGCTATGGACCCGAAGGTCTGAAGTAAACTACTCACACTTCATCGGAGGGGCTATGGTGATGATGTAGAAGCCCTCCGTGGTGGATGCGCCCTCCGGCGGAGCTCCGGAACAGGCCCCAAGATGAGATATCGTGGATACAGGAAGGTTGCGGCGATGTAATTAGGTTTTTGGCTCCTGTTCTGATCGTTTGGGGATACGTAGGTATATATAGGAGGAAGGAGTACGTCGGTGGAGCGTCAGGGGGCCCACGAGGTAGGGGGCACGCCCTCCACCCTCGTGATCGCCTGTGGCACTTCTTGGAGTAGGGTCCAAGTCTCCTGGATCACGTTCGGTTGGAAAATCACTTTCCCGAAGGTTTCATTCCGTTTGGACTCCGTCTGATATTCCGTTTCTTCGAAACACTGAAATAGGCAAAAAACATCAATTCTGGGCTGGGCCTCCGGTTAATAGGTTAGTCCCAAAAGTAATATAAAAGAGGAAAATAAAGCCCAATATAGTCCAAAACAGTAGATAAAGTAGCATGGAGCAATCAAAAATTATAGATACGTTGGAGACGTATCATGCATTACCGAGTGGGCCCAGAGATACCTCTCTGACAATTGGAGTGACAAATCCTAATCTCGAAATACGCCAACCCAACAAGTACCTTTGGAGACACCTGTAGAGCACCTTTATAATCACCCAGATTACGTTGTGACGCTTTGGTAGCACACAAAGTGTTCCTCCGTAAACGGAGTTGCATAATCTCATAGTCATAGGAACATGTATAAGTCATGAAGAAAGCAATAGCAGAATACTCAACGATTGTGTGCTAAGCTAACGGAATGGGTCAATTCAATCACATCATTCTCCTAATGATGTGATCCCGTTAATCAAATGACAACTCATGTCAATGGCTAGGAAACATAACCATCTTTGATCAATGAGCTAGTCAAGTAGAGGCATACTAGTGACATTCTGTTTGTCTATGTATTCACACAAGTATTATGTTTCTGGTTACTACAATTCTAGCATGAATAATAAACATTTATCATGATATAAGGAAATAAATAATAACTTTATTATTGCCTCTAGGGCATATTTACTTCAGTCTCCCACTTGCACTAGAGTCAATAATCTAGATTACAGAGTAATGATTCTAATACCCATGGAGCCTTGGTGCTGATCATGTTTTGCTCGTGGAAGAGGCTTAGTCAACGGCTCTGCAACATTCAGATCCGTATGTATCTTGCAAATTTCTATGTCTCCCACCTGGACTAGATCCTAGATGGAATTGAAGCGTCTCTTGATGTGCTTGGTTCTCTTGTGAAATCTGGATTCCTTTGCCAAGGCAATTGCACCAGTATTGTCACAAAAGATTTTCGTTGCACCCGATGCACTAGGTATGACACCTAGATCGGATATGAACTCCTTCATCCAGACTCCTTCATTTGCTGCTTCCGAAGCAGCTATGTACTCCGCTTCACACGTAGATCCCGCCACAACGCTTTGTTTAGAACTGCACCAACTGGCAGCTGATACGTCCATTTTGCATCATGCTTTTATATCGATATTTACCATTTTCTGGGCTGTTATTTCACGTTATGTCACAATACTTATGGCTATTCTCTCTTATTTTACAAGGTTTACATGAAGGGGGAGAATGCCGGTAGCTGGAATTCTGGGCTGGAAAAGGAGCAAATATTGGAGATCTATTCTGTGCAACTCCAAAAGTCCTGAAACTCCATGGAATATCTTAAAATAAATAAAGAAAAATCATCGCCAAAGATGAAGGCCAGGGGGCCCACACCCTGCTCATGAGGGTGGGGGGCGCGCCCTACCTCGTGGGCCCCCTGGTGGCTCTTCGATGCCCATCTTCTCCTATATGAAGTCTTTTGATGAGAAAAAACCCAGAAGCAACCTTTCGACGAGACTCACGCCACGAGGCGGAACTAATCTAGGGCTCCGTGAGCTGTTCGCCTGAACACTTCCCTCAGGGGGAAATCATCGCCATCATCATCACCAACGCTCCTCTCATCGGGAGAGGGCAATCTCCATCAACATCTTCACCAGCACCATCTCATCTCCAAACCCTAGTTCATCTCTTGTATCCAATTCCTGTCTCCAAGTCCGGGATTGGTGCTAGTAGGTTGCTAGTAGTGTTGATTACTCCTTGTAGTTGATGCTAGTTGGTTTACTTGGTGGAAGATCATATATGTTCAGATCCTTTATGCATATTATTACCCCTCTGATTATGAACATGAATATGCTTTGTGAGTAGTTACGTTTGTTCCTGAGGACAAGGGAGAAGTCTTGCTATTAGTAGTCATGTGAATTTGGTATTCGTTTGATATTTTGATGAGATGTATGTTGTCTAGCCTCTAGTGGTGTTATGTGAACGTCGACTACATAACACTTCACCATTAGTTGGGCCTAGAGGAAGGCATTGGGAAGTAATAAGTAGATGATGGGTTGCTAGAGTGATAGAAGCTTAAACCCTAGTTTATGCGTTGCTTCATAAGGGGCTGATTTGGATCCATATGTTTCATGCTATGGTTAGGTTTACCTTAATACTTTTGTTGTAGTTGCGGATGCTTGTGTTGGGGAACGTAGTAATTTCAAAAAAATTCCTATGAACACGCAAGACCATGGAGATGGCATAGCAACGAGAGGGGAGAGTGTCCGTCCACGTACCCTCGTAGACCGAAAGCGGAAGCGTTATAACAACGCGTTGATGTAGTCATCGCCTTCACGATCCGACCGATCCAAGCACCGAACGACGGCACCTCCGAGTTCTGCACACGTTCAGCTCGATGACTATCCCGGACTCGATCCAGCAAAGTGTCGGGATGAGTTCCGTCAACCTGACGACGTGGTGGACGATGTTGATGCTCCACCGACGCAGGGCTTCGCCTAAGCTCCGCGACGATATGACTTCTCCGCGCAGGCTTCGCCTAAGCTCTACGACGATATGACCGAAGTGGAATATGGTGGAGGGGGCACCGCACGGCTAAGGAACGATCCGTAGATCAACTTGTGTGTCATGGGGTGCCCCCGCCCCTCAGATATAAAGGAGCAAAGGGGGTGCGGCCGGCCCTAGGGAGGCGCTGCCGAGGAGTCCTACTCCCACCGAGTAGGACTCCCCTTCTCCTAGTTGGAGTAGGATTGGGGAGGGAAGAGGAAGGCGCCGCCTCTCCTTGTCCTATTCGGACTAGAGGGTGGAGGGGCGCACGGCCTGCCCCGGCCGGCCCTTCCTCTTCTCCTTGTGGCCCATTAAGGCCCATATACCCCGGGGTTCCGTAACCCCGGTGTTCCTAGAACTTCTGTTTTCATTCGAACCCTTCCAAGTCCAAACATAGGCTTCCAATATATCAATCTTTATGTCTCGACCATTTCGAGACTCCTCGTCATGTCCGTGATCATATCCGGACTCGAACAACCTTCGGTACATCAATACTTATAAACTCATAATGAATCATCATCGAAGCGTTAAGCGTGCGGACCCTACGGGTTCGAGAACTATGTAGACATGACCTAGAACCATTCTCGGTCAATAACCAATAGCGGAACCTGGATGCTCATATTGGTTCCTACATATTCTACTTAAGATCTTTATCGGTCAAACCGCATAACGACATCGTTGTTCCTTTGTCATCGGTATGTTACTTACCCGAGATTCGATCGTCGGTATCCAATACCTAGTTCAATCTCGCTACGTAAGTCTCTTTACTCGTTCCGTAATACATCATCTCACAACTAACTCATTAGTTGTAATGCTTGCAAGGCTTAAGTGATGTGTATTACCGAGAAGGCCCAGAGATACCTCTCCGACAATCGGATGACAAAACCTAATCTCAAATACGCCAACCCAACAAGTACCTTTGGAGACACCTGTAGTACTCCTTTATAATCACCCGATTCGTTGTGACGCTTGGTAGTACCAAAGTGTTCCTCCGTAAACGGAGTTGCATAATCTCATAGTTACAGGAACATGTATAGGTCATGAAGAAAGCATTAGCAATATACTAAACGATCAAGTGCTAAGCTAACGGAATGGGTCATGTCAATCACATCATTCTCCTAATGAGGTGATCCCATTAATCAAATGACAACACATGTCTATGGTTAGGAAACACAACCATCTTTGATTAATGAGCTAGTCCAAGAGAGGCATACTAGTGACTATCTGCTTGTCTATGTATTCACACATGTATTATGTTTCCGGTTAATACAATTCTAGCATGAATAATAAACATTTATCATGGTATAAGGAAATAAATAATAACTTTATTATTGCCTCTAGGGCATATTTCCTTCAGTCTCCCACTTGCACTAGAGTCAATAATCTAGATTACATAGTAATGATTCTAACACCCATGGAGTTTTGGTGCTGATCATGTTTTGCTCGTGGAAGAGGCTTAGTCAACGGTCTGCAACATTCAGATCCGTGTGTATTTTGCAAATCTCTATGTCTCCCACTTGGACTTGGTCCCAATGAAATTGAAGCGTCTCTTGATATGTTTGGTCCTCTTGTGAAATCTGGATTCCTTTGCCAAGGCAATTGCACCAGTATTGTCACAGAAGATCTTCATCGGTCCCGATGCACTAGGTATGACACCTAGATCGGAAATGAACTCTTTCATCCAGACTCCTTCATTTGCTGCTTCCGAAGCAGCTATGTACTCCGCTTCACATGTAGATCCCGCCACGACGCTTTGTTTAGAACTGCACCAACTGACAGCTCCACCGTTTAATAAAAACACGATCCGGTTTGCGATTTAGAATCGTCCGGATCGTGTCAAAGCTTGCATCGACGTAACCATTTACGACTAGCTCTTTGTCACCTCCATATACGAGAAACATATCCTTAGTCCTTTTCGTATTTCAGGATGTTCTTGACCGCTGTCCATGATCCACTCTGGATTACTTTGGTACCTTCCTGCCAAGCTTACAGCTAAGCATCGTCAGTCTGGTACACACATTGCATACATGATAGAGCCTATGGCTGAAGCATAGGAACATCTTTCATTTTCTCTCTATCTTCTGCTTGTGGTCGGGCATTGAGTCGACTCAATCTTACACCTTGTAATCAGGTAAAAACCTTTCTTTGCCTCGATCCATTTTGAACTTCTTCAAAACTTTATCAAGGTATGTGCTTTGTGAAAGTCCAATTAAGCGTCTTGATCTATCTCTATAGATCTTGATGCCCAATATGTAAGCAGCTTCACCGAGGTCTTTCATTGAAAAACTTTTATTCAAGTATCCTTTTATGCTATCCAGAATTCTATATCATTTCCAATCAATAATATGTCGTCCACATATAATATTAGAAATGCTACTGAGCTCCCACTCACTTTCTTGTAAATACAAAGCTTCTCCAAAAGTCTCATATAAACCCATATGCTTTGATCACACTATCAAAGCGTTTATTCCAACTCCGAGAGGCTTGCACTGCACCATAAATTGATCGCTGGAGCTTGCACACCTTGTTAGTACCCTTTGGATCGACAAAACCTTCTGGTTGCATCATATACAACTCTTCTTCTAGAAATCCATTCAAGAATGCAGTTTTACATCCATTTGCCAAATTTCATAATCATAAAATGCGGCAATTGCTAACATGATTCGGACAGACTTAAGCATCGCTTCTGGTGAGAAAGTCTCATCGTAGTCAACCCCTTGAACTTGTCGAAAACCTTTCGCAACAAGTCGAGCTTTGTAGACAGTTATATTACCATCGGCGTCGGTCTTCTTCTTAAAGATCCATTTATTCTCAATGGCTTGCGATCATCGGGCAAGTCAACCAAAGTCCATACTTTGTTCTCATACATGGATCCCATCTCAGATTTCATGGCTTCCAGCCATTTTGCGGAATCTGGGCTCACCATCGCTTCTTCATAGTTTGTAGGTTCACCATGGTCAAGTAACATGACTTCCGAATAGGATTACCGTACCACTGTGCGTATTTTACTCTGGTTGACCTCTGAAGTTCAAGAGTAACTTGATCTCAAGCTTCATGATCATCATCATTAGTTTCCTCACTAATTGGTGTAGTTGTCACAGAACCATTTCTTGTGATGAACTACTTTCCAATAAGGGAGCAGATCTGATTATCTCATCAAGTTCTACTTTCCTCCCACTCACTTCTTTCGAGAGAAACTCCTTCTCTAGAAAGGATCCGAATTTAGCAACGAAAATCTTGCCTTCAGATCTGTGATAGAAGGTGTACCCAACAGTCTCCTTTGGGTATCCTATGAAGACACATTTTTCCGATTTGGGTTCGAGCTTATCTGGTTGAAGTTTCTTCACATAAGCATCGCAGCCCCAAATTTTAAGAAACGACAACTTTGGTTTCTTGCCAAACCACAGTTCATACGGTGTCGTCTCAACGGATTTAGATGGTGCCCTATTTAACGTGAATGCGGCCGTCTCTAAAGCATATCCCCAAAACGATAGCGGTAAATCAAGAAGAGACATCATAGATCGCACCATATCAAGTAAAGTACGATTCGACGTTCGGACACACCATTTCTCTGTGGTGTTCCGGGTGGCGTGAGTTGCGAAACTATACCACATTGTTTCAAATGTAAACCAAACTCGTAACTCAAATATTCTCCTCCACGATCAGATCGTAGAAACTTTATTTTCTTGTTACGATGATTTTCCACTTCACTCTGAAATTCTTTGAACTTTTCAAATGTTTCAGATTTGTGTTTTATTAAGTAGATATACCCATATCTACTCAAATCATCTGTGAAGGTGAGAAAATAACGATACCCGCCAAGTGCCTCAACATTCATTGGACCACAAACATCGGTATGTATGATTTCCAACAAATCAGTTGCTCGCTCCATAGTTCCGAGAACGGCGTTTTGGTCATCTTGCCCATGAGGCACGGTTCAAAGTACCAAGTGATTCATAATCAAGTGATTCCGAAGCCCATCAAGATGGAGTTTCTTCATGCGTTTTACACCGATATGACCTAAACGGCGATTACCACAAATAAGTTGCATTATCATTATCAACTCTGCATCTTTTGGTTTCAACATTATGAATATGTGTATCACTACTGCCGAGATTCAACAAGAATAGACCATTCTTCAAGGGTGCATGACCATAAAAGATATTACTCATATAAATAGAACAACCATTATTCTCTGATTTAAATGAATAACCGTCTCGCATCAAACAAGATCCAGATATAATGTTCATGCTCAACGCGCACCAAATAACAATTATTTAGGTCTAAAACTAATCCGAAGGTAGATGTAGAGGTAGCGTGCCGACCGCGATCACATTGACTTTGGAACCATTTCCCACGCGCATCGTCACCTCGTCCTTTGCGGTGCTCGTCTATTCCATAGTCCTGTTTGAGTTGCAAATATTAGCAATGTAACCAGATCAAATACCAGTGCTACTACGAGCTCTAGTAAGGTACACATCAATAACATGTATATCACATATACCTTTGTTCACCTTGCCATCCTTCTTATCCGCCAAATACTTGGGGCAGTTCCGCTTCGAAGGTCCATCGCTTGCGGTAAAACACTCGGTTTCAGGTTTAGGTCCAGACTTGGGTTTCTTCTCTTGATCAGCAACTTTCTTGCTGTTCTTTTGAAGTTTCCTTCTTCTTCCCTTTGCCCTTTTCTTGAAACTAGTGGTCTTATTGACCATCAACACTTGATGCTCTTTCTTGATTTCTACCTCCGCTGCTTTTAGCATTGCGAAGAGCTCAGAATTGTCTTAGTCATTCCTTGCATATTATAGTTCATCACGAAGCTCTTGTAGCTTGGTGGCGTGATTGGAGAATTCATCAATGACACTATCATCCGGAAGAGTAACTCCCAGCTGAATCAAGTGATTATTATACCCGGACATTTTGAGTATATGTTCACCGATGTAACTATTCTCCTCCATCTTGCAGCTATAGAACTTATTGGAGACTTCATATCTCTCAATCCGGGCATTTGCTTGAAATATTAACTTCAACTCTGGAACATCTCATATGCTCCATGACGTTAAAACGTCGTTGAAGACCCGGTTCTAAGCCATAAAGCATGGCACACTGAACTATTGAGTAGTCATCACTTTGCTTTGCGGGACGTTCACAACTTCGGCTCGGCTCCTGCAGCAGGCTGTCACCCAGCGGTGCTTCCAGGCGTAATTTTTACGTGCAGCAATGAGGATAATCCTCAAATTCTGAACCCAGTCCGTGTAATTGCTACCATCATCTTTCAACTTTGCTTTCTCAAGGAACGCATTAAAATTCAACGGAACAACAGACGAGCCATCTATCTACAAAGAAACATAGACAAGCAAAATACTATCGGTACTAAGCTCATGATAAATTTAAGTTTAATTAATCATATTAAAAACTCCCACTTAGACAGACATCTCTCTAGTTATCTAAGTGATTACGTGATCCAAATCAACTAAACCATGTCCGATCATCACGTGAGATGGAGTAGTTTCAATGGTGAACATCACTATGTTGATCATATCTACTATATGATTCACGTTCGACCTTTCGGTCTCCGTGTTCCGAGGCCATATCTGTTATATGCAAGGCTCGTCAAGTTTAACTCGAGTATTCAGCGCAGCAACTGTTTTGCACCCGTTGTAGATGGACGTAGAACTTATCACACCCGATCATCACGTGGTGTCTGGGTACTACGAACTTTGGCAACGGTGCATACTCAGGGAGAACACTCCTTGATAATTTTAGTGAGAGATCATCTTATAATGCTACCGTCAATCAAAGCAAGATAAGATGCATAAAGGATAAACATCACATGCAATCAATATAAGTGATATGATATGGTCATCATCATCTTGTGCTTGTGATCTCCATCGCCAAGCACCGTCATGATCACCATCGTCACCGTAGCGACACCTTGATCTCCATCGTAGCATCGTTGTCGTCTCGCCAACTATTGCTTCTACGACTATCGCTCTTGCTTAGTGATAAAGTAAAGCAATTACATGGCGTTGCATTTCATACAATAAGCGACAACCATATGGCTCCTCGCCGATTGCCGATAACTCGGTTACAAAACATGATCATCTCATACAATAAAATATAGCATCACGTCTTGACCACATCACATCACAACATGCCCTGCAAAAACAAGTTAGGCGTCCTCTACTTTGTTGTTGCAAGTTTTACGTGGCTGCTACGGGCTGAGCAAGAACCGTTCTTACCTCGCATCAAAACCACAACGATAGTTTGTCAAGTTGGTGCTGTTTTAACCTTCGCAAGGACCGGGCGTAGCCACACTCGGTTCAACTAAAGTGAGAGAGACAGACACCCGCCGGTCACCTTTAAGCAACGAGTGCTCGGAGCGGTGAAACCAGTCTCGCGTAAGCGTACGCGTAATGTCGGTCCGGGCCGCTTCATCTCACAATACCGCTGAACCAAAGTATGACATGCTGGTAAGCAGTATGACTTATATCGCCCACAACTCACTTGTGTTCTACTCGTGCATATGACATCAATGCATAAAACCAGGCTCGGATGCCACTGTTGGGGAACGTAGTAATTTCAAAAAATTTCCTACGAACACGCAAGACCATGGAGATGGCATAGCAACGAGAGGGGAGAGTGTCCGTCCACGTACCCTCGTAGACCGAAAGCGGAAGCGTTATAACAACGCGGTTGATGTAGTCGTACGTCTTCACGATCCGACCGATCCAAGCACCGAACGTCGGGCACCTCCGAGTTCGCACACGCTCAGCTCGATGACGATCCCGGACTCCGATCCAGCAAAGTGTCGGGATGAGTTCCACAACCTGACGGCGTGGTGGCGATGTTGATGCTCCACCGACGCAGGGCTTCGCCTAAGCTCATGACGATATGACTTCTCCGCGCAGGCTTCGCCTAAGCTCTCTGACGATATGACCGAAGTGGAATATGGTGGAGGGGCACCGCACACGGCTAAGGAACGATCCGTAAATCAACTTGTGTGTCATGGGTGCCCCCGCCCCAGATATAAAGGAGCAAAGGGGGTGCGGCCGGCCCTAGGGGGCGCTGCCGAGGAGTCCTACTCCCACCGAGTAGGACTCCCCCTCTCCTAGTTGGAGTAGGATTGGGGAGGGAAGAGGGAAGGCGCGCCCCCTCTCCTGTCCTATTCGGACTAGAGGGGAGGGGGCGCGCCTGCCCCGGCCGGCCCTTCCTCTTCTCCCTTGTGGCCCATTAAGGCCCATATACCCCCGGGGTTCCGTAACCCCGGTGTTCCATAACTTCCTGTTTTCATTGGAACCTTTCCAAGTCAAACATAGGCTTCAATATATCAATCTTTATGTCTCGACCATTTCGAGACTCCTCGTCATGTCCGTGATCATATCCGGGACTCGAACAACCTTCGTACATCAATACTTATAAACTCATAATGAACTGTCATCGAAGCGTTAAGTGTGTGCGGACCCTACGGGTTCGAGAACTATGTAGACATGACCTAGAACCATTCTCGGTCAATAACCAATAGCGAACCTGGATGCTCATATTGGTTCCTACATATTCTACGAAGATCTTTATCGGTCAAACCGCATAACGACATCGTTGTTCCCTTTGTCATCGGTATGTTACTTACCCGAGATTCGATCGTCGGTATCCAATACCTAGTTCAATCTCGTTACAGTAAGTCTCTTTACTCGTTCCGTAATACATCATCTCACAACTAACTCATTAGTTGTAATGCTTGCAAGGCTTAAGTGATGTGTATTACCGAGAAGGCCCAGAGATACCTCTCCGACAATCGGAGTGACAAAACCTAATCTCGAAATCGCCAACCCAACAAGTACCTTTGGAGACACCTGTAGTACTCCTTTATAATCACCCGATTCGTTGTGACGTTTGGTAGTACCAAAGTGTTCCTCCGTAAACGGAGTTGCATAATCTCATAGTTACGAGGAACATGTATAGGTCATGAAGAAAGCATTAGCAATATACTAAGCGATCAAGTGCTAAGCTAACGGAATGGGTCATGTCAATCACATCATTCTCCTAATGAGGTGATCCCATTAATCAAATGACAACACATGTCTTTGGTTAGGAAACACAACCATCTTTGATTAATGAGCTAGTCCAGTAGAGGCATACTAGTGACTATCTGTTTGTCTATGTATTCACACATGTATTATGTTTCCGGCTAATACAATTCTAGCATGAATAATAAACATTTATCATGGTATAAGGAAATAAATAATAACTTTATTATTGCCTCTAGGGCATATTTCCTTCAGCTTGCAATAGAGGTTAATCATAAGTGGGATGCTTGTTCAAGTAAGAACAGCACCCAAGCACCGGTCCACCCACATATCAAATTATCAAAGTACCGAACGCGAATCATATGAACGTGATGAAAACTAGCTTGACGATATTCCCATGTGTCCTCGGAAGCGCTTTTCATATTATAAGAGTTTGTCCAGGCTTGTCCTTTGCTACAAAAAGGATTGGGCCACCTTGCTGCACTTTATTTACTCTTGTTACTTGTTGCTCGTTACAATTTATCTTATCACAAAACTATCTGTTACCACTTATTTCAGTACTTGCAGAGAATACCTTGCTGAAAACCGCTTATCATTTCCTTCTGCTCCTCGTTGGGTTCGACACTCTTACTTATCGAAAGGACTACGATAGATCCCCTATACTTGTGGGTCATCAAGACTCTTTTCTGGCGCCGTTGCCGGGGAGTGTAGCGCCTTTGGTAAGTGGAATTTGGTAAGGAAAAATTTATATAGTGTGCTGAAATTTTCTGTCACTTGTTACTATGGAAAGTAATTCTCTGAGGGGCTTGTTCGGGGTATCTTCACCCCGTCCAGTAGAGCAAAGAGTTGCTCCTCAACCTACTGAACCTATTGAAAATGAAACTCCTTTTGAAGTTCCTTCGGGTATGATGGAAAAACTGCTGGCTAATACTTTTACAGGAGATGGAACAAAGCATCCCGATGAACATCTACTCTATGTGGATGAAGTTTATGGATTATTTAAGCTTGCAGGTATACCCGATGATGTTGTTAAGAAGAAGGTCTTCCCTTTATCTTTGAAGGAAGACACATTGACATGGTATAGGCTATGTGATGATACGAGATCATGGAACTATAAAAGATTGAAATTGGAATTTCATCAAAAGTATTACCCTATGCATCTTGTTCATCGTGATCGCAATTATATATATATAATTTTTGGCGTCGCGAAGGAGAAAGCACCGCTCAAGCTTGGGGGAGGCTTAAATCAATATTATATTCATGCCCCAATCATGAGCTCTCAAGAGTGAAAATTCTTTAGAATTTTTATGCTCGGCTTTCTGATAACAATCACACCATGCTCGATACTTCTTGTGCTGGCTCTTTTATGATGAAGACTATTGAATTTAAATGGAATTTATTGGATAGAATTAAACGCAACTCTGAAGATTGGGACCTCGACGAAGGTAAAGAGTCAGGTATGACGCCTAAGTTTGATTGTGTTAAATCTTTTATGGATACCGATGTTTTCCGTAAGTTTAGCACTAAATATGGACTTGACTCTGAGACAGTAGCTTCTTTCTGTGAATCTTTTGCTACTTATGTTGATCTCCCTAAGGAGAAGTGGTTTAAATATCATCCTCCCATAGAAGTAAAAGTAGCTGCACCTATTAAAGTTGAAGAAAAGACTGTCACTTATAATGATCCTATTGTTCCTACCTCTTATGTTGAGAAACCACCTTCCCTGTTAGAGTTAAGGATCATGCTAAAGCTTCAACTGTTGTTCGTAAAAGCAATACTAGAATTTATAAACCTCCTGAGCAAGTCAAAGTATAACCTAATATTGCTATTGTTAAAGATCTCTTGTCTAATAATATTGATGGGCATGTTATTCAATTCTGTGGTGAAACTGCTAGAATTGCTAAACCGTGTGCTAAAGATAGACATAGACCTATGGTAGGCGTGCTTGTTATTTCTATTAAAATAGGAGATCATTGTTATCATGGCTTATGTGATATGGGTGCTAGTGCTAGTGTTATACCCATTGACTTATATAAAGAAATTATGCATGATATTGCACCTGCTGAGTTAGAAGATATTGATGTTACAATTAAACTTGCCAATAGAGATACTATATCTGCAATGGGAATTGTTAGAGATGTTGAAGTCTTGTGTGGGAAAACCAAATATCCCGCTGATTTTCTTGTTCTTGGTTCTCCACAAGGTAGCTTTTGTCCCATTATATTAGACCCTTCTTGAACACTGTTAATGCTAAGATAGACTGTGAAAAGAATGTTGTTACTATTGGCTTGGATGATATGGTTCATGAGTTTAATTTCTCTAAATTCAGTAAACAATATCGTGAGGAAGAATTGCCTAGTAAGGCTGAAATTATTGGTCTTGCTTCTATTGTCGTACCTCCTAGTGATCCTTTAGAACACTATTTGCTAGACCATGAAAATGATATGTTCATGGATGAAAGAAGGGGAATAGATGAAGTATTCTTTAAACAGGAACCTATTCTGCAACACAATTTGCCTGCTGAAATCCTAGGGGATCCCCCTCCACCCAAGGGTGATCCCGTGTTTGAGCTTAAACCGTTGCCTGATAATCTTAAATATGCTTATCTTGATGAAAAGAAAATATATCCTGTTATTATTAGTGCTAACCTTTCAGAGCATGAAGAAGAGAGATTATTGAAAACTCAAGAAGCACCGTGCGCTATTGGATATACTCTTGATGATCTTAAGGGCATTAGTCCCACTCTATGTCAACATAAAATAAATTTGGAAGCGGATGCCAAACCAGTTCGTGATCCTCAACGACGTTTGAATCCTAAAATGAAAGAAGTGGTAAGAAAAGAAATACTCAAGCTTCGGAGTCGGTATAATTTATCCGCTGTTGATAGTCGATGGGTAAGTCCTGTCCATTGTGTCCCTAAGAAGGAGGTATTACTGTTGTCCCTAATGATAAAGATGAATTGATTCCGCAAAGAATTATCACAGGTTATAGGATGGTAATTGATTTCCGCAAATTCAATAAAGCTACTAAGAAAGATCATTAACCCTTACCTTTTATTGATCAAATGCTAGAAATATTATGCAAACATACACATTATTGCTTTCTAGATGGTTATTCTGGTTTCTCTCAAATACCTGTGTCGGCTAAAGATCAATCAAAGACTACTTTTACATGCCCTTTTGGTAATTTTGCTTATAGACGTATTCCTTTTTGGTTTATGTAATGCACATGCTACCTTTCAAAGATGCATGATGGCTATATTCTCTGATTTTTGTGAAAAGATTTGTGAGGTTTTCATGGACGACTTTTCCGTCTATGGTTCCTCTTTTGATGATTGCTTGAGCAATCTTGATCGAGTTTTGCAGAGATGTGAAGGAACTAATCATGTCTTGAATTGGGAAAAGTGCCACTTTATGGTTAATGAAGGTATTGTCTTGGGGCACAAAGTTTCTGAAAGAGGTATTGAAGTTGATAAAGCCAAAGTTGATGCTATTGAAAAGATGCCATGTCCCAAGGACATCAAAGGTATAAGAAGTTTCCTTGGTCACGCGGATTTTATAGGAGGTTCATTAAGGACTTCTCAAAAATTTCTCGGCCTCTGACTAATTTATTACAAAAAGATGTACCATTTGTCTTTGATGATGATTGTGTAGAAGCATTTGAAATACTTAAGAAAGCATTAGTCTCTGCACCTGTTGTTCAGCCACCGATTGAATTTACCCTTTGAAATTATGTGTGATGCTAGTGATTTTGCTGTAGGTGCTGTTCTGGGGCAAAGAGTTGATAAGAAATTAAATGTTATCCATTATGCTAGTAAGACTCTAGACAATGCTCAAAGAAATTATGCTACTACCGAAAAGGAACTTTTAGCAGTTGTATTTGCTTGTGATAAATTCAGACCCTATATCGTAGATTCTAAAGTAACTATTCACACTGATCATGCTGCTATTAAATATCTTATGGAAAAGAAAGATGCTAAACCTAGACTTATTAGATGGGTTCTCTTGCTGCAAGAATTTGATTTTCATATTGTTGATAGAAAAGGAGCTGAGAACCCCGTTGCAGACAACTTATCTAGGTTAGAGAATGTTCTTGATGACCCACTACCTATTGATGATAGATTTCCTGATGAACAATTAAATGTCATAAGCACTTCTTGTAGCACTCCATGGTATGTTGATTATGCTAATTATATTGTTGCTAAATTTATACCACCTAGCTTCACATACCAGCAAAAGAAAAAGTTCTTTTATGATTTGCGACATTACTTTTGGGATTACCCACATCTTTATAAAGAAGGAGTAGATGGTGTTATTAGATGTTGTGTGCCTGAGCATGAACAAGAACAGATCCTACGCAAGTGTCACTCTGAAGCTTATGGAGGACACCACGCTGGAGACAGAACTGCACATAAGGTATTGCAATCCGGGTTTTATTGGCCCACTCTCTTCAAAGATGCCCGTAAGTTTGTTTTGTCTTGCGATGAATGTCAAAGAATTGGTAATATTAGTAGACGTCAAGAAATGCCTATGAATTATTCACTTGTTATTGAACCATTTGATGTTTGGGGCTTTGGTTATATGGGACCTTTTCCTGCCTCTAATGGATATACACATATTTTAGTTGCTGTTGATTACGTTACTAAGTGGGTAGAAGCTATTCCAACTAGTAGTGTTGATCACAATACCTCTATTAAAATGCTTAAGGAAGTTATTTTTCCGAGGTTTGGAGTCCCTAGATATTTAATGACTGATGGTGGTTCACACTTTATTCATGGTGCTTTCCGTAAAATGCTTGCTAAATATGACGTTAATCATAGAATTGCATCTCCTTATCACCCACAGTCTAGTGGTCAAGTAGAATTGAGTAATAGAGAGCTCAAATTAATTTTGCAAAAGACTGTTAATAGGTCTAGAAAGAATTGGTCCAAGAAACTTGATGATGCATTATGGGCCTATAGAACTGCATATAAGAATCCTATGGGTATGTCTTCGTATAAAATGGTTTATGGAAAAGCATGTCACTTACCTCTCGAACTAGAACATAAGGCATATTGGGATATTAAAGAGCTCAACTATGATTTCAAACTTGCCGGTGAGAAGAGGTTATTTGATATTAGATCACTTGACGAATGGAGAACCCAAGCTTATGAAAATGCCAAGTTGTTTAAAGAAAAAGTTAAAAGATGGCATGACAAAAGGATACAAAAGCGTGAGTTTAATGTAGGTGATTATGTATTGCTATACAACTCTCGCTTAAGATTTTTGCAGGAAAACTTCTCTCTAAATGGGAAGGTCTCTATGTTATCGAGGAGGTCTATCGTTCGGTGCCATAAAATCAACAACTTCGAAGGCACGAATCCGAAGGTGGTAAACGGTCAAAGGATCAAGCACTATATCTCAGGTAATCCCATAAATGTTGAAACCAATATTATTGAAACCGTAACCCTGGAGGAATACATAAGGGACACTTTCCAGACCATTTCAGACTCCGAAAGGGAATAGGTATGTGGTACGGTAAGTAAACCGACTCCAAAACAATTTTTAAGGCAATATTTCTCCGTTTTGGAATATTTAGAAAAATAGAAAAATAAGTGGCAGTCCGGGAAGGACACAAGGCCTTCACGAGGGTGGAGGGCGCGCCCTACCCCCTAGGCGTGCCCCCTACCTCGTGAGCACCTCGTGTGCCCTCCGGACTCTATTTTCTTGCACGATACGTATTTTGGTCGGTAAAAATTCATTATATATTCTCCTGAAGGTTTTGACTCCCGTATCACGCAATTATCCTCTGTTCTTGTTTCGAGCTGTTTTCTATCAGGGTTGTCAAGGCCAGGCATCATGTCGTCCCCCTCCTCCGACAATGGTGACAAATATGCTTGGCTAATGAAGATAGAGCTGAAGAGGGAAGAACCCATGGAGATCAACAAGGATGAAAGGATCAAGAAGGCCACGGAGGACCAAGCTCCGGCAGCGGAAGATACTCTCCAACTTGATCACAACTTTCTCACCCCAATTGAAATCGAAGCTTTCAAGATGATTGAGTTAGCTCGTATTCAAAACAAGTATCTCACGAGTGAAAATATTTTGTTGAAGGAGCATATTGTTGCACTCAAGGGCATTATCCGCAAGCTGGAGGACCTCTTACGCTCGATGTGCGACTATCCATCACCTCCACCTTCACCGACCAAGAAGGAGATATAATCACATGGGTATGGGCACTCCCCTTGGCAACTGCCAAGCTTGGGGGAGGTGCCCCGGTATCGTATCACCATCACAACTCCTATCTTTACCGTTTTTCTTAGTTCGATCCTATTAGTAGTATCTTGATTTAGTAGAATAAAGTCATGGCATGATCTAGTTTTGAGTTTTGCTTTATGATCCCTCTATGTAATCGAGTCCGTGCTATATATATAATAAAGTTTAGTGTTGAGTCAAGGGCTTGATTGTTTTGCCATGATCTTGGGTGAATAAAAGAAAAAGAGTAAAAAGAAACAAAGAGTTCATATTGATCTTCTTGAAAGTAATGACTTCACATAAAAAGAGTATGATGATTAAAAGTTGTTGGGAGTTGGCAAATATAGCTTTGATCATCGTTGCAATTAATAGGAAGTAATAAGGGGAGAGAGGTTTCACATATAGATATATTATCATTGACATCTTTTATGATTGGGAGCACTCATTAAAATACAACATGCTAAAGAGTTGATGTTGGACAAGGAAGACAACGTGATGAGTTATGTTTTCTTATATCTGAGATAAAGTATGTTTTCATGGATCCTCTAACATGTTGAGCTTGCCTTTCCCCCTCATGCTAGCCAAATTCTCAGCACTAAGTAGAGATACTACTTGTGCTTCCAAAAACCCTTAAACCAGTTTTGCCATGAGAGTCCACCATATCTACCTATGGATTGAGTAAGATCCTTCAAGTAAGTTGTCATCGGCGCAAAGCAATAAAAATTGCTCTAAATATGTATGATTGATTGGTGTGGGAGAAATAATCTTTATACGATCTTGTGATATGGAAGAAATAAAAGCGACGGACTGCATAATAAAGGTTCATATCACAAGGGGCAATATAAAGTGACATTCTTTCGCATTGAGATTTTGTGCATCCAACCATAAAAGCGCATGGCAACCTCTGCTTCCCTATGCGAAGGGCCTATCTTTTATTACTATCTTCTACCTTATGCAAGAGTCACGGTGATCTTCACCTTTCCTTTTTCATTTTATCCTTTGGCAAGCCAGTATGTTGAAAAGAACATGATATACATATCTAATTGGATGTAGGGGAGCATGAATTATTATTGTTGACATTACCCTTGAGGTAAAAAGTTGTGGGGCAAAACTATAAGCCCCTATCTTTCTTTGTGTCCGATTAAAACTCCGTAACCACAAGTATTGCGTGAGTGTTAGCAATTATGAAGGACTAAATGATAGTTGAGTATGTGGACTTGCTTTTAAGCTCTGACATAGACTCTTTCCGATGTTATGATAAATTGCAATTGCTTCAATGACTGAGGTTATAATTTGTTGGTGCCCAATAAAGTTTCTGATTCATACTTTTGCATTATGAAAAGATCATCACTTGAACATAAGTAATCATATGACAAAAATCTATATATGTTGTTGTTATGAGATTAATCATGATGCCTTCATGTCCGTATTTTATTTTTATCGACGCCTCTACCTCTAAACACGAGGACATATTTATTGTTATCGGCTTTTCGCTTGAGGACAAGCGAGGTCTAAGCTTGGGGGAGTTGATACGTCCATTTTGCATCATGCTTTTATATCGATATTTACCGTTTTGTGGGCTGTTATTTCACGTTATGTCACAATACTTATGGCTATTCTCTTATTTTACAAGGTTTACATGAAGAGGAGAATGCCGCAAATTGGAGTTCTGGCTGGAAAAGGAGCAAATATTGAGACCTATTCATGCAACTCCAAAAGTCCCAAACTCCACGGAATATCTTAAAATAAGTAAAGAAAATCATCACCAAAGATGAAGGCCAGGGGCCCACACCTGCTCACGAGGGTGGGGGCCCTCCCCTCGTGGGCCCCGGTGGCTCTCCGATGCCCATCTTCTCGTATATGAAGTCTTTCGATGAGAAAAAACCGAAGCAACCTTTCGGGATGAGACTCCGCCACCACGAGGCGGAACCTTGGCGGAACTAATCTAGGGCTCCGGCGGAGCTGTTCTGTCTGGGACACTTCCCTCTGGGAGGGGGAAATCATCGCCATCATCATCACCAACGCTCCTCTCATCGGGAGAGGGCAATCTCCATCAACATCTTCACCAGCACCATCTCATCTCCAAACCCTAGTTCATCTCTTGTATCCAATTCTTGTCTCCAAGTCCGGGATTGGTGCTAGTAGGTTGATAGTAGTGTTGATTACTCCTTGTAGTTGATGCTAGTTGGTTTACTTGGTGGAAGATCATATATGTTCAGATCCTTTATGCATATTATTACCCCTCTGATTATGAACATGAATATGCTTTGTGAGTAGTTACGTTTGTTCCTGAGGACAAGGGAGAAGTCTTGCTATTAGTAGTCATGTGAATTTGGTATTCGTTCGATATTTTGATGAGATGTATGTTGTCTAGCCTCTAGTGGTGTTATGTGAACGTCGATTACATAACACTTCACCATTATTTGGGCCTAGAGGAAGGCATTGGGAAGTAATAAGTAGATGATGGGTTGCTAGAGTGATGAAGCTTAAACCCTAGTTTATGTGTTGCTTCGTAAGGGCTGATTTGGATCCATATGTTTCATGCTATGGTTAGGTTTACCTTAATACTTTTTTTGTAGTTGCGGATGCTTGCAATAGAGGTTAATCATAAGTGGGATGCTTGTTCAAGTAAGAACAACACCCAAGCACCGGTCCACCCACATATCAAATTATCAAAGTACCGAACGCGAATCATATGAACATGATGAAAACTAGCTTGACGATATTCCCATGTGTCCTCGGGAGCGCTTTTCATATTATAAGAGTTTTTCCAGGCTTGTCCTTTGCTACATAAAGGATTGGGCCACCTTGCTGCACTTTATTTACTCTTGTTACTTGTTGGTCATCAGCAGCTCCACCGTTCAATGTAAACACATATCCGGTTTGCAATTTAGAATCGTCCGGATCAGTGTCAAAGCTTGCATCGTCGTAACCATTTACGACTAGCTCTTTGTCACCTCCATAAACGAGAAACATATCCTTAGTACTTTTCAGGTATTTCAGGATGTTCTTGACCGCTGTCCAGTGATCCACTCCTGGATTACTTTGGTACCTCCCTGCTAAACTTATAGCAAGGCACACATCAGCTCTGGTACACAACATTGCATACATGATAGAGCCTATGGCTGAAGAATAGGGAACATCTTTCATCTTCTCTCTATCTTCTGCAGTGGTCGGGCATTGAGTCTTACTCAACTTCACACCTTGTAACACAGGCAAGAACCCTTTCTTTGCTTGATCCATTTTGAACTTCTTCAAAACTTTGTCAAGGTATGTGCTTTGTGAAAGTCCAATTAAGTGTCTTGGTCTATCTCTATAGATCTTGATGCCCAATATATAAGCAGCTTCACCGAGGTCCTTCATTGAAAAACTCTTATTCAAGTATCCCTTTATGCTATCCAGAAATTCTATATTATTTCCAATCAGTAATATGTCATCCACATATAATATCAGAAATGCTACAGAGCTCCCACTCACTTTCTTCTAAATACAGGCTTCTCCAAAAGTCTGTATAAAACCAAATGCTTTGATCACACTATCAAAGCGTTTATTCCAACTCCAAGAGGCTTGCACCAGTCCATAAATGGATCGCTGGAGCTTGCACACTTTGTTAGCTCCTTTTGGATCGACAAAACCTTCTGGTTGCATCATATACAACTCTTCTTCCAGAAATCCATTCAGGAATGCAGTTTTGACATCCATTTACCAAATTTAATAATCATAAAATGCGGCAATTGCTAACATGATTCGGCCAGACTTAAGCATCTCTACGGGTGAGAAAGTCTCATCGTAGTCAATTCCTTGAACTTGTCGAAAACCTTTCGCAACTAGTCGAGCTTTATAGACAGTAACATTACCGTCAGCGTCAGTCTTCTTCTTGAAGATCCATTTATTCTCAATGGCTTGCCGATCATCGGGCAAGTCAACCAAAGTCCACACTTTGTTCTCATACATGGATCCCATCTCAGATTTCATGGCCTCAAGCCATTTTGCGGAATCTGGGCTCACCATCACTTCTTCATAGTTCGTAGGTTCGTCATGGTCTAGTAACATAACCTCCAGAACAGGATTACCGCACCACTCTGGTGCGGATCTTACTCTGTTGACCTCACGAGGTTCAAGAACAACTTGATCTGAAGTTTCATGATCATCATCATTAACTTCCTCACTAATTGGTGTAGGTGTCACAGGAATCGGTTTCTGTGATGAACTACTTTCCAATAAGGGAGCAGGTACAATTACCTCATCAAGTTCTACTTTCCTCCCACTCACTTCTTTCGAGAGAAACTCCTTCTCTAGAAAGATTCCAAATTTAGCAACAAAAGTCTTGCCTTCGGATCCGTGATAGAAGGTGTACCCAACAGTCTCTTTTGGGTATCCTATGAAGACACATTTTTTCGATTTGGGTTCGAGCTTATCAGGTTGAAGCTTTTTAACATAAGCATCGCAGCCCCAAACTTTAAGAAACGACAACTTTGGTTTCTTGCCAAACCACAGTTCATAAGGCGTCGTCTCAACAGATTTCGATGGTGCCCTATTTAACGTGAATGCAGTCGTCTCTAAAGCATAACCCCAAAATGATAGCAGTAAATCAGTAAGAGACATCATAGATCGCACCATATCTAGTAAAGTACGATTACGACGTTCGTACACACCATTACGCTGTGGTGTTCCAGGTGGCGTGAGTTGCGAAACTATTCCGCATTGTTTCAAATGAAGACCAAACTCGTAACTCAAATATTCTCCTCCACCATCAGATCGTAGAAACTTTATTTTCTTGTTACGATGATTTTCAACTTCACTCTGAAATTCCTTGAACTTTTCAAATGTTTCAGACTTATGTTTCATTAAGTGAATATACCTATATCTGCTTAAATCATCTGTGAAGGTGATAAAATAACGACACCCGCCGCGAGCCTCAATATTCATCAGACCACATACATCTATATGTATGATTTCCAACAAATCTGTTGCTCGCTCCATAGTTCCGGAGAATGATGTTTTAGTCATCTTGCCCATGAGGCACGGGTTGCAAGTACCAAGTGATTCATAATCAAGTGGTTCCAAAAGTCCATCAGTATGGAGTTTCTTCATGCGCTTTACACCGATATGACCTAAACAGCACTGCCACAAATAAGTTGCACTATCATTATCAACTCTGCATCTTTTGGCTTCAATATTATGAATATGTGTATCACTACTATCGAGATTCAACAAAAATAGACCACTCTTCAAGGGTGCATGACCATAAAAGATATTACTCATATAAATAGAACAACCATTATTATATGATTTAAATGAATAACCGTCTCGCATCAAACAAGATCCAGATATAATGTTCATGCTTAACACTGGCACCAAATAACAATTATTCAGGTCTAAAACTAATCCCGAAGGTAGATGTAGAGGTAGCGTGCCGACTGCGATCACATTGACTTTGGAACCATTTCCCACGCGCATCATCACCTCGTCCTTAGCCAATCTTCACTTAATCCGTAGTCCCTGCTTTAGTTGCGATATTAGCAATGTAACCAGTATCAAATACCAGTGCTATGCGAGCATTAGTAAGGTACACATCAATAACATGTATATCACATATACCTTTGTTTACCTTACCATCCTTCTTATCCGCCAAATACTTGGGGCAGTTCGCTTCCAAAGGACCATTCTGTTTTGCATGAGAAGCACTCGGCCTCGTGCTTAGGTCCAGACTTGGGTTTCTTCTCCTGAGCAGCAACTTGTTTGCTGTTCTTATTGAAGTTCCCCTTCTTCTTCCCTTTGCCCTTTTTCTTGAAACTGGTGGTCTTGTTGACTATCAACACTTGATGCTCCTTCTTGATTTCTACCTCTGCAGCTTTTAGCATTGCAAAGAGCTCGGGAATTGTCTTATCCATCCCTTGCATGTTATAGTTCATCACGAAGCTCTTGTAGCTTGGTGGCAGTGATTGAAGAATTCTGTCAATGATGCTATCATCCGGAAGATTAACTCCCAGTTGAATCAAGTGATTGTTATACCCAGACATTTTGAGTATATGCTCACTGACATAACTATTCTCCTCCATCTTACAGCTGTAGAACTTATTGGAGACTTCATATCTCTCAATCCGGGCATTTGCTTGAAATATTAACTTCAAATCCTGGAACATCTCATATGCTCCATGACATTCAAAACATCGTTGAAGTCCCGGTTCTAAGCCGTAAAGTGGCACACTGAATTATCGAGTAGTCATCAGCTTTGCTCTGCCAGACGTTCATAACATCTGATGTTGCTCCTGCAGCAGGTCTGGCACCTAGCGGTGCTTCCATGATGTAATTCTTCTGTGCAGCAATGAGGATAATCCTCAAGTTATGGACCCAGTCCATGTAATTGCTACCATCATCTTTCAACTTTGCTTTCTCAAGGAACGCATTAAAATTCAATGGAACAACAACACGGGCCATCTATCTACAATCAACATAGACAAGCAAAATACTATCAGGCACTAAGTTCATGATAAATTTAAGTTCAATTAATCATATTACTTAAGAACCCCCACTTAGATAGACATCCCTCTAATCCTCTAAGTGATCACGTGATCCAAATCAACTAAACCATGTCCGATCATCACGTGAGATGGAGTAGTTTCAATGGTGAACATCACTATGTTGATCATATCTACTATATGATTCACGCTCGACCTTTCGGTCTCAGTGTTCCGGGGCCATATCTGTTATATGCTAGGCTCGTCAAGTTTAACCTGAGTATTCCGCGTGTGCAACTATTTTGCACCCGTTGTATTTGAACATGGAGCCTATCACACCTGATCATCACGTGGTGTCTCAGCACGAAGAACTTTCGCAACGGTGCATACTCAGGGAGAACACTTATACCTTGATAATTTAGTGAGAGATCATCTTATAATGCTACCGTCAATCAAACCAAGATAAGATGCATAAAAGATAAACATCACATGCAATCAATATAAGTGATATGATATGACCATCATCTTCTTGTGCTTGTGATCTCCATCTCCGAAGCACCATCATGATCACCATCGTCACCGGCGCGACACCTTGATCTCCATTGTAGCATCGTTGTCGTTTCGCCAACTTATGCTTCTACAACTATTGCTACCGCTTAGTGATAAAGTAAAGCATTACAGGGCGTTTGCATTGCATACAATAAAGTGACAACCATATGGCTCCTCGCCATTGTCGATAACTCGTTACAAAACATGATCATCTCATACAATAAAATTTAGCATCATGCCTTGACCATATCACATCACAACATGCCCTGCAAAAACAAGTTAGACGTCCTCTACTTTGTTGTTGCAAGTTTTACATGGCTGCTACGGGCTGAGCAAGAACCGTTCTTACCTACGCATCAAAACCACAACGATAGTTTGTCAAGTTGGTGATGTTTTAACCTTCTCAAGGACCGGGCGTAGCCACACTCGGTTCAACTAAAGTTGGAGAAACTGACACCCGCCAGCCACCTGTGTGCAAAGCATGTCGGTAGAACCAGTCTCACGTAAGCGTACACGTAATGTCGGTCCGGGCCGCTTCATCCAACAATACCGCCGAACCAAAGTATGACATGCTGGTAAGCAGTATGACTTGTATCGCCCACAACTCACTTGTGTTCTACTCGTGCATATGACACCTACGTATAAAACCAGGCTCTGATACCACTGTTGGGGAACGTAGTAATTTAAAAAAATTCCTACAGACACACAAGATCATGGTGATGCATAGCAACGAGAGGGAGAGTGTTGTCCACGTATCCTCGTAGACCGAAAGCGGAAGCGTTAGCACAACGCGGTTGATGTAGTCGTACGTCTTTACGATCCGACCGATCAAGTACCGAACACACGACACCTTCGAGTTCAGCACACGTTCAGCTTGATGACGTCCCTCAAACTCCGATCCATCCGAGCTTTGAGGGAGAGTTTTGTTAGCACGACGGTGTTGGGGAACGTAGTAATTTCAAAAAATTTCCTACGAACACGCAAGACCATGGTGATGGCATAGCAACGAGAGGGGAGAGTGTCCGTCCACGTACCCTCGTAGACCGAAAGCGGAAGCGTTATAACAACGCGGTTGATGTAGTCGTACGTCTTCACGATCCGACCGTTCCAAGCACCGAACGTCACGGCACCTCCGAGTTCTCGCACACGCTCAGCTCGATGACGATCCCGGACTCCGATCCAAAGAAAGTGTCGGGATGAGTTCCGTCGACGACGGCGTGGTGGCGATGTTGATGCTCCACCGACGCAGGGCTTCGCTTAAGCTCGCGACGATATGACTTCTCCGGCAGGGCTTCGCCTAAGCTCTCTGACGATATGACCAAGTGGAATATGGTGGAGGGGCACCGACACGGCTAAGGAACGATCCGTAGATCAACTTTTGTGTCATGGGGTGCCCCCTGCCCCTGTACATAAAGGAGCAAAGGGGTGCGGCCGGCCCTAGGGAGGCGCTGCTGAGGAGTCCTACTCCCACCGGAGTAGGACTCCCCCTCTCCTAGTTGGAGTAGGATTGGGGAGGGAAGAGGAAGGCGCCCCCCTCTCCTTGTCCTATTCGGACTAGAGGGGAGGGGGCGCGCCTGCCCTGGCCGGCCCTTCCTCTTCTCCCTTGTGGCCCATTAAGGCCCATATACCCCGGGGTTCCGTAACCCCGGTGTTCCAGAACTTCCTGCTTTCATTCGAACCCTTCCAAGTCCAAACATAGGCTTCCAATATATCAATCTTTATGTCTCGACCATTTCGAGACTCCTCGTCATGTCCGTGATCATATCCGGGCTCAACAACCTTCGTACATCAATACTTATAAACTCATAATGAACTGTCATCGAAGCGTTAAGCGTGCGGACCCTACGGGTTCGAGAACTATGTAGACATGACCTAGAACCATTCTCGGTCAATAACCAATAGCGGAACCTGGATGCTCATATTGGTTCCTACATATTCTACGAAGATCTTTATCGGTCAAACCGCATAACGACATCGTTGTTCCCTTTGTCATCGGTATGTTACTTACCCGAGATTCGATCGTCGGTATCCAATACCTAGTTCAATCTCGTTACGTAAGTCTCTTTACTCGTTCCGTAATACATCATCTCACAACTAACTCATTAGTTGTAATGCTTGCAAGGCTTAAGTGATGTGTATTACCGAGAAGGCCCAGAGATACCTCTCCGACAATCGGAGTGACAAAACCTAATCTCAAATACGCCAACCCAACAAGTACCTTTGGAGACACCTGTAGTACTCCTTTATAATCACCCGATTCGTTGTGACGCTTGGTAGTACCAAAGTGTTCCTCCGGTAAACGGGAGTTGCATAATCTCATAGTTACAGGAACATGTATAGGTCATGAAGAAAGCATTAGCAATATACTAAACGATCAAGTGCTAAGCTAACGGAATGGGTCATGTCAATCACATCATTCTCCTAATGAGGTGATCCCATTAATCAAATGACAACACATGTCTATGGTTAGGAAACACAACCATCTTTGATTAATGAGCTAGTCCAAGAGAGGCATACTAGTGACTATCTGCTTGTCTATGTATTCACACATGTATTATGTTTCCGGTTAATACAATTCTAGCATGAATAATAAACATTTATCATGGTATAAGGAAATAAATAATAACTTTATTATTGCCTCTAGGGCATATTTCCTTCATCCTCCCACTTGCACTAGAGTCAATAATCTAGATTACATAGTAATGATTCTAACACCCATGGAGTTTTGGTGCTGATCATGTTTTGCTCGTGGAAGAGGCTTAGTCAACGGGTCTGCAACATTCAGATCCGTGTGTATTTTGCAAATCTCTATGTCTCCCACTTGGACTTGGTCCCAATGGAATTGAAGCGCCTCTTGATATGTTTGGTCCTCTTGTGAAATCTGGATTCCTTTGCCAAGGCAATTGCACCAATTGTCACGTAAGATCTTCATCGGTCCCGATGCACTAGGTATGACACCTAGATCGGAAATGAACTCTTTCATCCAGACTCCTTCATTTGCTGCTTCCGAAGCAGCTATGTACTCCGCTTCACATGTAGATCCCGCCACGACGCTTTGTTTAGAACTGCACCAACCGATAGCTCCACCGCTTAATAAAAACACGATCCGGTTTGCGATTTAGAATCGTCCGGATCGGTGTCAAAGCTTGCATCGACGTAACCATTTACAACTAGCTCTTTGTCACCTCCATATACGAGAAACATATCCTTAGTCCTTTTCGTATTTCAGATGTTCTTGACCGCTGTCCATGATCCACTCGATTACTTTGGTACCTTCCTGCCAAGCTTACAGCTAAGCATACGTCAGTCTGGTACACAGCATTGCATACATGATAGAGTCTATGGCTGAAGCATAGGAACATCTTTCATTTTCTCTCTATCTTCTCTTGTGGTCGGGCATTGAGTCCGACTCAATCTTACACCTTGTAATACAGGTAAAAACCTTTCTTTGCTCGATCCATTTTGAACTTCTTCAAAACTTTATCAAGGTATGTGCTTTGTGAAAGTCCAATTAAGCGCCTTGATCTATCTCTATAGATCTTGATGCCCAATATGTAAGCAGCTTCACCGAGGTCTTTCATTGAAAACTTTTATTCAAGTATCCTTTTATGCTATCCAGAAATTCTATATCATTTCCAATCAATAATATGTCGTCCACATATAATATTAGAAATGCTACAGAGCTCCCACTCACTTTCTTGTAAATACAGAGCTTCTCCAAAAGTCAGATAAACCCATATGCTTTGATCACACTATCAAAGCGCTTATTCCAACTCCGAGAGGCTTGCACTGCACCATAAATTGATCGCTGGAGCTTGCACACCTTGTTAGTACCCTTTGGATCGACAAAACCTTCTGGTTGCATCATATACAACTCTTCTTCTAGAAATCCATTCAAGAATGCAGTTTTACATCCATTTGCCAAATTTCATAATCATAAAATGCGGCAATTGCTAACATGATTCGGACAGACTTAAGCATCGCTACGGGTGAGAAAGTCTCATCGTAGTCAACCCTTGAACTTGTCGAAAACCTTTCGCAACAAGTCGAGCTTTGTAGACAGTTATATTACCATCGGCATCGTCTTCTTCTTAAAGATCCATTTATTCTCAATGGCTTGCCGATCATCGGGCAAGTCAACCAAAGTCCATACTTTGTTCTCATACATGGATCCCATCTCAGATTTCATGGCTTCCAGCCATTTTGCGAATCTGGGCTCACCATCGCTTCTTCATAGTTTGTAGGTTCGCCATGGTCAAGTAACATGACTTCCGAATAGGATTACCGCACCACTCGTGCGTATTTTACTCTGGTTGACCTCACGGTTCAAGAGTAACTTGATCTCAAGCTTCATGATCATCATCATTAGTTTCCTCACTAATTGGTGTAGTTGTCACAGAACCATTTCTTGTGATGAACTACTTTCCAATAAGGGAGCAGATCTGATTATCTCATCAAGTTCTACTTTCCTCCCACTCACTTCTTTCGAGAGAAACTCCTTCTCTAGAAAGGATCCGAATTTAGCAACGAAAATCTTGCCTTCAGATCTGTGATAGAAGGTGTACCCAACAGTCTCCTTTGGGTATCCTATGAAGACACATTTTTCCGATTTGGGTTCGAGCTTATCTGGTTGAAGTTTCTTCACATAAGCATCGCAGCCCCAAATTTTAAGAAACGACAACTTTGGTTTCTTGCCAAACCACAGTTCATACGGTGTCGTCTCAACGGATTTAGATGGTGCCCTATTTAACGTGAATGCGGCCGCCTCTAAAGCATATCCTCAAAACGATAGCGGTAAATCAGAAGAGACATCATAGATCGCACCATATCAAGTAAAGTACGACATTCTGACGCTCGACACACCATTTCTCTGTGGTGTTCCGGTGGCGTGAGTTGTGAAACTATTCCACATTGTTTCAAATGTAAACCAAACTCAGAACTCAAATATTCTCCTCCACGATCAGATCGTAGAAACTTTATTTTCTTGTTACGATGATTTTCCACTTCACTCTGAAATTCTTTGAACTTTTCAAATGTTTCAGATTTGTGTTTCATTAAGTAGATATACCCATATCTACTCAAATCATCTGTGAAGGTGAGAAAATAACGATACCCGCCACAGGCCTCAACATTCATTGGACCACAAACATCGGATGTATGATTTCCAACAAATCAGTTGCTCGCCCATAGTTCCGAGAACGGCGTTTTGGTCATCTTGCCCATGAGGCACGGTTCGCAAGTACCAAGTGATTCATAATCAAGTGATTCCGAAGCCCATCAAGATGGAGTTTCTTCATGCGTTTTATACCGATATGACCTAAACGGCAAGTGCCACAAATAAGTTGCATTATCATTATCAACTCTGCATCTTTTGGTTTCAACATTATGAATATGTGTATCACTACTGCCGAGATTCAACAAGAATAGACCATTCTTCAAGGGTGCATGACCATAAAAGATATTACTCATATAAATAGAACAACCATTATTCTCTCGATTTAAATGAATAACCGTCTCGCATCAAACAAGATCCAGATATAATGTTCATGCTCAACGCCGCACCAAATAACAATTATTTAGGTCTAAAACTAATCCCAAGGTAGATGTAGAGGTAGCGTGCCGACCGCGATCACATTGACTTTGGAACCATTTCCCACGCGCATCGTCACCTCGCCCTTTGCCGCTGCTCGTCTATTCCGTAGTCCCTGCTTGAGTTGCAAATATTAGCAATGTAACCAGATCAAATACCAGTGCTACTACGAGCTCTAGTAAGGTACACATCAATAACATGTATATCACATATACCTTTGTTCACCTTGCCATCCTTCTTATCCGCCAAATACTTGGGGCAGTTCCGCTTCAAAGTCCATCGCTTGCGGTAAAAACACTCGATTTCAGGTTTAGGTCCAGACTTGGGTTTCTTCTCTTGATCAGCAACTTTCTTGCTGTTCTTTTGAAGTTTCCTTCTTCTTCCCTTTGCCCTTTTCTTGAAACTAGTGGTCTTATTGACCATCAACACTTGATGCTCTTTCTTGATTTCTACCTCCGCTGCTTTTAGCATTGCGAAGAGCTCAGAATTGTCTTAGTCATTCCTTGCATATTATAGTTCATCACGAAGCTCTTGTAGCTTGGTGGCGTGATTGGAGAATTCATCAATGACACTATCATCCGGAAGAGTAACTCCCAGTTGAATCAAGTGATTATTATACCCGACATTTTGAGTATATGTTCACCGATGTAACTATTCTCCTCCATCTTGCAGCTATAGAACTTATTGGAGACTTCATATCTCTCAATCCGGCATTTGCTTGAAATATTAACTTCAACTCTGGAACATCTCATATGCTCCATGACGCTCAAAACGCCTTTGAAGACCCGGTTCTAAGCCGTAAAGCATGGCACACTCGAACTATTGAGTAGTCATCGACTTTGCTTTGCCGACGCTCACAACTTCGCTCAGCTCTGCAGCAGTTCTGTCACCCAGCGGTGCTTCCAGACGTAATTTTTCGTGCAGCAATGAGGATAATCCTCAAATTACGGACCCAGTCCGTGTAATTGCTACCATCATCTTTCAACTTTGCTTTCTCAAGGAACGCATTAAAATTCAACGGAACAACAAAGACGAGCCATCTATCTACAATAAACATAGACAAGCAAAATACTATCGGTACTAAGCTCATGATAAATTTAAGTTTAATTAATCATATTAAAAACTCCCACTTAGACAGACATCTCTCTAGTTATCTAAGTGATTACGTGATCCAAATCAACTAAACCATGTCCGATCATCACGTGAGATGGAGTAGTTTCAATGGTGAACATCACTATGTTGATCATATCTACTATATGATTCACGTTCGACATTTCGGTCTCCGTGTTTCGAGGCCATATCTGTTATATGCAAGCCTCGTCAAGTTTAACTCCGAGTATTCCGCTGCGTGCAACTGTTTTGCACCCGTTGTAGATGGACGAGAACTTATCACACCCGATCATCACGTGGTGTCCGGGTACTACTTAACTTTGGCAACGGTGCATACTCGGGAGAACACTTCTTGATAATTTTAATGAGAGATCATCTTATAATGCTACCGTCAATCAAAGCAAGATAAGATGCATAAAGGATAAACATCACATGCAATCAATATAAGTGATATGATATGGTCATCATCATCTTGTGCTTGTGATTCCATCGCCAAGCATCGCCATGATCACCATCGCCACCGCGCGACACCTTGATCTCCATCGTAGCATCGTTGTCGCCTCGCCAACTATTGCTTCTACGACTATCGCTACGCTTAGTGATAAAGTAAAGCAATTACATGGCGTTGCATTTCATACAATAAAGCGACAACCATATGGCTCCTCGCCAGCTGCCGATAACTCGTTACAAAACATGATCATCTCATACAATAAAATATAGCATCACGCCTTGACCACATCACATCACAACATGCCCTGCAAAAACAAGTTAGACGCCCTCTACTTTGTTGTTGCAAGTTTTACGTGGCTGCTACGGGCTGAGCAAGAACCGTTCTTACCTACGCATCAAAACCACAACGATAGTTTGTCAAGTTGGTGCTGTTTTAACCTTCGCAAGGACCGGGCGAGCCACACTCGGTTCAACTAAAGTGAGAGAGACAGACACCGCCGGTCACCTTTAAGCAACGAGTGCTCGAGCGGTGAAACCAGTCTCGCGTAAGCGTCGCGTAATGTCGGTCCGGCCGCTTCATCTCACAATACCGCTGAACCAAAGTATGACATGTTGGTAAGCAGATGACTTATATCGCCCACAACTCACTTGTGTTCTACTCGTGCATATGACATCAACGATAAAACCAGGCTCGATACCATCATTGGGGAACGAGTAATTTCAAAAATTTCCTACGAACACGCAAGACCATGGTGATGGCATAGCAACGAGAGGGAGAGGTCCGCCCACGCACCCTCGAGACCGAAAGCGAAGCGTTATAACAACGCTGTTGATGTAGTCATACGCCTTCACGATCCGACCGATCCAAGCACCGAACGTCGACACCTCCGAAGTTCTCGCACACGCTCAGCTCGATGACGATCCCCGACTCGATCCAGCAAAGTGTCGGGATGAGTTCCACAAGACGACGACGCAGGTGGCGATGTTGATGCTCCACCGACGCAGGGCTTCGCTTAAGCTCCGCGACGATATGACTTCTCCGGCGCAGGCTTCGCCTAAGCTCTACGACGATATGACCAAGTGGAATATGGTGGAGGGGGCACCGACACGGCTAAGGAACGATCCGTAGATCAACTTTTGTGTCATGGGGTGCCCCCTGCCCCGTATATAAAGGAGCAAAGGGGGTGCGGCCGCCCTAGGGAGGCGCTGGAGGAGTCCTACTCCCACCGGAGTAGGACTCCCCTCTCCTAGTTGGAGTAGGATTGGGAGGGGAAGAGGGAAGGCGCCCCTCTCCTTGTCCTATTCGGACTAGAGGGGGGGGGCGCGCCTGCCCCGGCCGGCCCTTCCTCTTCTCCCTTGTGGCCCATTAAGGCCCATATACCCCGGGGGTTCCGTAACCCCCGTGTTCCAGAACTTCCTGCTTTCATTCGAACCCTTCCAAGTCCAAACATAGGCTTCCAATATATCAATCTTTATGTCTCGACCATTTAGAGACTCCTCGTCATGTCCGTGATCATATCCGGACTCAACAACCTTCGATACATCAATACTTATAAACTCATAATGAACTGTCATCGAAACGTTAAGCGTGCGGACCCTACGGGTTCGAGAACTATGTAGACATGACCTAGAACCATTCTCGGTCAATAACCAATAGCGGAACCTGGATGCTCATATTGGTTCCTACATATTCTACGAAGATCTTTATCGGTCAAACCGCATAACGACATACGTTGTTCCTTTGTCATCGGTATGTTACTTACCCGAGATTCGATCGTCGGTATCCAATACCTAGTTCAATCTCGTTACGTAAGTCTCTTTACTCGCTCCGTAATACATCATCTCACAACTAACTCATTAGTTGTAATGCTTGCAAGGCTTAAGTGATGTGTATTACCGAGAAGGCCCAGAGATACCTCTCCGACAATCGGAGGACAAAACCTAATCTCAAATACGCCAACCCAACAAGTACCTTTGGAGACACCTGTAGTACTCCTTTATAATCACCCAGATTCGCCAGACGCTTGGTAGTACCAAAGTGTTCCTCCGTAAACGGAGTTGCATAATCTCATAGTTACAGGAACATGTATAGGTCATGAAGAAAGCATTAGCAATATACTAAACGATCAAGTGCTAAGCTAACGGAATGGGTCATGTCAATCACATCATTCTCCTAATGAGGTGATCCCATTAATCAAATGACAACACATGTCTATGGTTAGGAAACACAACCATCTTTGATTAATGAGCTAGTCCAAGAGAGGCATACTAGTGACTATCTGCTTGTCTATGTATTCACACATGTATTATGTTTCCGTTAATACAATTCTAGCATGAATAATAAACATTTATCATGGTATAAGGAAATAAATAATAACTTTATTATTGCCTCTAGGGCATATTTCCTTCAGACGGCGTGGTGACGATGATGATGTTCTACCGATGCAGGGCTTCGCCTAAGCACCGCTATGATATTATCGAGGTGGATTCTGGTTGAGGGGGGCACCGCACACGGGTAAGAGATCAATGATCAATTGTTGTGTCTCTGGGGTGCCCTGCCCCCGTATATAAAGGAGCAAGGGGGGGGGGGGGAGAGGCGGCCGGCCAGGAGGAGGCGCGCCAGGAGGAGTGGTGGGAGTAGGACCCCCTCCCTTCCTTGTTGGATTAGGAGATGGGGGGAAGGAGGAGGGAGAGAGGAAGGAAAGGGGGGCGCCGCCCCCTCCTTGTCCAATTCGGACTAGAGGGGGAGGGGGCGCGTGACCTGCCCTGGCCACCCCTCCTCTTCTCCACTAAGGCCCATGTAGGCCCATTAAACCCCGTGGGGGTTCCGTAACCCCAGCATTCTCGGATATATCCGATAACCCCGAACCATTCCGTGTCCGAATATAGTCGTCCAATATATCAATCTTCATGTCTCGACCATTTCGAGACTCTCGTCATGTCCGTGATCACATCCGGACTCAACTACCTTCAAGACATCAAAACATATAAACTCATAATATAACCGCCATCGAAACTTTAGCGTGCAAGGACCCTACGGGTTCGAGAACTATGTAGACATGACCGAGACACGCCTCCGTCAATAACCAATAGCGAAACCTGGATGCTCATATTGGCTCCCAGATATTCTACGAAGATCTTTATCGGTCAAACCGCATAACAACATACGTTGTTCCCTTTGTCATCGGTATGTTACTTGCCCGAGATTCGATCATCGGTATCTCAATACCTAGTTCAATCTCGTTACCGGCAAGTCTCTTTACTCATTCTGTAATACATCATCCTGCAACTAACTCATTAGTTGCAATGCTTGCAAGGCTTATTGTGATGTGCATTACCGAGTGGGCCCAGAGATACCTCTCCAACAATTGGAGTGACAAATCCTAATCTCGAAATACGCCAACCCAACAAGTACCTTTGGAGACACCTGTAGAGCACCTTTATAATCACCCAGTTACATTGTGACGTTTGGTAGCACACAAAGGGGAGTTGCATAATCTCATAGTCATAGGAACATGTATAAGTCATGAAGAAAGCAATAGCAGAATACTCAACGATCGTGTGCTAAGCTAACGAAATGGGTCAAGTCAATCACATCATTATCCTAATGATGTGATCCCGTTAATAAAATGACAACTCATGTCAATGGCTAGGAAACATAACCATCTTTGATCAACGAGCTAGTCAAGTAGAGACATACTAGTGACATTCTGTTTGTCTATGTATTCACACAAGTATTATGTTACCGGTTAATACAATTCTAGCATGAATAATAAACATTTATCATGATATAAGGAAATAAATAATAACTTTATTATTGCCTCTAGGGCATATTTCCTTCAATCACCGCATGTGTGGCTCAGCCGCCACAACCACAACTGCGGCGACCCAAATCACAACCACACCAACTCCTGCAACAGCGGCGGCGGCCGCCGCAATGGTGGTAAGAACGCTGACGTGTTTTGCCAGCTCTGCAAGCGCAACGGCCATGATGTCTTCGACTGTTACAAGCGCTTCGACCACTCCTTCGTCCGCAAGGAGCGCTCTGCCAACAATGCCTCCACCGGGCAAGGCTTCGATCCGGTGTGGTACCTGGACTCTGGGGCCACGGACCACATCACCGGAGACCTAGACAAACTCACGATGCATGATAAGTACACCGGCAAGGATCAAGTCCACTAGCGAACGGATCAGGTATGCCAATTTCCCATGTTGGTTCATCTCAGATTCGTACGTCTCATAGACCTCTGTTCCTTCGCAATATTCTTCATGTCCCTCAAACAACCAGGAGCTTGCTATCTACTGATAGACTAGCTAATGGCAATAATGTTTGTGTTGAAATTCACCCTACATATTTTCTTGTTAAGGATCGGGCTTCGAGGAAGGTTCTTCTTCGAGGGGGCACTGATGTAGGCCTCTATCCTGTCACCGGTAGTCATGGCAGGACACAACAAGCTCTCTCCGCTGTCAAGCAAACCCACACACGATGGCATTACCGTCTACGCCATCCAGCTTCTCCGGTGGTGGATCAAGCCCTTCATCGCCAAAATTTAGAGTTTCTTCGCGAGTCCAATAAAAATAAAATCCATGTTTGTGATGCATGTCAACCGGGAAAGAGTCATCATCTTCCGTTTCCTAGGTCAAATAAATCTTCCTCCAAACCTCTTGAACTTGTGTTCTCTGATGTATGGGGGCCTGCGTGCACCTCCTCTGGGGGTTTCAAATACTATGTATGTCAACTTTATTGATGATTTCAGTAAATTTACGTGGATTTATTGTCTTAAGTCTCAGGCTGATGTTTATCGCACTTTCCTTGAGTTTCAAGTTCATGTTGAACGCCTACTGAATCAAAAAATCCTCTACATGCAAACGGATTGGGGGGTGAGTATGAAAAACTCAACTCCTTTTTTCGTCAACTTGGCATCAAACATCACGTTTCATGCCCTCACATTCATCAACAGAATGGCTCTGCCTAGAGAAAACATCGCCACGTGGTTGATGTTGGCCTAACACTTCTAGCACATTGTGGCATCCCGGCTCAGAGCGACCGGTTTACCATGCATTGCCAGCCCAGAGACCATGTCTTCTGGCAACACACAATATCTTGGTACAGAAAAGAACCACTTTATTGATGCTAGCGGAACAGAGTTTATATTACAACAGCTGTCGAGGCCAAGCGGCACACCTGGTGCGGCTGAACAATATGTACATTATTTAGTGAACATAAAGGGGCCTCGATCCGAACAACTACGTGGCAGCGGAACAACGTCGTAGCGGAAGCTCCATATCACAGGGACACCGATGTGGACACGATCTAGACTCGAACACCGCTCCTTTCCCACGAGACTTTCTTGAAATCTGGCATGACACGCCAGGTCAGTACGTTGAATGTACTTGCAAGCTCACAACAGGCATAATCATAATGGCAAACAATATCATGATACTTAACAAATTATTTATAATGCAGCACTATATGTCAAACATGCTGTGATCATGCTCGAACGTCCCTCGGGACAACTTACCAACCGTGATCATCCTCGGATCACAAACAAACCATCAACGTGGTCGTAACAAGAGTAACTCGTGATCCTTACAGCGATCACAACCACGACCAATATCTGGTCCCAAATATCTCGATGGCCTTTCTTCCATCCTCAACAATGCAAAGTTCATAGCTTAGTGTGCAATTTTTATTAAGCGTTGACTCATGGTGGGACCTACTACGAGGTGTCTGTGACCGTGGACTCGACTATCGATAGATTATACACTCTACAGAGGTAGCACACTGTACCCACACCACGGAACCCATGGCCTCGCACTCCCATTCGGGTGGACCAACGACATTCCGACAAAACCCTTCCATTGCCATGGCACTCTCCCGGCCACTCCGACCCAATCCCCAACGGGCTAGTCCTTGGTGGCCCCGTGTCTACCAAAGACACACCAACCACCGTGGTGGCCAAAACAATCCCACTCGGGGACCCGGTACCATAATCTCAACAACGGGCACACAAGGTTATGCCTGCTTACCGGGCCAGGGTAAGCACGACGTAACCTTCCCTAGTTGGAGACACCGACCAGAGGCAATGTCAATGGACCCAATCAAGGCCTTCCCAAAAAGGCAAATGTGGTTGCACTGGGAAAGAAACTCGATTCAACGGCACCATGACCCAGTCAACGGTATATTCAAGTTGAGTTATATTCAGGTTCAACTTAAAATGAAAATGACCGGTGTCATAGCATGCCATGAAATCCAAAACTACACATGCATCACTTAATAATAAAAATGACCGATGTCATCCATATACACACCAAGCATAAACATTAACAACTCATATTACTTTGCTGCTCAATATAACTCACATATTAACCAAAATATTTTGCGACAAGTTTTATTATTTTCTCACGCAAGAATGTAACTCCGATAAATTTCTCATATGAATAACAAAAGATTTCACCACAAGCAAATCTTAATTTCTTTACCAACTAAGTGAGGTTCAAACATTCAGTAAGGCAAGTAAAATGACCAAACAAGTATTTAACAGAATATTTTCTAGCAAATTTTATCATTTTATGTATGCAAGAACAAAACTTTAAATAATTACTAACATGCATAACAAAATCATTTATAACATCACCACAAATAAATCTTAACTTGCTCTACCAACTAAGCTAGTTTCAATCATTCTGTAAATCAAACATAATAACTAACAAATATTTAATAGAATACAAATAACACAATAGTTATTTAAATGCATGGATTAATCATTTCATTCAAGTAAGAGAATCACAAATATTGAAATAACACCATGAAAATGTTGCTGTGGCTTGCCTTAGTGCAGATGAGGTTCACAAGCCTTCTGGTGATCCTCAAGACAAACCTCACCTTCTGAAAATAAATTTAAACACAAAAAGCAAACATCAAGAACACTTCTGAAATTCACCAGAAATTCTAAATAGCTCAGAAAAATCTCATCTTCGGTGATCCGCTAGATTTCTTTTCAAAGAACACAATGCAAAAAGAATCAATTCATTTGGACTTATGGTTGAAAAGTTATAACTGTTTGAAGCTCTCTAGAATTTAAATGATTTTGAATTTAATTAAACAGCTGAGGGGGGGGGGGGTGACGTCGAAGGCGTAAACCTTAGGGGCGCCACCACTCGTACCGCTTCACGCGCGTACAGAGTGGCTGACTAGCGGGCCCCACTAGTCAAGTGAGGGGGAGGGGGAGAAGGAAATAGAGGAGGCCGTGGCTTCGCCGGAGCTCTCGCCCGCGATGAGGGCTTCTTGGCCAAAACGAGAGGGAGGGATTTAGAGAGGGTACAATGGCGCACCTGCCCGTACCCGTAGCGTGGCTAGGGGTGGTCGGATGGCGTCGGAATCAAGCTCGCAAGCGGAGGCAGAACACAGTGGTTGCCGGAGTTGAGGAAGACGGTGAACGGAGGCCACTCCAGGGGCCCCAAGCGGGCGAGACGGCCTCACCGGAGAGAGCCAAAAGCCCTGGAGTGGTTGCCCTGGCCAGGGAGAGGCTAGAGCTTCCGCGGTGACCAGAGGGGATCGCCGGCGAGCTCGAGCTTGGCGGCCCGAGGCCTGCTCGGCCGGGCTACGTCTTCCTACGCGATTGTGGAGTGTGTGGGAGTGCTGGATGGTGCTCGAGGAGGCTGGGGGTGGCTCTATTTATAGGCGAGTGGCGAGGGGGTTTCGGGCTCCGCCGGTGGACACCTGTCCACGGCACCCGGCGACGAGCATCGTCAGTGAGAGGGGGAGAAGGCGACGTAGGTCACGCGGCAACTGTGGGTGGACGGAGACGAGCACAGGATCAAGGGGAAGGCGACGAGCACAAAGGCGCTCTGACTTGTTATCGGCCGGACCTTGCCTGCTTTCGCCGCGGCGAAGCTCCGGCGTCGGCGAGCGCCAGAGGGAGGTTAATGGCACTAAGACGAAGATGGTGGCACGGTTTGGCACGCCGGCAAAGCGAGGGAAGCGAGCACGCGAACAGAGCGCCAGCGCACTCGAGCGCGGCCGACACGCATGCCAACACCCCTGGACGAACGTGGTCACCGCGTGAACTATGACATCGGGCCGATCTAAGCATAAACTTCATGTCTGGCATGTTGTTCGTGGTAGTTTTGAGTGTTACCACGATTTGGTTTGGATCCAAAAGAGAGAGGTTTTACAAGCCGTGAAGCTTCGATCAAGAACTTTGAACGAGCCATCGTGGTCAAACGGCTGGGAGTTAGAGGTTGTGCTTTGGAGGCTAGTCATTAGTTACTAAGGTAAAGATGCACAAGAAAGTTCAGGCCAAATGGAGCAAGTAAAATGGTAGTTGCTGTAGAAACCACCATTTCTGTCCAGAAAAAAATATATTTTCTATAGCAAAAATATTCCAAAAAGTGAGTAAATATTTTTGCTCAAGAAGGTGCCCTAGGGTTCACAGAATATTTGTGAATTATCTCAGATTTTTCTGAGCCATAAAAATTAGGGTTGCTTTGGAGCATACTGATCTGGCTAGGGTTTTTGAGAGAAAATGAATATTTTTCATTTAAGAAAAATATTCCAAAGATTATTTTGAGATGGATCAGAGAAGAAATGATGATTTAGGAGGAAAGTGAAGCACTTGGGTGAAAGACAAGGATGCCCAAGTGTTTAAGTCCATATAAAAAGATTCAAAAACTCCAAGTTTCAGAAAAATTTCAAATGAAGATCAAGCAAATAAAAGAGGGCAAAAATCAGGTTGTCACACACATGCATCTATGCCACTTTCGTTTTTGGGACGAGGCTTTTCTTACTGCTTGTTTTCTAATCAACCGCATCCCTTCTCGCACCATTAAAAACACCACACCCATTGAGCGATTGTTTGGAAAGCAACCTGTTTGGGTGTGCATGTTGGCTTTGCCTACACCCGTACAACGAACAGAAACTTCAATTCTGCTCAAAACGGTGCGTTTTCCTTGGCTACAACATGATGCACAAAGGCTACCGGTGCCTCCACGTCTCTACTGGCCGCATCTATATCTCCCGTGATGTGATATTTGATGAAAATCTATTTCCCTTTTCTGTTGATACACCAAGAAAATCTCCCGATCAATTGCATGATGAAATTCTTGTGTTCTCCCCTCAATCTATGGGACGTACGAATTTACATGCGCCAACAGAAGAAACGGGCAATACTGTGTCTATTCCTGATTGGACTAATCCGGCTACCTAGCCGCAATTGCCGTTCGTTATCTCATGTGCAGGAAGTCCTCGCCATAGAAGATCCCGGATCACCTGCCACTCCGGATCCCGTGGACGATCTGGCTGGCGTTGATCCCAGCGTGGATTCGCCCGTCGCCAGTCCTCGTGCGCCTGCCTCAACTGCGCCCGTCGATTCTTGAGTGGACTCGGTCCCTGCCGCCCGTGTGCGTGGCCTGCGCAGCCGCCAGCCACCGCCCACTCGCCAGGTGGCGCCTCCACTACGGGCCTGCATGTCGCGCCACCCGAGGGCTCTTCTGCTGCCGACCACGGTGGGCCCCACGATCAGCCCACCCATGAAGCGGCCCCTCGTGTGGAGCCACGTGTTCCTGGTGTCCGCACGCGCTCGCAGGCTGGGGTGCAAAAACCCCTCGTCCGTACTGATGGTACGATTTCGTACAATCCACACAAACGTGGTTTCCTGGTCACCGTGAAGCCTGACGTGGAGCCCACGTCTGTTTCTGCTGCTTTGGAGCATCCATCTTGGGCTGCTGCTATGGATGAAGAATAGCAGGCGCTTCAGCAAAACCGCACTTGCCATCTTGTTCCTCCGGCTCAGGACGAAACCTCATCGATTGCAAATGGGTGTTTCGCATTAAGCGGCATGCTGATGGCAGTGTTGATCGCTACAAGGCTCGTTTGGTTGCCAAAGGTTTCAAACAGAGATATGGTGTTGATTACGAGGACATTTTCAGTCCAGTCATTAAATTCGCCACTATTCGTTTGGTCTTGTCACTTGCAGTTTCTCATGGCTGGGTTCTTCGCCAACTGGATGTACAGAATGCGTTCTTGCATGGCATTCTGGAAGAGGATGTGTTCATGCGACAGCCTCCTGGGTATGTTGACTCACGCTTTCCGCATCATGTTTGCAAGTTGGACAAGGCACTTTATGGTCTCAAGCAGTCTCCTCGTGCATGGTACTCCCGTCTCAGTTCCCGGTTATAGGAATTGGGGTTTACACCTTCCCGTGCTGATACATCACTTTTTGTGTATAATTCTGTTGGAGTTACTATGTTCATGCTGGTTTATGTCGATGACATCATTATTACTAGCTCATCCCCTTCAGCTGTTACCCGTCTGATTGATGATCTACACACTGAGTTTCCTCTCAAGGACCTTGGGTATCTTCACTTCTTTTTGGGCATTAAAGTGAGGTGATCAGGGGAGGATCTTGTCCTGTCTCAAGGCAAGTATGCAGTTGACTTGCTAACCAAAGCAGGTATGAGCCAGTGTAAGCCAGCTACTTCACCTATGGCAACCACGGAGAAGCTCTCACGTGGTGGAGGTACCATTCTTTCTGCCAAGGACACACACCAGATATCGCAGCATGGTTGGAGCTTTGTAGTATCTCACGTTGACTCGTCCAGACATCTCGTTTGCGGTCAACAAGGTATATCAGTTTTACATGAGCCCACAGATGAACACTGGACAGCGGTTAAGAGGATCCTTCGGTATGTGAAGCAGTCTGTGCACACTGGTCTTCATATTCGCAAGTTCAAGTCTTCTCTAGTGAGTGCTTTTTCAGATGCTGACTGGGCAGGCTCCTCAAATGACAGATAGTCCACTAGTGGTTTTGCAGTGTTCTATGGAAGTAATCTTATCTCATGGAGTTCACACAAACAGGCCACAATGGCAAGGTCAAGTACGGAAGCAGAATACAAGGCTTTGGCGAATGCTACAACAGAAATAATATGGCTACAGTCTTTGCTCGGTGAATTCGGGATCTACCAGGCACGCGCAGCGGTTCTGTGGTGTGATAATCTTGGAGCCACGTACCTCTTTGCTAACACTGTGTTTCATGCACGGACGAAGCATATAGAGGTTGATTTTCACTTTGTTTGAGAACGTGTCGCGAGTAAGACCTTGGAGATACGATTCATTCCCACGCAAGACCAGTTAGCAAATGGACTAACTAAACCTATTGGTATCCAACAGCTTCGGTTCTTTAGACACAATCTCAACTTCTCCGGCTGTGATTGAGGGGGTGTGTTAAACAACCGAATATGCATCTCGTATAGGATAGAGTAGGAGGTTAGAATCTGCACAACTTGTAGCGCAAGCCTATGTATTCTGTTACGATCTGTGGCGATCGCTTGTACCTACCTATTATGTATTCTGGTGTATAAATAGAGATCAAAGGCCACCTGATTGAGGCGTGCCGAACTGCAAACCTTGTGTTTTCACACTTGTCACAAAAGAAAAAGAATCCATCGTCAAATTCACAATATGATCATCACACGAACCCAATAAACAAGCAAACCATAAACTGATACACCTCCTTGCTAATATAAACCAGCAAATGGACACTACACACTCCCTCTAGTCCAGCGGGTAAGGGATCGTGGCGATGTGGTTGTGCGCAACGGTCCCGATCCACAGCCTCCGGTCCACCTCCCTCACCTCGCTCACCAGCTTCATCACCTCGCCGCCCCGGTCCTCGAGCACCTCCAGGACGTTCCCCTCGCCGTCGAGGAGCGCGAGAAGCGTGTACATCTTCATGCTCACCATCTTCCCCAGCGTCTTCATCGACACCGGGATCTTGAAGTAGGCGGTCCGCAGCCACGGCCACCGCGCGAACACCTCCTGCGTCGGCGTCCGGCAGCAGTCGATCGCCACCCAGAACTGCCCCTTGCTGTTCAGGCGCACGTTGTCGGGGAACCCCGGCAGGTTCGCGAACACCTCCACCTGGCCCGCTCTTGGACCTTCCAGCCAGTACCTCATGATCCTAGCGTGCATGCATGAGCCGTCATCAGTTCCTGGATCTCTCGAGCCGGATCATACTGAAAACCTGAGTTTATCTCACCTGCAGTTTGTTGTCTCGGAGAAGAGGAGAAATTGCTGGTCGTGTGATATCTGCACGCCGTTTGGGAAGACCAGCCCGTTGAGCACGACATGAACGGCACCGGTTTCTCGGTCATATCTCAGCAGCCTCCCCGTGCCCTCTCCTTCTAGCAAAATGTTCAAATGGTCCCTGCATGATCAGTCATGGTGTCAGACACTCAAACACAACATCTCAATTAGAACAAAAATGGAGATCACCGGCAGCACTCCGCTCACTTCCTGGTATATCTCGTGCTTGTGTCGGTGAAGAATATCGAGCCGTTCATGTGGATGTCGAGGTCGTTGGCGAAGTGGACCGGGTCCCCACCGACCTCCCTTGCCAGGGAGGTCGCCACGCCGCCGCTTTCGCCGACGGCCATGAGCCCATAGTACGCGTCGGCGATGAAGAGCTCGCCGGTCTCCCTGTGGAACCGCAGCCCGAGAGGCCGGCCGCACCACTTCTCCTTCCCGTGCTGCTTCTTCGTCGTCGACTCCACTCCGTTAGCACAAACTTTCTCCGACCTTTTTTTTTTGCCAAAGAACCTATTTTAGTTTGCGCGCGCGCGCGCGCCCACACACAGAGGTAAGCTATGGGGTTTTGTGCTGTAAGCCAATACCAGTCAGGATTCATGACGGCGAACGTCTCCCACCCGGCCGTGTCCCCCATCCACCGCACGACGCGGCCGTCGGCGAGCCCGGCGTAGGGCCCGCGGCCCTGGCGGTCGAACTCGATGGACTCTGGCCCGAACACCTCGTTGACGAACTCGAGCCTGCCGAGCCTGAGGCGGCTGCCGTTGTCCCTCGGCCAGCGCTGCATGACCTCCCTGTACGGCGCCAGCTCGTGCTTCACCGGCCGGTAGTCGATCCCGGCCAGCGGGCCGAGGTGGAACGGGTCCATGAGGACCAGGGCCAACGCCAGGGCCGCGATGAAGAGGTGCGGGTACTGCACGATGCCATCGCGTCCCGCGGCTCCCTGCCGCCGCGGTTTCTTCTCTTCCATGGAGGTAGAGGGCAGTGGCTCTGGTTTGCATGCAGACGAAAAAAGCGCGGGCAATGTGATCTTAAATTCTTAATGGATTTGCTCCGAAAATATATTCCGACATGCACGGGAGTTGCATGGCTAGCGTGACATTATTATTCCCACATGCACGGAGGTTGCATGAGTCAGTGTGATCGTTTGGGAGTAGGTGTATTTCGGTTCAGAACAGCTAAGGGGATATGGCGCTTTTGGAATTTGGGACTGGCATGCCTTCGTTGCTTGGATAGTGATGCAAGATGTACAGGTCAACAAGCATAAAGTGATCCAGGAGGATATACCCAGCCAATATTCATGCAGGACCTGATCGGGTGAGGATCAGGATACAGGGAGAGAAGAGCAAAATTTGGAGGAGAAGCAGAAGAGCAATGGAGAAGTCAAGAATTCGGTCTCATTCGTGATAAGGATTTAGTTACTGACAGTTGTTATAGAGGTAATTGTAATTGTAAGAGGATTAGAGGGAGAGATAATTGGGAACTCCTATGCGCCGCATTTTGCGGCGAGTAGCGTCCCGAAGCACACAGAAGCAGCGAACTGGGCCGGCCCAGCAGCGGGAGCGCACCCGAAAAAGGTTCGAACACACGACCGCACAAACTACACGCGGGCTAGTAACCAGCGCACCTTAAGAGGCTTGCTGTTCTATTCCTAGATCGGGGCTTTAATAAGGCAGTATTGTAAGATCAAACGTCTTATGAAAATTCAAACATGATTTTTTGAGGAACTAATTACTTTTTGACACGTGAAATATTCAAAAAAATCTAACTAAAATTTAGAAAATCAAACATCTCTTGATTTTACGATTTGTTTTAAAAAATGGAATATTTTTTAAAAAATGGGGATAAAAGTGAAAACACAAACATTTTTTGAAACTCCAAACAAAAACTGAAAACATGAATATTTTTTCAGATGTGAATGTTTTTCTGAAAATATGACTTTTTTTGAAACTATGAACAATTTTTGAAACTACGAACAATTTTGTGAAACTCAGAACAAAAAATGAAAAAATGAACATTTTTTCAGATGTGAACAAAATTTGAAAATAAGAACACTTTTTGAATCTATGAACAATTTTGGAAAATACGAACATTTTTTGGAAAGAACACAAATTTTTGACAAATGCAAACTTTTTCTAAAAATATAAACATCTTTTTGAAATTCACAAACATTTTTAAATTTGTGAATGAAAATTGAAAATGGGAACATTTTTTAAATTTCCAAATACTTTTTGTAAAGTGCGAACATTTTTTGAAGTTTTGAACAATAAAAAAATGAGAACAATGTTTGATTTGGAACAGTTTTCTGAAATGATGAACAATTTCAAAAACAAGAAACATTTTTGAAATTCGAACAATACTTGAGTTCTCGAACTTATTTTGAAATAAAAAGGAAAAAGAAAAATAAAGAAAAGAAAACAAAATCGAAACAGATAGAACTGAAAAAAAAACTGAAAAAAGAAAGAGAAACAGAAAATAAAAACCCCGCTTAAGGAACCTTCTAGAAACGGATGAAACCGGCTGAGAAACTTCTAGAAAGTTCCCAAAACCGGAACTTCCTACAGCGGGAGATGGGCCGGCCCACTTTATCGCGTCCCCTGTGCGATTGGTCGACTGTTTGACGCAGAGAGCGTCAAATAGGGTTTTCCGAGATAATTGGCGTAATGCGGTGCGTTGCAGGGTCGGTTCTACGTTTCGAAAGGCCCTAGGGCAACGACATGGGCCCCTTCAGTGTTTGAATTTTCATATCGCTTTCTTTCTTTTTTTCTTCTTTTTTAAGCACCCGACAAATGCTTCTTAGACAACATTGTTTTTTTACGGGTCTTAGACAATATTGTAAGGCAAGTTAATGTCCTCAAATTATGAAGAAAAAAGAACACGAAGAATTAGAAATTTATACATTAGAACCCTAGGCATGAATAGGACACAAAAACTTAGGATGGATGAATACTACTTGTGACAGACTAAATTAGAATTTACACATCAAAACCCTAATCATGTACACTGAAATTGGTGGATGGATCATGGCTGAATAAGTAGATGCGATTTTTTGAAAGACCGGACGAACTCGCTGCTGTCGGATGCCGGATAGCCGGGTCGCCGGCACGGGCGCACGGTGCAATAGTAGGTTGCTGGCCTGCCACACGCAACGACAACAACGAACCAGTCATCCCTGATCCTGAATCCCGAGCAGTAGGCGCCGAGCGACGGTTGAAGACGAAAGAAGAACGAAGTGACGAAGCGAAGCAAAACAGATGGATTTGATTCACGTACGCGTGCAAAAATGTTTTACGAAACCATGGTTCAGCCGAACCTACGCTCGACACCATTGATTTCTAGACACTATTAATGAGGATCCATGCATGATTGATTAAAAAATGCAGTTGGCATGCATGTCTATTCATGAGGATCCATGCATGTTTGATTAAAAAATGCAGTTGGCATGCATGTCACAGATTCACATGTAGTAGGATGTTAAATCATACGGCATAGACCATAAGTTCGGCTGAACCATGATCCTGAATCACGTCTCTCGATACGCGTGCGGGCAGTTGTGTCTAGCAATTCGCTAGTTTGCTAGCTATGTGGGCCTAGCCCATATCGTTCATTTTTTTCTGTAAATTTTCCCTATCTAATTTTTTGCTGGGATATAGTAGTACACATGTATGCCAGTGTGACGGCCGGATAATTAAGCAACAGTGATCCTCTGCTAATGATGTCACATCACCTCGATTACTGTTGCTAATCACGTGTTAGTTTGAAACCGGTTCGAATTCAAATTCAAAATCAGGCAAACAACAAAATTTTTCAAATATCAAGACTAAATTGTTCTAGAGGTGAAAAATAATGCATAGGTAATTATAGTGTGGAAACCACACTTTTATAAAATGTTGAAATACTCTAAAATCAATGAAGCAGTAGCGAAAATATTTATTTAAATGCCTTTGGTATTTAATAAAATGCCAAACTATTTTATTTCGGAGTAAAAAATTTTATGGCGGTGGATTTTTCTGAAACATTAATTTAGGAGCTTTTGTCATATTTTACTAAACTAAAATTAATGTATAACTAGAAATAAAACCGAAAATATAAATAAAAGAAAAGAAAAGTCAAAACAAGCAAAATGTTAAAACAAAGAAAACCCTGAAGGAAATATGCCCTAGAGGCAATAATAAAGTTATTATTTATTTCCTTATATCATGATAAATGTTTATTATTCATGCTAGAATTGTATTAACCGGAAACATAATACATGTGTGAATACATAGACAAACAGAGTGTCACTAGTATGCCTCTACTTGACTAGCTCGTTAATCAAGATGGTTATGTTTCCTAACCATAGACATGAGTTGTCATTTGATTAACGGGATCACATCATTAGGAGAATGATCTGATTGACATGACCCATTCCGTTAGCCTAGCACTTGATCGCTTAGTATGTTGCTTATGCTTTCTTCATGACTTATACATGTTCCTGTAACTATGAGATTATGCAACTCCGCTTACGGAGGAACACTTTGGTACTACCAAACGTCACAACGTAATCGGGTGATTATAAAGGAGTACTACAGGTGTCTCCAAAGGTACATGTTGGGTTGGCGATTTGAGATTAGGTTTTTGTCACTCCGATTGTCGGAGAGGTATCTCTGGCCCTCTCGGTAATGCACATCACTATAAGCCTTGCAAGCAATGTAGCTAATGAGTTAGTTACGGAATGATGCATTACGGAACGAGTAAAGAGACTTACCGTAACGAGATTGAACTAGGTATTGATACCGACGATCGAATCTCGGGTAAGTAACATACCGATGACAAAGGGAACAACGTATGTTGTTATGCGGTTTGACCGATAAAGATCTTCAGAGAATATGTAGGAGCCAATATGGGCATCCAGGTTCCGCTATTGGTTATTGACCAAGAATAGTTCTAGGTCATGTCTACATAGTTCTCGAACCCGTAGGGTCCGCACGCTTAAGGTTTCGATGATAGTTATATTATGAGTTTATGAGTTTTATGTACCGAAGGAGTTCGAGTCCCGGATGAGATCGGGGACATGACGAGGAGTCTCGAAATGGTCGAGACGTAAAGATTGATATATTGGACGACTATATTCGAGTTCGGAAAGGTTCGAATGATTCGGTATTTTTCGGAGTACCGAGAGTTACGGAATTCGCCGGGAGAAGTATTGGGCCTTATTGGGCCTCGGGAAAGAGAGAGGGCTGCCTAGGGCAGGCCGCTTCCCAAGGCCTAGTCCGAATTGGACTAGGGGAGGGCCGCACCCTTCTTCCCTTCCCTTCCTTCTCTCCTACTCCTACTAGGAAAGGAGGAGTCCTACTCCCGTGGGAGTAGGACTCCCCCTGGTGCGCGCCCTCCTAGGCCGCCACCTCCTCCTTGCTCCTTTATATACGGGGCGGGGGCACCCCATGACACACAAGTTGATCTACGGATCGTTCCTTAGCCGTGTGCGGTGCCCCCTCCACCATATTCCACTTCGTCATATCGTCATGAGCTTAGGCGAAGCCTGCGCGGTGAAGTCATATCGTCATGAGCTTAGGCGAAGCCTTGCGTCGGTGGAGCATCATCATCGCCCCACGCCGTCGTCTTGACGGAACTCATCCCGACGCTTTGCTGGATCGGGCCCGGGATCGCCATCGAGCTGAACGTGTGCTGAACTCGGAGGTGCCGTATGTTCGGTACTTGGATCGGTCGGATCGTGAAGACGTCGACTACATCAACCGCGTTGTTATAACGCTTCCGCTTCGGTCTCGAGGGTACGTGGACGACACTCTCCCTCTTGTTGCTATGCCATCACCATGGTCTTGCGTGTGCGTAGGAAATTTTTGAAATTACTACGCTCCCCAACAAAGGCATCCGAGCCTGGTTTTATGCGTTGATGTCATATGCACGAGTAGAACACAAGTGAGTTGTGGGCGATATAAGTCATACCGCTTACCAAAGATGTCATACTTTGGTTCAGCGGTATTGTGAGATGAAGCGGCCCGACCGACATTACGCGTGACGCTTACGCGAGACTGGTTTCACCGCTTGAGCACTAGTTGCTTAAAGGTGACCGGCGGGTGTCTGCTCTCTCACTTTAGTTGAACCGAGTGTGGCTACGCCCGGTCCTTGCAAAGGTTAAAACAGCACCAACTTGACAAACTATCGTTGTGGTTTTGATGCGTAGGTAAGAACGGTTCTTGCTCAGCCCGTAGCAGCCACGTAAAACTTGCAACAACAAAGTAGAGGACGCCTAACTTGTTTTTGCAGGCATGTTGTGATGTGATGTGGTCAAGACGTGATGCTATATTTTATTGTATGAGATGATCATGTTTTGTAACCGAAGTTATCGGCAATCGGCAGGAGCCATATGGTTGTCGCTTATTGTATGAAATGCAAAGCCATGTAATTGCTTTACTTTATCACTAAGCGATAGCGATAGTCGAGAAGCAATAGTTGGCGAGACGACAACGGTGCTACGATGGAGATCAAGGTGTCGCGCCGGTGACGATGGTGATCATGACGGTGCTTGGAGATGGAGATCACAAGCACAAGATGATGATGACCATATCATATCACTTATATTGATTGCATGTGATGTTTATCCTTTATGCATCTTATCTTGCTTTGATTGACGGTAGCATTATAAGATGATCTCTCACTAAAATTATCAAGAAGTGTTCTCCACGAGTATGCACCGTTGCTAAAAGTTCAGAGTACCCGCACACCACGTGATGATCGGGTGTGATAAGTTCTACGTCCATCTACAACGGGTGCAAGCCAGTTTTGCACACGCAGAATACTCGAGTTAAACTTGACGAGCCTAGCATATGCAGATATGGCCTCGGAACACGGAGACCGAAAGGTCGAGCGTGAATCATATAGTAGATATGATCAACATAGTGATGTTCACCATTGAAAACTACTCCATCTCACGTGATGATCGGTTATGGTTTAGTTGATTTGGATCACGTGATCACTTAGATGACTAGAGAGATGTCTGTCTAAGTGGGAGTTCTTAAGTAATATGATTAATTGAACTTTAATTTATCATGAACTTAGTCCCGGTAGTATTTTGCAGATTATGTTGTAGATCAATAGCTCGCGTTGTTGCTTCCCTGTGTTTTTATATGTGTTCCTAGAGAAAATTGTATTGAAAATGTTAGTAGCAATATTATGGATTGGATCCGTGATCCGAGGTTTATCCTCATTGCTGCACGTAAGAATTATGTCCTTGATGCACCGCTAGGTGATGCAGACCTATTGCAGGAGCGGATGCGGCGTTATGAACGCGTTAGGCTAGCTCAATATGATGACTACTTGATAGTTTAGTGCACCATGCTTAAACGGCTTAGAAGCGGGACTTCAAAGACGTTTTGAACGTCATGGACCATATGAGATGTTCCAGAGTTGAAGTTAATATTTCAAGCAAATACCGAGTTGAGAGATATGAAGTCTCGCAACAAGTTCTATAGCTAAAAGATGGAGGAGAATCGCTCAACTAGTGAGCATGTGCTCAGATTGTCCGGTGCTTCAATCGCTTGAATCAAGTGGGAGTTAATCTTCCAGATAAGATAGTGATTGACAGAATTCTCTAGTCACCATCACTAAGTTACTAGAACTTCGTGATGAACTATAATATGCAAGGGATGACGAAAACGATTCCCGAGCTCTTCGTGATGTTGAAATAGACGAAGGTAGAAATCAAGAAAGAGCATCAAGTGTTGATGATTGACAAGACCACTAGTCTCAAGGAAAAGGGCAAAGGGAAGAAGGGAACTTCAAGAAGAACGGCAAGCAAGTTGTTGCTCGAGTGAAGAAGCCCAAGTCTGGACCTAAGCCCGAGACTAAGTGCTTTTGCTGCAATGGAACTGGTCATTTGAAGCGGAAATACCCCAAGTATTTGGCGGATAAGAAGGATGGCAAAGTGAACAAAGATATATTTGATATACAGATTATTGATGTGTATTTTACTAGTGTTCATAGCAACCCTCAGATTTGATACTGGTTCGGTTGCTAAGAGTAGTAACTCAAACGGAGTTGCGTAATGAATGAAACTAGTTGAAGGGAAGTGACGATGAGTGTTGGAAGTAGTTCCAAGATTGATATGATCATCATCGCACACTCCCTATACTTTCCGGATTAGTGTTAAACCTAAATAAATGTTATTTGGTGTTTGCGTTGAGCATGAATATGATTTGATCATGTTTATTGCAAAACGGTTATTCATTTAAAGTCAAAGAATAATTGTTGTTCTGTTTACATGAATAAAACCTTCAATGGTCATACACCCAATGAAAATAGTTTTCAAAATGGTTATTCATTTAAAGTCAAAGAATAATTGTTGTTCTGTTTAAATGAATAAAACCTTCGATGGTCATACACCCAATGAAAATAGTTTATTGGATCTCGATCGTAGTGATACGCATATTCATAATATTGATGCCAAAAGATGCAAAGTTAATAATGATAGTGCAACTTATTTGTGGAACTGCCGTTTGGGTCATATCGGTATAAAGCGCATGAAGAAACTCCATAAGGATGGATTTTTGGAATCACTTGGTTATGAATCATTTGATGCTTGCGAACCGTGCCTTTTGGGCAAGATGACTAAAACTCCGTTCTCGGAACAATGGAACAAGCTACTTGACTTGTTGGAAATAACACATATATACCGATGTATGCGATCCAATGAGTGTTGATGCTCGTGGCAAGTATCGTTATTTTTCGACCTTCACAAGATGATTTGAGTAGATATGGGTATATCTACTTGATGAAACATAAGTCTGAAATAGTTGAAAGGTTCAAAGAATTTCAGAGTGAAGTGGAAAATCATCGCAACAAGAAAATAAAGTTTCGCGATCTGATCGTGGAGATGAATATTTGAGTTACGAGTTTGGTCTTCAATGAAAACAATGTGGAATAGTTTCACAGCTCACGCCACCGGAACACCACAACGTTATGGTGTGTCCGAACGTCAGAATCAGACTTTATTTTGATATGGTGCGATCTATGATGTATCTTACCGATTTACCACTATCGTTTTGGGGTTATGCATTAGAGACAACTGCATTCACGCTTAATAGGGCACCATCTAAATCCGTTGAGATGACACCGTATGAACTATGGTTTAGCAATAAACCTAAGCTGTCGTTTCTTAAAGTTTGAGTTGTGATGCTTATGTGAAAAAGTTTTCACCTAATAAGCTTGAACCCAAATCGGAGAAATGCGTCTTCATAGAATACCCAAAGGTAACTATTGGGTACACCTTCTATCACAGATCCGAAAGCAAGATATTTGTTACTAAGATGGATCCTTTCTAGAGAAGAAGTTTCTCTCGAAAGAAGTGAGCGGGAGGAAAGTAGAACTTGATGAGGTAATTGTACCTTCTCCCTTATTGGAAAGTAGTTCATCACAGAATCAGTTCGAAAGATTCCTACACCAATTAGTGAGGAAGTTAATGATGATGATCATGAAACTTCAGATCAAGTTGCTACCAAACCTCGTAGGTCTTCCAGAGTAAGATCCGCACTGTGTGGTACGGTAATCCTATTCTAGAAGTCATGTTACTAGACCATGATGAACCTACGAACTATGAGGAAGCGATGATGAGCCCAGATTCAGCGAAATGGTTTGAGACCATGAAATCTGAGATGGGATCCATATATGAGAACAAAGTGTGGACTTTGATGGAGTTGCCGATGATCGGCAAGCCATATTATATAAATGGATCTTCAAGAGGAAGACAGATCTTGATAGTAGTATTACTATCTACAAAGCTCGACTTGTCGCAAAAGGTTTTCGACAAGTTCAAGGTGTTGACTACAATGAGATTTACTCAACTGTAGCGATGCTTATGTCTGTCCGAATCATGTTAGCAATCGCCACATTTTATGAAATCGGCAAATGGATGTCAAAACTACATTCTTTAATGGATTTATTAAAGAAGAGTTGTATATGATGCAACCAGAAGATTTTGTCAATCCTAAAGGAGCTAACAAAATGTGCAAGCTCCAATGATCCATCTATGGACTGGTGCAAGCATCTCGGAGTTGGAATAAACGCTTTGATAGTGTGATCAAAGCATATGGATTTATATGAGACTTTTGGAGAAGCTCAGATTTGCAAGAAAGTGAGTGGGAGCACTACAGCCTTTCTGATAAGTATATGTGAATGACATATTGTTGATCGGAAATAATGTAGAATTATTATGAAAAGCATAAAGGAGTGTTTGAAAGGAGTTTTTTCAAAGAAAGACCTCGGTGAAGCTGCTTACATATTGAGCATCAAGATCTATAGAGATAGATCAAGACGCTTGATAAGTTTTTCAATGAATACATACCTTGACAAGATTTTGAAGTAGTTCAAAATGGAAAGTCAAAGAAAGAGTTCTTGCCTGTGTTACAAGGTGTGAGATTGAGTAAGACTCAAAACACGACCACGGCAGAAGATAGAAAGAGAATGAAAGTCATTCCCTATGCATCAGCCATAGGTTCTATAAAGTATGTCATGTCAGTGTACTGATCTATTGCATACCCTACCACTAAGCTTGGCAAGGAGTGCAACAGTGATCTAGGAGTAGATCAATGGACAGCGGTCAAAATTATCCTTAGTAGAATAAGGATATGTTTCTCGATTATGGAAGTGAAAAAGGTTAGTCGTAAAGGGTTACGCCGATGCAAGTTTTAACACTAATCTAGATGACTCGAGTCTCAATCTGGATACATATTGAAAGTGGGAGCAATTAGCTAGAGTAGCCCGTGCGAGCATTGTAGACATAGAATATTTGCAAAATACATACGGCTCAATGTAATGAGACCGTTGATTAAGCTTCTATCACGAGCAAAACATGATCACACCTTAATACTCTTTGGGTGTTAATCACATGGCGATGTGAACTAGATTATCGACTCTAGTAAACCCTTTGGGTGTTGGTCACATGTCGATGTGAACTATGGGTGTTAACCACATATAGATGTGAACTATTGATGTTAAATCACATGGCGATGTGAACTAGATTATTGACTCTAGTGCAAGTGGGAGATCAAGGAAATATGCCCTAGAGGCAATAATAAAGTTATTATTTATTTCCTTATATCATGATAAATGTTTATTATTCATGCTAGAATTGTATTAACGGAAACATAATACATGTGTGAATACATAGACAAACAGAGTGTCACTAGTATGCCTCTACTTGACTAGCTCGTTAATCAAAGATGGTTATGTTTCCTAACCATAGACATGAGTTGTCATTTGATTAACGGGATCACATCATTAGGAGAATGATCTGATTGACATGACCCATTCCGTTAGCCTAGCACTTGATCGCTTAGTATGTTGCTTATGCTTTCTTCATGACTTATACATGTTCCCGTAACTATGAGATTATGCAACTCCGCTTACGGAGGAACACTTTGGTACTACCAAACGTCACAACGTATCGGGTGATTATAAAGGAGTACTACAGGTGTCTCCAAAGGTACATGTTGGGTTGGCGATTTTGAGATTAGGTTTTGTCACTCCGATTGTCTGGAGAGGTATCTCTGGCCCTCTCGGTAATGCACATCACTATAAGCCTTGCAAGCAATGTAGCTAATGAGTTAGTTACGGAATGATGCATTACGAACGAGTAAAGAGACTTACCGTAACGAGATTGAACTAGGTATTGGATACCGACGATCGAATCTCGGGTAAGTAACATACCGATGACAAAGGGAACAACGATGTTGTTATGCGGTTTGACCGATAAAGATCTTCAGAGAATATGTAGGAGCCAATATGGGCATCCAGGTTCCGCTATTGGTTATTGACCAAGAATAGTTCTAGGTCATGTCTACATAGTTCTCGAACCCGTAGGGTCCGCACGCTTAAGGTTTCGATGATGCTTATATTATGAGTTTATGAGTTTTGATGTACCAAGGAGTTCGGAGTCCCGGATGAGATCGGGGACATGACGAGGAGTCTCGAAATGGTCGAGACGTAAAGATCGATATATTGGGCGACTATATTCGAGTTCGGAAAGGTTCGAATGATTCGGTATTTTTCGAGTACCGAGAGTTACGGAATTCGCCGGGAGAAGTATTGGGCCTTATTGGGCCTGCGGGAAAGAGAGGGGCTGCCTAGGGCAGGCCGCGCGCCCAAGGCCTAGTCCGAATTGGACTAGGGAGGGCCGCACCCTTCTTCCCTTCCCTTCCTTCTCTCCTACTCCTACTAGGAAAGGAGGAGTCCTACTCCCCGTGGGAGTAGGACTCCCCCTGGTGCGCCCTCCTGGGCCGGCCACCTCCTCCCTTGCTCCTTTATATACGGGGGGGGGGCACCCCATGACACACAAGTTGATCTACGGATCGTTCCTTAGCCGTGTCGCGGTGCCCCTCCACCATATTCCACTTCGGTCATATCGTCGCGAGCTTAGCGAAGCCTGCGCCGGTGAAGTCATATCGTCGCGAGCTTAGGCGAAGCCCTGCGTCGGTGGAGCATCATCATCGTCCTGCGCCGCCGTCGGTCGACGGAACTCATCCCCGACGCTTTGCTGGATCGGAGCCCGGGATCGCCATCGAGCTGAACGTGTGCTGAACTCGGAGGTGCCGTGCGTTCGGTACTTGGATCGGTCGGATCGTGAAGACGTCGACTACATCAACAGCGTTGTTATAACGCTTCCGCTTCACGGTCTCACGAGGGCGTGGGACGACACTCTCCCCTCTTGTTGCTATGCCATCACCATGGTCTTGCGTGTGCGTAGGAAATTTTTGAAATTACTACGTTCCCCAACAAACCCCTACCTCCCCACTGGGACTCAGGCCATAATGGGCCGAGGTAGCCCAGCCACCCCCGCTCTAACCCTAGCCCTCACCTCCCGATGCCCTCGTTCCCTCCCGTGCACCGCCACACGCACACGCATCACAGAACGCTCTGCTCGATCCCCTTCTCTCCCTCTCTCGCTTTCCCTCGTCCTCTCCCACACCTGCATGCACATATCATGCCAGGGAGAGGAGCTCCTCGCGCCATCCTCTGCTCGGCGGAGGGCCATGCCGTCGCCGCCTCCGCTACTTGGCCTCCTCCAGCAACACTGCAGCAACCCCTGCTCGAGCTCCTCCGTCGCACCTCACTCCCGAGCTGCTCGTCCTCCGCCTCGTCCCCATCTGCTGCTCGCCGCCAGGGCAACCGCCGGCCTCCCCGAACGCTTCCCCGACCCCTCGCTGTGAGCTCCCCGTCGTCCCCTCCGCTTCCCCCTCTGTCCCAGCACCGTGGCTGCGCTCGCTCACCGCAGACCACGCTCACCGCGAGCCCCTGCGCTCGCCGTGGCCGTACACCCTAAGTAACTTAAATAAAATCGGTTAAAAGGCCCTGTTAGATTTATTTAGTGCTACTTAAATTTTACACCCCATGACATGTGGGTCCATTGACCCTGTTGACCAGTCAAACTTTGACTGGTCAACCTTTTGACTGCACTGTTGACTAGACCCCTGGACCCCCACCTGTCATACTAAGAGGCTTTTTACCCTCTAGGTACACATAGCAGTTTTCTCATTTAGTATTTCGAATTAAATTAAATCCAGAAATTTAGAAAATCATTTAAAACTTTGAAAAATCATATAAAATAAACCGTATCTCGGATGAAAAAACTTTGTACATGAAAGTTGCTCAGAATGATGAGACGAATCTGGATACGCAACCTGTTTGTCTGCCACACATCCCTAGCATAGCGAACACACAACTTTCCCCCTCCGGTTCATCTGTCCGAAAACACGAAACACCGGGAATACTTTCCCGAATGTTTTCCCCTTTGCCGGTATCACCTAGTACTGCGTTAGGGCACACCTAGCATCGCTGTTTGCTTTGTCATGCATTGTCATGCATCTGTTTGCATTGTATTCATTGTTTCTTCCCCCTCTTCTTTCCGGTAGACCTCGAGACTTCCGGCGACCCCTAGTTCGACTACGGTATTGACGACACGTCCTCCTTGCTAGAGCAACCAGACAAGCCCCCCCCCCTTGATCACCAGATATCGCATATTCCTTCTCTCTACTGCTTGCATTAGAGTAGTGTAGCATGTTACTGCTTTTGGTTGATCCTATTCTGCTGCATAGCCTGTCATTGTTGCTACAGTGTTACCCTTACTGCAATCCTAATTGCTTAGTATAAGATGCTAGTATTCCATCAATGGCCCTACACTCTTGTCCGTCTGCCATGCTATACTACTGGGCCGTGATCACTTCGGGAGGTGATCACGGGCATATGCTATATACTTTATACTGTTACATTACTTATGATACTGTTCGGAGATGGGGGTTTGAAGGGCGGTGGCTCCATCCCGGTAGAGGTGGGCCTGGGTTCCCGACGGCCCCCGACTGTTACTTTGTGGTGGAGCGACAGGGCAGGTTGAGACCACCTAGGAGAGAGGTGGGCCTGGCCCTGGTCAGTGTTCGCGGTTACTTCATAATAACACGCTTAACGAGATCTTCGTATTTAATCCGAGTCCGCCATCGCCTATACGCACTAACCAACTACGCGGAACAGCTTATGGGCACTCGGGCGTCGTGGTATCAGCCAAAGCCTTCGTGACGTCAGCGACTGAGCGGCGCGCGCCGGATTGGACTAGAACGCCTGCTAGGCTAGGTCTGCTTCCGGCCGCCCACGCAACGTGCAGGTGTGCAATGGGCGATGGTCCCAGACCCCTGCGCCATAGGATTAGACCGGCGTGCTGACCTCTCTGTTGTGCCTAGGTAGGGCTGCGGCGTGTTGATCTTCCAAGGTCGGGCTTGACCCAGGAAAGTGTGTCCGGCCAAATGGGATCGAGTGTGTTGGGTTATGTGGTGCACCCCTGCAGGGAAGTTTATCTATTCGAATAGTCGTGATCTTCGGTAATAGGACGACTTGGAGTTGTACCTTGACCTTCTGACAACTAGAACCGGATACTTAATAAAACACACCCTTCCAAGTGCCAGATATAACTCGGTGATCGCTCTCACACAGGACGACGAGGGGAGGATCGCCGGGTAGGATTATGCTATGCGATGATACTTGGTGAACTTACCATCTACTCTCTTCTACATGCTGCAAGATGGAGGCTGCCAGAAGCGTAGTCTTCGACATGACTAGCTATCCCCCTCTTATTTTGGCATTCTGCAGTTCAGTCCACCGATATTGTCCCTTTACACTGATACCCATGCATATGTAGTGTAGATCCTTGCTTGCGAGTACTTTGGATGAGTACTCACGGTTGCTTTTCTCCTTCTTTTCCGCCTTTCCATTCTACCTGGTTGTCGCAACCAGATGCTGGAGCCCAGGAGCTTGACACCACCGTCAACGACGACTCCTACTACACCGGAGGTGCCTACTACTACGTGCAGGCCGCTGACGATGACCAGGAGTAGCTTAGGAGGATCCTGGCAGAGGCTGCGCCTCTTCGATCTGATCCCGGTTTGTGCTAGCCATCTTATGGCAACTTGTTTAACTTATGTCTCGTACTCAGATATTGTTGCTTCGGCCGACTCATCTATGATCGAGCACTTGTATTCGAGCCCTCGAGGCCCCTGGCTTGTATTATGATGCTTGTATGACTTATTTTATTTTTAGAGTTGTGTTGTGATATCTTCCCGTGAGTCCCTGATCTTAATCATACACGTTTGCGTGTATGATTAGTGTACGGTTGAATCAGGGGCGTCACAAGTTGGTATCAGAGCCGACTACCTGTAGGAATCCCCTTCCAAACTCCTTGGCCGAAGTTGAGTCTAGACATTACAAAACTTTTACAAAATGGCTGTGTGCCTTACGGGCCCATCTCCATTGGGTGGTAGTAGGATCTTATATTCCTCGACCTATACTCTGGGATTCTGAACTCTCTTCTATTCGGGTTAAATGATTTTGCCAAAATCTAACTTTAGGTTCTCGAAAATACTTCCTCCCGGAGAGCCCCTTCAGGCCAGATGATCGCCTGCTCCACCAGAAGATTCTGAATACACTCTCTGATGCTTTCCTGAGACCCTTGTGCCCTTCGCCGTTGCGATCCCTACCACCGATAAATCTTTGTGGATAACTACATAATTTTGCCGTTCATACCTTCATCCCCAGTTGCCCTTGTTATTACAAGGTGCCCTCAAATACTCTTCGATGTTCCAAGCATCCTTTATGCTTACTACCTTGCATTTCTTTACCACCTGAATACCCTACGGATAATTTCTCGCACTTATCGAGTATCCGTTCATTCCCAGTTGATTCATGTATTTCACAACAGTCTTCGAATACCATTCGATCTTCCGAAAATCCTGAGCAACCTATTGCTCTTGAAATTCTTGCTTGCTTGCATTATGATTAATCCCATAAGTCTCGTAATCTTATTGGCATCCCTTGTCATTATCATTTTGAGTCTGTTGATTCAATATGTTGCGAATGCTCGCAATCCTCAATCAGATCCTAGAATTCATCCTTCTGGCTCAGACGTCATTTGGATATGAGCTGATTCTTGACCAATCAATGCCTTGATCGATTGTGCTTCTAAGTCTATTGAGTTTATTCATTTTCGATCAGAACATTTGCTTTGATCCCTTGATTTGGAAATCATAAATTCCTTGCAATTGAGCTTTGAATTCGTCAGTTGTTCTATAATCGGATCTCCTTGCATTCTTTCTTCCTCTAGTTGTGTGCCAATGCTCACATCAGATCCCTTGTGGACCACCAGACCCTTTGTCAGATTTTATCCGACAACGTCCTTCATATTCAATAAGCTTGTGAGTCTTTCCTCGGATACATGATGCCTTTGGTAAATTGTATCCTCTGCTTTCTAAAGCATGCTCTACTATCGAGTTTGTGTTATCTATCCTTGAAATTTGTGGTATATGTTTCTACGATGCCCCGATGGGTTGAACCTATGCCTTCCTTAATCTGCGTGAACCCAAAAGATTTCACGGGTCATACTTATCTGGTATTGCACCTGGTAAAACTTTCAACAACTAATGTCATTTTCGAAAAGCGAGAGGTGAATGGAAGGTTATGCATTGAAGAAGTGGGAGTCGACCTTGAACTTTGTGTTCATGCCCATGGACACGATGTAGATCTTATCATTAAAGCTTCTCTTAAATTAATTATTCCCTTAGTATAAGTTCTTATATCTAGGATCCGGCCTTTTGCAATCGTGGTTTCGACCATGTTCTCCTTTAAATACCATTTCTCGTGCAATTTTAAGCACTTGCCTTCTGCAGAGCAATACCCTAGTCCAACCTCTACTTTGATCTGTCGTCGAGTATTACCCCCCCTGGTATATCGAGATTATCACAGAACTGCATAACTTCTTATGAGTTTTTCATCAAGTACTATATTCTCACTAATTCCAATTTTTTCACGGGCTCTGAGTTATTAAACACTCAAAGACACCGATAACTGAATCGAGTTCACACCGCGATTAAACAACTCTTAGTAACCTTCATTACTTACGAATTTGAACTCGATCATGTAAGTCCTAGCCTGCTCGGCTATATCATTATCATGCTAAACCTTAACTGTGCTACCTGGTCCTTAATCTCGGAGCACAACTTTCGATGATGAGCTAAGCTTACACGATCTTCCTCGTCATACCATTTCGCCTTGAACAAAAAGCTTGATTTCGAGTTTGTGTCATACCCGTGGTTCCAATAACCTTTCGCTTCATCATTCCTTTGACTTGATGTCATCGCCGATTGATTACACCTTCATGAAATCTCTCGACAATTGTGTCATGATCATCATCGACATTCTAAGCTCTTCCAGGATATCAATCGGATTCATGATGGGAAATACCATCCTTGCCCCTCGATGATTTGTGTAATCATCGACAACATTCTTACCTTCCCCCAACACAAATTTGTTCATGTTTTGTGTTGTACCTTGATATCCTTGCTATCTAGCTTAGGTTATGTTCTACCTTGTAGTATTGTTGTCTTCTATATCAAGAATGTTGTGAGGATTGCTCCACCTCTTAAGTATTCTTGGTATAGTGATGCTTCTCGCCATCACCATTCCCTTCTTGGTCCCCGTGTTGAGTGAACTCTGTTGTGCGAATTTATTATCTCTGGCAACCCTATTGCTTCAGAGTTAATGGACAATTATTCCAATTTAGTGTGTTGGTAGCTAAAATCACCATTCTAACTTTGATTATGCCACCTAAGCCCATATTTCGGATGCACCTTTCAACCAATGTTATTCGTGGATGTTCTCCTCGAGCATACATCATTATATCATTTGATCCGACAAATGTTATCTCCTTGTTCACATAATTGTGGAAATCCATCTTGTTGGAAATCTCGATGAATTGTCGCTGAGACTATCAGCCACCTCCTCATCCTCTCCTTGGTTTAATGATGAACTCTTGTTTTGGAAATTGCTCCCATAGTTCATTTCCTGAGAATCTTACATTGTCATCTCGTCAACTTGTGTTGCACCTTCTCTTCTCTGGCATCCTAAGTCGGAGGTATCCTGACACCAATCGGATCTGAACCTCGTTCAGATACGATGGTTGGAACCTTTTCCAAGAGTTATAACATTGGTCTTTAACCCGATAAGGTGATGTCATCCTAACCCACCTGCCCGGAGGACCTATTATTATAGTTTCCTTTTTAGCAAGGTTAACGATTCTTCCATGAGGAAATTGTAAGACTTATTCTATAAGTTGTTCTTGAAGAATCCTTCATGTATACAAAGTCCGACCTTGCTCGAAGACCATGTCAGTGCTATCTCAAAGCATGTCTGTGGTACTCCAAATTTCAATAAGAACATTTGAAGCACAATGCTAAATTTTCTTTATCAAATTATCCAAACACCGTTGTATGGGTAATGTCATGAAATTTCTCCCCCTTTCCTAAAGGGTTTTCTACATTATATCCTGTCGTGGATATCATGCTCTGTTTGGCTTTGGGAAAGGTATACCCCTGAAATACGTGTTTAAACACATTTTCCTTTCCATTGCTTTGCTTAACCTTTCTTGTGATCTATATGATATAAGCAGTAATACTTCCCTGGTTATGTAAACACCTCGGTGTACCATCCTGCCTGGTGTAACCCTGTTACTATTGTTGATGACATTCTGGTAGCCACCGATGGACGAGAACTCTGCCTATTGGTCCCCTTGTTTCAACGAGCAGGAAAATGGTTCTCTTCGTCCCTCGCCCGTGGTACCGACATTGTTGCCGACATAACTGATAGGCTACCCTCTGACATGTCTTGCTATCATGACCGTGCAAGATGTCAACGCCCTTCCTACTTTTAACCACATGGTGGGCCCATAACCCACAGTTCCACAGGATCGAAACCTGACTCTCCTATACACCCCCTCTTCTTAAGGTTGTTCCTCGCACCTGGCCTCGTATGTAATTCACGAGCCACCTTCCGTGTGATCCTCAATTCTGGTATTAAAGCAATACTTATTCCCGATTGCTTTGAGCCCCTTTCACGCCCTGTTTCAGGCATCGAACGGTTGCCTGCTCGCTCGAAACATCCCATGAAACCTCATTACTTTGCTCTCGATATTTTCTTAAGTTTCAATTCGAGAGTTAATGTAACACCCCGGATGTAACTTTCCATATTTGTAACTCCAACTCTTGCCATTTTCGGCTTTGTGATATGATATTCCCTCCGTGGTTGGGTTTTTCTTCTTTTTGCATTTTTTCCATGTCATGCATTTTATATCATGTCATCATGTGCATCACATTTGCATACGTGTTCGTCTCATGATTCCGAGCATTTTTCCCGTTGTCCGTTTTGCAATCCGGCACTCCTATGTTCCCCGGCGTTCCCTTTTACGTTTTTCCGGGAGCGGGTACTAAACTTTCTCGGAATGGACCGAGGTTTGTCAAGTGGCCTTGGTATACCACCGTAGACCACTGTCAAGTTTCGGGTCATTTGGAGTTCGTTTGGTACTCAACGGTTAACCGCACCCTCATAAGGCCTCTTTTAAGTTGCAGCCCAACACCCTCCAAAATGGTCCAATAACCCATCTAAGTCACTTTCATGCTCTCGGTCGTTCGATCACGATCGTGTGGTAGCTGCACCTCATTTGGACTCTCCTAGCTCCCTCTATGCCTATATATACACCCCCATTCCAAATCACGGTGCAAACCCTAGCCTTCCCCACCTCGCCACTTGCCCGGCCATGAGGGTCTGGCCATGAGCCCTCCGCCCGTCCATGACCCAGCGCCGTCGCCTCCCGCCTCGCCGCCCAGCACCACATGGCCACCGCCGCCATCCGGACCCGCCGCCCCGCCCTCGCCGCCGCCCAGTCTGGCTCACGCCGCCGCCTGGCGCCTCTCTCACGCCAGCCTGGCCAGTCCAGCCCGCCCGTCGCCGCCCGGCCCGTCCCGCCGCCCGGCCGGCCGCCTCCGCCAGCGCCCTCTCCTCCCGGCCTGAGCCTCCCGTGAAGCAGCCACTCCGGCGCCACCGTCCTCGACCTCGAGCCGGCCGGATCTCAGATCCCGAGCGGTTGACTTTTTCCCCCCAAAATTCGTCTAAGTTTTATTTCGGTGATTAATTTGTGGCATTTTCAACGCATCATAACTTTGCACCTGTAGCTCCCTTTCGTGCGTGTAATATGTCAAAATGTTCGTCTCGAAGAGTAGATAATTTCAACTCATTGCATCATTTTCATTTGAGCTCATCTTGATGCCCAAAATGCTGTTAGAAGAGGGCTATGTGATGTTAGTTTCTGTTTCTTAACAGAACATGCACTTTTGTCATTTTTGCTATGATTGATGTGTGCACCCTATGAATTTGAGTCCTACATGTGTTTTGAAATATGCCATGCCATCTTTCCAGGGGTGTATGCCATGTATTTTTGTGATCTATGTGGTGACTAGCACAAGCATGCAAACTAGGTGTCTTGATGTTGCTGATTTCAGCCCCTGTTTTGCTGATATTTTGATGCCATGTTAACTTGATGCTACCGAGAGGTCCATGCATATTTTGAGATACTTCAGTAAGGATGTTTTGAACATATGGTTATTCTCTATCCATCCATGCCTTTTTTTGCAATTATGGAGTGCCATAGCTTGAGTCAATCGAGCTCTACTTTTGCTATAAAACGTTTCCTGGCAGATTGTTTACATGTTATCAATTTTGCCAAGGTTGTTGTGGTTGATCCGTGTATGCTATGATGTTGTTCTTGCCATGTATATCTTCTATGCCATGTCTTCTTGATGTATGTATGCTTATCTTATCATGTAATGCTCTGTAGTGAGTGCATCGAGCTCTTAAACATGCCTACTCGTTATCTGTTTTTGTCATGCCCTATTGCTGAATCTGTTAACGAAACTTGCTATGTTGACATGGGTGTTACTATATTTTCTGATCCTTTTTGTCTTATGGTCAGTAAGGGACTTTTGTTCTATGCTTTGAGTAGATTCATGCCATGCCTTGTTTTGCTATTACAAGTTCCTGTAGCATGCTGTTTTCTTGCTCTGAACATTGCTTCCTGATGTTGATTTTGCCATGTTCAGTAATTTCACTAAGTCTGTGAAGCTGATATGTTTTGCACTTTTGCCATGCTTGTTTGAACCTGTTATGATGTGATTTAGCCGTAGCTCAGTGTTCATCTTTTGTCAAGCATCTTGAGTAGATCACTGACATATGCTTTTCTGGTACGTTTGGGTGCAGTAGCTTAATTTCTTATTGCTTGCTATGTGGTATCATGCTGTTAATGGCAGATTTGTGCCATTCTTGTTTTGCTTGTCATTTGCAAACCGTGCATCCGATTCTGGTGATCTCTATATCGATTTCAACCGAAATCATCTCATCTTTCCAGCGGCATACTTGGTTTGCCAAGTTGATGCCTGGTTCATCATTTTCCTTCCGGAGCGCGCATACGCTTTGCATATCACATCTCGCATATCATGTCATGTTTTGCATCATGTTGATTGTGCATTGCACCGTGATTTATTGTGGTTCCTTTGTTTGTGTTCTTGCTTTTGGTAGAGCCGGGAGACGAGTACGTGAACGAGGAACCTGTTGAGAACGCTTACGAGGATCAAGCTTTCGACAACTCTGAGAACATTGCAGGCAAGATGACCATACCCTCGAAATCACTTCTATCTTTGCTATGCTAGTTGCTCGCTCTTTTGCTATGCCTATGCTACGATGCCTATCACTTGCTTATCATGCCACCCATATTGCCATGTCAGCCCTAACCATCTTTTCCTAGCAAACCGTTGATTGGCTATGTTACCGCTTTGCTCGGCCCTCTTATAGCGTTGCTAGTTGCGGTGAAGATAAAGTTTGTTCCTTGTTGGAACATGGAGATGTTGTTCCTGGTTGGAACATGTTTACTTGTTGGGGATATCACAATATATCTGCTATAATTAATGCATCTATATACTTGGTAAAGGGTGGAAGGCTCGGCCTTATGCAGTGTTTTGTTCCACTCTTGCCACCCTAGTTTCCGTCATACCGTGTTATGTTCCTTGATTTCGCGTTCCTTACGGTTGGGTGATTTATGGGACCCCTTGACAGTTCGCTTTGAATAAGACTCCTCCAAAGAAGGCCCAACTTTGGTTTTACCATTTGCCACCTAAGCCTTTTTCCCCGGGTTTTCGCGAGCCCGAGGGTCATCTTTATTTTAACCCCCCGACCAACGGTGCTCCTTGAGTGCTGGCCCGAACCGAGCAACTCATTGGGGCCACCACGGGAAACTCGAGGCTTGGTTTTACTCGTAGCTTGACTTATCCGGATGTGCCACGAGAACGAGATATGTGCATCTCCTATCGGGATTTGTCGGCTGTCGGGCGGCTTTGCTGGTCTTGTTTTATTGTTTGTCGAAATGTCTTGTAGTCCGGATTCCGAGATTGATCGGGTCTTCCGGTGAGAAGGAATATCCTTCGTTGACCGTGAGAGCTTATAATGGGCTAAGTTGGGACACCCTGCGGGTATTATCTTTTGAAAGCCGTGCCGCGATTTATGAGGCAGATGGGAATTTGTTAATGTCGGTTGTAGAAAACCCGAAGTTGACCTTAATTAAAATACACATCAACGCGTGTGTAACCGTGATGGTCTCTTCTCGGCGGTCCGGAAGTGAACACGGTGTTGGAGTTATGTCGGCGTGGTAGTTCAGATCACTTCTTGATCGCTACTAGCTTCACGACCGTGCTTTTCTTCTCTTCTCGCTCTCTTTTGCGATGTAGCCACCATATATGCTAGTCGCTGCTGCAGCTCCACCTCACAACTCTGTCCTTCCTATAAGCTTAAATAGTCTTGATCTCGCTGGTGTGAGATTGCTGAGTCCCGTGACTCACAGATTCTACCAAAACAGTTGCAGTGCCGACGATGCGGTCAGGTGGCGAACCGAGCTCAAGTGGGAGTTCGATGAGGAACGTGGTCGTTACTATGTTTATTTTCCGATGATCGATGAGTGGAGCCAGTTGGGACGATCGGGGATCTGTGTAGCATTTGGGGTATCTTCTTTTATTTTGGTTCCGTAGTCGGACCTTGAGTGTAATCTGAATGATGGATGCTTATTTATGTATTGTGTGAAGTGGCGACTGTAAGCCAACTATGTATCTCTTTCCCTTATGTATTACATGGGTTGTGTGAAGATTACCTCACTTGCGACATTGCTTTCAATGCGGTTATGCCTCTAAGTCGTGCTTCGACACGTGGGAGATATAGCCGCATCGAGGGCGTTACAGTTAATTTCTGCCACCTTCCCCGATGTTATCGACCAGATAGTCAACCTTGTAGAGGTTCATTCTCCCGGAATACCCCCTTATTCTTTCGTAAGTACGATGGAACCCCCGAAGAAAGGATGCCGACTTCATCTTGATGAATTGAAGCAGAAAAATGAAGACATCAATATAATGGATCAACCACTTCGAGAAGAGCAACCAAGACCGAGAAGATCCGTTAGAATTTCGTAACCAGACCTTTCCCCCCTTCTCTACCTCTTAAATCTCGGGACGAGATTTCTTGTAGTGGAGGAGAATTGTGACGCCCGGATAATTAAGCTACAGTGATCCTCTGCTAATGATGTCACGTCACCTTGATTACTCTTGCTAATCTCGCGTTAGTTCGAAACCGGTTCGAATTCGAATTCAAGATCAGGAAAACAACAAAAAATTTCAAATATCTAGACTAAATTGTTCTAGAGGTGACAAAAAATGCATAGGTAATTATAGTGGGGAAACCACACTTTTATTAAATGTTGAAATACTCTAAAATGAATGAAGCAGTAGCGAAAATATTTATTTAAATGCCTTTGGTATTTTATAAAATGCTAAACTATTTTATTTCGGAGTAAAACATTTTATGGCGGTGGGTTTTTCTGAAACATTAATTTAGGAGCTTTTGTCATATTTTACTAAACTAAAATTAATGTATAACTAGAAATAAAACAGAAAATATAAATAAAAGAAAAGAAAAGTCAAAACAAGAAAAATGTTAAAACAAAGAAAACCCCTACCTCCCCACTGGACCTCAGGCCATAATGGGCCGAGGTAGCCCGGCCACCCCCGCTCTAACCCTAGCCCTCACCTCCTGATGCCCTCGTTCCCTCCTGTGCGCCGCCACACGCACACGCATCACAGAACGCTCTGCTCGATCCCCTTCTCTCCCTCTCTCGCTTTCCCTCGTCCTCTCCCACACCTGCATGCACATATCACGCCAGGAAGAGGAGCTCCTCGTGCCATCCTCTGCTCGGCGGAGGGCCATGGCGTCGCCGCCTTCGCTACTTGGCCTCCTCCAGCAGCGCTGCAGCAACCCCCTTGCTCGAGCTCCTCCGTCGCACCTCGTGCCCGAGCTGCTCGTCCTTCGCCTCGTCCCCAGCTGCTGCTCGCCGCCAGGGCAACCGCCGGCCTCCCCGAACGCTTCCCCGATCCTGCATTGTGAGCTCCCTGTCGTCACCTTCGCTTCCTCCCTCCATCCCAGCGTCGTGGCCGTGCTCGCTCGCCGCAGACCGCGCTCACCGCGAGCGCCTGCGCCCGTCGTGGCCGTACCCCCACCCTCGCTCGCGAGCTCCGCCATTGCCGCTCGTCTGCGCGGCCGCTTCTCTGCAGCCGTCGCGGTCGTGCTCACCGCCGGCGATTTCGGCGGCCTTGGCACGAACCGTGGGCACCACCCCACTCGCCTCTCTGGGGGCATTCTAACACGCCTAGCCGCGCGCCCTCCCGACGCCGGAGTTGGCCGGACGGCCAACGCCGCCGTGCTCCAGCTAACCGCCGGCCTAACCGGCTTAATTAGGGCGCTAATCACCTTCCCCTCTTACTGTCAACCGGGCCCCGTCCCGTTAATCAACTAAAGTGCTAACTGATTTAACTAATGCCACACTGACATATGGGAGCCAACACCCTAAGTAACTTAAACAAAATCAGTTAAAAGGCCCTGTTAGATTTATTTAGTGCTAGTTAAATTTTACACCCCATGACATGTGGGTCCATTGACCCTGTTGACCAGTCAAACTTTGATTGGTCAACCTTTTGACTGCACTGTTGACTGGACCCCTGGACCCCCACCTCTCATACTAAGAGGCTTGTTACCCTCTAGGTACACATAGCATTTTTCTCCTTTAGTATTTCGAATTAAATTAAATCCAGAAATTTAGAAAATCATTTAAAACTTTGAAAAAGCATATAAAATAAACCGTATCTCGGATGAAAAAACTTTGTACATGAAAGTTGCTCAGAGCGATGAGACGAATCTGGATACGCAGCCCGTTTGTCCGCCATACATCCCTAGCATAGCGAACACGCAACTTTCCCCTCTGGTTCATCTGTCCGAATTCCCGGATGTTTCCCCCTTTGCCGGTATCACCTAGTACTGCGTTAGGGCACACCTAGCACCGCTGTTTGCTTTGTCATGCATCGTCATGCATCTGTTTGCATTGTATTCATTGTTTCTTCCCCCTCTTCTTTCTGGTAGACCCCGAGACTGCCGGCGACCCCCAGTTCGACTACGGTGTTGACGACACGTCTTCCTTGCCAGAGCAACCAGACAAGCCCCCCCCCCTTGATCACTAGATATCGCCTATTCCTTCTCTCTACTGCTTGCATTAGAGTAGTGCAGCATGTTGCGGCTTTCGGTTAATCCTATTCTGCTGCATAGCCTGTCATTGTTGCTACAGTTGTTACCCTTACTGCAATCCTAATTGCTTAGTATAGAATGCTAGTATTCCATCATTGGCCCTACACTCTTGTCCGTATGCCATGCTATACTACTGGGCCGTGATCACTTCGGCAGGTGATCATGGGCATATGCTATATACTTTATACTGTTACATTACTTGTAATACTTGTTAGGAGATGGGGCTAAAGGGCGGTGGCTCCATCCCGGTAGAGGTGGGCCTGGGTTCCCGACGGCCCCCGACTGTTACTTTGTGGCGGAGCGATAGGGCAGGTTGAGACCACCTAGGAGAGAGGTGGGCCTGGCCCTAGTCGTGTTTGCGGTTACTTCATAATAACACGCTTAACGAGATCTTGGTATTTGATCTGAGTCTGGCCACTGGCCTATACGCACTAACCAACTACGCGGGAACAGTTATGGGCACTCGGCGTCGTGGTATCCGCCGAAGCCTTCGTGACGTCAGCGATCGAGCGGCGCCGCCGATTGGTTGGATCGAACGCTGCTAGGCTAGGTCTGCTTCCGACCACCCACGCAACATGCAGGTGTGCAATGGGCGATGGGCCCAGACCCCTGCGCCATAGGATTAGACCGGCGTCTTGACCTCTCTTGTGCCTAGGTAGGGCTGCGGCGTGTTGATCTTCCGAGGCGGGCATGACCCAGAAAGTGTGTCCGACCAAATGGGATCGGCGTGTTGGGTTATGTGGTGCACCCCTGCAGGGAAGTTTATCTATTCGAATAGCCGTGATCTTCGGTAACAGGAGGACTTGGAGTTGTACCTTGACCTTATGACAACTAGAACCGGATACTTAATAAAACACACCCTTCCAAGTGCCAGATATAACTCCGTGATCGCTCTCACACATGGCAACGAGGGGAGGATCGCCAGGTAGGATTATGCTATGCGATGATACTTGGTGAACTTACCATCTACTCTCTTCTACATCTTTGCAAGATGGAGGTCGCGTAAGTGTAGTCTTGACGGGACTAGCTATCCCCTCTTATTACGGCATTCTGCAGTTCAGTCCACCGATATTGTCCCTTTACACTGATACCCATGCATATGTAGTGTAGATCCTTGCTTGCGAGTACTTTGGATGAGTATTCATGGTTGCTTTTCTCCTTCTTTTCCCTTTCCATTCTACCCGGTTGTCGCAACCGATCTCGGAGCCTGTGAGCTTGACGCCACCGTCAACCGACTCCTACTACACCGGAGGTGCCTACTACTACGCAGCGGGCGGCGGCGACGACCGGGGAGTAGCTTAGGAGGATCGAGCGGAGGCATGCGCCTCTTTCGATCTATATCACAGTTTGTGCTAGCCATCTTATGGCAACTTGTTTAACTTATGTCTGTACTTAGATATTGTTGCTTCCGCTGACTCGTCTATGATCGAGCACTTGTATTCGAGCCCTCGAGGCCCCTGGCTTGTATTATGATGCTTGTATGACTTATTTTATTTTTAGAGTTGTGTTGTGATATCTTTCCGTGAGTCCCTGATCTTAATCGTACATGTTTGCGTGTATGATTAGTGTACGGTTGAATCGGTGGCATCACAGCCAGATAATGGGGGCCCCAAAGCCTAGGCTCTGGGCCGTCGCCCCTCTCGCCATAGACCAGGGCCGGCCCTGGGCGCGTGCTTTATTGAGCCTTGAGGGCAAATATATAGAGTACAATTCAAAATGCCTCTTAGAGATAAGGTAGAAATCGTATAGGAAAGAATAGAATCAATCTTAACAAATCCTAACCTACCACAATCTATACTTTATCAGTAATCACATTGGAGATCCATAAACTTACCATATGAATTCAATTTACTCCACAAACAATACTACAAACGGTGCTGCTAAATTTTAGCCGGCTGAGAGCGTCTGCTCGTTACTCGCTTCCAAATTCATGTTGAGAGTAGGTTTCTATCATTTTGGCCTATTAATGCGTGTGTAGCCCGATTCTCTTTTTTTTTTTCTTTTGGTTGTTTGGGCTCCTTTTTTGTTCGTAGGCCAAGGGCTTTGCGCGATGAGATGAGGTGTAAGGGCTATTTTCTGTGTCTCTCCAGTGACTTGTTTCTTTTCTCCAATTTTGCATTTTTTTGTGGTGCAGCATGTGAACTTGACATTTTTTCTCTTTTCCTGCGTTGTTTATGCTTTAGGGGAGACAAAAACATTGTCCATATATTTCCCTGGTTGTTATGTTTTTCTTTTCTCATTTGTTATTTTCTGAAGGATCTTTTGTAAATACATGCATAATATTAATATTTATGAACATTTTTCGTATACATATTTTTCTTCTTCTGTACATGTTTTATAAATAATAGAAAACTTTTCAATATTTCATGAAAATTTATGTAATTTCTCTTGCGCTAACTATTTGGATCACGTCGGAACCTATATAGAAGACGTGCGGTGTTCCTGAGATCCCCGGTCGGTGAAAAAAAGAAGGAAAAACTACCCCCCGCGCCCCTAACCTAACCTCCCCCGATCCCATCTGGCCCCTCCCCCGAACTGCATCGCGCCACCGCCGCCTCCCTCCCCGCCCCGCACCACCACCGGGCCCCAGCCACCTCCCGTGCCGTCGCCTGGCCCCGGCCAGCTCCCGCGCCGCCGCCGCCGCCCCCCCACCGCCGCCGACTTCACCAGGAAGCCGAGCCGGTGCAGTGGCCACCACCTCCACCCGCCGGTGCAGCCATCGGTCCCCGCCACGCACACCACCGAGCCCCAGCTCCAACGGCCCCGCCGACTCCTGGATCCACTGGTACCGGCGCCGTCGCCCCAACCTCCTTCTTCCACGGTCGCTCGCGCGTGGTGGCCTCCTTCCCCGACCACCCCACCGCCGCGCCCCGCCGACTCACATCGTCGCCGGCCTTCCTCCCCTGCTTCCACCGCAGAGGTGGCCTCTGTCTGCCGTCAACCGCCACCGCGACCTGCCCCAGGGCGCCCCCGCGACCTTCCCGTGGCGCCCCCGCGATCTGCCCCTGGCGCCGCCGTCGCTCCATCATGCGTGCGCGTGGTCAGGCCACCTGTAGCGCGAGCCCCCGGCCAAATCCCACTCGCCGCAGCCGGCCATCCCACGCGCATCCCACGCTGCGTCCCCTGCATGTTGCTGTCCAGCTAAAGTCGCTGCCCTCCAGAGGACATTGCTCCGCCTGCTGCTTCAGCAGTCCAAGTGCCACACTTGTGTCCGTGTGACTTCCTCCGCCCGTGCTCCTTCGTGCTGGAGCTTGTGCGGGCAGTGGTGCACGCATCTGAAGATTGGGCTGACGAGACGTGAGGCACTCTCCTGGTGCTCTTTTGCACCTACACCTGCCCCCATAGATACCATTATCTTGTTCTCTTGTTTTTCGGAATTGAAGTTCAGACATAACAGAGGAAGAAAAGTTTAGAGAGTTTTTGCATATAAAATTCAGAAAAATGCTATTCAGATAGTGGTGCACTTTTTTCATTATAAATGTACATTCATGTTTATGCTAGTTCATGCAAGCTCGTACTCTCTTTTTCTCTCACTTTGTTAAGGTTCTGGATTTGAAAACTATGTGCATGTTGACGAGAAGCAACAATCTGTGCGAAGAAGTACAAATATAATGACAGCGCAGGTTCATGTATTACCAAGAGGGCGAGAGGAGGCCGAGCTTTTGCACCACAGCCAACGCGACCTCCCGTCCGGCGACTCCCTGGGCCAGAAGCATGCACATCCTCGTCCGCCTTGTATGCCGCCCAACAGACAAGATTCGGAGTGCTCCATGCGACTCGCTGCAATACGGATTGGGGTGGAGGCACTGTCCAAGTAAGAACATTGTTGTAAACTAATCTATCTTGTGGCTCTTGCAGGGAAAGATTTCAGATGTTGATATTCAGAAAATACACTCTCCAAACTCCAAAGACACCCAAGAAATGGTTCAAGAGGCAGATAAAAAATGGTTACCCGTTTTCTCTCTTTCTGCTGTGAATGGAAGAGCTTCATTTTTCTGAACCTTGCCGCTGCATCTTGTTGTCCCGTTTTGCCTGTCTGCCACTCTATGCCTTACACGGCGCACTGATGTCTAGTATGTACATTTATTCTGATCTCTTGCAGCAGTCCAATGTATATTAGAGAAGAAAGAAGAAAAACTATAGTAGATTGCAGATGTTGTCTTTGTGATTGTTGCAGGCCTACAACAGTTTAGCTTGTGGGTTCAGTGAAAACAAATTGTTCCCAGTTTACATGAATCTTGTAGAACTGAAAAGTTGTGTATGCACTATGGCACTTTACTGATCATGCGAAAGGGAACTCCTATGTGTTCATATGTGGCACAAACTGAGAATTGTAAGCACCTTCTGAGTTGTGCTTGCGTGTGTGTCTTGTGGCTATTACACTGAATTAAAAAAACTATTTCTTTGTAATGTTTGTTTTCCATATTGGTTTTATAGTGTTAGTCTTTTGTGTTCATGGAGTAAAAAATTGGAAGTTCAATTTTGAGAGAGCAGCAAGTTCAACCAATATGGAAACACTAAGAAAAAACATTGAATACAATATTTTTTAGTGAGGTTCAAATTGGAAAGACATGATAAAAAAAGTATTCTATGTTTAAAATAAAAAGTATCATGTGCTGGATGGTTTCCCCAACTAGTTGCTCTCTCACACACATTATGTTGCTGCTTTCCTTCTCCTTCATGAAATTGTTACAAAAAATAGAGCATAGAAGTTCAAAACTAAAAGCAAAAAAGTGAGCATTTCTTGAGACAAAAAAATGTGGATGCGAAGTTCTTATTCTCTACCGTGGATAGTTCAAAATGTTCGCTCATGGCAAAACACACACATTGGGTATCCAAAACTAAAGAGGCGAACCAAAAAAATGAAGTTCAAATTTTAAAAATAGAGAAGTCTGAAGTGTATTAAAGAAATAAAAACAAATTTTCTCCATTTCTCAAAAATAATATAAAAAGTTCATGTTTAAATAGTAGAGCAATTGGAAGTTTACTAAACCACTCCTAGCAAAAGTAAAAACTAAGAAGTTCAATTTTAAATAATAGAATAGTTCGATGTATATTAGAAACTCAGATTTTTCTCATTATTACAAGAATGGAACCATTAATTTCAAACTAAAACAACGGACTAGTTCAAATGTATATAAAAAACTCAGATTTTCCTCCTTACTAAAGAATAAAACAACAGAAGTTCAGATTATAAATACAGTGGTTTGATTTTTTTTTTTGCAAAACTTGGATTTCTCCCGTTACTAAAGAATAAACCAAGAAGTTCAATTTAAAATAACTGAGTAGTTCAAAATTTATATACCAAGAAGAAAACAAGTGTCACATAGGATAATGTTAACTCTAGAAGTTCAAATTTAATAAATTGGAGAGTTTGAAGAAATTGTTATGGGTGTAAAAAAAATTAGAATTTTTTCGTTACTATACGAAATAGAGAGAAGTCCAAATTGATAATAACGAGAAGTTCATGTACTGCATGGTGCGCGTTTTCGTATGAGAAAAAAAGAATAAAAAAGGCAAAGTCCAAAAAAATTGTTACTAGAAGTTCAAGTGCTCGGCCCGATAAAGTTCAAAAATTCTTGTGAGAGAGGTTGAACAAAAATATGTGACAGAAATTCAAGGTGAAAACAACATGAAGTTCAACTACTACAAGGAATGCGTTTCAGGTAGGAATATAAGAATATAAAACAAAAAGCTTAAAATATGGTTGTTGCAAGAAGTTCACGTGCTACTCCCGGTGAAGTTCAATATCTCAAGTGCGAGATGTCCGACCTTCAATTACATTTAAAAACAGGTAAAAATGATGTTGTTTTTGCCATTTTTAATACTGCTCGCAAACTACAAAAAATTGTAACGTCTGTGTACATGAAAAAGATGCTCCTATTCATAAGCTTCTCAACGGTATATTATATGCTATATTCCGATGAATGGTTTGAAAGTTCAATGTATACCATTAAAAACACATTTTTACGCATTAAAAAAAAATTTCAAACCATCGCGAGTATAAAAACTGATCAACACAAAAAAGTTGCGTGTTTTCAACAACTTTCTATCAGTATATCATTTGCTCAATTCCGGTAAGTGGTTTGTGAGTTATGGGCAAAAAAACAGCACGTAAAAAACAGAGTGAAGTTCAAACAGACATGCCCGAGAAGTGCAACTACTTCACGCAGTGCATTTCCATTCGCGATGAAGACAGAAATCATGATATCGTCATTTTCTAATTTACTACAAAATCGCAGGAATATCATTTGTGTAAGTTCAAGTCCTCGGTCATAGAAAGTTAAAAAAATTATTGCTGATAGAGATTTGTACAAAAGGGATATATTTTGTGTAACACTAACGAATGGATGAGAAAATTACAAACGAAAATACGTCACAGAAGTTCAACGTGAAAACAGCAGAAAGTTCAACTACTATGCTAAATGAATTTCAGATGAAAAACTTTTAAAATCTTCGCGAGTATGAAAAAATGATCAAAACGGAAAATTTTCGTGTTTACATCAGCTTTCCATCGGTATATCACTTGCTCAATTATGGTGAGTGGATGGAGAGCTACAAGCAGTGGATGGAGATCTACGAGCAAAAAAAAGCACGTGAAAAACAGAGTAAAGTTCAAGTAGACATGCCGAGAAGTTCAGGTTCTTCACGTGGTGCATTTTCGAAGGATCTGTTTCACGATAAAGGCAGAACAAATGATCTCGCCATTTTCAAAATTACTTGCAAACGACTGGGAACCATAGAAAACCATCAACATGAAAAAGTTCTGCATTTTCCTTAGCTTTTAGACGGTATATTATTTGCCCCATTCCGTTAAAGTTTGTAGAAATTACAGCGAAAATACATTTTTAGCCATTTTGAAAATTGACATAAAACAGTAAGGAATTCGGAGAAACAATATAAAACAAAAAGTTTCGCATTTCCTCAAGCTTTCCAACACCATATCATTTGCTGCATTCGGATATACGGTTAAAAAAATAGATCGAAAATACGAACTCGGTGGAACTTGTACCGTTTTCTAAACTACTCTTAAACCATTTAAAATTAGAAAAAACTTTGTAAATGAAAAACTAGCGCATTTTCATAAGCTTTCCAACGCCATATCATTTGCCTCAATTGGTTTAGCCGTTTAGAAATAACATAAAAAATACGAAATCGGCTGTTTGGTTTGTGAAATTTTACGATTTTCTAAATTACTCTTTAACCGTAGGGAATTAGAGAAAACTTTCAACATGTACAAGGAGCGGTTTTGCAGCAGCTTTCCAACGCTATATTATTTGCCTCATTCCGATAAACGGTTTAGAAATGCGATTGAAAATACGATTCGCGTTTTTGTATGAAGAAAAAACGGTTTTCAAAACTGCTCTTAAACCGCTTACATTTTCGCAAAAAATTAACTTCGGACTGAATACTGGTGTCCATAGCTTTCCAACAGTATATCGCAAGCCCCATTTGGGCAATGTTGGCGGAAGTTCAACCTAGCACTGGGAGAAGTTCAGGTCGAACAACTCAAGCAGTAAAATTGCAAAAAACACAATTTCATCTCGACCCGAGAGCAAAATTCGCCAACGAGCGAGATTCCTATTTAAAACCAGTATTTAGTTGCTAAAAAACGTTTCTAGATTACACTAACATCATATAGAACACGACTAACCAGAATAATTCACGGGGGAAGCCACGGTTGCGAAGATAGCCGAAGGTCGGGTTCAATGAGAGGGAAGTTCAAGCGCGTTACTCAGGCGATTCAGTTGTGATCGAATATTATTACGATCCCGTGACGAATAGTGTTTATGTATGTATGTATGTATATATATATATATATATATATATATATATATATATATATATATATATATATATATATATATATATATATATATATATATATATATATATATATATACGAGGCTCAGATAATACATCAATAATTCCACCAATTCCCTCTCTATCCCTTCAACATGGTATCAACCTAACATCAATCCAAAACCCTAGCCACCATTGTCACTTCAGATCACCTCGCCTACAGGCGTCGACCTCCATGATTGCCACAGGGCCATGCCACTGTATGTAGGGTTCGTCCGCCGGTGACCAATTGCCCTAGAGAGTCTTTTTTCTCGATCTGTTGATTGAAGTTTTTTCTCTCTCGATCAGTTTGTCGGTGTTCTTTTTTGGTTCTCCAATCTAGATCAATTTGCGTCGCCCACTGTCAGTGGATCCTTTACGCGACTATACCGACATCTTCATCATCTCCGGCTATACGGGCTGGCGTGGCTCGCGGCGCTATAGGGGACACCCGCCTGCGCTTCTTCCCAGCCTCGCCATATGCATGCTGTTCTACGTCGGCTGTCGTCGCCCCTATTATAATAGGGAAACCTCCACTTCACCTCCACCGGGATCTACCAGCCCCAACTCCCAGGCCTCACACATGGGGGCATGCTCTGTTGGTGGCTTGGGTCGTCCAGCGCTGACTCGTCCCCCATGTGCTGCTCGCAGTCCACGAAGGCCAAGCAGCAGGAGGGCCATCATGCCATATGGTGACCAAATCGATCTGCACAGAGACCTTCACGTGGCATCCCTCATCAATGTATGCTTAGGGCATTTCCAATGGCGACCCATAAATTTCCTCCCGCATCCGTCAACAGACAGAGGGGACCAGTCCGCAGACATGGATGAGGGATGCAGCCATCTAACCGTAGCCACATATATTCAAAACATCTGACTAAATGAACTTACGAAAATCACTAAGCAAGCACGTGGTCCACACCACCGTCCCGAGGTTGTTCCTGCGATTACGCCGACCCGCGCGCTGTCGCTGTGTCGCCCCTTCGGGCCGTAGTGTCGCGGCTCACGGTCCACCACCACCCCAAGGTCGTCCGCTCCAGGCCGTCCTTGTGGCTGCACCGACCCTCGCGTTGCCGTTGCGTCGCCCATCAGGCTGTAGTGAGCGTGGCACGAGGTCCTGCCACTGCCCTGAGGTCTTCCCCGCCGTGGCCCCGTCTCGCACGCTGCTGCTGCGTCGCTCCTTCGGGCCGTAGCTCCGCGGCACGCAGTCCACTCTGCCGTCCCCGCGTGTCGACTTCTACGTGGTATACGCCCACGCCGCCACCCTAGACGCGGTAACGCCAACGTCCGCGCACAGTCTTTGTCGCGTGATACGTCTCCAACGTATCTATAATTTTAGATTGTTCCATGCTGTTATATTATCATTCTTGGATGTTTTACAATCATTTTATAGCAACTTTATATCATTTTTTGAGATTAACTGATTGACATAGTGCCCAGTGCCAGTTGCTATTTTTTGCTTGCTTTTTACTTCGCAGAAAATCAATACCAAATAGAGTCCAAACATGGCGAAACTTTTTGGACCAGAAGACACACGATGGACCAAGGAAGTACCAGAGGGGGGCTTCGAGGGGAGCACAACCCACCTGGTGGGTTGTGCCCATCTCAGCCGCCTCCCGCACCGCCTCTTTGTTCTATAAATACCCCAAAAATCCAAAAACCCTAGGGGAGTCGACGAAACACAATTCCAGCCGCCGCAAGTTCCAGAAATCGTAGATCTAATTTAGACACCATCACGGAGGGGTTCATCATCCTCATTGGTGCCTCTCCGATGATGCGTGAGTAGTTCATTGTAGACCTATGGGTCCATAGTTAGTAGCTAGCTGGATTCTTCTCTCTCTTTTGATTCTTAATACAATGGTATCTTGGAGATCTATTTTATGTAACTCTTTTTGCTGTGTGTTTGTTGTGATCCGATGAACTTTGAGTCTATGATCAGATCTATTTTATCCATGAAAGTTATTTGAGTTTTGATCTCTTATATGCATGATTTCTTATAGCCTCGTATTTCTTCTTCAAATCTTTGGTTTAGTTAGGCCGACTAGATCGATTTTTCTTGCCATGGGAAGAGGTGCTTTGTGATGGGTTCGATCTTACGGTGCTCAATCCTAGTGACAGAAGGGGACATGACACGTATGTATTGTTGCTATTAAGGATAACAAGATGGGGTCTATTCCTAGATGAATAAATCTTGTCTACATAATGTCATCGTTCTTATTGTATTACTCCGTTTCTCCATGAATTTAATACACTAAATGCATGCTGAATAGCGGTCGATGTGTGCAATAATAGTAGTAGATGCAGGCAGGAGTTGATCTACTAATCTTGGATGTGATGCCTATATAATGATCATTGACTGGATATCATCATAATTATTTGAAGTTCTATCAATTGCCCAACAGTAATTTGTTTACCCACCGCATGCTATTTTTCTTGAGAGAAGCCACTAGTGAAATCTACGGCCCCGGGTTCTCTTCTTTATCATATTTGCCTTCGAGATATATTTTGATTTGCTTTTATATTCAGATCTATTAATCCAAAAACCCAAAAATACCTTGCTGAATTTTTTTATTATTTATTTTATTTCCCGTTTCCGCGAGATCTATTTATCCAATCTACTACAAATTTATCTATCTTTATACCCGGGAGGGATTGACAACCCCTATTACACGTCGGGTTGCAAGTATTTTTTCTGTGTGTGCAGGTACCGTTTACATAGTGTTGCGTGGTTCTCCTACTGGTTCGATAACCTTGGTCTCATCACTGAGGGAAATACCTACCGTAATTGTGCTGCATCATCCCTTCCTCTTTGGGGAAATACCACGTAGTTCAAGCCGCATCAAAAGGAATTTTTGGCACCGTTGTTAGGGAGACATCATCAACATCTATCAGGTTCCATCAAGAAAATAATCACAAATCTCATCTCCTTGTAAGTTGCATTATTTTCCATTTGCCTCTCGTTTTCATCTCCACCACTTAACAAAAAATTGCTGTTTTATTCGCCCTCTTTTTCGTTCGCTATTTTCTCGTTAGATCTGTTTTTGTGTGCAATCTTGTTTGCGTAGTCACGATGACTCAAGAGAACACCAAGTTGTGTGACTTTTCAAATACCGATAATAATGATTTTATTAGCACTCTGATTGCTCCTCCCGCCACTAGTGCGGAATCTTGTGATATTAATGCTGCTTTGTTGAATCTTGTTATGAAATATCAGTTTTCCGGCACTCCTAATGAGGATGCCGCGTCCCATCTTAACACATTTGTGGAATTATGCGATATGCAAAAGAAAAAAGATGTGGACAATGATATTGTGAAGTTGAAATTATTCCCGTTTTCTTTGTGAGATTGTGCAAAATTTTGGTTTTCTTCTTTGCCTCGCAATAGTATCGATTCTTGGGATAATTGTAAAGATGCTTTTATTACTAAGTATTTTTCGCCTGCAAAAATTATTTCCCTTAGGACTCAAATCATGAATTTTAAGCAACCTGAGCATGAACATGTTGCACAATCTTGGGAAAGAATGAAATTGATGCTAAGAAATTGTCCTACTCATGGTTTAAATCTTTAGATTATCATACAAAAATTTATGCGGGATTGAATTTTGTTTCTAGAAATCTTTTAGATTCCGCCGAGGGTGGTACTTTTATGGAAATTACTTTGGGTGAAGCTACTAAATTGTTTGATAATATTATGGCAAATTATTCACAATGGCATACCGAAAGAGCTCCTACTAGTAAAAGGTTAATTCAATTGAAGAAATAAATTCTTTGAGTGAAAAAGTTGATGCTCTTATGAAGTTGGTTTCTCATAAAAGTGCTCCTATTGATCTTAATGATGTGCCTTTGTCTACTTTGATTGAGCAAAATTTTGATTCCGTAGATGTGAATTTTGTCTCCCGAAACAATTTCAATAACAATGCTTATAGAGGTAATTGTAATCCTAGGCCTTTTCCGGGAAATTCCTCTAATAATTATGGTAACTCCTATGGTAATCCTTCTTATAATAATAATAGGAACACCTCTGATCTTGAGAGTAATATTAAAGAATTTATTAATGCTCAAAAGAATTTTAATACTACGATAGAAGAAAAGTTGAATAAGATTGAGGATATGTCTAGAAGCATTAATAGAATTTCTCATGATGTAGAAAATCTCAAGTTGAAATTTTTTGTGCCTAAGGTTGAGCAATCAACAAAAGCTTTATATGTTTCTATGAATGAAAGTAAGAAAAGAACCGCTATGCTTAGAGCTAAAAGAGAATTTTTAGAAAAGGCGTTTTCTAGTGATTGCTTTCATAAAAATGACTAAGATCTTAAAACGATTGGTGTTTCTTCTATTGATTATTTGTTTAGTAAAATTAAAATTGATGATAAACGGACTGAAGAAGAGTCAACTTTAGTTAGAAGGCGTCCCGATAATTTGGAGGGTGAAAATCTTGTTGAAAAAATTGATAAAAGTGGGTTTGGAGAGGTCAAAACTTTAACTAGTGATGTGCCCACTCTTTTGGTTTACAAAGACTTTAATTATGGTGATTGCTCTTTGATTGATTGTATTTTTGTTGCAATCCATGATAAAATCACCCCATGCTTATGAACAAAATAAAGCTTTTACTAAACATATCATCGATGCTATGATGAAAGCTTTGGAAGAAAAGTTGGAATTATAGATTTCAATACCTACAAAATTACATGATGAATGGGAACCTACTATCAAAGTAAAGATAAAAAATTAGGGAAAATTTTGTTTTTGCCACTCTAGATTTTGCCAATTTTGCTTATGCCACTATAAATTGATATATCACTTTTACCACTCTTAGCTTTTGACAATGTATCACAAATGCCACTCTGTTACACTTCCGTGAGTTGACCGTTTCTTCTACCCAGTTGACCAGGAAAAAACCTATCAGTTTTTGTAAAAATGACATAAGTTGCCCCTAGTGACTTGTGGGTCCACTTTGGAAGTGACCCGGGCCCTAATATATACACATACTCGTCCTGAGCTGACCTATCAGCAACACACACCCGCACCTGGTCACCGCCGCCAAAATCCAGCCACCACGTCGCCATCTCCGGTCGTCGTCCCCGCATGCCATCGCAGCCAGCCACCTCCACCGGAGGCGCGGCGCTCCGCCCCTGCTGGCCGGCGCGGCTCCTGCCACAACTGTCGCCTGGTCGAGCGCGATTCCTGGGCGCCGGTTGCGCTCCTCATGGAGGAGCCCCGCCGGCGAGGCCTACCTCCTCGCACCGTGCCGCTCTCATCGTGCCCAAATGACGGCAACGACCCACCTCACCTACCTCCTCTCGTCCCGGATGGAGACGCAACCCCTGCTCACCCAGGATCTAGGAGCCCATGGGCCTGCGCGCCTCTATCTTGTCTCCAACGCTGCCTGTGCGCCTCCAGAGCTCCGCCTCATCACAACATCGACTGCGTGGGCAAGCCTCCTCGTCCATCTCCTGCCGCTCTTCTCCATGGCTGCGACGTACTCTCATGCGTCCATGCCGTTGCCTCCAATCAGTGCTTCCATCCATCCTAGATGCGGGAGTGGAGCTAGATGCATCTCCAATTAGCGCTCCCATGTCCTATATGCATCTCCAGCGCTCCCTACTTTATCTACATATGGTGAATCGGAGATGCATGCTATGTGTTGGGCTTAGTGCGTGCTTGATCCTTGATGTTGATTTGTGTTCAATTCGGCTGAATTGGTGAGATGGAGATGCTTATCAGCATATATGTATGTGTTGTACCTTGCGTGCCTGATGATGTGTGTGAAAGTGTAGTGAATCAGAGATGTATTAACATATGGATGCGTGGCTGCTTTATTTGTTTGCAATTTTCTTTTCTTATTAGCAGATGAACTCAGCCGAACCAATGGTCTGTTGTTTTTGTCAGATATCAGTAAAATTCCAAATTATGAAAACTGGAGTGGCAAAAGCAAAACAAAAAACCAAGGGCAATATGGTCTTTTACCTACTCCGTTTGGTCAAAACGTGCCTAAACCTGACAGAGTGGCATTTGCGATACTTAGTGAAAACTAAGAGTGGCAAAAGTGAGATGTCAAATTTTAGAGTGGCATAAGAAAAATTGGCAAAATCTAGAGTGGCAAAAACAAAATTTCCCCAAAAACTTATAGTGTTTTGCTTTATGCGATTTGGGTGCTAGTGTTTCTACAATTCTGAAATCTTTATGTGATGTGCTTGGTCTTACCGATATTGAAGAGTGTTCTTTAAATTTGCACTTAGCGGATCCTACTATTAAAAATCTTATGGAAAGAATTAATGATGTTCTTATTCTTGCAAATAGGAATTATGTGCCCATAGATTTTATTGTTCTTGATATTGGTTCCAATCCGTCTTGTCCAATTATACTTGGTAGACCGTTTTTACGTACCATTGGTGCCGTGATTGATATGAAAGAAGGCAATATTAAATTTCAATTTCCACTGAGAAAGGGAATGGAACATTTCCCTAGAACAAGAATTAAGCCACCATATGAATCAATCATGAGGGCATCTTACGGATCTAGGAATAAAGATGACAACACTTAGATCTATGCATTGTGCCTAGCTAGGGGCATAAAACGATAGCGCTTGCTGGGAGGCAACCCAATGAATAAAATTTATTTTTGTCTTTTTCTTTCTGTTCTTGAGTGTTTGAAAAATTATGCTACTATTATGATTGTGTTTTTGTGTTTCAGTTAGTGTTTGTGCCAAGCAAAGCCTTTGGGATCATGTTGGGTGATAGTTGATTTGATCTTGTTGAAAAACAGAAAATTTTGCGTCCAGTAAAATAATTTTGAAAAATCAAAGAAGCGCGATAGAATCCTGATTTTTGTCATTGCACGAGAGTACGACAAAGGTATTAGGGATGCCTAGTCTCGAAATGAAAAATGAATTTACTTTATGTTGTCAAATAATAAATTCCTTGGAAAGTGTTGGTTTGGACGGCACCCGTGGATACGGTTAGCCGTGGAATGTGAAAGTATGGTGCAAAATGGAATAAAATTTATTTTCTGTTTGGGAGCCTATGATATATCTAGCATGCAAAGTATTGGGAACTAATCGATCATTTTCGTTGACAGGAAAGGCATGCCACCCAAAATATTTTCTCTATCTTTTTTGCTTTGAGCTCTGGCACCTCTACAAATCCCTACTCCCCTCTGCGAAGGGCCTTTCTATTTACTTTATGCAATTTTTTTATTTGAGTCTCCATCTTCTCTTATAAAGCACCAACTAAGGGGCACTATGATCGTACTTGAGCATTGGGTGTATCTAATATGCAAGTGTGTTTCTTGAATGGATCAATGATTGAGCATCATGGGCTAGGGATAACTTGCTTTAGTATGCAAGTGTGTTTCTTGAATGGATCAATGATTGAGCATCATGGGCTAGGGATAACTTGCTTTAGTGTTGATATTTTGAAAGACATGGTTGCTTGTTGATATGCTTGAGTATTGAAATCTTCATGTCAAAACTAGACTATTGCTTTGAATCATATAAAAGTCCAAATGTCCATGCTACAAAAGAAAAGAATATGTGATAAACATGATAGGCAACATTCCACATCAAAAATTCTGTTTTTATCATTTACCTACTCGAGGATGAGCAGGAATTAAGCTTGGGGATGTTGATACGTCTGCAACGTATCTATAATTTTTTATTTGTCCACGCTGTTATATTATCATTATTGGATGTTTTACAATCATTTTATAGCAACTTTATATCATTTCTGGGACTAACTTATTGACATAGTGCCCAGTGCCAATTGCTGTTTTTTGCTTGCTTTTTACTTCACAGAAAGTCAATACCAAACGGAGTCCAAACACAGCAAAATTTTTTGGAGAATTTTTTTGGAGCAGAAGACACACGATGGGCCAAGGAAGTACCAAAGGGGGGCTCCAAGGGGAGCACAACCCACCTGGGCGCGTCTGGGGGCCCAGGCGCGCCCTCATGGGTTGCGCCCACCTAGGACGCCTCCCGCACCGCCTCTTTGCTCTATAAATACCCCAAAAATCCAAAAACCCTAGGGGAGTCGATGAAACACAATACCAGCCGCCGCAAGTTCCAGAAACCACAGATCCAATCTAGACACCATCACGAAGGGGTTCATCATCCTTATTTGTGCCTCTCCTATGATGCGTGAGTAGTTCATTGTAGACCTACGGGTCCGTAGTTAGTAGCTAGATGGCTTCTTCTCTCTCTTTTGATTCTCAATACAATGGTCTCTTGGAGATCTATTTGATGTAACTCTTTTTGCGGTGTGTTTGTTGGGATCTGATGAACTTTGAGTTTATGATCAGATCTGTTTTATACATGAAAGTTATTTGATCTTTGATCTCTTATATGCATGATTGCTTAGAGCCTTGTATTTCTTCTCCGAATCTTTGGTTTAGTTAGGCCGACTAGATTGGTTTTTTCTTGCCATGAGAAGAGGTGCTTTGTGATGGGTTTGATCTTAAGGTGCTCAATCCCAGTGACAGAAGGGGACATGACATGTATGTATCGTTGCTATTAAGGATAACAAGATGGGGTCTATTCTTACATGAATAGATCTTGTCTACATCATGTCATCGTTCTTATTGCATTACTTCGTTTCTCCATGAACTTAATACACTAGATGCATGCTGGATAGTTGTTGATGTATGGAGTAATAGGTGTAGATACAGGCAGGAGTCGGTCTACTAATCTTGGACGTGATGCCTATATAATGATCATTGCATGATATCGTCATAATTATTTGAAGTTCTATCAATTGCCCAACAGTAATTGTTTACCCACCATATGCTATTTTTCTCGAGAGAAGCCACTAGTGAAATCTACGCCCCGGGGTATCTTCTTTATCATATTTGCCTTCCAGATCTATTTTTATTTGCTTTTATTTTCAGATCTATTAATCCAAAATCCCAAAAATACCTTGCTGTATTTTTTATTTATTTTATTTCGCCTTTCCGTGAGATCTATTTATCCAATCTACTACAAATTTCTCTATCTTTTTACCTGGGAGGGACTGACGACCCCTCTTACACGTCGGGTTGCAAGTATTTGTTCTTTGTGTGCAGGTACCGTTTATAGTGTTGCATGGTTATCCTACTGGTTCAATAACCTTGGTCTCATCACTGAGGGAAATACCTACCATAGCTATGCTGCATCATCCCTTCCTCCTTGGGGAAATACCGATGTAGTTCAAGCCGCATCGTCGCGCTGTTGAGTTGTTGACCTACTTCGAGCACTACCGCCGTGCTCTAACCTGGCCGCCGCCGACGGTACCCCATGTAGCCGTCGCCACCATCCACCTCTTTGTCTTTGTCCAGCACAGATGTCACTTGAAACTGCGTCGGTATTTCCCCAAAGAGGAAGGGATGATGTAGTATAGCTACGGTAGGTATTTCCCTCAGTTGTGTAACCAAGGTATCAATCGAATAGGAGAACCAAGCAACACTATGTAAACGGTACCTGCACACAACCCGACGCGTAAGAGGGGTTGCCAATCCCTCCTCGGGTAAAAGATAGATTGGTTTGTATGATTTTGGATAAATAGATCTCGCAATAACACAAAATAAAATAAGTAACAAAAAAGTGCAACAACGTATTTTTGGGTTTTTAGAATAATAGATCTGAAAACAAAAGCAAATAAAAATAGATCTCAAAGCAAATATGATGAATAATAGACCCGGGGGCCGTAGATTTCACTAGTGGCTTCTCTCAAGAAATAGCACACGGTGGGTAAACAAATTACTGTTAGGCAATTGATAGAACCTCAAATAATTATGACGATATCCATGCAATGATCAATATATAGGCATCACGTCCAAGATTAGTAGACCGACTCCTGCCTGCATCTACTACTATTACTCCACACATCGACCGCTATCCAACATGCATCTAGTGTATTAAGTTCATGGAGAAACGAAGTAATGCAATAAGACCGATGACATGATCTAGACAAGATCTATTGATATAGGAATAGACCCCATCTTGTTATCTGATAACCCACAAGTATATGGGTTCAATTGTAGCCCCTTTCGATAAGTAAGAGTGTCGAACCCAACGAGGAGCTAAAGGTAGAACAAATATTCCCTCAAGTTCTATCGACCACCGATACAACTCTACGCACGCGTAATGTTCACTTTACCTAGAACAAGTATGAAACAAGAAATACTTTGTATGTGTGATAGGTGATGTTTGCTTGAACTACGTCGGTATTTCCCCAAAGAGGAAGGGATGATGCAGCACAACAACGGTAGGTATTTCCCTCAGTGATGAGATCAAGGTTATCGAACCAGTAGGAGAACCACGTAAACGGCTCTTGCACACAAAGATCAAATACTTGCAACCCGACGTAAGAGGGGTTGTCAATCCCTCACGGGTAAAAACATAGGTAAAATTGTAGTAGATTGGATAAATAGATCTCGCGGGAACGCGAAATAAAATAAATAAATAAAATTGCAACAAGGTATTTTTGGGTTTTTGGATTAATAGATCTGAAAATAAAAGCAAATAAAAATAGATCGCGAAGGCAAATATAATAAAGAAGAGACCCGAGGGCCGTAGATTTCACTAGTGGCTTCTCTCGAGAAAAATAGCGTACAGTGGGTAAACAAATTACTATTGGGCAATTGATAGAACTTCAAATAATCATGACGATATCCAGACAATGATTATTATATAGGCATCACGTCCAAGATTAGTAGACCGACTCCTGCCTGCATCTACTACTATTACTCCACACATCGACCGCTATCCAACATGCATCTAGTGTATTAAGTTCATGGAGAAATGGAGTAATGCAATAAGAACGCTGACATGATGTAGAAAAGATCTATTTATGTAGAAATAGATCCCATCTTGTTATCCTTAATAGCAACGATACATACATGTCGGTTCCCCTTCTGTCACTAGGATCAAGCACCGTAAGATCGAACCCATCACAAAGCACCTCTTCCCATTGCAAGATAAATAGATCAAGTTGGCCAAACAAAACCCAAATATTAGAGAAGAAATATGAGGCTATAAGTAATCATGCATATAAGAGATCAAAGAAGACTCAAATAACTTTTATGGATAAAAACATAGATTTTATCATAAACTCAAAGTTCATCGGATCCCAACAAACACACCGCAAAAAATAGTTATATCATATGGATCTCCAAGAGACCATTGTATTGAGATTCAAAATAGAGAGAGAGGAAGCCATCTAGCTACTAACTACAGACCCGTAGGTCTACATTGAACTACTCACGCATCATCGGAGAGGCACCAATGAGGATGATGAACCCCTCCATGATGGTGTCTAGATTGGATCTGGTGGTTCTGGAACTTGTGGAGGCTGGAATTGATTTTCGTCGACTCCCCTAGGGTTTCTGGAATATTGGGGTATTTATAGAGAAAAGAGGCAGTGCGGGAGGCCACCGAGGTGGGCACAACCCACCTGGGCGCACCTGTGCCCCCAGGCATGCCCTGGTGGGTTGTGCTCCCCTCGGAGCACCCCTCTGGCACTTTTTTGGCCCAACAGGTGTCTTCTGGTCCCAAAAAAATCCACAAAAAATTTCGCTGCCTTTGGACTCCATTTGGTATATTCATGCGACGTAAAAACAAGCAGAAAACAGCAACTGGCACTGGGCACTATGTCAATAGGTTAGTCCCAAAAAATGATATAAAATGATTGTAAAACATCCAAGAATGATAATATAATAGCATGGAACAATAAAAATTTATAGATACGTTGGAGACGTATCAGCATCCCCAAGCTTAATTCCTACTCGTCCTCGAGTAGGTAAATGATAAAAACAGAATTTTTGATGTGGAATGCTGCCTAACATGTTCATCACATATTATTTTATTTATAGCATGGACATTTGGACTTTTATATGGTTCAAAGCAATAGTCTATTTTTGACATGGGGACTTTAATACTCAAGCATATCAACAAGCAACCATGCCTTTCAAAATATCAACACTAAAGCAAGTTATCCCTAGCCCATTATGCTCAATCATTGATCCTCATGAAGCACACTCGTATATTAGCTACACCCAATGCTCATGTACGATCATAGTGCCCCTTAGTTGGTGCTTTATAAGAGAAGATGGAGACTCAAAATAAAAATAAAAATTGCATAAAGTAAACAGAAAGGCCCTTCGGGGAGGGAAGTAGGGATTTGTAGAGGTGCCAGAGCTCAAAGCGAAGAAGATAGAGATAAAACATTTTGAGAGGCATGCTTTTCCTGTCAACGAAAAAGATCGAGTAGTTCCCAATACTTTCCATGCTAGATATACCATAGGCGGTTCCCAAACAGAAAATAAAGTTTATTCCTTTTTCCACCATACTTTCACTTTCCATGGCTAACCGTATCCACGGGTGCCTTCCATACCAACACTTTTCAAGGAATTTATTATTTAACAACATAAAGTAAATTCATTTTTCATTTTGGGACTGGGCATCCCTAATACCTATGCCGCACTCTCGTGCAATGACAAGTGTGAAAGTGCAACTATCCCTAGGTGGTTTTGGTAATTCATAACAACATATAGCTCATTGAGCTAATGCTATTCCAAGACTATTATTTCAGGAAAGCTCAATGAATGGCATGGCATGGATGATGAAAGTGGATCCCTCAAAATACTAAGGACAAAGGATTGGCTCAATCTCAAAAGCTCAAGACTCTTCATTTTACATTTTAGTGGTCCAAGATCACATTGAGTCTATAGGAAAAGCCAATACTATCAAGGAGGGATGAGGTGTTGCTTAATGAGCCTCTTGCTTCATGTGCTTAGTGATATGCTCCAAAACCCTCGCCACTTTCTCACAATCCACAAATGACCTAAACCTAAAGCCAAAATCGGTCACACCGATTCTTCCTACCCGCACCACCGATTTCAAATGTCATAGCCACGCCACAAACCCTAGGCAAATCGGTCCTACCGATAGGGATCTCGGTCTCACCGAGATGGATTATAATATCTCTGTTTCCCTTCGTAACGTTTGGTCTAACCGAAGTGAGCGATCGGTCCCACCGAGATTGCAATGTAAACTCTCTGCTTCCTTTTGTAACATTTCGGTCTCACCGAAAAGAGCAAATCGGTCCCACCGAGTTTACGACCAACTCTCCGAAAGCTTATTACCAAAATCGGTCTCACCGAGTTTGTGTAATCGGTCTTACCGAGATTACGTTATGCCCTAACCCTAACCGAATCGGTCTCACCGTGTTGCATGTCGGTCCACGAAAATCACTAACGGTCACTAGGTTTACTAAATTGGTCCGCCGAGTCTGTTGAATCGGTCCCACCGAGTTTGGTAAATTGTGTGTAACGGTTAGATTTTGTGTGGAGGCTATATATACCCTCCACCTCCTCTTCATTCGTGAGGAGAGCCATCGACTGAACCTACACTTCCAACTTACCATTTCTGAGAAAGAACTACCTACTCATGTGTTGAGGCCAAGATATTCCATTCCTACCATATGAATCTTGATCTCTAGCCTTCCCAAGTTGCTTTCCACTCAAACCCTCTTTCCACCAGATCCAAATCCTATGAGAGAGAGTTGAGTGTTGGGGAGACTATCATTTGAAGCACAAGAGCAAGGAGTTCATCATCAACACACCATTTGTTACTTCTTGGAGAGTGGTGTCTCCTAGATTGGCTAGGTGTCACTTGGGAGCCTCCGACAAGATTGTGGAGTTGAACCAAGGAGTTTGTAAGGGCAAGGAGATCGCCTACTTCGTGAAGATCTACCGCTAGTGAGGCAAGTCCTTCGTGGGCGACGACCATGGTGGGATAGACAAGGTTGCTTCTTCGTGGACCCTTCGTGGGTGGAGCCCTCCGTGGATTCGCGCAACCGTTACCCTTCGTGGGTTGAAGTCTCCATCAACGTGGAGGTGCGATAGCACCACCTATTGGAACCACGCCAAAAACATCCGCGTCTCCAATTGCGTTTGAATCCTCCAAACCCTTCCCTTTACTTTCTTGCAAGTTGCATGCTTTAATTTCCACTGGCCATATACTCTTTGCATGCTTGCTTGATTTGTGTGATGATTGCTTGACTTGTCCTAAGATAGCTAAAATATGTCAAACTCTAAAATTGGGAAAAGGTTAAGTTTTTAATTGGTCAAGTAGTCTAATCACCCCCCCTCTAGACATACTTCAAGGTCCTACAAGTGGTATCAGAGCTTTGGTCTCCATTTGCTTTGATTTCCATAGCCTTTGGTGGTCATAGCCTTGGTTTCACAACCTAGGAGAGTATGGCGTCTAGTGAGGGAAATTATCACCGTAGAGGTCCTTAATTTGATGGTACTAACTTTGCTAGTTGGAAGCATAAGATGAAAATGCATATTCTCGGACATAACCCCGCCGTTTGGGCAATTATTTGTATTGGCTTGCAAGGTGAATTCTTTGATGGGAGAGAGCCGAACCGTGAAGCTAATGCGGAAGAATTGAAGATGTTGCAATACAACGCGCAAGCTTGTGATATCATCTTCAACGGATTGTGCCCCGAAGAATTCAGCAAAATCAGTCGTCTTGAGAATGCAAAAGAAATTTGGGATAATTTGATTGATATGCATGAAGGTACCGAATCCGTCAAGGAATCCAAGTTGGATGTGCTCCAAAGTCAGCTTGACAAGTTCAAAATGAAGGATGGTGAAGGTGTCGCTGAAATGTACTCTAGGCTTGCTCTTATTACAAATGAGATTGCCGGCTTAGGGAGTGAAGAGATGACCGACAGATTCATCATCAAGAAGATCCTAAGAGCATTGGATGGAAAGTATGATACCGTGTGCACATTGATCCAAATTGTGCCAAACTACAAAGATCTCAAGCTAACGGAAGTCATTGGAAGAATTGTTGCTCATGAGATGTCACTCAAGGATAAGGAGGAACTTCACAACAAGTCAAGTGGTGCTTACAAAGCCTCAAGTGAAGCCCCCACATCATCAAGTGAGAAACAAACCTTCAATGAAGAATTGAGCTTAATGGTGAAGAACCTCAACAAATTCTACAAGAGTAGAAGCAAAGAAAGAAGCTCCAAGTCAAGGACTTACCATGACAAAAGATCTTCTAGTCGAGAGCGGAATTGCTACAACTGTGGGAGGCCTGGACACTATTCCAATGAGTGTACGACACCCTACAAAAGAAGAGAAGATTCTCCAAGAAGAAGAAGCAAAAGAGAAGAATCACCACCAAGAGAGAGGAGGAGTAGAGATGATCGTTATGAACGAAGATCCTCACGGAGAAGCAAGGATTCGGAAAGGAAGGACAAGTCATCAAAGAGCTACACAAAACGAAGACATCAAGCTCATGTTGGTGAATGGGTATCCGGCTCCGACTCCGACAAACACTCCGAGAGAAGCTATCACTCCGACTCCGAATATAGTCAAGATGAAGGTGTTGCCGGTCTAGCACTTGTGTCAACCAACTCCTATGACATATTTGATTCACCAAATGAAGGAATTGGAAGATGCTTCATGGCCAAAGGTCCAAAGGTAACACATCCTGAGTATGTTGATTTCAATAGTGATGAAGATGACTTGCTTGTGGATGATGATTTACTTGTTGACAACTCTAGTGATGAATACTATGATGAAACGTTAATTAGTCATGCTAATCAAGATAAAACGAATGACAATGATAAGGAGAAGATTGAGCTTCTAACTAAAGAACTAAACACTCTTAAGTTGGCTCATGAAACTATCTTCGAAGATCATCGAGAACTTTTAAGGGCTCATGAGAAGTTACGCTTTGAAAAGCTCAATCTTGAGCAATAGCATGAGTTCTTAAAAGCAATCAATGATGATCTCTGTAAGAAAAGTTCTTCTTACATTGCCAAGCGCTTACTCCTATCTACTTACATGCCTCAAGTCAAGTCTAGTAACAAGTACAAGAAAGATACTTCCTCTAGTAGTAACAATAATAATGTCAAATCCAATATTGTTGCTTCTAGTAGTTCTCTTGATTCCACTAATGATTCTCTTAGCCAAGTTACACTTGAGCAAGAAAATAGCTTATTGAAGGGAATTATAGATAAAGGTGTTTACAAGAGCCTTTCCGGGAGTAAGCAATTCGAGGAAATTGTACGCAAGCAAGGAAGACACCGGAAGAATCAAGGTGTTGGTTTTGAACGAAATTTCAATGCCAATGGAGTTGAGTGGGAAGAATATCAATACCCCAAGACGAAGTTTGTTCCTCAACAAGTGAAGTATGATCCTACTTCCTTCAAGGGAACACAAGCTCAAGATGATCTTCCACCACAAGACCACAAGAACAAAGGCAAGGACAAGCTTCAAGAAGATATTGATGCATTTGAAGAAGCACCTAAGGCCTCGTTCAAGTGGATTCCCAAGACTACTACAAGTTCTACTTCATCAAGTACAACTACAACTCCAAGGATTCCCATCAAGATGATGTGGATCCCGAAGAAGAAGAACCAGAGAGTTCTTGAGGGTGACTCCGCCAACATTCTTCACTCATATCATTATGGCAAGGACAAGTGCAATCAACTTCCACATCTTGCACTAGTTCAAGGAGTCACAAACCCTCATGTTGGTAAGGAAAGGGACAAGGTAACTATAACATCCCAAGTTTTCAATTTGGCATGTTATACATAGGTCATTCTTGCATGTCATATTTTATTGCATATTCACTTGCCATCCTCGAAAATCCTAAGCAACTCAAGGACCCTCGGAGAGAGTTGGGGATTTTTTTTATTTTCATATTTGAATTTTATCAAATAATGAAAGACGAGGATTTTTGGTTTTAATTATTTTTCTCTCCGGAAACTATTTTCATTTTAAAATAAATAAACGAGGGGAGATAATATGACTTCTCCAAAATAATTGAAATATCGGAGGAAAAATGTTAAAATCATTATTTGGTTTTTATTTGATTTTATTTGGAATTTTAATTGCCCTAGAAAAATTTGCACGCTTTAAAAAGCTGCATTTTAGGGGCCAAGAAAAGTTCCTCTAGTTCTAAATATTTTATTTAGACGGAGAAAACTTGTTTTGGAATTTTTAGATTTTTATTTATTTTTCTAGGAATTTTTCTTTCGGCGGAATGTTTAAAAAAAAAATAATGGACCCGCGCCCGACTGGGCCAAAGGCTTAGCCGAGCCAGGCCGGCCCGCTCGCGCCGCCGCCTTTCCTCACACATGCCAGGTGGCATGACGCCGAGGGCGAGTCCGAGCCGGACTCCACCCCCGGCGCCCCTTCCCAAGCCGAGACGCCCGCCTCAATAAATACCGCCGCCCGCCGCAGCCACACCACCATCCCGCCACCACCCGAGCCGCCGAACCATGGAGCCCGGAGCCCGAGCCGCCGGAGCCCGATCCGCCGTCGCCGCCCTCTCGCCGAGCCGCCGCCGCCCGCCCTCTCGCCGAGCCGCCGCCGCCTCTCGCCGACCCGCCCCACCCGGAACCCGCCGAGAGCCGCCCGCCCGGGACGCGCCTCGCCGGAGGTACCCGACCCCGCCGCCGGTTTATTTTTTTTTTAAGAAAACCCTTCGGTTTTTTTTATAAAACCCTAGATCGTTTTTTTATAGATCGGTTTATTTTGTCGGTTTATTTACTTAGCGAACGTCTGTTCGTCCGTTCGTTCTAACGAACGCGTTCACTGTTTAGTTTCTGTTAACGAACGTTCGTTCATTTAGCCGTTCGTCGCTTTTCTTTTATCAGATTTATTCCGCGGTTATTCTGATCGCGATTCCTGATCCAATTTTCAAACCTGTTTATCTTTTCGCTCGTTTATCGGAATCAGGCGATTCAAGCGCCTGGAGTTTCATCTCGAAACCCTCTTTCCGAATAATCAACTCAAACCAGTTTTTATCTTTGTAAAATTTGACTCTAGTTCAGATTAGTAAATGGACCATGTTTTGCTCGTCATTTGAGTTTCGTTGTTTCGTTTGGATTGATTCTTTTTGCAAACCGGAGTTCTTAAGTTGAACTCTCTGAAGTTTCGTTTGTGCATCTTTGCTTGTTTACTTATGTATGTATTGTTTGCTTGCGATAGAATTTCCGGAGCGCGAAGCGTGTTACGACGAGTCTCTAGGATTCACGGATCGTCAGCAAGGCAAGTAACACTTGATCATACCTTTTCATACCCAGTTTTATGCATTAGTTCAACCCTCAAACATTGCATGATTAGGATGGCATTAATTTGTGGGTTGGGAAGTAGATGATGAGGTAGGAACCTATTGCCATGTTACTTTCAAACCCTTGGGAGTTACTTCTACGTTATGCTTATATTGCCATGCTATGCTCGTAGACGTGGTTTGGGTTTGAGAGATATTCACGACAGATGTGAGATTGTTAATTAATGGTTTACTTTAAGGTGGCAACTTAAATACACATCTGGGTGGATTGAGGCACCTGGGGAACCCAGTGTTGTCTGCTTTTTTGAAATCCCGGGTACCCGTGTGATCTTCCTATGGACCGCCACCAGGCTCAAAGGGAACTGAGATTATTCATGCTAGAAACTTCCGTGTGCAGCCACAAGCTATTATGGGCTCTAGCATAGTTGAGTAAGTTCGTGAAGCTCTCAAGAGGTAGATCAGCAGTAGTGGGTTTTATAGGTTTGGTATGATCTATCCGGAGTAGAGAGTTAATGTTTCGAAAGATCGTGTCTCGGTCATCCGTCTCTCAAACACCATGCAGTCGAGAAACCAACGGAGGCGATCGAGTCTTGTGGGGAAAAGTGCGCAAACCTCTGCAGAGTGTACAAACTAATCATGGTTAGCCGTGTCCCCGGTTATGGAAAATTCTGAGTATCTAGTACTTGAGTATTCACATGTATCTCATCACTCTAAATTAATATTGCTGGGTTGTTAATCACTTTAATTGGGATCATTGAGTTGGGGTTATACCTTCTCAATGATGTTTCAACCACCATGATAGTTAAAGTAAAATTTATTCCTTTGATGTAGGAAAAAATTGGCTTTTCGCAAAACTGTAACCATAGAGCTTTCCACCAGCCATATATGCATGTAGTATAGCTTATTCTTCATTTTCCTATGTGTTACATTGCCAGCATATTCCATGTGCTGACCCGTTCTCGGGCTGCAACGTATTATGTTGCAGACTTTTCAGACGAGGAGTAAGGATTGTAGGTCGTTGCCGTGCAGCTCAGTTATGCCGTTGGAGTTGATGGACTCACTTTACCTTCCAAGCCTTCCGCTGTTATCACATTAGATGGCCTTAAGCCATATTATTGTAATAAGTTCTCTTTTGAGACATTCGATGTAATAAGTGTGTGATTGCTACTCTGTTATAAATCCTTCGAGTACTGTGTGTGTCAGCATTACCGATCCAGGGATGACACAGAAGCACATAGACTTGACCATCTGAGGTCGGGTCGCTACAGTAACCTAATGATTTCATGGACATCATCTTGTGTGTGCATCACTCTATGTCTATGGATATTCTTGTTTGTTCCTTGTGGGACTAACCCATGTAGGCAAGTTGAAAGTGGAACTCACTCCAAAGGATTGCTCCAATTGATCTACATCAACATTGAGCATCCACATCTTCAACACCTACATGAAGTCATCATCGACAAAACCCAAGGTTAGTTCATCCCTCTAAGGGGGATCTCACATCTAGGGGGAGCTTAAATCTAAGAATTGAGTCAAAGCAACTCTAATGGTGTGAACACATCAATGCATTATGTAAAAGTGGTAACCCCACTTGAGCTTAAACGATGAGTATGACCTATAATAAAATGTTTCTCATTTGACTCCTAAGTCAATATACTCATATATAGATGACCTAGTCATCGCCAATTGTTTGATAGATGCTAGAATTGGTTGTGCATGCTTTGTCACTTATTTTATTTGTCATCTTATTGTGTGAGCATGTTGGTTGCATATTTTACTCATTCAAGGACATCCACTTGTTGTTTTGATTGTTTGGTTCTTTCTTCTTTTGGCCAAGTGGATGGACAAGAATGCCTAAGAACCTTCTCTAGCTATCTATGCTTTTCTCGTCTCAAACTCTATTCATGCTACATCACAAAATTTCATCAAGTCGATTCGAACCACTCGTGTGAGGAGCACTCGAGTCCCGATTCATCATAGACTTAAACTTCCAAAACTTCTTTGTGATTCTCGGTCTGACCGATTCCTCCATTTCGGTCCTACCGAGATCACTAAGTCGATCTAGGTTTTCAATCTCGGTGCAACAAATTTGAACTTTTCGGTCACACCGAGTTGCTGTAACTGAACATAGTTATGCATCTCGGTGCCACCGAGTTGTTCCACTCGGTCACACCGACAGGGTGGGCTATATATAGTCACGGGCAAAAATTTGGAAATTTCTCTGAACCCCTTCGCCCGCGCAATAGCTCGCTCTACCTCCAAGGTCTCCGGATCGTCTCCTCGTCGCCAGCCGCCTCCTGTCGCTAGTCTCCGCTGCTGTCAACGGAATTCAACCCCGCCATTGCCGCCGTAGCGAGTTCATCGCCGAGCTAGGGTATGGACTCGATCACAGTGCTATCCTCGTCCGATTCCTAGCACATTGTGTTCTTATTGATTCTTGCCACAATTGAAACACTCCTATACAGTCAATGCAATCCGTAGATTAGATGAGATTTAAAAATTTAGGTATAGGTTTCCGCCGAAACCATCTCGGACCCACCGAGTTGAAAAACTCGGTCCCACCGATTTGGCTTATGCCATTGCACTAGTAACTCTCGGTCTGACCGAGAATTGCTAATCGGTGCGACCGATTTTAGGACTTTGTGAAACCCTAGCAGTCTCGGTGCCACCAAACTGTGACTTGGTCCAACCGAGTTCATCAGTTTAGGTTCCAAAACTGCTTCAGTATCACCGAGTTTGAAAATCGGTTGATCCGAAATGCTTTCTGTGGAAAACTAAAACTGAATTTTTGAATCATTCTTTTGCAAAAATCTCTGCATTTTGTGATGCTCATCCACTCTATCTCATCTATAACTCTTCGGTCAGCAGTCAGTGTTTGCAGCATGTCAGACCAGAGTGATAGTCAGAACAGGTCAGAAGAGTAGATTGACATGAGTGAGGGCACTAGTCCCTCCAACACTTCAGATGAAGGCAGCAGGAGCACTCCTAGCAACCTGCCTAAGGCTGCTACCAGGCAAAGGAAGAAGAGAACTTCAGACTCTGAAGATGAGGATTATAGAGCAGAAGAAGATGAGGCTACCTCCAAGAAAGTAGTACTCAAAAAGGAGTATGGCTCAGCAAAGCATACAAAGCCAGGCATGAAGATTAAAAGGCCTGCAGGAAGACAACCAATGTCCAAAGCCAGAGACTCCACTAAACTGCCTGAGAAGCCTGATCCCAAAGAGCCTGTTGCTGCAGAAGGAAAGAAAAGGAAGGAAAGGGTCAAGAAAACCATGGCAAGAGTGATTGGGAAGCCTTCCATGATGGAAGTGGAAGAAGAAGAAGAGCTTGCTGCACCAGCACCCAAGGTACCAAAGCTTATGGGTGATGCTATTAGATCAGGGGCTGCAACATCTAAGCCCAAGGAAGCACCCAAAGCTGCCCCCAAGGCCAAGTCTGCACCAAAGAGGAATACCAGAGTATTCCAGCTGCTTTGAAGAACAAGGCCCCAAAGCTCGAGGTTGCTGAGGAGGAAGATGAAGAAGGAAAAGTTCTGAGGAAGCTCAAGCCCAAGATACCAGACCACAATGATGCTCATCCTGTGGCTGAAAACATGAAGATCAGGAGAGATAATGGGTTGAGGCTATGGAGAGAGACAGATCCATATGCCACGAGGAGAAGGACTGTTGTGGATTACAGGTTCCACACCAAGGAGCAGCAGGACTTTTATGAGACTATCTTGCTGGATAAGAAGCCCATAGTTTGCGATATGAGATGGGTCAACTGGACCTACATGAAGGAGAACGCAGAACACTTCCCTGGAGTATATGACAGCTTCAGTGCTTATGGAGTTGCTGATTTTGTTGGGCAGAAGCTCACCAACTGGAATGACGAACTTATCATGCAATTCTACTCCACATCACATTTCTATCCAGATGGCAGGATAGTGTGGATGTCAGAAGGAACCAGATATCAGTCTACCATAGAGGAATGGGCAAGATTGATCAATGCCCCAAAGGAAAGTGAGGATGACCTGGACATTTATGGTAAGAAGAAAATGGATCATAACTCAATGCCACATATGTACAAGAAGATCCCAGATGATGCAATTGAGACCTTCAAGTTTGGATCAGTCCATTTTCTGCTGTCAGGGCTGCCTACGATCAACTGGATCTTAAGGCATACTCTTTTTCCCAAGTCAGGTGACCATAACATGATTAGAGGGCATGCAATCAATTTGCTTCATGTTTTTGATGTGCCTCAGAAATTCAAGGTCATGAGCCTCATAGTCGAGACAATTAAGAGGACAGCAGCAGATCGAAGAGGAGCTGTGGTTATGCCCCACGATTCGTGGAGTTGATAAACTCGAAGATGGGCACATGAAAGTATCTCTTGGATAAGGAACACATGGTTCTATATCCTGATTTTGAGGACAATCAAGTTGTCATGACAGAGAATGAACCATCATCAGTGCAAGCTCAGGAGAGAAAGGAGAAAGCAAGGCAAGAGAAAGTTGCAAAGATGCCAACTCAAGCAGAGGCATCTGACTACTTTCTGAAGAGCAAGCAGGAGCAGCTTGGTTACTTAATAGCATCAACTCTACGTATTGAGAAAGGGTTGGCCACCCTAACTCAAAATCAGGAGAGCTTGGAAATAATCATTGAACAAAAATTCTATGATCTAGATGTCAAAGTAACTGAGATTCAATCAGTTGTAGAGCAGCTGCAGGATGACATGCAGGAGAGGAAGGGCAAGACTACCACTAATGTATTTGCCAGAGTGCCTAGAGCTCAGAGATTAGATGCAGTGCCAGTGCCAGACACTAGAGCAAAACCATCTGCACCAACTACAGCTCCTACAGCTCCAGTGCAACCAGCTCCAGCACCAGCTCCTCCAGCTCCCTCTACATCAACTGAAGTCTTCGTCCAAGGAGCCATCTCTACACCACCACCTGAAGACCAAGCCCGAGAGACGATCTAGCACTATGCATTTTCTATGAACTTTTTGGTAACTTGTTGCCAAAGGGGGAGAAAAATGTATAGACCATAGGCTTCGAGAGAGAGAGAGAGAGTTGCTTTTGTTCTCTCTTGATTTGGTGGTTTCAAACTTGTTTGCTTTTGATTGCTTGAGATACTATGCATTACCTGTGAGACATTGATGATCATGTGTTTGATCATAAGCTACACTTATGCATGTTTGATGATATTATCTTATCCATCCTATGTGATCATTCACTTTGCTTGGTGATGAGTGCATGTATTCAATCTTTATCATTTTGAGCGCTCCACCAAGATGTATGTGACATGGAAGAGTAACCCATGAGCCTAATTTCTTGTGCATTTGCAGTCCAAAGCACATCTTAAACTATGCACAAATTTAGGGGGAGCTCTTGCTTATCACATACTTCTCAAAGCGACGATACTTTTCAATCTTATTATCATTTGTCGAAGCTTTGATCTATATGGTGTCATCAATTACCAAAAAGGGGGAGATTGAAAGTGCAACTATCCCTAGGTGGTTTTGGTAATTCATAACAACATATAGCTCATTGAGCTAATGCTATTACAAGACTATTATTTCAGGAAAGCTCAATGAATGGCATGACATGGATGATGAAAGTGGATCCCTCAAAATACTAAGGACAAAGGATTGGCTCAAGCTCAAGACTCTTCATTTTACATTTTAGTGGTCCAAGATCACATTGAGTCTATAGGAAAAGCCAATACTATCAAGGAGGGATGAGGTGTTGCTTAATGAGCCTCTTGCTTCATGGGCTTAGTGATATGCTCCAAAACCCACATCTACTTTCTCACAATCCACAAATGACCTAAACCTAAAGCCAAAATCGGTCACACCGATTCTTCCTACCCGGCGCCACCGATTTCAAATGTCATAGCCACTGCCACAAACCCTAGGCAAATCGGTCCTACCGATAGGGATCTCGGTCTCACCGAGATGGGATTGTAATCTCTCTGTTTCCCTTCGTAACGTTTCGGTCTAACCGAAGTGAGCGATCGGTCCCACCGAGATTGCAATGTAAAATCTCTGTTTCCCTTTTGTAACATTTCGGTCTCACCGAAAAGAGCAAATCGGTCCCACCGAGTTTACCTGACCAACTCTCTGGAAAGCTTATTACCAAAATCGGTCTCACCGAGTTTGTGTAATCGGTCTTACCGAGATTACGTTATGCCCTAACCCTAACCGAATCGGTCTCACCGTGTTGCATGCCAGTCCCACCGAAAATCACTAACGGTCACTAGGTTTACTAAATTGGTCCGGCCGAGTCTGTTGAATCGGTCCCACCGAGTTTGGTAAATTGTGTGTAACGGTTAGATTTTGTGTGGAGGCTATATATACCCCTCCACCTCCTCTTCATTCGTGAGGAGAGCCATCTGACTGAACCTACACTTCCAACTTACCATTTCTGAGAAAGAACTACCTACTCAAGTGTTGAGGCCAAGATATTCCATTCCTACCATATGAATCTTGATCTCCAGCCTTCCCCAAGTTGCTTTCCACTCAAACCCTCTTTCCACCAGATCCAAATCCTATGAGAGAGAGTTGAGTGTTGGGGAGACTATCATTTGAAGCACAAGAGCAAGGAGTTCATCATCAACACACCATTTGTTACTTCTTGGAGAGTGGTGTCTCCTAGATTGGCTAGGTGTCACTTGGGAGCCTCCGACAAGATTGTGGAGTTGAACCAAGGAGTTTGTAAGGGCAAGGAGATCGCCTACTGTGAAGATCTACCGCTAGTGAGGCAAGTCCTTTGTGGGCGACGGCCATGGTGGGATAGACAAGGTTGCTTCTTCGTGGACCCTTCGTGGGTGGAGCCTCCATGGACTCAGCAAGAACTGCTACCCTCCGTGGGTCAAGTCTCCATCAACGTGGAGGTATGATAGCACCACCTATCGGAACCACGCCAAAAACATCCATGTCTCCAATTGCATTTGAATCCTCCAAACCCTTCCCTTTACTTTCTTGCAAGTTGCATGCTTTAATTTCCGCTGCCCATATACTCTTTGCATGCTTGCTTGATTTGTGTGATGATTGCTTGACTTGTCCTAAGATAGCTAAAATCTGTCAAACTCTAAAATTGGGAAAATGTTAAGTTTTTAATTGGTCAAGTAGTCTAATCACCCCCCCTTTAGACATACTTCAAGGTCCTACAAAGTGAATAAACACTCATCTTGAGAATAACACATCTAGCATGGAAATATATTAGCCACCCCCTACCGTGTCATGAGCGGTACGAGCACACAAAAGAGAAATTTATTTTGAAAATTAGAGATGGTACATACAAATTTGCTTAGAATGGAAAAAGAATACTTCATATAGGTAGGTATAGTGGACTCATGTGGCAAAACTGGTTTAAAGGATTTTGGATGCACAAGTAGTGATCATACTTAGTGCAAAATGAAGGCTAGCAAAAGATTGAGAAGTGACCAACCAAGAAACGAAAAATGTCATAAGCGAGCATTAAGCATAACTAACACCGAATAATGCACCACAAGTAGGATTTAATTTCATTGCATAACTATTGACTTTCGTGCTTGCAGAGGGGATCACAAACCTTAACACCAATATTCTTACTAAATAATAATTACTCATCAGCATGACTCACATATCATATCATCATATCATCATATCTCAAAACTATTACAAGGAATCAAGTTTATTTTGTCCAATGATCTTCATGAAAGTTTTTATTATATCCTCCTTGGATATTTATCACTTTGGGACTAGTTTCATATGTTGCTTTTTTAATAGCTCAAACAAATATAAGTGAAGAACATGAGCATAACAATTTTCTTCTCTCAAAATAATTTAAGTGAAGCAAGAGAGAATTTCTTAAAAAATTTACTAACTCTCAAATAAATCTAAGTGAAGCATGAGAGCATTTCTTCAAAAATAAAAAGCACACCATGCTCAAAAAGATATAAGTGAAGCACCAGAGCAATTCCATAGCTCATAAAGATTTAAGTGAAGCATAGAGAATAATTCTAACAAGTCATAGCATAATTTTGGCTCTCTCAAATAGGTGTGTCCAGCAAGGATTCGAGACTCAAAATAAAAAGAAAAACAAGCAAAGAACCATATCATACAAGACGCTCCAAGCAAAACTCATAACATGTGACGAATAAAAATATAGCTCCAAGTAAAATACCGATGGTCGTTAGAAGAAAGAGGGGATGCCACTCGGGGCATCCCCAAGCTTAGTTCTTGATACTTCTTGAATATTTGGGGTGCCATGGGCATCCCCAAGCTTAGCCTTTTGCTTATCCTTATTCCTTCATCCATTGTAAAATCACCCAAAACTTGAAAACTTCAATCACATAAAACTTAACAAAACCTTCATGAGATTCGTTAGTATAAGAAAACAAATCACTACTATAAGTACTGTTGCAAACCCATGCATATTTTATTTTTGCATTATATCTACTGTATTCCAACTTTTCTATGGCAAAAACTCTTCAAATAAAACCATAGAATCATCAAAACAAGTACACAACACAAAGAAAACAGAACCTCTCAAAAACAGAACAGTCTGTAGCAATCTGGATATTTAGAATACTTCTGTAACTCCAAAAATTCTGAAAAATTAGGAAAACGTGAGAAATTTGTATATTAATCTTCTGCAAAAAGAATTGGTATTCTATCACGCTTCTGTTAAAAATGAGAATTATTTTTGTGAGCACAAAAGTTTCTGTTTTTCAGCAAGATCAAATCAACTATCACCCAACATGATCCCAAAGGCTTTGCTTGGCAAAAACACTGATTAAAACAAAAAAACACAATCATAACAGTAGCATAATTTTGCAAACACTCAAAAACTGAAACAAAAAGACAAAAATAAATTTTATTCATTGGGTTGCCTCCCAACAAGCGCTATTGTTTTACGCCCCTAGCTAGGCATAAAATTTCAATGATGCTCATACACAAGATAAGAATTGAAACACAAGGAGAGCATCATGAAGCATATGAGAAACACATTTAAGTCTAACATACTTCCTATGCATATGAATTTTATAAGTAAACAAATTATCAAGACAAGAAACATCTAACATATGCAAATAAGAGGAATAAAACGTTGACAATCTCAACATAATGGGAGGTAATTTAGTAACATGAAAATTTCTATAAGCATATTTCCCTCTCTCATAATAATTACATGTGGGATCATATTCAAATTCAACAATATAGCTACCACATAACATATTCTCTACATCATCCACATGCATGCAAAGTTGACATTCTTCCAATATAGTGGGATTATTTTTAGCTAAAGTTGACACTCTTTCAAACCCACTTTTAATATTACCGCAAGCATATTCATCATGAGGTTTAAATAAATTTTGAAGATCATAAGAAGAATCACCCCAATCATGATCATTGCAATAAGTAGTGGACATATCAAAATTAGCATCCCCAAGCTTGGGGTTTTGCATATCATTAACACAATTGACATTAATAGAATTTATAATAACATCATTGCAATCATGCTTTTCATTCAAGGGGATATCATGCATCACTTTATAAATTCCTTCGTTTGACACTTCATCACAATTTTCAGATTGATAAATCTCAAGCAAAACTTCATAAAGATGATCTAGTGAACTCAATTCACTAGCAATTGGTTCATCATAATTGGATATTTTGAAAAGATTAGCAAGTGGATGAGGATACATAACAATAGATGTTTATCAAGAGAAGGTGCAAGCAAATATAAGGCACATGGCAACACAAGCAAACATGAGATCTAACGAGAAAAAGGAGAACGAAGAAGGGGCAAATAAAACGGCAAATTTTTTGAAGTGGGGGAGAGGAAAATGAGAGGAAAAATGGCAAATAATGTAAATTGCAAGGAGATGAGATTTGTGATTAGGAACCTAGTAGATGTTGATGATGTCTCCCTGGCAACGGCGCCAGAAATTGGCAAGTTGACGGAGACTATCTTGACGTGATCCTCCCTGGCAACGGCGCCAAAAATTCCTCTTGATGTTTGCTTGAACTACGTCGGTATTCCCCAAAGAGGAAGGGATGATGCAGCACAACAACGGTAGGTATATACCTAAGTGATGATATCAAGGTTATCAAACCAGTAGGAGAACCACGCAACACCACGTAAATAGCTCCTGCACACAAAGAACAAATACTTGCAACCCGACGTAAGAGGTGTTGTCAATCCCTCACGGGTAAAAAGATAGGTAAAATTGTAGTAGGTTGGATAAATAGATCTCACGGGAACACAAGCTAAAATAAATAAATAAAAATTGCAGCAAGGTATTTTTGTATTTTTGGATTAATAGATCTGAAAATAAAAGCAAATCAAAATAGACCGCGAAGGAAAATATAATAAAGAAGAGACCCGGGGGCCGTCGATTTGACTGGTGGCTTCTTTCGAGAAAAATAGCATACGGTGGGTAAACAAATTACTGTTGGGTAATTGATAGAACTTCAAATAATCATGACGATATCCAGGCAATGATCATTATATAGGCATCACGTCCAAGATTAGTAGACCGACTCCTGCCTGCATCTACTACTATTACTCCACACATCGACCGCTATCCAGCATGCATCTAGTGTATTAAGTTCATGGAGAAACGGAGTAATGCAATAAGAACGATGACATGATGTAGACAAGATCTATTAATGTAGAAATATACCCCATCTTTTTATCCTTAATAGCAACGACACATACGTGTCGGTTCCCCTTCTGCCACTGGGATCAAGCACCATAAGATCGAACCCATCACAAAGCACCTCTTCCCATTGCAAGATAAATAGATCAAGTTGGCCAAAGAAAACCCAAATATCGAAGAAGAAATACGAGGCTATAAGTAATCATGCATATAAGAGATCAAAGAAGACTCAAATAACTTTCATGGATAAAAACATAGATCGGATCATAGACTCCAAGTTCATCGGGTCCCAACAAACACACCGCAAAAAAGAGTTACATCATATGGATTTGCAAGAGACCATTGTATTGAGAATCAAGAGAGAGAGAGAGAGAGAGAGAGAGAGAGAGAGAGAGAGAGAGAGAGGAAGCCATCTAGCTACTAACTACGGACCCGTAGGTCTACAATGAACTACCCACGCATCATCGAAGAGGCACCAATGAGGATGATGAACCCCTCTGTGATGGTGACTAGATTGGATCTGATCAGAGACCCTTCGACGAATCTGTGTGCGATGCATTAATCGCAAATGGTGGTGTAAAAAAACTGTCAAAAAGGTGCAAAATGTTTGCGATGGAGGATGCATCAAACACGGTTCAGATTATAGTTGCGTGTGCGATGCTAGGCATACGGTGCAGTTCAATTAACTGTTTGCGATGTGGCAGAACAAAATAAATGGGAAGCCAGATGAAGGCGTGTGTGATATACGGCTTACTGTTCACTCGGATGAACTATTTGTGATAAGGCAACACAAAAGAAACGGTCAGCTAGATCAAGGTGTGTGCGATATACGACATGCGGTTCACTCGGATGAACTGTTTGCATTGAGACAAGAGAACAGAAATGTTTCAATATATCAAGATGTGTGTGATACGCGGAAAACAGGTGTAATCAGAAATGTGTGCAAAGACCGATAATAACACAGACGATTGCTTCTAATAAGAGGTATTTGATATGCTCTGTCTACACAACATCTATTGGCCATAAGGATGCGAAGAGGCATCCTATATCAGCAGGGACTAGCTGTTCCATAAGTAGCTCATCTAAAAGAACTCTCAAGTTAAGTGTGCTCAGGCTGGAGCAGCCATCAGATGGGTGACTGGATGGGAAGTTGTCTTGATGTTAAATTAACTGATGGGATGGGTCATCCCGGTCAAATTCAATTACCTTTGACCTGGATGATCCATCCCATGAGTTAATTTAACCTCGAGGTCCTTGTTTTTTTAACACATGTTAAAGAAGGTCGACCGCATTACTTTTTGACAATGTGTGATGCATGGCATACAGTTGATCCATCCGACCTGTTTGTGATGGAATAAGCCGTGTGTGTTATATGCAAACGCTTGCTAGTATTCAACCATTTGCGATTGATGAATTCATCATCGACGGGTTCCCTAGTGTGGTCCGTGTTCATCTGATCATCATCTACTTCTTGTGCTAGCTCGATGTTCCTTCTATGCTAAGTTTCCATTAATTGATGGCATTTTATGAACACGCCGCCGTTTCCCGCCATTTCCTCACATGTTTCCCGCCACCCAGCGATATTGCACATAAACCTAGGCGGCGCACGACGCACGGAGGCGACAAGCGCAGCCTGTAGCACATCCACCTTTTCCAAGCATGCCAACCCACCAAAGCGCTGCCTCTGCCATCAACCTCGTCGACGAGGAAAACGAGCAGTTGCCATGGTCCGTCAAGGCCGAGGCGCTCCCCGGCAACGCGATGGACGACACCGTGATGCGCGTCATCGCCAGGGTTGAGCAGACCTTTGGCGCATTGCACTTGAGCGCCACGGATCAAGATGGGCATGTCAGGCACCGACAGGCTGCAGCTTGCCACACAACATGATCGATGGCGCATCGCAGAGCAAGCTAGGCGCATCCACGCTGATAGGCTGCGGCTCGCCGCACGACGAGACCATTGGAGCGTCGCAGAGAGAGAGGCGTGGCGCGCTGCACAGCAAGAGCGGATCCATCGGTGCTTGCCTGCTGTCGACACGGCGTCGCAGCTGGGTACACATCCTGTCAGTACCCCCATTCCTTGCTAGGAGTGGGCAGAGGCCCTCAGCGCCGTACTTACACCAGAGGCTGGCGGTGCCATACTTGCACCGGACGCCCGCCACACCGTTCGCATGGGTGGCGCCGTTTTCCTTGTCCGTGGCCCGCTGGATGCCAACGCGCTGGTCCGTAGGCTCGACCGCCTCCTTGGCCCAGGTGTCCACCTGGGCGCAGTAGAGGAACATGGCCGTCACATCCTCGAGCTAGTTATCTCTGATGAAATAGCCAACTTGGAGCTAGAGATCACGCTCCAGATGTACCGCGAGCGTGTCGACCGCTTGGACGAACGCCTGCACAAGTTCAGGCGGAGCCAAGAGCTACCGTAGGCAAGGGCTGCTGGTCACGGTCTCATGGACGCGTTTTATTTTGTTGAGTCGTTTCAACGTGGATAGCTATGTATTCATAGCAATCATAGTATTGCTCTGTTTATTCCTCTGTTTCAATGTGTGTACTCTGTTTTCCGTTCTTATATGTTCTGTTTCAATTTGTGTATATACACTTTCCATTCTGTATATGTGGATGATAACAACTAGATGCAAATTAGTATACAAAACAAATAGAAATGGAATTCATAATATATATATATATATTAATTATTCATTAGTTCATCACAGATTATATATATATATATATATATATATATATATATATATATATATATATATATATATATATATATATATATATATAAAAATATCATCACATATACGTGATGATACTTAACTACTAGGTACAAAGCATAAAATTGAAAATGAACAATACTAAAACTAATAATCCCTCCTGGGGCCAATATTCCGGCAGCCCCGGCAGCCCCTCGCCAGTAGCTCCCTGGTGCGCGGCGTCTTCCCAGTGCGGAGGCAGTACTCCGCCTCCTCCGCCTCGCAGCGCTTGACGTACTGATCTGCCTCTTGCTGGCGAACACGCGCGAACGATCTTGCCATTTCATTGGGCGTCCACCGGAGCTCCTCGTCGGTGGCACGTTGGAGCTTATCGGCCCACCTCCACGTAGCAACGAGGCGCCCAGCGCCTATGACCTTCCTCGTGAAGTACCCGTCTTCGCCTCCTCGGCACGATGACACGCCCGCCCCCAAAGCTCCACCGCCTCCTTTTTCTAGGCGGCATCACGGGCTTCACCGACCGCCTAGCACCTGGCTTCCTCCTACGCCATCTCCTTCTTGAACGCCACTTGCCTGGCTTTCTCAGCCGGCGGCAGTGACTTCCACAGACAAAGATTGTACTGGCCCCAAAACCAATCCAAAGTTGGGGGTCCCGGTGCAACCTTGTCCGGCGGCGCGTAGGGGTCCTCATTGTTGCTATTCGAGTGAGCGTCCTCGGGGGCGGCGACTCCTCGTCGGCGCGTGGGCAGACCGGCGGCGCCCTGGCAGAGATTTGAGAGAGCGAGAGAGGGCGAGCAAGGGGAGGATGTAGATGAGAATGCAGGCGGGACGACATGAGCAAGGTAGTATTTATTGGCGGCCTGAATCTAGATCGACGGGGACAGTACACACGCCGGTCGCCAGAATTTACAAATACTGTAGTTTGAATTACACACGATTCCCGCAGCAAATCCGTGTGTGAACATAATAGATGACGGTTTCCAATACAGAACCGTGTCTGATTAATGATCCCTGCCACTCACCTACCAAACCACAAGACGCGAGATAGAGTGCCAATCGTGTGGGGGCCGGTTGTCTTGCCAGATCTTTACATTTTCTTTTTTGAACACCAGATATTTACATCGTCTCATGATTTTTTAACTTGCACACAAGTACACAAAAATATGATTTTTCAAACCGTTATGGTTAGGCGTTTCATGTAGATATAGTTCAAATTGGAATTACGGTCATTAAATGGCTAGAAAATCACTTAAATGTTTTTAAAAGGTCAAATGACCCCTGAAATTTTCCAAACTTTCACATGACAGTTGTATTAGTCCATGTTAAACGTAGGAAAAAAATTGAAGGCCGTAAGAGGAAGCTATCTGTCGTGCGTCATCAAACATGCATTGTTCCCTATCGGAACCACAAACCTTCTAGTGAGTTGCTCCGGTTTGTGAGGGGTGTGTGTCCAAACTTTCGTCAAACAGGCCAATTTGTTTACCACATCATCTTGGTGGCATGACATTAAATCAAGCAAGGTTTCATATTTTTCTTATCATTTTTTAATTTTTTGAAATTAAAATGCCATGGCACTCCATGCATGTGAGACCAATATGTTTGAAAATTCCTTCTAATTTACTGCACATGGAATTAACTCGCAAACAAGAACACAAATATGATTTTTCAAACCGTTATCGTTAGGCGTTGCATGTAGATGTAGTTCAAATTTGAATTACGGTCACTAAATGGCTAGAAAATCACTTAAATGTCTTTAAAAGTTCAAATGACTGCTAGAATTTTCCAAATTTTCACAATACAGTTGTAGTAGTGCACGTTAAAAATAGAATAAATTTTGAAGGCCGTAAGAGGAAGTTATCTCCTGTTTGTCATCAAACATGCATTTTTCCCTCTCGGAACCACGAGCCTTCTAGTGAGTTGCTTCGGTTTGTGAGGGGTGTGTGTCCAAAATTTCGTCAAACAGGTCAATTTTTTTACCACATCATCTTGGTGGCATGACATAAAATCAAGCAAGGTTTCATGTTTTTCTGATCATTTTTTAAATTGTTTGGAATTAAAATGCCATGGCACTCCATGCATGTGCCCATGCCGTGAGACAAATATGTTTGAAAACTCCTTCTAATTTACTGCACATGGAATTAACTCGCACACAAGTAGACAAATATGATTTTTCAAACCGTTATGGTTAGGCATTGCATGTAGATGTAGATCAAATTTGAATTACGGTCATTAAATGGCTAGAAAATCACTTAAATGTCTTTAAAAGGTCAAATGACCGCTAGAATTTTCCAAATTTTCACAATATAGTTGTAGTAGTGCACGTTAAACGAAGAATAAATTTTGAAGGCCGTAAGAGGAAGCTATCTCCTGTTCGTTATCAAACATGCATTGTTTCCTCTTGAAACCACGAGCCTTCTAGTGTATTGCTCCGGTTTGTGAGGGGTGTGTCCAAACTTTCATCACACATGCCAATTTTTTTACCACATCATCTTGGTGGCATGACATTAAATCAAGCAAGGTGTCCTGTTTTTCTGATCATGTTTTAATTTTTTGGAATTAAAATGCCATGGCACTCCATGCATACGTATGCATGTGTCAATGTCGTGAGACCAATATATTTGAAAATTCCTTCTAATTTACTACACATGGAATTAACTCGCACACAAGTACACAAATATGATTTTTCAAACCATTATGGTAAGGCGTTGCATGTAGATGTAGTTCAAATTGGAATTACGGTCATTAAATGGCTAGAAAATCACTTAAATGTCTTTAAAAGGTCAAATGACCCCTAAAATTTTCCAAATTTTCATATGACAGTTGTATTAGTGCATGTTAAACGTAGAAAAAAAATTAAAGGCCGTAAGAGGAAGCTATCTACCGTGCGTCATCAAACATGCATTGTTCCCTCTCGGAACAACGAACCTTCTAGTGAGTTGCTCCAGTTTGTGAGGGGCGTGTGTCCAAACTTTCGTCAAACAGGCCAATTTTTTTACCACATCATCTTGGTGGCATGACATTAAATCAAGCACGGTTTCATATTTTTTTGATCATTTTTTTAAATTTTTTGAAATTAAAATGCCATGGCACTCCATGCATGTGCCCATGCCGTGAGACCAATATGTTTGAAAATTCCTTCTAATTTTCCGCACATGGAATTAACTCGCACACAAGTACACAAATATGATTTTCAAACCGTTATGGTTAGGCGTTGCATGTAGATGTAGTTCAAATTTGAATTACGGTCACTAAATGGCAAGAAAATCACTTAAATGTCTTTAAAAGTTCAAATGACCGCTAGAATTTTCCAAATTTTCACAATACAGTTGTAGTAGTGCACGTTAAACGTAGAATAAATTTTGAAGGCCGTAAGAGGAAGTTATCTCCTATTTGTCATCAAACATGCATTTTTCCCTCTTGGAACACCAAGCCTTCTAGTGAGTTGCTCCGATTTGTGAGGGGTGTGTGTCCAAACTTTCGTCAAACAGGCCAATTTTTTTACCACATCATCTTGGTGGCATGACATAAAATCAAGAAAGGTTTCATGTTTTTCTGATCATTTTTTTAAATTTTTGGAATTAAAATGCCATGGAACTCCATGCATGGCCCATGCCATGAGACCAATATATTTGAAAATTCCTTCTAATTTACTGCACATGGAATAACTCGCACACAAATACACAAATATAATTTTTCGAACCGTTATGGTTAGGCGTTGCATGTAGATGTAGATCAAATTTGAATTACGGTCATTAAATGGCTACAAAATCACTTAAATGTCTTTAAAAGGTCAAATGACCGCTAAATTTTTCCAAATTTTCACAGTACAGTTGTAGTAGTGCACGTTAAACGTAGAATAAATTTTGAAGGCCGTAAGAGGAAGCTATCTCCTGTTCGTCATCAAACATGCATTGTTCCCTCTCGGAACCACGAGCCTTCTAGTGAGTTGCTCCGGTCTGTGAGCGGTGTGTGTCCAAACTTTCGTCACACATGCCAATTTTTTTACCACATCATCTTGGTGGCATGATATTAAATCAAGCAAGGTGTCATGTTTTACTGATCATTTTTTAATTTTTTGGAAATAAAATGCCATGGCACTCCATGCATACGTATGCATGTGCCAATGTTGTGAGACAAATATATTTTAAAATTCCTTCTAATTTACTGCACATGGAATTAACTCGCACACAAGTACACAAATATAATTTTTCAAACCATTATGGTTAGGCGTTGCATGTAGATGTAGTTCAAATTTGAATTGCGGTCATTAGATGGATAGAAAATCACTTAAATGTCTTTAAAAAGCCAAATGACCCCTAGAGTTTTCCAAAATTTCACATTACAGTTGTAGTAGTGCACATTAGACGTAGAAAAAAAATTGAAGGCCGTAAGAGGAATCTATCTCCCGTTCGTCATCAAACATGCATTGTTCCCTCTCGGAACCATGAGCCTTCTAGTGCGTTGCTCCGGCTTGTGAGGGGTGTGTGTCCAAAATTTCGTCAAACATGCCAAATTTTTTTACCACATCATCTTGGTGGCATGACATCACATCAAGCAAGGTTTCATGTATTTTTGATATTTTTTATTTTTTTGGAATTAAAATGCCATGTCACTCCATGCATACATATGCATGTGTCAATGCCGTGAGACAAATATGTTTGAAAATTCCTTCTAATTTACTGCACATGGAATTAACTCACACACAAGTACACAAATATGATTTTTCAAACTGTTATGGTTAGCCGTTGCAAGTAGATGTAGTTCAAATTTGAATTACGATCATTAAATGGCTTGAAAATCACTTAAATGTCTTTAAAATGTCAAATGACCCCTAGAATTTTCCAAAATTTCACATTACAGTTGTAGCAGTGCACGTTAAACATAGAAAAAAAATTGAAGGCCGTAAAAGGAGGCTATCTCCCGTTCGTCATCAAACATGCATTGTTCCCTCTCGGAACCACGAGCCTTCTAGTGAGATGCTCCGGTTTGTGAGGGGTGTGTGTCCAAACTTTCGTCAAAAATGCCAATTTTTTATCACATCATCTTGGTGGCATGACAGTACATCAACCAAGGTTTCATGTGTTTCTGATATTTTTTTTAATTTTTTGGAATTAAAATGCCATGTCACTCCCTGCATACATATGCATGTGTCCATGTCGTGAGACAAATATGTTTGAAAATTCCTTCTATTTTACTACACATGGAATTAACTCGCACGCAAGTACACAAATATGATTTTTCAAACCATTATGGTTAGGCGTTGCTTGTACATGTAGTTCAAATTCGAATTACGGTCATTAAATGGCTATAAAATCACTTAAATGTCTTTAAAAGGTCACATCACCCCTAGAATTTTCCAAAATTTCACATTACAGTTGTAGTAGTGCATGTTAGACGTAGAAAAAAATTGAAGGCCGTAAGAGGAAGCTATCTCGTGTCCGTCATCAAATATGCATTGTTCCCTCTCGGAACCACGAGCCTTCTAGTGAGTTGCTCCGGTTTGTGCGGGGTGTGTGTCCAAACTTTCGTCAAACATGCCAATTTTTTTACCACATCATCTTGGTGGCATGACATTATATCAACCAAGGTTTCATGTGTTTCTGATTTTTTTTTTAATTTTTTGGAATTAAAATGCCATGTCACTCCATGCATACATATGCATGTGTCCATGTCTTGAGACAAATATGTTTGAAAATTTCTTCTAATTTACTGCACATGGAATTAACTCGCACACAAGTACACAAATATGATTTTTCGAACCGTTATGGTTAGCCTTGCATGTAGATGTAGTTCAAATTTAAATTATGGTCATTAAATGGCTAGAAAATCACTTAAATCTCTTTAAAAGGTCAAATGACCCCTAGAATTTTCCAAAATTTCACATTACAGTTGTTGTAGTGCACGTTAAACGTAGAAATCAGTGGTTAGCCTTGCATGTAGATGAGCGCCGGGAGGAGGAGTTGTGCGTGGCTGAGGTCGAGATAGAGAAGAGTCTGTCCGTCGAGGAATCAGTGGTGGATTACCAACGTGAACTCTGGCATAGCCACTACTACGAGTACTAAACCTTGAAGGCGGCGCCGAGGACGAGGACGTGGTCGACTTCAGCACGGGGACGCGGAGTCCACCAAGGCGGCATGTCGCCTGGACAAGTCATCAATTTCTCATCTCACACCGGCGATGCATAGGCCGGCGCGGCGGTGGATTTGTTAAAATTATGCGTACTTAGGCTTTATTTTTAATGCGGTCTTTTGTTAGAGCAATGTTTAGGTCAACTGGCTTTGTTTAATTACTAAAATTGCTCAATTCAATAAGTGTGGTCTGTCTGTTGTACACTCTTTTATGTGCCCAAATTAGCAAGCAATGTTAAATTATGCAATGGCGTACCCAGGGAAATTTCCACCAAAATTTGAATGATCAAACTCATCCCATGCGCTAAAGCAGAAGAATCGTTTGCGATGCACACAATCGTTCAAAGGGAATGGTCCAGCGGCACCGCACGCAAAGTTTCCCTCCACATTTCCAAAATTTTGGCCTACCGCCAAAATATCTACCCCGCCCCTCCCCCCTTCCCCACCCCCTTTTCTCCCCGACCACAAGTCACATTTCCCCTGTTTCCTCCTTCCTTCCTTCCTAAGCTATAGCCGCTTCCTCGCTCTCCTCGTCTCGCATCCTACCACTAGGGTCGCCATGGTCTTCTTCAAAGACCTCTCCAGCGGTTCCTCCTCCGGCGACGACTCCTTCACCACCCGGGTATGCCTCTCTTCTCTCTCTCGGGCTATGACTTGGAATGAAGGATTTTTTACCCGCGGTCGATTTGAGTCATTTCTTCCTCTTGTAGCTCCCTAGGACCATCAGTGGCAACGAATGGAGCGGGGTGGCTGAAGATCTATCTGCTCGTTTCACCATCAATCTCCAGGCGTGAAGCTAGTTGCGTTTGAATCTGCGGACAGTGGGAGGAAGTTTCTGGCATGTGCAGAGAAGGTTAGACCCTCTTTCGTTGTTACAAATCATTTATTAGATGTGATTCAGACACTGTCACGACCCCAACCCATTCATACCACACCTTCAACCAAACGCATCCTAAGACAGTGTCACAGTTTGTACCTAGTATCTTAAATTGTTGCCATCTCATCAGCGGTGCCATTAGAAAATTATTTGACACCGCTTCAGCAGTTTGTGCAGCCAACTTTGGTCCACACATCCGAGCAGCCAAGTAGTAAAATACTAAATCTTTATGGCATGAAGGAACCGTGCATCAGAGCAACTACGTGCTCCGGAGTCCGGGTCCCTGATTTGTTTCCGTTGCATCGGCTCGCCAGTGCAGGGCATCGATGCGAGATGTAGCAACAGTTGTCTTTACCCCAGTTTTGGCATACATAGTGGACGGCCTTAGTGCTATTAGTTCTATGTTACTAAATTTGTGCATGTACACACCTGTTAGTATCAATTTGTTGTCATCCAAACACTATCGCTATCTTGTTTGCGATTATATTTACCTTCCTCATAAAATGTTCAATTTGTTATTTATTGTACATGAGTAAGAACTTGTAGCGTTGTTGTAGCTAATTATAGCTTCTGATGTTCCAGAATTTGGTTGTTGTCTGAGTAGCAATTAATTCATTTGCACATTGATCTTTTTGAGAAGATATTTCATAATTAACATGTTTCTTCAGTTTTTCAAAATAAGCATTGGTGATTTTCTATGTTGCTATAAACCCATTTCCCCTACAATTGTTACTGATCTAGTTTTAAATATTATAGGATGAACGGAAGTGTTCTTACTTGGAGTGGGTTGATCAAGAGTGGCCACAGTCTTTGAAGATGTGCCTAGCGAAGCTCTAGAGCATGTATGAGGAAGAGAATAGACGTAGGCTTAGAGAAACTATTGTCAACGCTGAAGAATATTTGAAGATGTGGGATAAAAAGTTGAAGGTGGAGAATGAGCTCAGATTTTTTAAATCAGACTTTGCTAAGATGGTGTTGGCGAAGGAGGAGGCACTTTCCCAGTTGGCCCGTGCAAAACAGGTTCTTACTAAACTGAAAGCAGAGGTGGATAAGACGAGCCTGGATGATCTCAATTAGGGAAATGAATATATTGTTCTAATATTGTTCTTATGAAGTTGAACTAGCTATATGTTGTACTGTGATGTTTTCATGTAGCTATCGTACTGTGATGTTATAATATATTTATGTGCCTGATATGAAATTGGCAAACAACTGCTCGATATGAAATGTGAATTTGCATAATGCTGGAATTATTAATTGTAAACTAATAAACGTGCTAAATGTGTCATGGAACTTTGCAAATGGTTCTAGCAGTAAAAACACTTGTGATGGATAGCCCAATGCCACACAGTTTTCTTTATCAAATCGTGTGTGATGTAGTTGATAAAAGCAAACAGTTAACCAAGGCAGAGCGTGTGTGATAGTTACACCTTTCACACATGAGCCTACACATAAAACTATGTGGGATGTACATACGAACAGAAAAAATTTCCCTGGATTGACTATGTGGGATGCACATAAGAACTGAAACGTATTCCTTGGATTTACTGTGTGTGATATACATATGAACGGAAAAGTTTTCCCTGGATTGACTATGTGGGATGTACATAAGAACGGAAACGTATTCCTTGGATTGACTGTTTCTGATATACATACCTACGAAAATGTTTTTCTGGGATTCACCGTGTGGGATGTACATACCTATGGAAATGTTTTTCTGGGATTTACCGTGTGTGTCGTGGTTTTGTCACGGCAGATGTCCTCATGAAAGGACTTAGTCGTGGAGCCATCACTACGGGTTAGCTTGAAGGGGTTAAAGCGGACACAAGGACGCAAGAGAGTTTATACTAGTTCGCCCTTCGATGAAGGTAAAAGCCTCACGCCTAGTTGTGATGGAATTGATGGGGTTTCATGACTAGGAGCAAACAAGCTTCGCTTAAGTCTCGAGTTGTTGTCTGTCGTCCTGAATCGCCTCCGGGTCGTCCCCTTATATACATGGGTGGCGCCCGTCGGTTCATAGAGTCATGACGCCGGTTTATAGATGTATCCGGCTCGGTCTCTGCTATTCCTAACTTACAATACAAGTTACATACCCACGCCGGTTTACGGCTACAGGCTTTAAACCGGTTGTGGGCCTTAAGCTCTCATCTGCCTACTTGGGCTTTAATATACTCAACTACTAATGAAGTTAACCCGGCCTGTCCTGGCCGGTTTACGCCCAGTAGTAATATCCCCAACATTAGGCCCCAGATTGATTTGAACAGGTTCATGTCAATCCTCAGCAAAAAAACTTCATCTTCAGCAACTTTGTGTAATTGGGTGAACTGCCATGATGTCATCTTCTCTAGTCATCGTAAACCGGCGTGACGCCACCTGTCATAAAAACTATCCACAATACCTCTTTTGTTTAATAGACCTGCAACAATCGAGGCGACAACTCCGTTTCCAAACTCGTGGCCCCTTGATTCTCGCGCCTGACACATGTCCCTTGCTTTATAAATAAGACCGAAGGGTCATTTCTTTTTTCCCCTTCGTGCCCCTCTGCTTCGTCTTCCTCGCGCCGCCCAGCTTCGAAGCTCCGCCGCCGCCGTCAACTTCTGCACCAACCTTGGCCGCTGCATCACCCTGAGTATACCAGAGCATCGCGGCGGTCTTCCGTTTCTTCCTCAGCTCTGGTAAGTCTTCTATCTTTTCACCATAGATCTGTTCTAGGGGTTCCATGTTCTTCGGCGTTCATAGCTTGCTTCTTGCTCATATGATAACTTTTAGTTAAGTCTATGAATCCTTGTTCTGCGTAGCGGTAGTTTTTTAGCATCCGTTGTCACTTGCGCATCTCAAGGCCATAGATCTCCCTGCACCCTTGCTCATTCATTCGGTACCGCTCCGTTTTGGACCTTGAATATTTATTTCTTTTCTGAATATGCTCCAAATCCAAAACTGTGAATTACTTTTGTGAAACCTGTTTTCGCACATCCACTCTTGATTCATCAATGTTTCAGACTAGGCGGTTTAACTTTGTAGAGAAATTGACAACTCGGCATATACCATTAGTCCCCTTGTTGAACCGCTAGGATTTCCCAGTTATGTATTGCCACCTTGCAGAACTCCGTTTTATAAGCAACTTCTTCCGGTTTTACAATGAATGTATCAATATATAGCCTTCCAACATATTCTTGAACCGGTATTACTGCTTTGCAGATTGCACCATGGCCAAGCAAGTGTACGAGTGTAATTGGGTCCCTTCTCGAGTGACTGAAACTCAACTGGATAACTTAGTCCGCACCGGCGCTTTAGGCAAAAAAGACGTCATTCACTGGAGGGTCCCCGGCCCGGAGAGTCCTCCAGAACCCAAGGATGGAGAAGTTGTTGTTTTTGCTGACCATTTAGCCCGGGGCTTCATCCGCCTGTTCAAAGTTTTATCGGGATGTCTTGGCCAACTTCCAATCAAGGCCCACAAGATATTGGCCCCAACTCCATAACCAATATCTGTGACTTTCAAGTGCTCGTGAGGTGTTCTTTCAAGAGGAGCCCACAGCTTGAATTGTTCGAGATTGCTTCCATCTAAACCGCCGCACTGAATTTTCTGACGGTCCCAACACTGAGTTGGGTGGTGTGGCGATTCAAAAGCGGAAAGAGGTCACTTACCCTCATGCCAAACTGCACAGCCATCCCAAAGAGTGGAATTCAACATGGTTTTACTACAAAGATACCTCTCATGAGGGAGAAAATCCTTTACCGGGTTACCGTCCGGAGCGGCTAAGCAACACACATCCCCTCCCTCACAGACTGACTGCTAAGGAAATAAGCAAATATGCCCCACAACTATCCAAGCTCCGAGCCTTCATGGCCAACGGGTTGACAGGAGTTGATCTTGCTCGCTGCTGGATATCTTGGAGTATACTGCCCCTAAGCCCGCGCTCCGGTTTGGTGTGCAAATACACAGAAGATGTGAAGGACCCTCTACGGCATATTGAGATCCAGCTGATAGACAATGAAGTTACTGAGGCTATTAAGAGGATGTTAAACGAGCCGGAAGCTGCTTGCGCCCAAACCGGCCTGGCTCCCTTTTCTGCCATTAACAAACCGTCAACCGTAAGACTCATATCTTATGCCTTTATAAAATCTGACTATGTTTAAGTACTCTTTGTTGATATTATCATCTTTCAATGTTTACTGGACTAACCCGTCTTTTTCCTTTCAGGGCCAAGCCTAGGCCAAGCAAGAAAGCTCGCCTGGACAAAGCGGCAGAAGAAGACGACACTCCTGAATGGACCAAAATACCCAATCCTGAAGAACACATCCAGGATGATATGCTGAACGACCCACCACTGCAAGATCATGATGTTACCGTTGAAGAGGCACATGTTGATGCCACAGGCCCTTCAAATCAACCCACGAGTCCTGCTCAAACTGACAAAATAGCAAGTCCACCAAAGCATACGGAGAAATCGGCGACCCCAGTGCGAACCGGCGAAGCCAAGGATGATGATGTTGTTATTACTGGCTTTGGCCATTCCGAGCCAGGTAATCCTGTCGCCTTGTCTAAGCACAATGCAAAGGATGAATTTACTGCGTTTGGTAAAGGCAAGTGGAATGCCGATTTGGCTACTTATGCCGCTTTGAATCCCCAAGATCTTCATTCTGGTTATCTGAACCGGTTATATACTAGCCGTGATTATGAAGCCGGTTTGGTAAATATGATGAAGGAGAAATATGAGGTAAATTCCATATGACTCTCTGCTTGTATATTTCAATCTGTCAACTCTAATAGCCCCCAAGTGACGGTTTTAAGATGTGAACTTAAACCGGGACTTCCCAATATAATCCTGAGCAAAGCTGTACTTTTGGGAAAGTAGCCCCCAAGGGCCGGTTCAACCTAATGTAGTTAAACCGGGACTTTTATAAGAAATCGAGTATCCCTCAAGGACAAAGCAAATAAGCATTAGCCCCCAAGTGCCAAACTGAATACTTGTATTGAGCTTGGGACTTGATATATAAATTGTAGGATGAACAGCAAATATGTATTAGCCCCCAAGTACCAAAGGCATAACTTGTTATGGGGTTGGTACTTCAAGTCTGCACCTTAATCTTTATCACATGATTTTCTGTATGTAGGCTGATCTGAACAAGAAAGAAAACCAAATCGCTGATCTCCAAGAAAACCTGAAATCCCAGCAAGCTGAAACCTCCAAAGCAAAGAATGAATTAACCAGCGCTTTAAGCGTCATGGAAAAGCTTAAGGAGGGCTTCAACAAGGAGCGGGCGGATTGGGCCATTGAAAAGGCCGTTAACTCAACGGGCAGAGAATGCTGAGGCTGCCCTCAAACCGGTAGTGGATGAACTGACCAGTGTAAAGCGGCAAGTGCATGCCATGACTGCCGCTGTCTTTGGTAAGCCTTTTTGACTTCTGAGGTAATGATGCCTTCTCATGAAATTGCCAGTTTATTAACCCTTTGAATGATACAGGGACACGTATTGGCCACTTGGGGTCAGACGTGCGGAAGAAATTGAGAGCCTCTTATACATTGATAGAGCAACTCTATACTGGTGCGCAACGGATCATCAGCACCGCTTCTCACAACAACCCGGCTCCGACCTTGATCCAGGACACCATTAAAAGGTTGTCAATGCTTCCTTCCCGGTTTGAAGAATTAAAGAAATCTGCTGCTAGAACCGGTGCCATAAACGCCTTAATCCGGGCCAAAGCGTGGGTGCCGGATTTTGATCCTGTTGAAGCGGCCCAGGGCTTCCCAAGCTTGAAGGAAGACGGGGCAGAATTCAGTGAAGAGGATCTCCGAGCTATAAACCGGGAAGTGCACCCTTTGGCTTGTCAATTGGCTGAGGAGGAAAATTTGTCTTACTATCAAGCCCAATATGATGGCGAGAATAAACGAGTGCCTGCACCGATTCCTGAAGCGGAGAACCTTATACCTCCAATTCGTAAGCATACTTACGCTCCCGATATTGAACCGTCGTTGCTGATCAATGATGAAGCTGTATTCCAAGCATTAATGGGAATCGACTGGACAACTGTTGATTTCTAGCCGCTGGGTAGGGAATCCGAAGTTGAAGCGGCGCAGGATGACCCGCAACCATCAGGCCAAGCTGGCGACCAAGCATGAACCGGAGGCCGGTTTACATTACTGCTTCCTTATGTTATGCAGAAAAACAATTATCTTATTTGGGCACCGTGTTGCCTTGTAATAGACTAGCTGCCACACTTTCTGTTGATATGCCTTCGTGCATATTTATTACAACTTATGCTTCCGTTGAATCACCGATGCTAAATTGTTGTCTGTAGCAAAAAAGCTGCCATCGTAGGGCATGAAGTTGGCTGTGCCAATCTTGAAGTGGAGTTGTAAGAAACCCGCTCTGCTTGAAGGAGAAAACAGCTCCTGTGTATATAGGGTCGGTTTATCCGGTAAATCGTTCCGGGTTAAGATGAACACCGGTGTTACTCCATAATAGGATGTTTATCAAAAATTAAACCGGGCAAAGTGTCTCCGGATGAAAAACAAACCGTGTCCCGTCAACTGACAGTCGAATCGGTTTAATAATTGTCGGTTTAAGAACACAACAAGAGAAATATGCAAAAAGACAAACAAATTTCAAGCAAAGGCAAAAACAAAATATTTTGCGAAAAGAGGTTGTTTGAGCCGATCAAGTGGCATTACCATGGCCGGACACGACCAAGCCCCCAATAGGCGTAGCTATGGTTCATGTCAACCAGGTCCCCAAATGATGTAGTGGCATTACGCCGATCAAGAGGTGTAGCGATGGTTCGGGTTCGACCAAAGCCCCGAAGTGATTCTGTGGCCTTAGGCCGATCAAGAGGCGTGACTGGTTCAGACGTGACCAAGTCCCCAAGTGATTCCGTGGCTTTTGCCTATCAAAAGGTGTTGCATTGGTTCGGACACGACCAAGCCCCCAAGTGACATGATATGAAGCTTTGTTAAGAAGCTAACTCAAGGGGTAAACCAGAGACCGCTTTAAGACAAAAACTCTGTGTAATCACTCATGATGTAAAAATAACAGAGACCCCGCTTTAGCTAAGGCTCCGGTTTATTGTATTGATCATAATATATACATTGTCATAATATGTACATACGTAGAGCCTATGGCTCAAGTAAAGTAGGGCCGAAGATGAGCTATGTTCCACGACCTGTTGGTCTCCTCCTCTGATGTACGTGAGTCTTTATGCTCTCGAATATCAATCAGATAGTACGACCCGTTGTGCAGATTCTTGCTGATCACAAAAGGTCCCTCCCAAGGTGGGGATAGCTTGTGCATATCAGTCTGGTCTTGGATGAGCCGGAGCACCAAATCTCCTTCTTGAAAGGTTCTGGTTCTAACTCGGCGACTGTGATAGCGACGAAGATCCTGCTGGTAGATCGCCGAACGGGCAGCTGCAATGTCACGCTCCTCATCCAACAGGTCCAACGCGTCTTTCCGTGCTACCTCATTATCCGCTTCAACATAAGCCGCTACACGAGGTGAATCATGACGGATATCACTGGGGAGAACCGCCTCCGCTCCGTAGACCATGAAGAACGGTGTGTATACTGTCGATCTGTTGGGCGTAGTATTGATACTCCATAATACAGATGGTAACTCCTCAACCCAACAACCCGGTGTCCGCTGCAAAGGAACCATAAGCCGGGGTTTGATGCCTCGTAAGATCTCTTGGTTAGCTCTCTCGCTTGGCCATTGGACTGTGGGTGAGCCATCGATGAAACGCTGTTTAATGTGCTCACGCTCACGTAACTCCTTCATAGCACCCTTAGACGGATTGGTACCATTATCAGTAATAATACTGTGTGGAAATCCAAACCGTAAAATCAACTTTTTAATGAATTGAACTGCCGTGGCTGCATCACACTTGCTAACGGGCTCCGCTTCTTCCCACTTTGTAAATTTGTCAACCGCCACCAAAAGGTGGGTCTTCTTGTCTTTGGACCGTTTGAAAGGCCCAACCATATCCAGCCCCCAAGTCGCAAATGGCCAAGTAATTGGAATCATCCTCAATTCTTGAGCCGGCACATGAGCGCGTCTTGAGAACTTCTGACAGCCGTCACATCGCCTAACCAGGTCCTTCGCATCAGCATGAGCAGTCAACCAATAGAAACCGTGACGAAACGCCTTAGCCACCAGAGATTTTGAACCGACGTGGTGACCACAATCTCCTTCGTGGATTTCATGCAAGATCTCACAACCTTCCTCCAGCGATGCACAACGTTGAAACGCTCCTGACACACTGTAATGATGCAACTCGCCATTGACAATAGTCATGGACTTGGATCGCCGGATTATCTGTCTGGCCAGCGTCTCATCCTCTGGTAACTCGCCCCGGTTCATGTACACAAGATAAGGAACCGTCCAATCCGGAATGACATGCAGAGCCGCCACCAACTGAGCCTCCGGATCAGGAATAGCCAAATCCTCTTCGCTAGGGAGCTTGACCGGCGGGTTATGCAGGTCATCCAAGAAGACATTAGGCGGGACCGGTTTAACCTGAGAGCCCAGCCGGCTTAAAGTGTCCGCCGCTTTGTTCTTCCGTCTGTCCACGTGATCCAACTGATATCCCTTGAAATGGCCTGCAATAATATCCACCTCACGATGGTATGCTGCCATGAGCGGGTCCTTAGAATCCCAAGTACCAGACACTTGTTGGGCCACCAGGTCCGAGTCACCGAAGCACTTGACTCGGCTGAAATTCATCTCCTTAGCCATCCGGAGACCATGGAGTAAAGCCTCATACTCAGCTGCATTGTTAGTACAAGGGAACATTAAGCGGAGAACGTAACAGAACTTATCACCTCGTGGGGAAGTTAATACGACTCCAGCCCCCGAGCCCTCCAATTGCCTGGACCCATCAAAATGAATAGTCCAATAGGTGTGATCCGGTTTTTCTTCAGGTGCTTGTAGTTCCGTCCAATCATTGATGAAATCCACAAGTGCTTGAGACTTGATCGCGGTCCGAGGCTCGTATTTCAAACCGTGCGGCCCAAGCTCTATAGCCCACTTTTCCGTCCAATCATTGATGAAATCCACAAGTGCTTGAGACTTGATCGCGGTCCGAGGCTCGTATTTCAAACCGTGCGGCCCAAGCTCTATAGCCCACTTGGCAATCCGGCCAGTTGCCTCCCTTGTTTGAATTATATCTCCCAAAGGAGCAGAGCTGACCACTGTGATGGGATGTCCCTGGAAGTATTGCTTAAGCTTCCGGCTTGCCATGAAAACTCCATACACCAGCTTCTGCCAATGCGGGGATCTTTGCTTGGACTCAATAAGCACCTCGCTGATATAGTAAACCGGACGCTGAACCGAAATTCCTTGCCCGCCTCCTTGCGCTCTACCACAATAGCTACGCCGATCGCACGAGCATTAGCTGCCACATATAGTAGCAACGGTTCTTGTCAATCGGAGCAGCAAGAACAAAGCGGATTGGCTAGCTGCCGCTTTAAGTCCTCCAATGTCAGTATCGGCGGCGGACTCGCATAAAGGGATCCGCTTTCTTAAGCATCTGATACAAAGGGATCGCCTTCTCACCGAGGCGGCTGATAAACCGGCTCAACGCGGCTATCCGGCCTGCCAAGCGCTGGACATCATTGATACATTTCGGTTTAGCCAGGGAGGTGATAGCTGTGATCTTCTCCGGGTTAGCCTCAATTCCCCTGTTGCCAAAAAACCCAATAACTTGCCTGCCGGTACACCAAAAACACACTTGGCCGGGTTATTGTCCGTAGGTTATCAAAGGTTTCCTTCAAATCATCAACCAGAGTCTCCTTCTCCCTTGACTTAACCACAATATCATCCACATAGGCATGTACATTACGGACGATCTGCTTATGAAGGCAATTTTGTACACACTGTTGATAAGTTGCCTGGGCACTCTTGAGCCCAAAGGGCATAGATACATAGCAGAAGGCTCCAAAGGGAGTTATGAACGCCGTTTACTCCTGGTCCTTAACTGCCATCTTGATCTGATGATAACAAGAATATGCATCCAAAAAACTCAAACGCTCACAACCCGCCGTAGCATCAATAATCTGATTGATGCGGGGGAGGGCAAAAGGATCTGCTGGACAAGCCTTGTTAAGATTTGTGTAATCCACACACATGCGCCAGGTGTCGTTTTTCTTAAGGACCAGCACCGGATTAGCCAGCCATTCAGGATGGAACACTTCAACAATAAAGCCAGCCGCTAAGAGCCTGGCCACCTCCTCTCCAATAGCTTTGCACCTTTCTTCGTTGAACCGGCGGAGAAACTGCTTCACCAGTTTGTACTTAGGATCAACATTAAGAGTGTGCTCAGCGAGTTTCCTCGGTACACCTGGCATGTTAGAAGGCTTCCATGCAAAAATGTCCCGGTTCTCACGGATGAACTCTATGAGCGCGCTTTCCTATTTCGGATCCAAGTTGGTACTGATACTAAACTGCTTGGATGAGTCACCAGGTACGAAGTCAACAAGCTTAGTCTCAGCTGCCGATTTGAACTTTAGAGCCGGATCATGCTCTGTGGTTGGCTTCTTCAACGGAGTCATGTCCGCTGGATCAACATTATCCTTGTAGTACTTCAACTCTTCCGTGGCACAGACCGACTCTGCATAGGCCGCATCACCTTCTTGACACTCCAAGGCAATCTTGCGACTTCCATGAACGGTTATGGTCCCCTTGTGACCTGGCATCTTGAGCTGCAGATAAATATGTTGGAAATATGCCCTAGAGGCAATAATAAAAGGATTATTATTATATTTCCTTGTTCATGATAATTGTCTTTTATTCATGCTATAATTGTATTATCCGGAAATCGTAATACACGTGTGAATACATAGCACCACAACATGTCCCTAGTGAGCCTCTAGTTGACTAGCTCGTTGATCAACAGATTGTCATGGTTTCCTGACTATGGACATTGGATGTCATTGATAACGGGTTCACATCATTAGGAGAATGATGTGATGGACAAGACCCAATCCTAAGCATAGCATAAGATCGTGTAGTTCGTTTGCTAGAGCTTTTCCAATGTCAAGTATCTTTTCCTTAGACCATGAGATCGTGTAACTCCCGGATACCGTAGGAGTGCTTTGGGTGTACCAAACGTCACAACATAACTGGGTGACTATAAAGGTATGCTAAGGGTATCCCCGAAAGTGTCTGTTGGGTTGACACGAATCGAGACTGGGATTTGTCACTCCGTATGACGGAGAGGTATCTCTGGGCCCACTCGGTAATGCATCATCATAATGAGCTCAAAGTGACCAAGTGTCTGGTCATGGGATCATGCATTACGGTACGAGTAAAGTGACTTGCCGGTAACGAGATTTAACGAGGTATTGGGATACCGACGATCGAATCTCGGGCAAGTAACGTACCGACTGACAAAGGGAATTGTATACGGGGTTGCTTGAATCCTCGCCATCGTGGTTCATCCGATGAGATCATCGAGGAGCATGTGGGAGCCAACATGGGTATCCAGATCCCGCTGTTGGTAATTGACCGGAGAGTCGTCTCGGTCATGTCTACGTGTCTTCCGAACCCGTGGGGTCTACACACTTAAGGTTCGGTGACGCTAGGGTTATTAGGAAGACTTGTATGTGATTAACGAATGTTGTTCGGAGTCCCGGATAAGATCCCGGACATCACGAGAAGTTCCGGAATGGTCCGGAGGTGAAGATTTATATATGGGAAGTTGTCATACGGTCACCGAAAAGGTTCGGGGGCATATCGGTATTGTACCAGGGCCACCGGAGGGGTTCCGGGGGTCCACCGGGAGGGGCCACCTCTCTCAAGGGCCTCATGGGCCGTGGTGGGCAGGAACCAGCCTGGAGGGCTGGGCGATCCTCCCCTTGGGCCCATGCGCCTAGGGTTGGGGGAAACCCTAGTGGGGCGTCCCCTTGCTTGGGGGCAAGCCCCTCCCTTGCCGCCGCCCCCTCTAGATCTCATCTAGAGGGGCCGCCCTTCCCCTTCCCCTATAAATAGAGGGGCGAGGGAGGCTGCACACAACATCCAAGGCGCAGCCCCTCCCCTCCCCAACACCTCTCTTCCTCCGTTAAGAGCTTGGCGAAGCCCTGCCGGAGTACTGCCTCTCCACCACCACCACACCGTCGTGCTGCTGTTGGAGCTTTCTTCCTCAACCTCTCCCTCCTCCTTGTTGGATCAAGGCGCGGGAGACATCTCCGCTCCGTACATGTGTTGAACGTGGAGGTGCTGTCCGTTCAGCACTAGGATCATCGGTGATTTGGATCACGTCGAGTACGACTCCCTCAACCCCGTTCCCTTGAACGCTTCCGCTCGCGATCTACAAGGTTATGTAGATGAACTCCTCTCTCTCGTTGCTATATGAACTCATAGATAGATCTTGGTGAAACCGTAGAAATTTTTTATTTTCTGCAACGTTCCCGAACAAAATATAACAAGGCCGTGCCATAAATTTGGCATAAGCCGCCCGCCCAAATAAAGCGTGGTATGGGCTCCGGATCTTCACCACCTCAAAAATCAATGTTTCTGACCTGGAATCATGATCATCTCCAAAGGCCACCTCCAGAGCTATCTTGCCAACGGGATATGCTGACTTACCAGGTACCACACCATAGAATACCGTATTGGACAGTTTAAGATTCTTGTCTGTTAGACCCATACAGCGAAAGGTCTCATAGTATAAGATATTAATGCTTCTTCCTCCATCCATGAGCACCTTGGTGAACTTGTAACCTCCCACCTGAGGTGCCACTACCAACGCTAGCTGACCCGGATTGTCAACCCGGGGAGGGTGATCCTCTCTGCTCCATATGATTGGCTGTTCGGACCAGCGTAAATAACGAGGCACGCCTGGTTCAACAGAATTCACTGCTCACTTGTGAAGCTTCAGGTATCGCTTGTCTAAGCTAGTGGTGAATACATGATATTGCCCGCTATTCAACTGCTTTGGATTGCTCTGATAGCCCGACTGCTGCTGCTGGTTGTAACCACCCTGGCTATTCTGATTGTTTTGATTGTTATGTCCACCCTGATATCCATTGAAGCCTGAACCGACATTTCCTCCACCGTGACCCGACCCATGGAATCCGGATCCTGAGCCACCACCTGATCCGTGATCATACCGGAAAGCATTAGAATTTTTGAACTCCTGCATAATATAGCAATCCTTCCAAAGGTGGGTGGCTGGCGTCTCCTTCGTCTCGTGCTTTGGACAGGGCTGGTTTAATAGATAAGTCAGGCGGTCCGGGTTAGGGTTTGGAGCCCCACCGTGATTTGGCGGTTTACCCTTCCGTCGCTGGCCCCTGTCCTGCGTGCTAGTATTAGTCACAAAATCCATGCTGCCATCTGCTTTATGCTTGCCTCCGTTACCATGACCTGCCGTGTTGTGTTGCTACCCCTTGGAGTTGCTGTTCTTCTTTCCCTTCCCTGTCTTGTCATCATCAGACTCGGGATCCTTGGTACTATCAGAATCAGCATACTTCACTAACGCAGTCATGAGGGTCCCCATATCGTTACAATGGCACTTCATCCGTCCCAATTTCAACTTCAGAGGTTTAAACCGGCAGTTGATTTCCAAAGTTATAACCATGGAGTCAGCGTCAACGGTCCGATGAGTGCAAAATTTCCGAAACTCGGTGTACCCAGCGGGTTGTTGACTCTCCTTCCTCCTGGACACAGGCTGCTAAGTCCACTATTGACATGGGCTGCTTACATGTATCCTTGAAATTCTGGATAAACCGGGCTCGCAACTGGGCCCATGAACTGATAGAATTGGCTGATAAGCTCTTTAACCAAATACGGGCTGTCCCTTCAAGCATCATGGTGAAATACTTTGCACATGCCGCTTCATCTACGTCAAGCATCTCCGTGGCCATCTCATAGATCTCTACCCATGTTTCCGGAGACAAATCGGCCGTGTAATTCGGCACCTTGCGCGGGCCCTTGAAATCCTTGGGCAGGCGCACATTGCGTAAAGCAGGGACAAGACAAGGCACTCCCAAAGAACTAGAAGTAACTCCTGGCTCGATCGAGGTGGTTGGACGAACCAGCGTAAGATGACGAGCCTCATGTTGCGCTGCTAACTCGGCATCCCTTCGTGCTCGGGCCCGGTCCACCACTTCCTGAGCATCACCCGCTGGGTTATGGCCACGGGGTGCTTCACGGTTCCGTGCATTACTGGATACAGCCGGTTCATCCATCCGTCTGCTGTAACTCCGGCTTGGATGGGGGGTGGAATGAATTCGGTCACGACTATATGAATATGCTTCCTGCTGAACCAAGGCTGTTCGAAGAAGTTCCTTAACCCGACGCATCTCCACCGCTTGCGGAGAATCACCTTCAATTGGGATGGCCTCCAGCCGTGAAGCGGTGGCGATAAGATTGTCCATTGGATTGGAATAATGACCTGGAGGTGTCTGGACAGGCTGAGGCACGACATTATTCTGTCGAGGCGGCTCCATCAGGCGAGGCTGAACCGGCGCACCCGACCTAGGTGCCTCCGCCCGGTTTATCACTGGCGGGTTACTAGTCCCTGCTCCTGGGGTATTAAAGAGGTTTCTGGCATTGAAAACCGTCGGTAGGCGAGACCGATGCTTCCTTTTCAGGACTTCATGCGACGCATTCTGATCCAGCATAAGCCTATAGGGTTGCGCATCCAAAGCGGCTCGCTCTGCGGCCATCCTGTTGTTCTCGGCTGCTAGGTCGGCTTTGGCCTGAGTGATCTGTTCCCTCACCTTTGCAATTTTCGCGTTGTGGGCGTCCTGATCCGCCGGGTTAGCCTCCGCCATAAGCACGGCCAACGCATCAAACAGATCAGATAAAACTTGAGCCGACGGGTGCACAGGGCCTCCTGCCCCGGCCGCCGCCGCTGACCCGGAGAACATTGCTGCTGCGGTCGAAGAGTGGATCGCCTCCTGCGTACCGGCCATGAATATCCCAACCCGGTTGGGCAGATCGAGGGTCCGAATATCATCACCATTGAACAGCCCCAATCCGGTCGTCTTGTAGCTGATACAATGATTCGGTTTCTCCTGTCGAGGACTCATCGCCGGAATAAACGACGGTCTCGCTACCAGACTCCGATTTACCATCATATTCTCCTCCGTGGATGACTCCCACGAAGGCACGCTTCATGGCCGGTTTACCCTGGGCAGATCTCGCACGCTGAGCCGTTTCGACGAGGTCGGTGCAGATGTCCGGCTCAGGGCCCGGTTCACCGATCTTGCCAATGAAGACGTGTATGCCACCAAAGGGGACCCGGTACCCGTACTCAATCGAGCCGGCCTCGGGCCCCAGCCTGAATCGTCGATGTAGAGCTTGCCGCGACGACTCTTGGTCATCCGGCCCACAGCATAACCCTTGAGTCCTTCGAAGCTGCCCTCCAAGAACTTGAAACCATCGTGCGATAGCCCCATGGTGGGTGCCAACTGTCGTGGTTTTGTCACGGCAGATGTCCTCATGAAAGGACTTAGTCGTGGAGCCATCACTACGGGTTAGCTTGAAGGGGTTAAAGCAGACACAAGGACGCAAGAGAGTTTATAGTAGTTCGGCCCCTTCGATGAAGGTAAAAGCCTACGTCTAGTTGTGATGGAATTGATGGGGGTTTCAATGACTAGGGAGCAAACAAGCTTCGCCTAAGTCTCGAGTTGTTGTCTGTCGTCCTGAATCGCCTCCGGGTCGTCCCCTTATATACATGGGTGGCACCTGTCGGTTCACAGAGTCCTGGCGCCGGTTTATAGATGTATCCGGCTCGGTCTCTGCTATTCCTAACTTACAATACAAGTTACATACCCACGCCATTTTACGGCTACAGGCTTTAAACCGGCTGTGGGCCTTAAGCTCTCATCTGCCTACTTGGGCTTTAATATACTCAACTACTAATGAAGTTAACCCGGCCTGTCCTGGCCTGTTTACGCCCAGTAGTAATATCCCCAACAGTGTGGGATGTACATACTTATGGAAATGATTGGGTTTCGATGCCTTGTCAGATCGCACACGAGCTCATTTGGTGTCCCAGGAGGGCCTCCCCGACGATTTCTGGGTCATGTGGGACGGACCCCCTATCGCCCACACTCACTTGGCGATGGTTCCAAATGCCATCGCGGAAAGGGTTTAAAAACCGTTTGTATAGCACCGACGCGTACTAGTGATAACAGCACGGAACAATAAAAAATTATAGATACGTTGGAGACGTATAAATAGGATAGGCTTGCAAGATAATGAAGAGCACGTAAATAAAAACTAGGGATTGTTTAGATAAAGAAACAACTAAGTTAGTTTTAGTAGAGAGCTTTTTGTCACGAGAAAGTTACTTGTCCCTAGGCAATCGATAACTAGACCGGTAATCATTATTGCAATTTTATATGAGGGAGAGGCATAAGCTAACATACTTTCTCTCCTTGGATCATATGGACTTTTGATTGGAACTCTAGCAAACATCCGTAACTACTAAAGATCATTAAGGTAAAACCTAACCATATCATTAAAGTATCAAGTCCTCTTTATTCCCATATGCAGACAACCTACTTACTCGGGTTTAAGCTTCTGTCACTCTAGCAACCCACCATAAGCGAATCATGAGCATATTGCAAACCCTAGAGTGGGGATCCCTCACGCTTGCGCGACATGGAGAGCACCATTGGACAGCACCAATAATAAAACATGCAACTCAAACCAATCATGCTCATTAATCAACCCATAGGACAAAACAGATCTACTCAAACATCATAGGATAGCCATAAATCATTGGGAAATAATATATAGTGTTGAGCACCATGTTTAAGTAGAGATTATATCGGGGAGAAGGGGTGTTACACCGCTGCATGGAGGGGGAGAGAGTTGGTGATGACGGCGGCGAAGTTGTTGGTGTAGATCTCCGTCACGATGATGGCCCCGATGATGTTCCGGCACCACCGGGAGAGAGGGGGAGAGAGCCCCCCTCCTTCTTCTTCTTCCTTGGCCTTCCCCCTAGATGGGAGAAGGTTTTACCCTCTGGTCCATGGCCTCCATGGCGGCGGAGGGGTGGGAGCCCCTCCGAGATTGGATCTCTCTCTCTCTCTCTCTCTCTCTCTCTCTCTCTCTCTCTCTCTCTCTCTCTCTCGTTTCCTTTTTCATCGCTTTCAGTTCGGCCTTTCATCGTTTCTTAAATTCCCGGAGATCCGTAACTTCAATTGGGCTGAAATTTTAACATGATTTTTATCCAGATATTAGCTTACTTGCGGCGAAAGAAGGGCACCAACCGCCATACGGGGTGTCCACAAGGTTCCAGGGGACGCCCTACCCCCTAGGGCGCGCCCCCTGCCTTATGGCCCCCTCGGGCATCGTCTCGCGTTGATTTCATTTCCCAAAATTCACATATATTCCGAAAAAAAATCTCCGTAAGTTTTTATCGCGTTTGGACTCTGTTTGATATGGATTTTTCTGCAAAACAAAAAACATGCAACAAACAGGAACTGGCACTCGGCACTGAATTAATATGTTAGTCCCAAAAATAGTATAAAAAGTTGCCAAAAGTATATGAAAGTTATAGAATATTGGCGTGAAACAATCAAAAATTATAGATACGACAGAGACGTATTAGCATCCCCAAGCTAAATTCATGTTCGTCCTCGAGTAGGTAAATGATAAAAAAGAAATTTTTTTATGTGGAATGCTACCTAGCATAATCTTGATTAGATAATCTAATCATGGCATGAATATTAAGACACGAGTGGTTCAAAGGAATAGTCTATCATTTGACATAAAGACAATAATACTTCAAGCATACTAATAAATCAATCATGTCTTCTCAAAATAACATGGCCAAAGAAAGTTATCCCTACAAAATCATATAGTCTGGCTATGCTCCATCTTCATCACACAAAGTATTTCATCATGCAAAACCCCGATGACAAGCCAAGCAATTGTTTCATACTTTTCGTGTTCTCAAACTTTTTCAACTTTAACGCAATACATGAGTGTGAGCCATGGATATAGAACTATAGATGGAGTAGAATATGGTGGTCGTGGAGAAGACAAAAAGGGAGAAAGTCTCACATCAACTAGGAAATTAATGGGCTATGGAGATGCTCATCAATTGATGTCAATGCGAGGAGTAGGGATTGCCATGCAACAAATATACTAGAGCTATAAGTGTATGAAAGCTCAAAATGAAACTAAGTGGGTGTGCATCCAACTTGCTTGCTCATGAAGACCTCGGGCATTTGAGGAAGCCCATCATCGGAATATACAAGCCAAGTTCTATAATGAAAATTCCCACTAGTATATGAAAGTGATAACTCAAGAGACTCTCTATATGAAGAACATGGTGCTACTCTGAAGCACAAGTTGGTAAAAGGATAGTAGCATTGCCCCTTCTCTCTTTTTCTCTCATTTTTTGTTTTCTCTTTTTTTGGGCCCCCTTTTTTGGCCTCTTTTATATATATATATTTTTTGTATTTTTTGTCCGGAGTCTCATCTCGAATTGTGGGGGAATTATAGTCTCCTCCTTTCCTCACCTGGGACAATGCTCTAATATTGATGATCATCACACTTTTATTTACTTACAACTCAATATCTAGAACAAAGTATGACTCTATATGAATGCCTCTGACAGTGTACCAGGATGTGCAATGATCTAGCATAGCAAAAGATATCAAAAAAAGGACTAGCCATGAAAATATCATGCTAGCTATCTTATGATCATGCAAAGCAATATGACAATGAACGCTCAAGTCATGTATATGATGATGATGGAAGTTGCATAGCAATATATCTTGGAATGGCTATGGAAATGCCATGATAGGTAGGTATGGTGGCTGTTTCGAGGAAGATATAAGGAGGCTTATGTGTGACAGAGCATATCATATCACGGGGTTTGGATGCACCGACAAAGTTTGCATCAATTCTCGAGGTGAGAAAGGGCAATGCACGGTACCGAAGAGGCTAGCAATGATGGAAGGGGAAGAGTGCGTATAATCCATGAACTCAACATTAGTCATAAAGAACTCACATACTTATTGCAAAAGTCTATTAGCTATCGAAAGAAAGTACTACGCACATGCTCCTAGGGGATAGATTGGTGGGAAAAGACCATCGCTCGTCCCCGACCGCCACTCATAAGGAAGACAATCAATAAATACCTCATGCTCCAACTTTGTTACATAACGGTTCACCATATGTGCATGCTACGGGAATCGAAAAATTTAACACAAGTATTTTTACCAATCCACAATTACTCACTAGCATGACTCTAATATAACCATCTTTATATTGCAAAAGTATTGCAAGGAATCAAACATATCATATTCAGTGATCTACAAGTTTTATGTGGGATTTTATGACTAACCAAGTGAATGACCAATTCATGTCAACTCTCTAAATAGATATAAGTGAAGCAAGAGATTTCAATTCTATCTACAAAAGATATGCCCACACTCTAACAAATATAAGTGAAGCAAAAGAGCATTCTATAAAATGGCGGTTTTCTATATGTAGAGAAACAGGCAATCCAAACTTACAAATGATATAAGTGAAGCACTTGAAGCATTCAATAAAGCCATATGTCGGGGAAATGACACCTATGGGATCACTGGAATCCCTTCTACGGTTGGCGGGCGCAGGGTTGTGAGAAGAGCAGGTTTAGGAGCTAGCACAAAGATCATTTACCCAGGTTCAGGCCGCGAAGATGCGTAATACCCTAGTCCTGCTTTGGTGTGTATTTCAGAGTGTTCTTGAGCTCTCGAACTAGCTATGGTGGCTGCGTAGTTCCAAAGAGCCGAATCCCTCTCCAGTATGCCTTGATGTCTACTACGCAACCTTCTTCTTGTAGACGTTGTTGGACCTCCAAGTGCAGAGGTTTGTAGGAAGTAGCAAATTTCCCTCAGGTGGATGACCTAAGGTTTATCAATCCGTGGGAGGCGTAGGATGAAGACGGTCTCTCTCAAGCAACCCTGCAACCAAATAACAAAGAGTCTTTTGTGTACCCAACACACCCAATACAATGGTAAATTGTATAGGTGCACTAGTTCAGCGAACAGATGGTGATACAAGTGCAATATGGGTGATAGATATGAGTTTTGTTAATCTGAAAATATAAAAACAGCAAGGTAACTAATGATAAAAGTGAGCACAAACGGTATTGCAATGCTAGGAAACAAGGCCTAGGGTTCATACTTTCACTAATGCAAGTTCTCTCAACAATAATAACATAATTGGATCATATAACTATCCCTCAACATGCAACAAAGAGTCACTCCATAGTCACTAATAGCGGAGAACAAACGAAGAGATTATGGTAGGGTACGAAACCACCTCAAAGTTATTCTTTTGGATCGATCTATTCAAGAGTCTGTAGTAAAATAACATGAAGCTATTCGTTCCGTTCGATCTATCATAGAGTTCATACTAGAATAACACCTTAAGACACAAATCAACCAAAACCCTAATGTCACCTAGATACTCCAATGTCACCTCAAGTATCCGTGGGTATGATTATACGATATGCATCACCCATCATCTATTCAACCAACACAAAGAACTTCAAAGAGTGCCCCAAAGTTTCTATCGGAGAGTCAAGACGAAAACATGTGCCAACCCCTATGCATAAGTTCACAAGTCACTGAACTCGCAAGTTGATCACCAAAACATACATCAAGTAGATCACGTGAATATCCCATTGTCACTACAGATAAGCACATGCAAGACATACATCAAGTGTTCTCAAATCCTTAAAGACTCAATCCGATAAAATCACTTGAAAGTGAAAACTCAACCCATTACAAGAGTAGAGGGGGAGAAACATTATAAGATCCAACTATAATAGCAAAGCTCGTGAAACATCAAGATCGTGCCAAATCAAGAACACGAGAGAGAGAGAGAGAGAGAGAGAGAGAGAGAGAGAGAGATCAAACACATAGCTACTGGTACATACCCTCAGCCCCGAGGGTGAACTACTCCCTCCTCGTCATGGAGATCGCCGGATGATGAAGATGGCCACTGTGAGGGATCCCTCCGGCAGGTGCCTAACAGGTCCCGATTGGTTTTCGGTGGCTACAGAGGCTTGCGGCGAAGGAACTCCCGATCTATTCTGCTCCCCGATGTTTTTAGGGGATATGGATATATATAGGCGAAAGAAGTCGGTCAGGGGAGCCACAAGGGGCCCACGAGGGTGGGGGCGCGCCTAGGGGGGCAGGCGCACCTCCCTGCCTCGTGGCCACCTCAAGCTTCCTTGACTTCAACTCAAGTCTCTGGATCACGCTAGCTCCAAAATCACGCTCCCGAAGGTTTCATTCCGTTTGGACTCCGTTTGATATTCCTTTTCTGCGAAACACTGAAACAAGGGAAAAAACAGAAACCGGGCTGGGCCTCCGGTTAATAGGTTAGTCCCAAAAATAATATAGAAGTGTTTAATAAAGCCCATAAACATCCAAAACAGATAATATAATCGCATGAATACTTCATAAATTATAGATACGTTGGAGACGTATCAGTATCCCCAAGCTTAATTCCTGCTCGTCCTCGTGTAGGTAAATGATAAAAGAAATAATTTATGAAGTGTGAATTCTAGCAGGTGCACAAGTTTGATCAATGATGATTTCAATCACCTTTTCTAGCATCATCATATGTCATAACAGTAGCTCATCTCATAAAACTTTGCATGATCAAGTAACAAACTATTCACATGTTAAAGCATAGATCATAAACTTTCTTGAAAACTAACAACCGTGTTATTAGTCATCAAACAATTACAATTCATCCTATTTCCAGGAAGAGTCTATGTCAGAGCTTTGATTCAGCAAACTTCACATACTCAACTATCATTTAGTCTTCCATGATTGCTACCACTCAAAGCATATTTTTAGAAAAAATAGTATTCATCGAACACAGAGAAAGATAGGGGCTTAATGTTTCCCTACCAACCTTTTACCTCTAGAGGGAAGCATGGATTTGCAGAGGTGCCAGAGCTCGAAGCTAAAACAGAGATGAAAATAATTTTGAGAAGTATGCTTTCATTGTCAACATAATGACCAAGAGTTCCCAATATCTTCCATACTAGATACATTATAGGCGGTTCCCACGCAGAAAGGTAAAGTTTTTACTCCTCCTCCACCAACATTCACACTCCAGGCTTGTCCAAAACAATGGGTGCCGTCCAACTATCAATATTCCCGTGGGAGTTTTGTTTAAATTATTTGCGAATTTGTTTTTGATCTTTTGATCATAGGACTGGGCATCCCAGTTACCAGCCATTTTCTCGTGAATGATGAGCGGAGTGCCCTCATCGTGAAAATAACCCACCTAGCATGGAAGATACCGACAACCCCTAGTCGCTAGATGAGCGATTCGGGCATACAAAACAGATTATTATTTGAAGGTTTAGAGTTTGGCAGATGCAAATTTACTTGGAACGGCAGGTAAATACCGCATATTGGTAGATATGGTGGACACTCATGGAAGAAACTTGGTTCAAGGAGTTTTGATGCACAAGCAGTATTCCCGCTTAGTACAGATATTTTGGCTAGCAAAGGATTCTAAATAGCAAGCACCACATGTTAGAGGATCCATAACAATATAACTTCTATACAAATATACCCAAGCATAACTCATTATGTTGTCTTCCTTGTCCAACTTCAACTAATTTGCTCAGGTTTGAAAATAATTAATGGGGCTCACAATCATAGAAGATGTCCAAGATAGTATATTTATATGTGAAATCTCTCTTCCTTCAATATTCTTTCATGAATTGTTCAAGTGACCAATACAACGTTTGCTGACCTTCAATAAATTTACCACCTCTACTTCTTATATGTGAAGGCATTACTCCCCATGGGAAAGGCATATCAAACATATATAATTTCAGATTTATGACATTCAAATCATTCAACCATTTACTCATAGTATATAAGTGAAGCACACGAGTAAATGACAAACTACTCCAAAAAGATATGAGTGAAGATCAATGAGTAGTTAAATAATTATGTAGCTTTGTGAAGACTCTCTCTCATTTAAGAATTTCTGATCTTGGGATTTTATTCAAACAACAAACAAAGCTAAAGAAAATAAAATGACGCTCCAAGCAAAACACATATCATGTGGTGAATAAAAATATAGCTCCAAGTAAAGTTACCGATGAACAAAGACGAAGGAGGGGATGCCATCCGGGGCATCCCCAAGCTTAGGCTCTTGGTTGTCCTTGAATATTACCTTGGGGTGCCTTGGGCATCCCCAATCTTAGGCTCTTGCCACTCCTTATTCCATAGACCATCAAATCTTTACCCAAAACTTGAAAACTTCACAACACAAAACTTAACAGAAAATCTCGTGACTCCGTTAACGAAAGAAAACAAAAAACCACTTCAAGGTACTGTAATGAACTCAATTGTTTATTTGTATTGGTGTTAAATCTACTATATTCCAACTTCTCTATGGTTTATAAACTATTTTACTAGCCATAGATTCATCGCAAACAACACACGAAAAACATAATTTGTCAAAAACAGGATAGTCTGTAGTAATCTATAACTAACGCAAACTTCCGGAACTCAAAAAATTCTACCAAAATAGGACGTCCTAGATAATTTGATTATTGACCTGCTGCCACTGGAATCAGTATTTTATCGCGTTGTGGTGATTTTAAACAATTGTTTTAGTGAACAGAAAGTTTCTGGAATTTTCAGCAAGATCAAATAACTATCATCCAAGAAGATCCTATAGGTCTTACTTGGCACAAACACTAATTAAAACATAAAACTACATCTAACCAGAGGCTAGATCAAAAATTTATTACTAAACAGAACCAAAAAGCAAGAAACAAAAATAAATTTGGGTTGCCTCCCAACAAGCGCTAACGTTTAACGCCCCTAGCTAGGCATGATGCACTACAAAAAAAAGACACATCCGTGACATTTTGGGCCGAACGAATTTTTTTCCTGTCATACATATGACACTTCTATGACGATAATTGTGACAAAACCCGTATCATCATAGATGTGGTGGGCTCCTACTTCTATGACAAAAAATCATGACAGAAAATGGGCTTTTCGTCTGGCGGGCCGGAGACGCAGCTGCATGACATTCTTTGGGCCGTCCATGACGGAAAAACCGTGGTAGAAGCGAGGGGAGGAAAATTTCGGGCAGTTCGTTACGGTGGGAGGTCGGGGCCGAGCAATGTGCTTTTCTCGTGACACGACGCTGCTGCGTGTGTAGGCGTTAGCTCTAATCAACCCGAAGCGAGGCGTTGGGCTCTAATCGAACCCGAAGCGATTGCACCGCAGCGAACTCTACGTTATTAAACCCGAGCGATCGATCGATGGTTGTTAATCGAACCTGATCGAGCGATTCTTCGCTATCGCTGCTAATCAAGCCGATCAATTGGATGAACAAAGGAGCGTTTGGGGTGGGTTTGGATGAACAGTGAGTGGTGGCGTTGCCTCTGGATGAACAGGAACCCGTGGTGTGGAGGGCTGGATGAACAGTAGACGGTGGAGGGGTGGCCGTGGAGGGGTGGTTGAATAGGACCCCGTGGTGTGGAGGGCTGGATGAATAGTAGACGGTGGAGGGGTGCCCGTAGGGGTGGTTGAACAGTAGCCGGTGGAGTAGCACGCGGTGGAGGCTGGATGAACAGGAGCCCGTGGAGGCTGGAGGAGGTCGACGGTAGCCCATGGAGGCTGGAGGAGGTCGACGGTGGAGATGAACAGATCCGTGGAGTCTCGCTTTGCGGCACGCCACACCCTCCCGATGAACAGGACCCCGCTTGACCGTGGCGCCCAACACAAGTCTGTTTCATCTGCTTTTTGGCACGACACACCCTCCCGATCAACAGGACCCGCTTCGACCGTAGGAGGTCCGCTTCCTCCGCTTTGCGGGCACGCCACACCCTCCCGCTCAACAGACCCCGCTTGACCGTAGGAGGTCCGCTTCTCCGCTTTTATGCGATGCGCCACACCCTCCCGATCAACAGGACCCGCTCCAACGTGGGATGTCCGCTTCCTCCGTTGTGGTACGCCAGCCTCGCTTCCATCGCTGTTTCCGTCCAAGCCCTCCCGATGAACACGACCACGCATTCCGTTCCGACCCAGCCGGTTGGCTCCCCATGAACATGACGACGCGATGCTGTTTCTCCGTTCCGACCCAACCATGTACGTGTCGCGCGAGTAGGCGTTCGAGACCCCGCCCGTATGTACACATATGTGGCCGTATTTTCTTTCTTGCACCCTGGCCGCTGTACGTACGTGTACATGCTACGTGCGCGCCTCTACTACGACATGTGCGTGCCTCTACATCAACCAGTATATATGTACGTACACGTTCGCGACCAGAATGACAACGCTACGTACGTTTCGACCAGGTGGGTCCCGACTGTCAGGCACTTCCTTGCCTGCGAAGATGTAGCTGGTGGGTCCCAGCAGTCAGGGGGCGAATCTTTTGTTTTTTGTTTTTTTCCCGGACACACTTCCTTGCGTGCGAAGATGTAGCTGGTGGGTCCCAGCAGTCAGGGGGGAAACGTTTTTTTCACGAAATATGGTGGCCTGTCCGGTGGGTCCCTACTGTCAGGTGGAGGAATAATTATTTTGCGCGTAATAAGGAGGCAGTTCCTTGCGGCCGCCGTGGACCCAGCTGTCAGCCTCTCCACGCACAAAGACTCTTCCGATGGAAGTCGGTCGTTGACCACATTGACCACGCCACACGAGAGCACCACGACAAGGGACGACGGCGAGGCCTAGGAAGGGACAACGCGGGCCGGGAAGACGCAATGATGGATGCCCACGAAGAGAAGTATGAGGGTGAGGCTGCCGTCATTGCAGAATAACAGGGGTGTGGGTGAGTAGAGGGATGGCCTGGCCAACGGTGGGAGTAGTAGGGGGCGGTGAGGCCTCCGCCGCATCGCAGCCGGCCACGGGAGGCAGGAGCACGAGGCACGACCGGCGCTGGATTGGGCGGCTGGAGCAAGAAGACCAGAGGTTGAAGAAGCACTACGGCCGTTGGATGGACATCGTACGGTCACTGGAGCTAGAATCATGCATATTGACTAAGTTGACAAATCCCTCCGTCCCCGTCAACTTAGTAGGCCCACAAGTCAGCCTGGCACTATACTGGGTCCCAGCTAACAGGCGGAGTATTCATTTTTTTTGTGCGTAATAAGGAGGCACTTCCTTGCGTGCAAAGATATAGCTGGTGGGCCTGAGCTGTCAGCGGCGATAATGTTTTTTTCACGAAATACAGAGGCCCTTTTGGTGGGTCCCTGATGTCAGATGGAGGAATCATTATTTTGCGCGTAATAAGGAGGCATTTCCTTGCGTGCGGCTGTGGACCCAGCTGTCGGCCTCTCCACGTCTGATCCACTTCAGTGCATGTCGGTCGTTGACCACGTTGACCAGGCCGCGGCGAGAGCACCAGGGCGGTGGACGATGGCGAGGCCTAGGAAGGGAAGGACACGGAGGCAGGGAAGACTCAGCAGTTGTTTCCCACGCGGAGGGGAGTACGACTGTATGAGGGTTTACTGGTTCGTCTACCGTCGCCGGAGAATAACAACAGGTGTGGGTGAGTAGAGGGATGGCTAGGCCAGCGATGGGAGTACGGTGTGGCGGTGAGGCCTGCGTGGCAGCAGAGCCGACCGCGGGGAGGAGGAGCAGGCAGTCCCGCCGGCGCTTGTTTGAGCGGCTGGAGCAGGAAGACCAGAGATTGAAGAAGCACGACGGCCGTTGGATGGTCATCCAACGATCCTTTGCTTGTCGGCCAACCTTTTTTAGGAAAGCCTCAAATCTGTGGAAAATAGCATACAGCCCATCTGCCATTATTTCTAATAATTTATAGCCCATTTGCTAATTCTTAAGGTTTTTTTGGAGCCCATATTCTTTTTGTTAGCATTACAGCCCATATTGTGGCCACCGTTAAAAAATTATACGAAATTTTGCATATTTCGTGCAGTCCGAACTGTTTTTAATCCCGAAATTTCAACTCACATTCAAACTGATTTAAAAAATAAATGTATATCAATATAAAATCCAACAAATTCTCCACGCATAAAAATTAATGTAATTTAAAATCTCAAAATGAAAAAAAAGATATTTGAAACTAATTGCCGGTTTGATGTGTTTTAAAAATGTACATCCCATTTCTCATTACTGATGGGCCATTTTCTCGGCCAGCCGAATGAACCTCGTCTTGAAAGATTTGCAGCCCAACAGGCCTGACAAAGCGACTTACTTGGCAAATCACAAAAAAACTGGGCTGTGGCCATGGACCCAGCTGTCAGCCTCTCCACGTACAATACTCTTCCGATGGAAGTCGTTCCTTGACCACGTTGACCACGCCGCGCGGAGAGCACCACGGCGGTGGACGATGGTGAGGCCTAGGAAGGGACGACGCGAGCCGGGAAGACGCGGCAAAGGAAGCCCGCGGAGAGGAGTACGAGGTTCACTGGTTCAGCTGCGGTGTGAGGTTGCCGTCCGCCAGCAGGCCTGGCCAGCGGTGGGAATAGTAGGGCGGTGAGGCCTCCAGGCAGCACAGCCCGCCCACGGAGGCAGGAGCATGAGGCACGACCGGCGCTGGTTTGGGCGGCTGGAGCAAGAAGACCAGAGGTTGAAGAAGCACTACGGCCGTTGGATGGACATCGTACGGTCATTGGAGCTAGAATCGTTCATATTGACTAAGTTGACAAAGCCCTTCGTCCCCGTCAACTTAGTAGGCCCACAAGGCAGCCTCCCACCAAGGTGGGTCCCAGCTAGCAGGGGGAGTATTCATTTTTTGTGCGTAATAAGGAGGCACTTCCGGTGGGTCCGAGCTGACAGCGGGGGGAACGTTTTTTTCGTGAAATACGGTGGCCCGTCAGGTGGGTCCCAACAGCCAGGGGGCAAACGTTTTTTCGCAAAATATGGTGGCCCGTCCAGTGGGTCCCTACTGTCAGTTGGAGGAATCATTATTTTCCGCGTAATAAGGAGGCACTTACTTGCTGCGGCCGTGGACCCAGCTGAGACTCTCCACGTATAGTATACTTTCGATGGAAGTCGTTCCTTGACCACGTTGACCTCGCCGCGTTCCGTTGCATGCATGCGTCCATGGGCGTGGTGTGTCCCCACTGTCAGCCTCTCACGTACAGTCATCTTTCGACGACTCTCGGTTGTTGACCATGTTGACCACACTGTGCCGAGCGCACCCAGACTGGAACGACCCGGAGATGGGGAAGAGGGGGCAGTGGAGTCGCAGATTGAGAGGAGTGGGAAACTTCATCGGTTGGTGTGCGGCAAGACAACCGCATGCCGCCACGGAAGCAGGAGCAAGAACAGAGGTTGAAGAAGGAGCACGGCTGTTGGATTAACATCCAACGGTCCAGCTGCTAGAATCATTTGTTGATTAAGTTGACAAAGCCATGCGTACACATCCGCTTAGTAGGCCCACAAGTCAGTCACCAAATCTGACGGGTCCCAGCCGTCAACGGGATGAATAATTTTTTTCGCAAAACAAGGAGGCACTTCCTTCCGTGCAAAGATACAGCCGGCGGGTCCCAGCTGTCAGGTGGAGGAAACATTTTTTCAGCTTAATAAGGAGGAACTTTCCTTGCGTGCGACCATGGACGTCGTGGGTCCCAGCCGTCAGGCTCTCCACGTACAGTCCTCTTCCGATGACTCTCGTTTGTTGACCACGCCGCACCGAACACAGCGAGGCGATGGACGACGGCGAGGCCTGGGACGGGAACGACTCGGAGATGGGAAAACGCGGCAGTGGAGTCACAGATTGAGAGGAGGAGAAGGGTTATAACTGGTTCTGTTGCGGCGTGGGGCTGTAGTCTGTGGAGAATAACAGGAGGTGTCGAGGGGTGGAGGGATAGCCTGGCCGGCGGTGGGGTAGCGATTCGCAGCGATGCGTGCTAGCAGAGCCGCTAGCCGCCGGAGGCCGGACCATGCGGTCTCGGCGACGCTGGAGAAAGAAGACGAGAGATTGAAGGTGCATGCCGGCCGTTGGATATAAATCCAATGCTGTGGAGGACACAATCATTTGTTGACCAAGTTGACAAAGCCTTGCGTAGGCTTCGACCTATTGGCCCATATGTCAGCCTGCAAAAATGTGGCATATATTTAACCCATGTTTTCTAGAATGTACAGTCCATTTGCTGGGCTGGGTGAACAAATAATTTCGCGTCAATCAGGCCCATTTATATTTTCTAAGAAATCCCAGCCCATTTGCACTTCCTTGAAATACACGTATTTGGTGGGCTCGTTATATATATAATGTTATGTTAGAGGAGCAATTAATATCAAAGAATAAACCGGAGGCACATTATATATATATATATATATATATATATATATATATATATATATATATATATATATATATAATTAAGAAATTAGCGAGTTATTGCTCAAAATAAAATGAGCGTTATTATTAAATTGGTCCTTCAAAATCTTATAAGCTTTTGTACATAATCACCAGGATTTTCCTTGCACGTGAGTCAAAAACAACCAGGATTTTCCGTTAAACATTTACTTTTATAAGTTAATAACACGTGGAATGTTTTTATAATGTATATATAAGTCTCTATAAAATATACGATAATAGTAATAATATAAATATATATGTGGTTAGAAAGGAAAACATAAATTGGACACAACATTACTTTTATAAGAGACCTGCGTTTTATACCCCACAGTAGGCATACTAACAAGTTCACACACAAATACAACAGAAAAGGTAAACATTCATATCAAACTTAGGTTCACAGGACACGTTCATATTCATAGCCAACATTCACTATCAACAACTCAAAAGATTCATATATACACAAGCCCAGCATATCTATGCATCCAAATGATTGATAGATTACACGACAATATTCATACATAATTCACAAAAAGATTCAGATATACACATGTTCAGTATGTTTATGCATCCAAATGATTGAGATCACAGCCAATATGATCCATGGACGAACTTTAATTACCTAGGGTACAGACTGGTAAATGGTGTTCAATCGGAGGTACTTCTTGCTAAAATTAGTTGTTGTACGAGTAAACTTTCGAGTACATAAGAGGCATCACAGACAATCTAAACTTTGCTTGTAGGTTTATCCTCAAATAGTGGCCTCGTGCCGAGGGAGGTTTGAGCAACTTGGCCACTACTTTCATCCAACTAGTTCTTGGCTCATCTTGGTCCTGTATCTCGCCAAAATTCTACATTGCGCATTTAGAAAGGAGGTAGTTGAGAAAATGAACCACCCAAATTTTTGTGCAGTTCAACTGAAATGGAGCATCCTTGGTGTGCGACTGATTAAGTGCCGGTGAATATCTGCGTCAACCAACTTGTCGGAATCTTTAGACTCCATGCCATATAGTTCGCTACCATATGTGCCGATAACCAAAAGGCACAAGTTGGGACCAAAGACGGGACTGCGTTTTTTCGGGCTATGCACCAAGCAATATTTTTATGTTCACTCTCCTAATACTTGGAGTTTGACAATTGGTTGACGCCGGTTGAAACTCGAATGAATATAGGCACTTCTTGTCAACATCGATGCTTGTCTGAGTGAACTTTGGAGTACATAGCAGCAGCATAAGTACCTGTCCATCTGATCATTTTGTGCAGTTCTACTGAAATCACCCGATGTAATGATTTGCCTGCGAGTTCAGGCTCCAAATTACTACTTTATGAAATTGGCAAACAGTAGCACAATACCAAATTACCAATACATATGACAGGCACAATAATCAGGATAAAGACCAGTACCAACCTGTGTGAGGTAGCATATCAATTACTATTTCCTTTGACTGGAAGCCGAGATAAGCCAAGCGACTGACAGCAAAGGAAGAAAGCAAGCAGAGATTAGCGACAGACAGGAAAGGACGGAAGCTATCGAGGCAATGAAGCACCCAAAGTTTTGCGCAGTTCCACCAAAATCGAGCATCCCTGTTGGCACATATATTGGGAGAGTGAGATTACTGGAATAGTGGGACTAGTTGATGAAACATACACTAACAAATAGAAGCACCCTCATTATCTTAATGGGTAAAGTTAGCAACATAGTAGTCTTGCTTAAAGAGAGGTATTAGTTTATTTAATCAGTGCCAATTAGCTCAACTCAACACTCAAAGCATTGCCATTTATCATAGGTTGCAAAACTTAAAAGTGCAAAGATAAAGGAGTTTCTCATGACAGTAGCACGATACAAATAGAGATGACAGCAAACTAATATGGATGAAGGCCTTAGGTCCGTACCAACCTGAGAAAAAAAGCTTATTCATATAGTCCCATAAGAGATGATAAAGCACTCACTGGAATCACACAATAGTATATTTTTGTGCACTTCAAATGTATGGTTGAAATCACTCTTGTTTACCAGTGCTGAGATTATATCGAAAGATTATCAAGAACTTCCAGCAGAGTTAAAGCACTGGTTGGGATACAATTCATCGTATTGTCTTGTGTAGTTCCACTAAAATGTATGATTGGCACAACATGATCCCTATTTTCACAAGTAGGAACAAGGTGAAACCTTCATTAGCTCAGTGAGAAAGGATAGGAAGACATTAGCATATTACTCAAACAGTAGCATCAAATTCATGATGGACAATACGCAGAACATTGCCTCATTGAACCAATGGCAACAAATTGACATGCAAAACAATAGCACTATTATGTCATGACACTAATAATATTCCCTCCCTGCTCCACCACATGATTCACCTCCATAGACAAACATTCACACGTACATGATTCAGCATGGGTCCTACTAAAGATTTGTTTAACTCCAACAGGAAAATTAGGCAGTAATAAATTAGTGGTACTTAAGTACTCCTAATTAATTAAGTGAGACAACAGAAGTGGAAGGTCTCCCTGGAGGATCGTCTCACATGTAAGGTAGTCGTTGCCGGAGCCCTTGAATGGCCTCGACTGAGGCCTCTGGCTTTAGCAAGATCGCCTTGGCACTGTTTATTCTTCTTCTTCTTCTTCTTCCTCTTCATGCTCTGTTTCTCTTTCTCCTCACCAGTTGGTGAAACCAAGTACATGATTGGCCTTCTAATTCAGAATTGGTTTTGTCAGTGAGGGAGTACAAGTGTACTAGTAAAAAACTGCATTATTTTCTCATGGCAGTCGGAAAATAGAGATGAACACATGCGTTAAATATCATTCTTACCTAATGGAAGGTTATGGCGCCAATATGGATGATGAGGATTGGAACACAGATCTCCCTTTGTGCAGTTCCACCAAAATGAACCAACTGTTCCATTCTGACATTCAAGTTAAACAGCACAAAAGTCACTTCTTTTAAGAAGAGTTTTGTGCAGTGCACCAAAAGGTCATAACAGCAACCAGGTGAATTGGATATCCCTGTTTGCACAAAAAGGCACAGAGGAAACAGTCAGAGTATCAAACAATTACAGGCAAAAACATTTGGCTAAACTTGTCAGAGTCTCAAACAATTACAGGCAAAAACAGTGGCATGGCTTCATTTTTACCAGGGACATTATATTAAGAACAACTAAGGATGCGTTCGATTCACAGGTTTGGTGCAGGATTTTCGTAGGAACACAATTCCTACGGTATTCTTTCCTTCAACCATTGAACACGGAAAGGTGAATAGTGTTTCATAGGAAAGCTGGTCCAGTAGTCTTGATTCCATAGGATTAGAAACATCCACGCTGCTCATTTTTTGGCGGAAGCCCGAGGCAAAGGCCGCTGCCATGCGTTAGACAGGTTGTTGTGCTGTGTTTGCCGGAATAAAAAAATCAACCTATGTGTGGTACGTGAGGTGAGGACAAGAGTAGTCATTATGCAGTTGAATAAACAAATAGCATCTCATACTGCCAAGCATGCTACTCTAAAAAAACAAATTTGTACATTTCGTAGTCCATCCGAACACATTCTCTTGAGAGTTTCCTCCGGTTCGCTGTTCCATAGTTTTATACCTACATTCCTTTCCTATTCCTCTATTTTCATCAAGATCTATGTTTTCTGCCCCTTTATTCCAACCGGAGCCTAAATATTTGGTATAAGGGCATGGGGCGGTGGGTGCACCAGCATCAGCACCATGTAAATGTAAACAGAGGCATAAAGTGGTGATTCATAGTTTGTTGCCCCGAGAAACAAACATCCAAGAAACATATCTAGGTTGGTCCGATTTTTGTTCACTCTAGCCACCTACTCCTATCTGTGGATAGCAAATCTAGTCCTGGTCATACCACTTTGTACAACGTTACCCCTATATTTCCCTTTTCGACCAAGAGACCGGTTGGATGACCAGTCTGTACTACTTTCACCCCCTTTCCTTCCTGTTTGTACCAAGTCCGATGTACATACTAAATTCCCCCACCCCCACTTTATTTCTTGTTCGAACCAAGTACTCCCTCCGTCCGAAATTACTTGTCATCAAAATGGATGTGTCTAGAACTAAAATACATATAGATACATCCATTTCAATGACAAGTATTTTCGGACGGAGGGAGTACAAGATTCGACTCCATGAAGTAGCTTTACCTCTAACAATAGAAGAAAATAAAATAGGTGACGTTGGACCATCCGATCGAGAGGGGCTGAGAGGTAGAAAATGATGCACATGCAGCGACGTAGCGAGCTGGGGAAGTAGAGCTAAGGAGATTTCAAACGAAGATATACCTGAAGGTCGTCGGGATGTGGATAGGTGGGGAGCGGGAGGCCGAATTCGCCCACAGGCAACGACGAAGGGATCGGAGGACCTCTCACGCCGGCGCTCGGCCAGAGATAACGGTGCGGCCGGCAGTGGGTCTCCTCCCTCGCTGTCGACGACGGCCTAAACGCTGCCCCTCCTCCCCTTCACCGGCAGAGGGGGATACGTCCGGATGTGTAACCAGCGGTGAGGATAGAAAGCCAGTGTTTTTTGAAGGGAGAGAGACAGTGTTACTACCCCTATCTTGTTTAGATCTGGAGAGGATGAGAGTATGTGAATAGAGCAACCCTATCAAGCAAGCGCGGAGGCTCCGGCCTATATATAAGTAGTGGGGTAGTTTTCCTTTTTCACTCCATCAAAACAATCGTTTAAAATTGTGTACTACTACATGCCAGGTCGCGGTTTTTAGTTGTTTATTGTTTTTGAGATAGCTACCGCTTGTTCCAAGTGGTGTTACGGTGTGCCAGGTCGCACTTTGTATCGTTCAAGTCTGGTACTACAAGTCCCTCCATTAAATGAACAACCACCCCCTCGTAAAAATTGTGAACAAGCCCACGGCTAAAATTAGCGGAAACGTGGGTTGCGCCAACATGCATTATTATTTATATTTTCTACTCCCTTCGTTCCTAAATATAAGTCTTTTTTATTAGCCACTCCTAAGACAATAATTTTTTTATTAGCAGTGAACCCCACATGTCATAGACACAAATTTTTTGGCAAGATTCCCTTAGGCAAGCCAAAGTGTGTCTAAAAATTTGAGCAACTCAGGTTAGGCAAGTGTGGGAAAAATAATGTGGCAACATAGGACAAACATAGTCACAATCCAAACAGCCCCGTAATTTTTTGTGACATGCATGAAAATTTGGGTAGTTGAATTTATAGTCAAAATTTGGCAAGGTGCATCAAATCAACACATGCAAGTATCAAAAGGAAAGTCACGACATGCATGCATGTGTTGTACTCCCTCCGTGTCCAAATATAAGTCTTTTTAGAGATTGCAACAAGTGACTACTCCCTCCGTTCCGAATTACTTGTCACACGTATGGATGTATCTAGATGTATTTTAGTTCTAGATACATCCATTTCAGCGACGAGTAATTTAGAACGGAGGGAGTACATACGAAGCAGAATATGTCTACTCCTACATACGAAGTAGCCCATTTTAAATGTGTAAAAAGACTTTTATCGAGTGCAGTGCTTTGATGTGTCGCGCCAACTCATACAAGACCGAGAAATTTGATTACTACGACGCCCTCTCCCTCGCAGTGAGCTCCGGTGCCTTACCGCACCTGCCTTTGGCTGCATGACAGAGGCCAACCACTGTTGGGCCCACCTGTCATAGATGCAAAGGCAGGAGCAGTAAGTAGAAGCTGTCGCTACACGCTATCCCTCCCGCACGAGGTGGACGGACATGCGGCAGTGGATTCGATACTGTAGAAGTAGGAGTAGCATCATTGTTCGTCTTCTTGAAGAGGCGAAGAGCCAAGCACAACCCGAACGTGGCAGTTGCGAACGCTCGCGTGGTGCGGTTCCTTGGAGCACACATATAGTAGCCAGGCTCTTGCATGAGACAAAATTGCTACTCCCTCCTTTCCGGTTTATAGTGCTCAATTCAAAAATCTCACCAATCAATGTAGATGGTGAGTGGTGGAATACAGTTTGTAGTTTTGCAAAAGCACCTAATTAATGCTCTTGTTTTCCTCAAAAAATTATGTTTATCAATGCATTAATTGCAATGCATGCATGCATAAAGTACATGCATTGGTCAAATTTCTCTCAATACTTGCATGCAATGATTTAATGCACCTTGGAATCTGAAAATGTGATGGAAAACAACCAAATTGAGCCTTATAAAATGGAAAACATAAAATTTTGAGATAAGCCCTATAAACCGGAAAGGAGGGAGTATTGTTTAACAATTAAACTCCATTATCCATTGGTTGATACTCATTCTGCATAGGTCCACGCGCTTAGCACCGTTTCCTCCTGGGGTCATCAATGTTTATTTGCTAATTAATAGCATTGCATGCAATGAACTAGCCATTGCAAGTCATTAAAATCATGCACACCTCTCATCTCTTATTGGTTGATATGTCAAGAAACAAGAAACAAGGTAGAAGTTAATGCACCACGCCTAAGTGTTTTGGGACTATTTGGTTTTCGTAAGATGACTTACACACCTTAGACGGAGGGAGTAGTATAGAACTGTAAACCGGAAAGGAGTATTTGCCTTTCTAGAGATTTCAACAAGTGACTAGACTACACCGTGTGCAGTACCCCCTCCCTTCCGGTTTATAGGGCTCAAATCTCAAAACTCATGAACCAAAGCATTTTGTGATTGGAGGAATGTATCTCGTACTTTACAAAACTACCCTAATTAAACTCATGCATTAATTACATAGTTCTCTCGTTTTCCTCTCCGCCTTGGTCGCGGTGCACAATATTGAGCACTCCTATATGACTAGCCGCTCTATCTACATGCGGGACATTTCAAAGCATCCGGGCCCGCGTGCCATCCACCAAATCACAGTGAGGTGCTACAGTCGAGACTCACCTGTCACCCCTGTGTGGCCGTCATGACCCGTCATATCACAAGACCCACACCTTTACCAGCAGTGGTAAGGTGTCCTCCAAGTTGGACTGGACGAAGCAAGCACCATTTCACTGGAACGCTCGTTCAAGCACTTTCTTCCCTTTCTTGAAGAAAACCTCACTCCAGGCTACTCACTTCTGCCATTTTTCTTCTGTACTGACGAAGGAAAGGTGGGCGAATCAGTTATGCTGCTATATTTTCATTCCAAGAATCTTCGTTTTGCAAAGCACCAACCGATTCTCACATCCTATTCTTTTCCCGTTTTCATTGCGATTGTGGTTTCCTATCGATAGCTTTTTGTTTGTCAGTTCATTGATGGATCCTGGAGCACTAGGCAAAGAGTTGCCGGCGGACAACCCACTGGAGACAGCGATCTCCAGGAAGCGAGCACCGACCGACGAGTTGACCATGTTGGCAGGCCAACCCATGGAGATGAAGAACTTCAAGAAACAAGCACTGGCCCAAGAGTTGAGGACGTTGGCGGATGAACTCCTCAAAGAAAGTTGGAAGAACAGCAAGGGCCCCACCGTGCCTACCCCAGGAATTCTGATTGCCACCTATGTGAGGCTCAAGACCGAGTTTGAGGACATAGTCACCGTTGAGAAGCAGTATTCCCTTGGCAAGGTGATGGCCCCCATCGAGGACGAGGAGATGGCCCCCGGAGGGATGAGATCCCCCGGTGAGCTGCACAAGGTAAAAAATAATGGCTTATTACCATAGTTATGGTTTTTGATTATTTGCAATGTGCTTGCTAATATGTTAGGGTTGTGCAGGTGCCGGTGGGCGTCCTTGATGATTCCGATGTCGTGGCCCGTCTGGTTGGCATCGCCCCGGAGATCGATTCCGATGCCGCTGTCCATCCTGTGGACATCGCCCCAGAGATCGATTCCGATGTCGCGGTCGATCCTGCGGACATCGCCCAAAATCGATTCCCATGCCACTGTCCGTGCTGTGGTCATTGTCCAAGAGATCGATGAGAAATAGTTGGTCGCGCTAATCCTTCAGGGTAGTTTGCATTGCCCTGTGTTTAATTACCAGAACGATGCGTGTTATGAAACCATCTTAGGGCTAGTGCACTGTCTTGTGTAGGCGGATCTTGCTACTTTTGTTTGATAGTGAATCATGTGAACCCTCTCCGAGTTATGGAAACAGATGTATCCTCACCAGCTTTTGATGTAATATATGGCATGCTTAGATGTAAGTTTAAACTGTTTATCATATCAGCAGGGCTTGTTTGATGATTCTTGGTGTTAGTAGGCTAGCTACTGTGCGAGCTATAGTAATTGCAAAACACTCACCGAAGAGAAATGTTGGGGCTGATGAGCTCGTGGTACGCTTATACTTATCCCTCGTCGATCGACCAATAGCCCTAGCTCCTAAAATTATAGGCTTAGTGATCTATCAGACAATAGTCGACATACATTCAGGCCTCATTTGGTTCATAGGGTAGGAAAATCGTAGCAAAAGTACAGAGAACGTGCAACACAAAATCATAGCAGTGCAGAGATGTACTCCCTCCATTCCAAAATAGATGACCTAGGCGGGCTAGTTTGGCCTAGTGGGTTTCAGTGATATGACGTGGTACAGTGCCGTCCAGTCTTCACGTGTGGTAGCAGTATTGCAAGTACAGTAAGTTTTCTTGAAGAAGCGGAATTCAACGAAGTCATGATGGTTCCTTCGTCCGAACAAATTCTGATGGGAAAGGTTGGGCCTCTGACGGCCTGCGATCGACGGGGTAGACCAAGATAATTTTGTGCATGGCAGGTGGACCAGGGATGGCGGCGTCCCACATGTCGGCGAATGAAAGTATTCTTTCCGATATAGAGGACGAGCAGCAGTATTCATTGTTTATTTTGATGAAAGCTATTGTCTCCTTTATTCTGACGGATGAGTGTGAAACACGGCAGCCCAGTGAACTTGGCATGTGCACCACTCCCTCCTTCCTCATGTAATGCCCGATTACAGCTTTTCTCACTTTCTCTCTATCTATTTCCTCTCAAATGTTTTTACCTTTCTTTTTAAGACACAATTGTTTTTTATGCCTTTTTTAGATTATTTTTTATACCTAGGAGCACGTGTAGAGACGGGCTCTTGCAGAGCCCACTCCTTGACTTTGTCAATGCCTCTCTCTCCTCCACATAAGGAGTACTACGTACTTGCTATGCATCCATGCGGCGGGCAGCTGGTGTCTTGAGGGGCCAGGGCGGTGAGAGCGGACTCTGGAAGCGGTTCAGACTCCATCATGGCCCACCTCACATTATCACCATATATTTCTTGGAGTCCGTGCGCGGCGGACGGGCGATCTCTTCTCCCTCCCCCGTTTCTCTCTTCTCAGCCCGCGCCCACCGAGCGATTAGATTTCGGCTATCGATGGTTTATTCAATTACGGTCCCACATGTCAGTGAAATTGCAAGACAACGCGTGTCCCCTCTGGTGAGCGGCATGCGAGCCGGACTGTCGGGGTTGCGACGCGTACGAGTCGTAAGTGTGCTGCCTTTTCCATTAGAACTTGCGAAGCATAACATTTTCGCGTGATCGATCGATAGAAATCCAGAACAAAATGACGAGGGCGGTGCTTTCCCGCTCATTAGGCGGGCTAGTTCGAGTGATATGGCGTGCTCTGATGCCGTCCACTTGCTCCATTTTATGTAAGCAAGAGTTTACACTCTTACGCGGAGGAGTCTGAAACACCGCGGATCTGATTTTGATCGAGGATAACTGTTCCCTGCCAAATAATGGAGGATTATTAGCGATTATAGCATGATAGTTAGGGCATCTCCAGCGCTGGCCCACAAATTTACACCGGCATCTGTCCGAGGACACTGATGGATGCCATCCGATGCTGCCCGCATACCTTTCGACAACTATATGAACTAACTGGACGAAATTCGTGCAAACAAAGCAAATTTCAAATTGACCGGATGGAATTCATTACATTTCGAGAACTTTTCCTATAAACTGGATGAAATTCATTACATATTTCGCACAAACCGTACTAAAACCTACTGTAAACCTAATCTAAACAATCGCCGGGCCCCGACCACCATGTTCGGCCATGAACCCGAGAAAGTAAGCCATTGCCTTTGCCTCCTCCTTATCCGCCTCGATAACCTCCTCCTCCGGAGCACAAGGTTATGAAGATTTCCGCCTCCACGTCGCCATCAAGCGGCTAATCGGCCGCCGATTTTATCCCACCAAGCTTGGCGTCGGCAGTGGAGGCGGTGGCCTTCCTAGGACCAGAGCGGCGGCGACCTACCGTGTACTACTCTTCCTCGCTGCCGGCTGTGCCCGCGCACGCGCGCCGGCTTCGTGGTCGTGGCGGTGGAGGGTGGCGGGGGAGACGGCGTTCTCCTTCGTCTGCTCCTGCGAGAGTACGTCCAAGAGAGCTTTGGAGTGTGCCCGGAGCGGAGCCACCGATGTCCTTCGTCTGCTCCTGCGACAGTACGTCCAAGAGATCTTTGGAGTGCCCGAAGGCCATGGTTGGAGTGGTGCCAACAAAAGGAAGGGACCGGAGGAGAACGAGTGTGGGTCTTTGGCTATGGCTGGGAGCTCGGGCTCAAGTTAATAGAGCGGGTGAATGGCAATGAGCCACGGCAGACGGATGGACGGCTGGCAACAGAGTAGGTTCGTCGGCAGCCGTGGTGTCATTAACGCGGAGCAGTCGCTTGCACCGGGATGCTGCGCGGGTGGCGCTCTCTCGGCCGGCGCGCTGCTGCAATGTCGGTGCCAGTGAGAGGTCGCGTCGGGCGTGAATGCGGACGCTGCTTCAGTGACTTAACCGCAGGTGCGTTGTCTCACTAACATGTGGGCCCAACGGGCATCAGGCCCGCATGTCAGTGACATACCAACTGCACCTGTAGTTAAGGATGGTGAATGCGGAATTGACGTTCTGGAGAGACGGTGATCATTTCAGGTGGGAAGCGCTCGCTAGCGATGGAAGGGGTTTCGGTAGGCCAGGGCGGTCAGACGCTGGCGTGGTGGTAAAATGTTAACTCATGGATGACGAGCCTTTGAAGCGTATGCGGCACGTATTGACAACCAGGCGTCCATGCAACCGCTCTTGTCGCCAGCTAGCATTCGATGACCACCATTAGACACCACACAACCATACATAACTTATGAATAATGGACGAATCGATCAGACACACACTCGTGTGCAGTGGCACTATGATCGGTTGCTCACGATAGTACATACTCCGCACCATAGTACCCTCTCTAGCTAGGCTGTTTTATAGATTGTCGTTGTGATGGACGATATACATGAGCAAGGCGCCGAGTCACGAGTATGACCGTTGGTGTTGAGCCAGGTGAATACATGCTCGGTGTTCGCGGAGGCCTCCAGCAAACTTCTAAACAGTAATGTCACATACGCATAATTTTTGTTTTTATTTCTTTCTTCACTGACAGGTAGGACCGCATAGATAGATAGATAAAGAACACGAGCTGATGAGGCGCATGCGGACTGTTTGACTGGTCAACCGACAAATCTGGAGCTATCGCTGAGCCGATGACCGTATAATCACCATATCTCGTATACAATGATCAAAGTGAGCTATCAAGACAAGTTCGATGACCGCCAATGCATTTTACTCGGTAATAAATAACCGGGATTGAAGGGGAATCCAAATTTGCTTCGTCTTCTATCCTTGAGCTCTTGACAAACCAATGCACTATACGGTTGTCCGGCCACTCCACCCCAGAGCTCTCACCAAGCATCGTTCATGCCACCATGCCGCACACTAATTGGTAAGGCAGCAATGGCATCCCGCCGCACCGAGTTCCTCGCCGCCCACGACCGCACACAAAATGGTAGGGAAGCGATGGCATCCCGCCGTGCCGAGTTCATCGCCGCTCGCGACCTGACAACTATGTGGGAGGAATTTGAAGATGCCAAGGCCGAATGGGCGGTAGAGCAAGAGGCTGCCAAAGCCGCACAGAGGGAGCGGAAAAGTCAGAAAGCACTCAAGACAAGAGAGGCCCGCCGCCGCAAGAAAGAAAAGGACGCACGCGCTGCTGCGGAGAGGTCGGCGGAGATCCAAGCACGGTGGGGTGTCGCCGGAAGGAGAACGACAGCGTCTGGCCAGCATGTGAGAATTAGTAGTACTAGTAGTTAGTGTGTGTGTCTGTGTCTGAGTACTAGCATGTACCAATACTAGTACTAGTTACTACTGTAGTTTTTAGAGCAAATTACCAATACATTAGCCTAGACTAAATGGAAAAATTCCTATCCTAAGCATCAAATGGCATCTCTTTCTCTATAGGAATTGAGATGCATGTCATCTCACTTCCTATGATTTTCATATTCCTATCCTATGAGCGAAAGGAGGCCTCTGTTGGAGTAACTATCGTAGCTAGCGATCTTCTTTGATACAGTAGTTTTCTTCAAGCAGAATTCAACGAAGTCATGATGGTTCCTTCGTCCGAGCAACTTCAAAGTGGGAAGTGGGCCTGTGATTTGACGGCTCATTAGTCATTGTTATTCTTGCGGCGCGACGACTGGTGACTCCTTGGAGTTCTGCATGCATGGCAAGTGGACCAAGATGGTCGACGTCCCACATGTTGGCGAACGGAAGTATTCTTTCCGATATCGAGGAGGAAGGAAACCGCGTGGTATAGTATCACTGTTGATTGGTTCGCAAAAAAAATAGTATCATTGCCGATTTATAATTATTTTTTATTTCTGATGAGTGCTAGCGTTTCAACTCTTACGACGAAGGGTGCCAAACACGGCACGTGCTGGATGTCCCACAAGTCAGCGAAAGGAGTGGGGCATGAACAGCGTGGTAGAGCCCAGCGTAAAAAAACAACGTGGTAGAGCGTCTCCACTTCTTCCACTTCTGGGTCGAAGACCACACGTAGTAGTACTTAGTGGTATGAACGATACAAAGTGCGACCTGGAGAGAAAGACACGTTTAGTTGGAAGGTCTCGGGGCATACACGTAAACAAATATAAAAGTTAATATGTGCCTCCAACTAATATAGTAGTAGTAGAGTACTTAGGCACGTACTCCATAACATCACCGCGCATTGCACGTACAACATTTAGTGGTAGTATGTAGTAAGATACAAATGCCGCCTAAGAGTTCCCTTCTCGGCCTACTTTTGGGTGTTTGGTAGAGTGTATGGAGGGTGCATGAGTCCACACTAGTTTAGCACAAATAAACTAGAAGCATGCATGAAGAGAGCATGCATGAAGAGGGTGTTGAGTTGAGCATGCATGAAGAGGGAACAACTATGCTGAGTCGAGAACGCAACCAAACACACCCTATATGCCACACATGTTCATACAATTTGTGCCTTTCTACTTCACTTACTGCGCTACATTACTCAGGTTCGTACGTCCACTCCTGGGTACATGTCCTTCTCGTAGTTCCAGTCCCACGTGTTCTTCATATAGATGGAATGATCCTTGCATAACACGTGCACCTTGATGTCTCGCGTGTTGGAAAAAGGATGAACAAAGCTCACGTAAAAAAATAGAGTGGAAGAACATAGATTCCGGACGACCGAGAAGGAGCAAGGAACCTCGTGGTGGAGCATCTGCACTCATAATATTTAATATTATTCAGCGATGTAAAATTAACCAATCATCTCCACAGTGGACTGGAAGAGTACGAAACACGGCAGCCCAGTGTAGTTACATCAACTAGTACATGGTTAACCCACGCTATCACCATATTTCTTGGCTTCCATGCGACACCTATCTCTAGTAATCCAGCAGCCTGTATTGCTTCTCCCTCCTCGTCTCTATCAAAGTGCGGCGGGCTGGCGTTTCTGCCGTCTATTGAGGTCGGTTAACTATCACATGTCAGCGACATGCCAAGAGCATTCTAAAAAAAATTCCTTTCACGTTCCGTTTTCAAAAGAAAAAAAATCCTTTCACGTGCAATTTGCATGTATGCTTTGAGCAACTTGCATGTCCTATCTGCTCTGTTTGATACTCTAACTTAGCTAGAGGTTAGACTAACTCATGACTAACCCTGAACTAACTGTAGCCAAAGAGGTGTTTGGGTGACAGGGTTAGATTGACAATAAATGCACTTCATGGAGAGAGAAAAGTGATTTTCGATGGTCCCAATGAGAACTATCTCCGCTAGCACCTCTTGGATGGGATAGTTTTTTTGGTGGGTTCGATGCAACTTGCTCCAATTTAAACCATCATGCTTGGATACTTTAGGGCTATTTGAGCCCCAACTAGCTCAAACTAACTCTAACCCATGGATCCAAACAGGGCCTATGGCCAGTCTCGGCGCGAGCGATCCGTGCCACAGGAAGCGACGCTCTCTCGGCCGTCGCGCCACTTCAAAGCCGGCGCCAGTGAGAGGTCGCCTCCGCTCTAGCCGGGCATCTGACGCTCCAGGGCGACGCTGACCGTTTCACGTGGGAAGCGCGCGCTGGCAAGGGAGTATAGGTTTTGAACCGTTTCAGGTGTAGTACTGGTAGTTTGCAAAACTACTCAATTACTGCACCCAGTTTCCTAAGAAATTGTGGTTAAAAACGTTACTCCACAGCCCGCTTCCCTTCTCCTTCCTCTTCCACCGCCCGCGCACGTCCGCGGGAAGAGACCGGTCAACCCTTATATAGGAGTGCTAGCACAAAAATATGCATGCATGACCACTAAAATTTCCATAATAAAGCGCCGCTCCGGCGGGAGTATGGCGTATGTAGTTACCTTCGGCCGGCCCATGGTTACCGGGCGACGGCGACCAGAGAAGAGGCGGCGGAAGGGGAATGAATGCAGCTACTGTTTGGGTTCGCCTTCCGGCTTAAATAAATGCGCAGCATCACGTGTACCCGCGGGTGCACAAATTGTAACATACTCGTGTCTGCTTAAGTGGGCGTCATGTAACTGGTGTGTGTGTGTGAGAGATTCTGAGAGACAGTGCATGTGTGCGACTCTACTCTTCGGACATGTACTTAAACTTTTGCATCGGGATATAAGTATAATGGTATTTACTTTAGCTAGTGATTTACGTGGCCATGTTAACGTGATTGTGTCAAAAAAATGACACTTCCTGCTCGTGATTTGTGTTATATAATTACAAGCAAGATTCTCGTGCATTGCACGGAACATCAATATGCATTTTTTACAAAACACCTGTTCTGATTGACCCATGCAGGAGTAATCCCATGTGTAAAAACTAATGATATCTCAAAATTTTTATAGGAAAACTGGTATCTCGAGAATGTCATCGAAAAAATGAAAGATGAGAGATAAGGCGAGGAGGAGTGGAGCGTGGTGGTGACTGGTGGTCGGAATGGGCGGAGGCATGGGGATGGGCCAGGCGCCCGGCGCGCAGGCCACCACCATGCATGCTAGATTGTTCTAGAGACTTAATCCTTTTTGAATTGTTGAGCAATGAGGTTGCGGGAGATAATGATGTGGAGAGAGGTGCGGGTATCTTTTGTAAAATTATCATAGTTTGCTTTCTATCCGTCAAATATAGATCATACGGTCTGTATTACAAGATGGCAGGCACACCATCATCGCCAACTCGTTTTTTATAAGGGTACAGATGATAAGTTTGCTTACTACTAAAGTAAAGTGGAATTTGTCCATGTTATGCAAGTAAATAAAGGTGATTGTTTATCATACGGGTAAGATTGGATGAAGGGTGGTAGGAACAAATGCTCCGCCTAGAGCATGTGTGTGTGAGATGGAGTCTTAGTGTGTGTGGGGTGTGTGTGTGTGTGTGTGTGAGAGAGAGAGGGGAGAGAGAGATGGAGTCCTAGTTTGTGTGTGTGTGAGAGAGAGAGAGAGAGATGGAGTCTAAGTGTGCGTGTGGGGGTGCGTGCGTGTGTGTGTGTGTGTGTGAGAGAGATGGAGTCTTAGTGTGTGTGTGGGGGGGGTGTGCGTGCGTGCGTGCGTGCGTGCGTGCGTGTGTGTGTGTGTCTCGCGGGGTCCTCTGTGGCGGATGTAATTTAAGTGTTCATGGCTTCACCATAGAGAGGTGATGTGTATGGCAGTGGCCACCAACGATGGGGTGCGAGAGAGAAAATGCCCGTAGAGAGGGAAGAGAAGGTGCGTGCGCGTGAGAGGAGTCGACATCGAGAGAATGTGTTTGTTCGAGAGACACCGAGGAAGACTTCTACATATCGATGGTGCATATGTAGGCGGGAATTAAACAAAGGGATGGTCTTATTGGTTTGGGGATATAGGGAATAGTGAGAGGCGGGGGGGGTAGCTAGAAGGAGATTGTTAAGTGTGAGTGTGTGTTTTACCCATCCAGTGGAAGTTATGTGCACAAAAGAGGAGAACGATTCGATGTGGCGTTAGATTGAGGGTAATTAACTATGTATGGAGACATAGAGACCTTGAGCGTGCATGTGTGAGAGGTATACATGTATCGTGGGATGTGTGTGTGTGTGCAAGATGATCGAGATAAAAGAAACAAGACATAAGTCATAAGATCAACGACATGGGAGAGACGGATCGGTATGACAATATGCATGCATGTGAGAATGCAGGGAAGAAGTCCCGACAATTGAGCATGTGTTTTTGTCTTTAAGAGATAGTGGCGTGGGCTGGAGCATGCATCTATGGCGAGCAGAGGGGGTGAGGCGCAACGATTGTGCAAAAGAGATCAACCTATAAATGCATATGTATGGAGAGGCATATATAGTGTGGGCGATAGTAAGCAAGACTCCGTGCGAGAAAGAAATGTTGATGGAGAAACTACAGATATATACAAAGATGGAGATGCTAGCTAGAGGGACATCGGCTAGTTTGGGTGTTGGAGATGACCGTCGGGTGGTTCAAAGGGTGAAGTTATATATGTGTGTGAGAGGGCACTTGACTGCATGTAGAGAGAAACATATGTAGTGTGCGTGATAGGAATCAAGAGTGAGGGCAAGAAAGAAGGTTGACGGAGAAACAGATGAATAGAAAGACAAAGTTGCTAGCTAGTGTGCGTTAGAGATAGGAGTCGAGTGGATCAGAAGGCTGGGTTATGTGTGTGGGTGTGAGAGAGATAGAGAGAGGGTGCATGTGAGTCACATACAAACAGATGTCAGAGAGAAATGAGATCCACAGAGATGGAGTTTTGTGTCTGCGAGAGAGAAAGATATTTCACAACGAGAGTGATAGCTAGAGAAACATATGAGGGAACGCAATATATCTCTAGGGAGAGAGGGTGTGTGTGAGCGACATACAAGAGAACAATGGAGAAATATTAGACCCTGGGAGACAGAGTTTGTGTTTGTGTGTGAGAAAGAGATATTGAACAGGAAGAGTCGTAGGTTCTCATATCTAAGGAGCGAAAGACATCTCTGTATGAGGGGTGTCTGAGTGGCACACATGGGAATAGTAGAGAGAAATGAGACCCCGGAGACAAAGTTTTGTGTTTGTGTGAGAGAAAGAGATTCCACATGGAGAATCATAGTTAGAGACACATAGCAGGGAGCGAGATATACTTAGAGAGAGATAGAGTGATGAAGGTCGAGGGAGAGAGTACCGTCGGTGTGTTACAAAGATAAAAGATCATTGTCGACATACAGGTAGCACGAGAGATACGAGAGGCGATGAGCAGCGTAGGTCGAGAGATAGTCCTATATAAGCATGAGTGATAGCTATATGAGGCGAATATCCGGATTAAAGGGATTCAAATATTTAAACTGGAGATCACGACATCGATAATATCATAACGCAAATTGGTGTATCAAACATACATATTCATTTGAATTTGGGCACACGTCTAATGTTATATAGTTTATCAATATTGGTGATCCATAAATTCTTCCATTACAAACAATGCATGGTTTATATTCAATTAATGTCTAAACGGGATTACACTATATGTTGCGTGTGTGAAACACATTATACATGTTTGAGAAGTTAAAAAAACCCGCATGAAACACACATTAATTGGAGACAGTTAGCGAGGAATGCATACATTGGATTTCAACATAAAGTGGTTTCAAATATTTGAAAATCCAAATTGATGGATACAACCTTATGAATCTGAGATCATGCCATTTGTAAACCATATTTATGTATAAATGGTGTTGTGCTTTTGAAAGTACATATAAAAAATGATGTATATAGAATGTAATTCCAATTGAAAATGGATCCCTCCCAAAAAATAGAATACAAGCGGGATTGAATTGAGTTGGCACGGTAGCGTGCACTCTGCAAAATTTGAGCGAAGCGGGAAAAGTCGCGATAACACCAAACCAAAATCTGCGAGATGGAAATCACTACGCCTATCCACTGCCACGCAAAGCCTATCTGCTGGATTTCTATAGGTTTCGATAGGGGTAGGTTTGTAGTTTCACCCAAACATGGCGTAACCGCCTCTCACCGCATTCATACACGGTGGGCGCCAAAACACAGTGTGTCCTCGGCGAAATCGACTCCTCCCGATTCATATTCATACACGGTGGGCGCCAAAAACAAACTCTCGTCGGCAAATATTCGGTGTATGCGAGATTACCATCCTATCCCCCACCGACTAATGTTGTTGTGATGTAGTAGAAATATGAAACGGGGGCTAAGTTTGTAAATTTCCTCGCATTTGAGACAAGCGCGCCCTGAATACATGGTTCCCCCCTTCCTCTCTACCTCCCTTTTCCCCATTCATACTCCGTGGGCGCCAAAACACCCTCTCCACCCCACCCTCCTTCGTCCGCCGCCGTCCGCCACCCCGTCCGCCGCCGTCCTCCTCCACCATGCCGGAGCTGATACCCCGACGCCGCCGTCCATTACAAGAGATCGACCTCTCTCATCCACGCCTTTGGACCAGGATCCTTGCATCCCGTCCTCTCGCTTCATCCCCGCCATCGTCCACCTTGCCAGCGCCGCTCCTACAATCGTCTCGTCCACCGTGCCCCGCCGCCACCGTCTACCCTCCTAGATCTGCTTCCACGCCGCCGACAGCCATCGCTACCGCAGCACCGTCAAATTCTCAGCGAATCGTGCAGCGCCCGCACTGCAGGCGGTACTCTTTCGTATATGCTCAACTTATTTATCGCAGCAACAAAAAAAGATCGCCACTGCTTTACTCTGATTTCTTGTCTTGGTTGCAAAGTTGCCTTTGTCCGGTTTGCACCTTCAGATCCGCCGTGGCACGCTCAACACTATACTCCCAATGCTTATGGTTTTCCCCTTTTATATTCCACACTAGTTAAATCACAGTAGTCTAAATTTCAAAATTGGGTTAGTCGATTTTTCAGAGCTCGCTGAAGTTCGCCGGTGCGATCGAAGGGGCTCGGGTGGTTGTGGGGCCTCGCCGAACGAAGAAAACTCGATCTTGGGTGGGGGGTGGGCGTGGGTGGGGGTGGGGATGGCGGAGGAACACAGGCGGTGGGGCGGTGGCCCGGCCGTGCCCGTCTTGGTGTTCTCATGGGAAGAATCGAGAGGCGAGGAAGAAGAAGGATTAGGAGACGTAGGATTTTCATCCAACCGCCTGAAATGGTCGAGAGACAGCTGGGAGTTGCATTCTTAATGCGCTCTGGTTCATCATGTGTGGGCACTGCGCAACCAACATTTTATTATCCAAAATCTGCTTGCTCTTCTTTACCATGTTCCTCTTCCGTTCTTCTTTAATATGTACTCTCTCCGTTCCTAAATACAAGTCTTTGTATAGATTCCACCATGGACTACATATGGAGCAAAATGAGTGAATCTACGCTCTAAAATGTATCTGGATACATCTGTATGTGATCCATAGTGGAAATCTCTACCAAAACTTATATTTTGGAATGGAGGGAGTATGCTAGTAGTACAGTATGTTCCTTGTACTGAAGATGAGCAGGGACATTTGCAGTGTAGAGGTCTATACGGTCGGTTGTGATGGACACTTTGAGCCTCTTTGATTCGTTGGATCTTGTAAACATAGGAATAGGATTTGTAGTGGCCTTCCCACTTGAATCCTATAAGAATAGCAAGGAAATGTGCGGAGTTGTGTCGCCTTTGAGAGTTACAATGATATTAACAGTACCGCACCTTCACTTGAAGAGAGCTGGTATCCGAAGCCTTTCTAGCCGTACCGGCAATACTAGCACATATATTCCAACAAGTTCCACTTTTGCTGATTTTACTCTGATGCTTAAGGTTTTCCCGTTATATCTACACTATGATCTGTGTAGCTGCTTTGTGTCACACTAGCAGTAGTCCACTCTTGAAGCTAAACACTGCAATGACTTACAAAATTGGCACCAAGGCATTGAGTGCCATTCTGGATGCAATGAAACTCATACGCTCCCCACCCGTTGATTCTTGTTCAGAATATGATCCTAATGACTATTCTAACCTCGAGGAGTCAAAGGTAGATGGCCTATCCTGTTCACCCATCAAGGTGCCTGTTCTAATTTGGCAATGTTTTATTGATTGCAGGTATCTTGCATATGTTGTCTTGCATTTCTTCTACTTTGTTGCACCGCCATCTGCTTAGTTTACTCATCATATATGTCGAGATGCCATGCCCATCCATTATCAATACATTTTCCATCTGTCATCATACCATGTTTTTCCACTCAAATGCTATTCTTGTGCATCAGACATAAAAAAGGAAGAGGGTGATTGCCGAACCTGAAGGAGCACCAACAAAGTCCTTGAAAAACGTGGTGGTGCCGGAGAAATCAGACAGCACCCCACTTATATTGGCTGTACAACCAGTGACACAAAACATAGGACCGACTCCAGCAGACTGTACCCACTTATAATGACAGGTAGTTGTTCATGTACCATCCCTCTGCAGCTTATTTTCCTTTGCCCTCCATTTTCTACACATCAGATCTATATTTACTCTTACCATAAGGTTGGTACTGAAGAAGTTTAGTTGTGCATTGCTCTTGGCCGTACCTTTTGCCTGTACCTTTTGCATGTATCGTTGCACTTACATTTATAGCTACTTGGTTATCTAGCATCACTCTTCATCTTATCTTAAATATTCTCCATTTTTTCGTATATTATCACATCTATATTTACTCTTAACAAAATGTAGAATAAAGGCAATGCTTTTGAAGAAGATTCTGTGGTAAACTTCTTGAATTGCCCCCCCCCCATCAGCATGGACAAGGCCTTTATAGAGTGTGTCTTCACCAATAATGTAAGTTTGTCCATCTCAAGCCTTCAAACTTTGTTGTGTATATTTGGTTAGGCATGACTGCAATAGCTGTTTATTTTTGGTGTTTGCATCAAATTGCTTATTTTTAAAGTTTATTATGTAGTTCATAAACACAAGTTTGTCCTTTCTCAATTTAAGTTTTCAGTTGTACAACCAAGTTCCTTCTTCATACCATGTAAATTAAACTATCTGAGCAAGTGATCTTCTTTTGCACTTGCATGTATGCTACATTCTTCATCCGTAATCCGGTGGTGTGGTGAACCTACCCACTACAACACAATGTCATATTCTGCAATGTCTTAACTATGAACAATGTCATATCATTCTACTATTATTTAAACCGTCTCTTTATTTGCCAATCTGAAATGGTATAAATTGACAACACACTAACCATTGATACTTATGAGTTCTTGATCGTAATCCGGTGTTATCGTGAAGCTGCCAACTCCTTCACAATGTCATTTCCTGCCATGTCTTGACCTGAACAATACTATATTGTGTTAATGCAACTTTAAACTGTGTCACTTTATTAAATCGAAGAAATGTGATGAATTATCGACACTAATACTTTTACGTGCAAAACACATCATCCGTCTGCTTGTTTATCTTTGAGTGAGGAAGATATAAGTGTTGAACAAGCGCGATCTCATCATCTTGCTCAGCTGCTTGCGCTGCAGCTCCCCAGCAGGGCTAACCTTTCTTGAACTCTATTGAAGTGCTGTCGGTTTTATATATTATTTTGCTGGCGTGTTTATTTGCACTGGTGGCGATCTTTGATGCCCAGTGTATGTAATCTGTTGTCTGCTTGTGCTTTATTATCATAGTGGTGAACTTTGAAGCCCAGTGGATGTAATATGCCGTTATTTTTTTATTGTATAGTCTAGGTCTTTTCTTATTCACGATGCTGCAGTTATTTTACTGTATATATATCCTGTCTTCACAGTAAACCGGCCAAAACGTAAAATTACGGTACATAATCGGGCCGTCATGCAATCACGATGTAGGTTGGGCCTGAAACATGCCGAACAGCTCACAGGCCGGCAGCAGCCCGAAATGAACCCCGGCCCATGATTGTGCGAATCAAATCACGGGCTTTTAACAGGCCAAAATTGTCTCGGTCCTTGTTTGGCCCAATCAGATATCGGTCGAAAGCGGCCGGATGCAAATCGGGCTGTAGTTAGGCCCAACTATATGACGGGCTTTTAACAGCCGAAATTAATATAGGGCCGAAATGTTAAACATGCTCTTAACATGCCAAAACTAATATCAGGCCGAATTACTAAGTGGCCTTTAGCAAGTGGGCCTAAAAGCATAGTGTCCAGTTGCCGGGCCGAATTTGATATGGGCCATAATTGAGCCCAAAGCCTCTTAAAGGGCCGGACCTGATATGGGCCGTAATTTGGCCCAGAACGTGGCAGGCTTATAACGGGCCGGATCTCATATGGGCCACTTTTAGGCCCGGAACGTGGCAGGCCATTAATGGACCGGATCAGATATGGGCCGGCATTTGGCCCAAAACATGGCAGCCGTTAATGGGCGACCTACTAGGGTCCTCAAAATCTTGTGGGCCTACAATGGGCCGACCCATTAATGTCGGCGAAATCTCGTGGGCCTTTAGCTGGGCCGGCCCATTATGATCCGCAAGAATCTTGTGGTCCTTTACCTGGGCCGGCCCATTATGGCACACAAAAATCTTGTGGGCCTTTAGCCGGGCCGGCCCATTATGGCCCGTAAAATCTTGTGGGCCTTTAACTGGGCCGACCCATTATGGCCTGCAAAATCTCGTGGGCCTTTAGCTGGGCCGGCCCATTATGGTCCACAAAATCTTGTGGGCCTTTAGCTGGGCCAGCCCATTATGGTCCACAAAACTTGTGGGCCTTTAATTGGGCCGGCCCAATTAAACTTGTTGGGTCGTGCCACGTGTCCACGTATCATAGGCGCCTTCTGTCCAATGAGTGGATGACATCTATCCCAGCGGTGAGCCGACACGTGTTTCCTCCAGCCAATGATGATTTTACACATGGAAAATTCCCATTGGTCGGGCTGTTAACGGGTTATTGGATCCAAAACCCGACACGAAAGCTTAACGGCGTTCCGTTACGGTGGATGCCACGTGTTGGTCACCCTTGACGAAAGCACTTCTGTGACGTGCGATTTATTGTCATGGAAGTGGACACTTCCGTGATGATAATTTTCGTAATGTCATGGAACAATTCTACGACAGCATAGGTATGACTATCTTGATTCTGTCATAAATTTGTCATGGATGTACATGCATGACAAAAAACGCGACCTACTATGACAAACACATATCATCACGGAAGTGTATTTTTTGTAGTGATGATTTCAATGATGCTCACATAAGAGATAAGAATTGAAACATAAAGAGAGCATCATGAAGAATATGACTAGCACATTTAAGTCTAACCCACTTCCTATGCATAGGGATTTTGTGAGCAAACAACTTATGGGAACAAGAATCAACTTGCATAGGAAGGTAAAACAAGCATAACTTCAAGATTTTAAGCACATAGAGAGGAAACTTGATATTATTGCAATATGTAGAAGCATATGATCCTCTCTCATAATAATTTTCAGTAGCGTCATGAATGAATTCAACCATATAACCAGCACATAAAGCATTTTTTCATGATCTACTAGCATAGAATTTTTATTACTCTCCACATAAGCAAATTTATTCTCATCAATAGTAGTGGGAGCAAACTCAACAAAATAACTATCATGTAAAGCATAATCCAATTGAAAATTAAAATCATGATGACAAGTTTCATGGTTATCTTTATTCTTTATAGCTTACGTGTCATCACAATAATCATCATAAATAGGAGGCATGCTTTCATCATAATAAATTTGCTCATCAGAACTTGGGGGACTAAACATATCATCTTCATCAAACATAGCATCCCCAAGCTTGTGGCTTTGCATATCATTAGCATCATGGGTATCCAAAGAATTCATACTAACAACATAGCAATCATGCTCATCATTCACATATTTTATGACAAGCATTCTATGTAATTCTTCTTCTAGTACTTGAGCACAATTTTCCTTCCCATCATTTTCATGAAAGACATTAAAAAGATGAAGCATATGAGGCACCCTTAGTTCCATTTTTTTGTAGTTTTCTTTTATAAACTAAACTAGTGATAAAACAAGAAAATAAAAATTCGATTGCAAGATCTAAAGATATACCTTCAAGCACTCACCTCCCCGGCAACGGCGCCAGAAAAGAGCTTGATGTCTACTATGCAACCTTCTTCTTGTAGACGTTGTTGGGCCTCCAAGTGAAGAGGTTTGTAGGACAGTAGCAAATTTCCCTCAAGTGGATGACCTAAGGTTTATCAATCCGTGGGAGGCGTAGGATGAAGATGGTCTCTCTCAAGCAACCCTGCAACCAAATAACAAAGAGTCTCTTGTGTCACCAACACACCCAATACAATGGTAAATTGTATAGGTGCACTAGTTCGGCGAAAAGATGGTGATACAAGTACAATACAGATGATAGATATGAGTTTTTTGTAATCTGAAAATATAAAAACAGCAAGCTAACTTACGATAAAATTGCAATGCTAGGAAACAAGGCCTAGGGTTCATTCTTTCACTAGTGCAAGTTCTCTCAACAATAATAACATAATTGGATCATATAACTATCCCTCAACATGCAACAAAGAGTCACTCCAAAGTCATTAATAGTGGAGAACAAACGAAGAGATTATGGTAGGGTACGAAACCACCTCAAGGTTATTCTTTCTGATCGATCTATTCAAGAGTCCGTAGTAAAATAACATGAACCTATTCTTTCCATTCGATCTATCATAGAGTTCATACTAGAATAACACCTTAAGACACAAATCAACCAAAACCCTAATGTCACCTAGATACTCCAATGTCACCTCAAGTATCCGTGGGTATGATTATACGATATGCATCACACATCATCTATTCAACCAACACAAAGAACTTCAAAGAGTGCCCCAAAGTTTCTACCGGAGAGTCAAGACAAAAACATGTGCCAACCCCTATGCATAAGTTCACAAGGTCACTGAACCCACAAGTTTATCACCAAAACATACATCAAGTAGATCACGTGAATATCCCATTGTCACCACAGATAAGCACATGCAAGACATACATCAAGTGTTCTCAAATCCTTAAACACTCAATCCGATTAAATAACTTCAAAGGGAAAACTCAAACCATTACAAGAGTAGAGGGGGAGAAACCTTATAAGAGCCAACTATAATAGCAAAGCTCGCGATACATCAAGATCGTGCCAAATCAAGAACATGAGAGAGAGAGAGAGAGAGATATCAAACACATAGCTACTGGTACATACCGTCAGCCCCGAGGGTGAACTACTCCCTCCTCGTCATGGAGATCACCGGGATGATGAAGATGGCCACTTTGGTGAGGATCCCCCTCCGTGAGGTGCGAGTGGGTCTGATTGGTTTTGGTGGCTCTGAGAGGCTTGAGGCGGCGGAACTCCCAATCTATTCTGCTCCCTGATGTTTTTAGGGTATATGGATAAATATAGGCGAAATAAGTCGGTTAGGGGAGCCACGAGGGGCCCACGAGGGTGGGAAGCGCGCCTAGGGGGGCAGGCGCGCCTCCCTGCCTCGTGGCCACCTCGAAGCTTCCTTGACTTCAACTCCAAGTCTCCTGGATCACATTCATTCCAAAAATCACGCTCTCGAAGGTTTCATTCCGTTTGGACTCCGTTTGATATTCCTTTTTTGTGAAACACTGAAACAAGGGAAAAAACAGAAACTGGGCTGGGCCTCCGGTTAATAGGTTAGTCCCAAAATAATATAAAAGTGTTTAATAAACCCCATAAACATCCAAAACAGATAATATAATCGCATGAATACTTCATAAATTATAGATATGTTGGAGACGTATCATGCATCGGGCCTCCTTTTATAGTCGAAAAGGGGTTGCCACAGTGGCACACAGGAGGTGGAAAGGTGTACAGCGCGCGAGCTTATCGCCCGGCATTACGAGACAAAGCGCATTAAATGCGCTACTTAGGTGTCCATTAGCTTTATCGGGGACGGGAACGAGGCCCGTCCCGTCCGTCGCCGCTTCGCCTCGCTTTGACACACGCCTAGGCTAGCGATGTGTGCAGCGCCATGTAGGCAGGCAGGCTGCTGAGGTGGCGCGGTGGCAGGGCCTTCACGAAGATCTGCATGCCACCACGTAGATGCTTGCTGAGTTGGTCTGGAAGCCGCATGTTGCCCCGCAGGTGCCTGCCCAGCTGGTTGTCTTGGCAGCCGCATCTGAACGGCGGCGGAGTCTTAGTTGATCGGGAACTGGCTGTCGACTCATGACGTCCTCGGCAAGGGTCTTGCCGGGGCCCCGACAAGGGTCTTGCCGCGGTAGCATGGTTGTCCCCGGCAAGGATCTCGCCGGGGGTCTTGTGTATCTCCTCGGCAAGGATCTTGCCGAGGATCGTCGTCTTCTAGTCCTTATCTGAACTTGTGTATCTATGATCTTGAAAAAGATCTGCATGCCACCATGGAGGCGCCTCCCGAGCCTTCGTCCCATCATGGTTAGTTATGTTGGAGGCCGTGGGCTCAAGGGTGGCGCACCCCGCTGGTGTTGGGCGAGCTGCCCCGGCAAGGGTCTTGCCGGGGGAACCTGCTTCCTTCCTCTGCTCTTTGTGTTCTTGGTCTTGGCGTTGTTTTTGTTGGCCTTGTGCTTTGGTTTCCCTCCGTCTTCCCTCCTCTGCCTTGTTAAGTGTGGCCGCGGGTGCGGCTCTGACTACCCGTGCACAAGTAAAGGGGTCAAAAGGAGAGCCCCTACTTTTGTACACCGACAGGAACCCCCGGGCCTGGGCCACACATAAGCGCGATGTGTTGTTGGGCTAGGCCCAGAACGGTGCGCGAGCAGGTGGGGTGGATTTTCCGCGGTAACTTTTCGTCCGCTGCGCTTCTCCACGACCCGCGTTTAACGCGTGACGTGGAGGGTCATGCATGACATGGGGTCATGCGTGGGGAGGTCTCCGCACGCATGCGTCACATCGCAGTTAATGGGAAAAGAGGCGGCCCGCGCCTTCCCCGTAAAAAGGAATAACCGCGGGCGCACTGCCCATTTACCCCCTGTGCCTTCTTCAATCTTGGAAACGCTGTCCCCTTCTTCCTCCCTCTCGAGCTTTTTCCCCCTCTCGGCGCCACCGCGCCTTTGTCCTCCTCAACCGCCATGGCACCCAAAACCAGCAGAGGCAAGGGGGCGGCCAAGGATGCCTGGGAGAAGGAGCCACCGGAGAGCGAGTTGGCGGTGCGGCGGACGCCTTGCGCTTACTTTCATCCAATGGTCGGCGGTGAACTCGGGACTACTTCAAACACACTGTGGGGTGCAAGGCAGGCGAGGCAGCAGGGGCATCCGACCCGCGCATCATCCCCACCGCTTTAGCCGAAGCCGGCCCAAATCGATACCCATTCTTCGTCGATTACTTCTCCTGCGGCGTCTGCCCCCCCCCCCCTTCTCTGATTTCTTCAATGACGTCATGCACACCTACGGCTTCCACCTTCTGGATTTTACTCCAAATGCCATGGCTTGCATGGCTCTTTTTGCACACCTCTGCGAGGGTTTCGCCGGGGTGCATCCCAACACGGTGCTCTTCCGCCATTACTTCTTCCCTCGGATCCAAAAGGGGGGCGCCATTTTTCGGTTGGGTCGCCTGGATCCCAAGGTCCAAGGGGACATACCCGGAGGGCGCTCAGAAGGAGAGGTGGGAGGAGTGGTGGGGCCGGTGGTGCTGGATTGAGGAAGATGATCCACAAGATTTCTGCGGGTTCGCCAGGCACCGCCGGTTCATCAAAATGACTGGAGCAATGTCAACGCCGATGACGCGAAGCTCATGGTTGCCACCACCAGGATTCTCCGCCTCACCGAGACCGGGCTCACCCTTGAGATGATCGGGGTGGATTCATCCGCCGCCGAATCACTCCGCTGCATAACAAGGGGAGGCCGGCCTGACTCTTTACGAACGCGGCCAACATCATGAGGCTTCGCCCCAGCCTCGACCACAACTTCACAGTGATGGGGCACACCCACTTCTGCCAGCGGCTCTTCCAGCTTGACGTGAACCGCGACGGCAAGGTCGAGTGGTCCGGCAAGGCTGCCAAAACCGGCAAGGTCGCCAAGGGTCCCTTGTTCGGGTTGCTAGCGGGGGTGGTCCCGCTGAGCAATAACTCGCGCCAAAACGACATCATCGCCATGATGCCGGAGTTCAACGTGCACGGCCTCATCTCAACTTGGGCCGAGCCGCCGGAGGATCAAGTGCAGGAGTTTTTTGACACCTTGGAGGAGAAGTACGTCAGCGCTGAGCCGCGGCTTGTCCAGGACACCACCCAGGTGGAGCTGGACTACATCGCCGCCAGGGCGGTGGAGGCGGAGCTCGCCAGGGAGGCCGGGAGCGCCGGCGGCGTGGAGGACAAGGCCGCAGCGGAGGCGGAGGAAACGGAGCTCGCCCAGTGGGCGGAGGCCGTTGGGGAGGCCAGCAGTGCCGGCACTGGGGCCCCTCTCATCAAAGATGTGGTCGACAAGCTGTCGGAGGAGGAGGTCGAGACTATCGACCCCCCGACAACAGGGAGAGGGCGAGTCCTGCGGCGGGCCAGCTCTGGCAAGCTGGTCCGGCCTGGCAGGGCCATGCAGCCACAGCAAACCCAGGGTGCGTCCCTGCGCCAGACGAGGGCCGCAGCGGTGAGGAAAGTGGTGAAAGCCGCGGTTGCGAAGAGGAAGGCAACTGCCTCTACTTCGTCCAAGCGTCCATGGACCCCATCTGCTTCCCCTCCTCCCGCAGATGACGATGCGGAGGTTGTCTTTGATTTTGGGTCCCTCAGCCCAAGGAGGAAGAGGAAGGCAATAGAGGAGGAGGTGGAGGATGAGTAAGTATATTGTTCCCTTCTTCTTGCCATCTCTGCCTCCTCAAACCGTGCCGCTTATCTTGATTTCTTTCTTTCATTGCAGGGACGCGGAGACACTGGCCCAGAGGGTGAAGAGGGCGGGGCTTGGCGGCGGCCAGCCCAGCAGTACCAGTACACTGCTGGTGGTGTTGAGCAGCCCAGACAGCAGCCCCTGGCGCAGCCCCCAGCGTAAGCTCATCACTCACCCCTCGTCGACGTGTGTCAGGGGTACGATCCTTTGGCGCTAACCTTGTCGTGGTTGTAGGAGGAGGGCAGCAGCAGCAGGAGCCACCGAGGGCTACCCCCAACACGCCACCCCCATCGACCACGCCGCCCCGAGGGGCATCCCTGGCAAGGGCGCCAGGCACCGAGCCCATGCACACGGAGGAGGAGGAGGCAAACTCAGGCGCTGGTGGCTTCGCCTCAGCGCCAGATGTTGGCGGTGAGGGGGCCTCTTCTTCCCAGCCCGGCACGGGTAAGTCACTCGCTTTCCGTCCCTGTTCTTTTTTTGTTCTTTCTGAATCTTGGTCTCGGCTTCGCCTCATCCCCTTCTCGGTATCCAGATCCTCCCTCGGCGGACCGGGAGGACATAGACACCATCATCGAAGACGTCGCCAAAGATGCCGCGGCGGAGGCCGAGAAGATCGCCACCGAGGAGGCCGCCAAGGATGCTGCTGAGGATGCCGCCAAGGGGTTCGCTGGGGAACCCGGCAAGGCTGCCGCCGAGGAGGCCGAAAAGGGGCCTGCCGGGGAGGCCGGCAAGGCCGCTCCCGAGGAGGATGTGGTTGACGACCAACCCTCCTCCTCCGCTGCCTCTAGCTCCGGCAGGTATCTGAAGGTGAGCGATGACCTGTTCGTCCACCTCCCAGGGACAGCGAGCACCGGGGCGCCCGTCGAGGGGCAGGTGTTTGACGATGAAGTGCTCGCCACCGTGCGGGCTTGAGGTTGTTGACGAGCCGAGCGCTGGTGGCGATGGTTCCCAGGAAGAGCGGCTCCTCCGGGCCATGAGTGCCAACTTCCAGAAGCTCCAGGCGCTTCACCGTGCCCGCCTGGACAAGGCCAAGTCCAGGATGGCGGTGGTGGACAAGGCAGAGGCGGACCTCGAGGGGCGTGTCTCCGAGGCACAGGCTTGGTTCCACCAGGCCCACAAGGACCTGAAGGCCACCTAGGACGCACTGGCTGAGCCCGACCTGGCACTCGTCATGAAGCAGGCCGACATCAAGAAGGCCCAGGAACTGGCAAAGCAGGAGGCCGCTCGGCACCAGCAGAGCTGCGCTAAACTCCCAGGAGGAGGACCTTGCTGCGTGCGAGGAGAGGCTCGCCGCAACGCTCCGTGGAAAGGACGAGGAGGTGGAGAAGCTTGTCGTGTAGCAGACCCAGGAGCTGGAGCAGAGGCACAAGGAGGCACTCGATGCCCAGGCTCTGGCTCATGCCGGCAAGGTAAAAGAGCTGGAGGTGGAGCGGGACGGGCTGAAGGATCAAGCTCTGAAGCTGGACAAAGAGAAGGACATGTTCAACGGTGCCCTGGTGGAGGTGCATGGTGCAGTCCTCGGCAAGGCCGAGCAGCTCTCCAAGGACAACGACTCCATCAAAGATCTGAAGATGAAGCTGGAGGGTCTTGAGAGGACGCTCTCGGAGGCCAAGGCCCGGGAGGGGACCCTGGCCAAGGATCTCGAGGCTGACAAGCAGCTGCGGAAGAATGAAGCCGCCAACCACAAGGATTTTGTGGAGGGTGAGAACCGCTGGATCGGCCGCCTCGAAGATGTCACCGGCAGGATCACCACGCAGCTGGCCACCATGGGGATGCCAAATGTGAAGTACACCCCGGAGCACAATGCAAGCCCCAACGCCAAGCCGACCCTGTTCTTCGAGGGTGTTCTCGGAGCCCTGCAGCATTTCTGCTCCACTAGGTCGACTTTCCTGGCCAATGAGGCCTGGAGGCTTTGCCGGGGTGCCATGACCAAGGTTCTCACCAAGGTGGCATACTGGAATACCAACCTCGACTTCGACGCTGCGCTGGAGAGCTTGCCGGAGGATGTGGACCTCGCGCCACTCAAGGAGCGTATCGAGCCCGTCATCAGCCGCATCGATGGAGTCCAGAGGGTAGAGGGCCAGCGCCGGGACTAGGCACCCCGTTTCTTATCGCTGCTGCAAGTTCATTACCAAGACAATTTTTATCTCTAGTTAGAACTACGGCAACAAGTGATGTAATATAACTCTATGGTACTTCTAAATTGACGCATATTATTTTCCTGTTCAATCTCTCTCTCTGTATGTCCACCCTACGTTTCTTTGGGTAGGCTGGCCGGCTCGTAAACCCAAGCCGCGGCGCCTCGAGGACGGATCCTCGATAGCCTGCCGGGTGTGCTTGCTGCCAGGCAAACCACCTTACCACTCTCAACGCGGCCGCTCGAACTGTCGAGCTTGACTCGAGTCAGAATTGAGAGCGTTGCCGATTGCGGAAGGCTACCGTGTCGTTCTCGACGCGGTCGCTTAAGCTGTTGAGCGGACTCGAAACAGAGTAAGGGCGTTGGCAATAGCGGAATGGCCCCATTGCATGCAGGTTTTCCATACAAAGAACAAGATCTTCGAGGGGAATAACCTTATATAAAAAGGAAATATTTAAAGTTCGGCATGACTTAGCTTTCCTGTCGCCGCACTGGCGCCCTTCGCACTTGCAGGCGGCGCCGTTCTCTTGGCCGTCTTCTTATTTAGAAGCCATGGCCACGAGGAACTGCTAAGCTGGCTGCTAAACCAGATTATCACAACTGCGCCACCCCCTACCTGGCGCGCCAAAGATGTCGGGGAAAGAACACCTATGGGATCACTGGAATCCCTTCTACGGTTGGTGGGCGCGGGGTTGTAAGAAGAGCAGGTTTAGGAGCTAGCACAAAGATCGTTTACCCAGGTTCGGGCCGCGAAGATGCATAATACCCTAGTCTTGCTTTGGTGTGTATTTCAGAGTGTTCTTGAGCTCTCAAACTAGCTACGGTGGCTGCGTAGTTCCAAAGAGCCGAATCCCTCTCCAGTATGCCTCGGACCTCCTTTTATAGTCGAAAAGGGGTTGCCACAGTGACACACAGGAGGTGGAAAGGTGTACAATGCTCGAGCTTATCGCCCGGCATTACGGGACAAGGCGCAGTAAATGCGCTACTTAGATGTCCATTAGCTTTATCGGGGACGGCAACGAGGCCCGTCTGTCCGTCGCCACTCCGCCTCGCTTCAACACGCGCCCAAGCCAGCGATGTGTGTAGCGCCATGTAGGCAGGCAGGCTGCTGAGGTGGCACGGTGGCAGGGCCTTCACGAAGATCTGCATGCCAGCACGCGGGTGCTTGCTGAGTTGGTCTGGAAGCCGCATGTTGCCACGCAGGTGCTTGCCCAGCTGGTTGGGCTGGCGGCTACATGCGAACGGCGGTGGAGTCTTGGTTGATGCGGGCCTGGCTGTGGACCCGCAGGCGTCCTCGGCAAGGGTCTTGCCGGGGCCCTGACAAGGGTCTTGCCGCAGTAGCATGGTTGTCCCCAGCAAGGATCTCGCAGGGGGTCTTGTGGATCTCCTCGGCAAGGATCTTGCCGAGGATCGTCGTCTTCTATTCCTTATCTGAACTTGTGTATCTATGATCTTTACAAAGATCTGCATGCCACCATGGTGGCACCTCCCGAGCCTTCGTCCCATCGTGGTTGGTTATGTTGGAGGCCGTGGGCTCAAGGGTGGCACGCCCCTCTGGTGTTGGGCGAGCTGCCCCGGCAAGGCTCTTGCCGGGGCTGCTGAGGCTACCCCTGCAAGGGTCTTGCCGGGGGAACCTGCTTCATCCCTCTGCTCTTTGTGTTCTTGGTCTTGGCGTTGTTTTTGTTGGCCTTGTGCTTTGGTTTCCCTCTGGCTTCCCTCCTCTGCCTTGTTAAGTGTGGCCGCGGGTGCGGCTCTGACAGCCCGTGCACAAGTAAAGGGGTCAAAAGGAGAGCCCCTACTTTTGTACACCGACAGGAGGCCCCGGGCCTGGGCCACACATAAGCGCGATGTGTTGTTGGGCTAGGCCCAGAACGGTGCGCGGGTAGGTGGGGTGGATTTTCCGCGGTAACTTTTCGTCCGCTGCGCTTCTCCACGACCCGCGTTGAACGCGTGACGTGGAGGCTCGTGCATGACATGGGCGTCATGCGTGGGGCGGTCTCCGCACGCATGCATCACATCGCAGTTAATGGGAAAAGAGGCGGCCCGCGCCTTCCCCGTAAAAAGGAATAACCACAGGTGCGCTGCCCATTTACCCCTTGTGCCTTCTCCAATCTTGGAAACGTTGTCCCCTTCTTCCTCCCTCTCGAGCTTTTTCCCCCTCTCGGTGTCGCAGTCCCTTTGTCCTCCTCAACCGCCATGGCACCCAAAACCAGTAGAGGCAAGGGGCCGGCCAAGGATGCCAGGGAGAAGGAGCCGCCAAACCAGATAATATAATCGCATGAATACTTCATAAATTATAGATACTTTGGAGACGTATCATGCCTCGGGCCTCCTTTTATAGTTGAAAAGGGGTTGCCATAGTGGCACACAGGAGGTGGAAAGGTGTACAGTGTGCGAGCTTATCACCCGGCATTACGGGACAAAGTGCATTAAATGCGCTACTTAGGTGTCCATTAGCTTTATCATGGACGGGAACGAGCCCATCCCGTCCGTCGCCGCTCCGCCTCGCTTCGACTCGCGCCCAGGATAGCGATGTGTGCAGCGCCATGTAGGCAGGCAGGCTGCTGAGGTGGCGCGGTGGCAGGGCCTCCACGAAGATCTGCATGCCACCACGCAGGTGCTTGCTGAGTTGGTCTGGAAGCCGCATGTTGCCACGTAGGTGCCTGCCCAGCTGGTTGGGCTGGCAGCTGCATGCGAACGGCGACGGAGTCTTGGTTGATGCGGGCCTGGCTGTGGACCCGCAGGCTTCCTCGGCAAGGGTCTTGCCGGGGCCCCGGCAAGGGTCTTGCCGCGGTAGCATGGTTGTCCCCGGCAAGGATCTCACCGGGGGTCTTGTGGATCCTCTCGGCAAGGATCTTGCCGAGGATCGTCGTCTTCTAGTCCTTATCTGAACTTGTGTATCTATGATCTTGATAAAGATCTACATGCCACCATGGAGGCGCCTCCCGAGCCTTCGTCCCATCATGGTTGGTTATGTTGGAGGCCGTGGGCTCAAGGGTGGCGCGCCCCGCTGGTGTTGGGCGAGCTGCCCCGGCAAGGCTCTTGCCGGGGCTGCTGAGGCTGCCCCGGCAAGGGTCTTGCCAGGGGAACCTGCTTCCTCCCTCTGCTCTTTGTGTTCAGGGTCTTGGCGTTGTTTTTGTTGGCCTTGTGCTTCGGTTTCCCTCCGGCTTCTCTCCTCTGCCTTGTTAAGTGTGGCCGCGGGTGCGGCTCTGACTGCCCGTGCACAAGTAAAGGGGTCAAAAGGAGAGCCCCTACTTTTGTACACCGACACCATGCTCAAAAGATATAAGTGAAGTGCAAAGAGAATTATATAAATCAACCAAGGACTATCTCATACCAGCTTGGTGTATTTACTAAAAGAAAAAAACACGATGCTCCAAGATTTACGCATATCATCTGACGAATAAAATATAGCTCCAAGTAAAATTACCGATGATCGTTAGAAGAAAGAGGGGATGCCTTCCGGGGCATCCCCAAGCTTAGTTGCCTGGGAGTCCTTGAATATTACCTTGGGGTGACTCGGGCATCCCCAAGCTTGGGCTCTTTCCACTTCTTATTCCTTCATCCATCATGATCTCACCCAAAACTTGAAAACTTCAGTCACACAAAACTTAACAAAACCCTCATGAGATCCGTTAGTATGATAAAACAAATCACCACTTTAAGTACTGTTTAAAACCCATTCATATTTAGTTTTTGCATTTTAGCTACTGTATTATAACTTCTCCATGGCTTATACCACCGATAAAATCGATAGTTTCATCAAAACTAGGAAAACAATGCATCAAAAACAGAATTTGTCTTAAACAAGACAGTCTGTAGCAATCTGAACATCTACTCCTGTAACTCCAAAAACTCTGGAAAATTAGGGAAAAATAAAAAATTTGTATATCAGTACTGTGCAAAAAGTTCTATAAGCTTTTGACATACCAGTAAAAAATGTAAATTCACGCGCTACAGCCAAAGTTTCTGTTTTTTCACTGCACATACCAAACAAGCAATCTAATCATCCTAAAGGCAAATCTTGGCACATTACTTTTATATTACAATGGATTTGTACAAGGGGATAATTATTTGTTGAAAAGTTTTTGTAGTCGAGATTCACAAAGTTTCCATGGGCATGAACAAAGTTCAACGACATCCCCCACTTCAACGATGTTCGTCTTTCCCACTTTCACTTTTTTTGAAAAGTTTTAGGTTCCCCTTTATATTTTTTGTTTTTAAACCTTTTAAAAGCACACAACAGAAATAAATGACTCTCTAAAACTTCTGGGTTGTCTCCCTGGCAGCGCTTTCTTTAAAGCCATTAAGCTAGGCATAAAGTGCTCAAGCAATGGATCCACCCGGATCCCAAGGTATATCAAAGCTAATTTTAATTAACAATGATTTGTGATTTAGTAGTGAGCACAAAATAACATATATCATGAAAAAAAAGTCTAAATCTCTTCCTATTCATCGTCATGCCATAAAAGAACAATTCATGCACACATAGTAAAGGCCGATACATAGCATAAACCGCTTTTTGCAATTTTATCGTATTGGAAACATAGAGAGGCGGAGATGTAGTTCCTCTCTTATAATAATTGCAAGTAAGAGCAACAAGCACATGCATATTATATTTATCAAAATCATCATGTGCAATAATAGAACGCACCCCATCAATATAATCCTTAATAAGCACAAACTTCTCCGATATAGTGTAGTTGGGAGAATTCAAAAAGATAATAGGACTATCATGCGTGGGTGCAATAGCAAAAATTTCATTCTTAACAAAAGAAACTATAACAAATTCATATCCATAAGCATAATTCATATTGGCATCATGTCCACAAGCATAGCAAGCATCAATTTCATCACAAAGGGATATTTCAAACAAATCCAAGGGATCATAGCAATTATCATAAGAATCATCCTTCGGTAAGCACGAAGGGAAATTAAATAATGTATGAGTTGAAGAGTTACTCTCATTAGAAGGTGGGCATGGGTAGCTAATCCGCTCTTCCTCCTTTTGTTCTTCGCTCTCCTCGTCATCTTTTTCATCCAATGAGCTCAGAGCGTCATCAATTTCTTCTTCCATAGTTTCCTGCAAAATATTAGTCTCTTCTTGGACAGCAGAGACTTTCTCAATAAAATCATCAATATCAGCATTATAATAATAATTCTCATAGCAATATTTAAGTATAGCATAATTTTCAGATATGTAAACAACATCATTAAGATTTTCACAATTTTCAAACAAAGATTCAATTTCATAAGCACCCTTAAAAGCAACGAATTCTTCTATTCATTCCACATCATAGTAATCATATATACTATTAGCATAAGAAGCCAAGGTTTCATTATCATTAAATTTGCATGAAACGGGAAGGTGTGGATCCTTCATCCTATAGAAACAAGTATAATCATATCTCAAGCATAAATTCTGAGCATACCAATGCAACATATGAATTTGATCCCATAACAGTTTCCCTTTCTGAGTCAAGCGATAATCCCTAAAGTATTCACGTTGATCCAACGTGTCTCCCATTATATAATTGAATTGGGTTTTCTCAGGATTATTAAAGTAGTCCATAATATCTTTCACATAATGAGCATCGAGGGTTTTAGGTTCCCCATCTCCATAAGTAGCAAGTACACCTAATTTTTTTATTTCATGTTCCATATCCATAACTAAAGATAGAGAACAACTTAGAACAGCAAATAAAATCTACTTAGTGATAAAGCAAACAAGCACACACGAGAATATTCACCCACGCTATTGCTCCCTAGCAACAGCGCCAGAAAAAGGTCTTGATAACCCACAAGTATAGGGGATCAATTGTAGACTCTTTCGATAAGTAAGAGTGTCGAACCCAATGAGGAGCTAAAGGTAGAACAAATATTCCCTCAAGTTCTATCGACCACCGATACAACTCTACGCACGCTTAACGTTCACTTTACCTAGAACAAGTATGAAACTAGAAGTACCTTGTAGGTGTGATAGGAAAGGCTTGCAAGATAATAAAGAGCACGTAAATAAAAACTAGGGGTTGTTTACATAAAGAAACAACTAAGTTAGTTTTAGTAGAGTGCTTTTTGTCACGAGAAAGTTATTTGTCCCTAGGCAATCGATAACTAGACCGCTAATCATTATTAAAATTTTATATGAGGGAGAGGCATAAGCTAACATAATTTCTCTCTTTAGATCATATGGACTTCTGATTGGAACTCTAGCAAACATCCCTAACTGCTAAAGATCATTAAGGTAAAACCCAACCATAGCATTAAAGTATCACGTCCTCTTTATTCCCATACGCAAACAACCTACTTACTCGGGTTTAAGCTTCTGTCACTCTAGCAACCCACCATAAGCGAATCCTGAGTATGTTGCAAACCCTACAGTGGGGATCCCTCACGCTTGCGTGACACGGAGAGCACCATAGGACAACACCAATAATAAAACATGCAACTCAAACCAATCGTGGTCATCTATCAACCCATTGGAGAAAACGGATCTACTCAAACATCATAGGATAGCCATAAATCATTAAGAAATAATATATAGTGTTGGGCACCATGTTTAAGTAGAGATTACAGGGGGGAGAAGGGGTGTTACACCGCTGCATAGAGGGGGAGAGAGTTGGTGATGACGACAGCGAATTTGTTGGTGTAGATCGCCGTCATGATGATGACCCCGGCGGCGTTCCGGCGCCACCGGGAGAGAGGGGGAGAGAGCCCCCCTCCTTCTTCTTCATTGGCCTTCCCCTTAGATGGGAGAAGGTTTTCCCCTCTGGTCCATGGCCTTCATGGCTGCGGAGTTGCGGGAGCCCCTCCGAGATTGGATCTCTCTCTGTTTCCTTCTGTTTTTGCGCTCCCAGATTCTGGCCTTTCACCGTTTCTTAAATTCCCGGAGATCCGTAACTCCAGTTGGGCTGAAATTTTAACACGATTTTTATCCGGATATTTTCTTTCTTGCGGAGAAAGAAGGGCACCAACCGCCTTACGAGGTGGCCACAAGGGTCCAGGGCGCGCCCTACCCCCTGGGGTGCGCCCCGTGCCTTGTGGCCCCCTCGGGCATGTAAGTTCATCTAATGCCACCCCTAGTTGGTTTTGGAGTATTGACAACAAACTTGGTTGAGGGACTAATGTGTTTGTGAGAATTGTAGGATAACACAGGTAGTAGTCCCTTATTGATTCGGTTTACCTACCAGAGATGTCCCCTAAAAATGTGTGAAGACATTGAAGACAATGGTGGTTCGTGAAGACATTCATGTGAACACTATGACATGAGAAGACATTCATGTGAATACTATGGGGTAAGAAGACATAGTTGTTTCGTAGTTTCCTTTTCTTCTTTGTTGAGTCATAGGAACCACCATACTGTTAAGTGGGGTCCAAGTGAACAAAGTAAGAGTGACTGAAGTGATGCTCAACCAAAATCCTATGTCTTCGAGCGAAGACAATGAGAGCAAATCTTATCCAGAGCTGGATGAGTCAGCTTTGCTTGTAGCCCAAGTAAAGCTGCCGCGTGTGTTTGAAATCTGACCGTTGGACACATGTCGGTTCCTTAGTGACCCAGGGTCATTTCGGACAAATCAGGTTGGATTGCCTCCTGGCTATAAATAGCCCACCCCCTACACCATAAATTTGTGGCTGCTCAGAGTTAGTGCACGGCTTTTGTCCTTTGAGAGCAACCCACCTCTGAAGCATTTGAGAGAGAGATCCTTGCGAGGACAAAGCCCAAAACACCCAGAGCAAAAGAGTGTTAGGCATCACTGAAGTCTTTCTGTCCGTGTGACCTGAAGACTTGTTACACTTGAGGATTTTGTATCCTCTAGCCGGTTAGGCGTTGTGTTCTGAGCATCCAAGAGCCATTGTGGATCGCTGGTGAACGAAGTCTGTGAAGGTTCTGAGCATCAATAGGTTCATTTCTACTGTTTGTCTTCAATGACCTCGTGTTTTGAAGACTTCCATAAAAATCTCCTGTTCACCCCCCTCTAGTCGATAACTACCACTTTCAATTGGTATCAAAGCAAGGTGCTCCCTTGTTCTGTGTGATTTGGTTCAACCACCTGGAGTTTTAGCTATGTCGACTGTAGGGATATCAAGGTCTCCGCTGCGTGCCCAGTCTTCGATGGCACTGATTACCCCTACTGGAAGAATAAGATGCACATGCATCTTGAAGCCATTGACGTTGATCTCTGGTATGTCGTCAAGAATGGCGTTCCCAAGGTCGGTGAGGGTGTCACCGCTGCTGATGTCAAGAGGTTCATTCAACTGGATTCGACTGCCAAGAACATTATCTGTGGTCATCTGACCAAAGGACAGTGCGGCCATGTGAGTGCGCTGGAAACTGTGAAGCTAGTCTGGGACTGGCTCTCCGAGGTCAACGAAAGCGTCTCAACTCGGAGATATTCAAGGATTGATGTTCTTCGCAACCTCTTCAACCACTTCAAGAGAACCAACAATGAGAATGTCCAGCTCACATTTGATCACCTCACTGATATCACAAATGAGCTTCGCGCACTTGGCGCCACTGAGATCACCAAGCACGAAATCGTCAAGAAGCTCTTGAGATCACTTGACAGCTCATTCGACACCCTGGACCTAATGATTCAAGAATGTTCTGACTTCAAAACTCTTGATCCGTCTGACATATATACTTGAGAGGCTCAAATACACATGAGTTCCAGTTATCTGAGAAAAGAGACATTTATGGCCCCAACTATGGCCAAACTTGGGCTTTGAAGGCAAAGGTTGTGTCCTCATCTGAAGAAGAATCTGACTGCAGTTCTGGGGATCCTGAGACATTGGAAAGGAGCTAGCTATGCTTGTGAAGAAGTTCCAGAAGTTCTCCAAGAAGAAAGGTTCTAGAAAGTCATCAAGATCCAGCTCAAGAAATGATGAAGCTTCCACTCGTGACCACAAGAAGAGAACATGCCACAAATGCAAGAAACCTGGTCACTACATCTCTGAGTGTCCTCAATGGGACAATGAGACCTAGAAGAAGAAGAGCAAGGAATATTATTCTGAGGACAAGAGGAAGAAATACTCAAAGTCTTCATCACACAAGAAGAGCTCATCAAGCAAGGCTCGTGCATTTGTTGGCAAGGAGATGGATTCAGAGGAGGAGTCTGCTTCTGAGGAGGCGGAGGTGGAGTCTGAGGAGGAGTCCGATTCAGGTGTGGCAAGCCTGGCTCTAGCTTCATCTTATGTCGCCAAGTCCATCTTCAACACCAAAGACAATGGCCTCGCCGCCGACGCCGATGCTGATGATGAGGATGACTCTACTCCTACCTACTGCTTCATGGCACGTGGAGCCAAGGTAAACTCATGCGATGCTTACTTTCAAACATCCAGTGAAGATGACTCTGAATGTGAATCTAAACCTAACTACAAAACACTTGCTAAATTGCAACTGAACAACAAACTGCTATGGAACATATTCAAAAGTTGCTAGACAAAAGCGATGACTTGTTGGACGCGGAAATGACTCGAACCCAGTCCTTAATTGAAGACATAAAAAATCTTCATGTTAAGTATGAGGAACTTGAAAGTCGTCATGAAACTCTCTCAACTACTCATGAGAAGCTTTCCTATGATTATCTTCAAAGGAAGCAAGAACTTGAGAACCTGAGAGCGTCTCATGAAGATCTTCAAAAGGAGAACGAGTCACTTCACGCTCAACAGATCAGTTCCGCTCAGGAAGACTTTGAGCCACCCTGTTTAAAATGTCTTCAACGTGATAATGTTGTCTCTATTGTTGAATGTTCTACTGCTGCTACTGTTGCAATATCTTCAACTGCTGATGTGGTAACTAACCCCTCTTCTGAGGATAGCACTACTATTGCTGATGAGAATGCTAGGTTGAAGACATTGCTTGAAACAGGGATGTACAAAAGCCTCAAAGGGCATCAGACACTATGTGATGTCCTCAAGAAACAGATTCTGAACCGAAACCCTAGGAAAGAGGGTGTTGGGTTCGAGAGGAAAATGAATGTTGATGGTTCATACTGGAAGCCTGATGAAAGTGCAACTATCCCTGAGTGGTTTTGTTAATTCCTAACAACATATAGCTCATTGAGCTAATGCTATTTCAAGATAAAATTTCAGGAAAGCTCAATGATTGGCATGGCATGGATTAGAAAGTGGACCCCTCAAAATGCTAAGGACAAAAGGATTGGCTCAAGCTCAAAGCACAAGACTCTACATTTTATTTTTAGTGATCCAAGATCACATTGAGTCCATAGGAAAAGCCAATACTATCAAGAGGGGGTGAGGTGTTGCTTAATGAATTTCTTGCTCAAAATGCTTAGTGATATGCTCCAAAACCCTCAACTACTTTCTCACATCCAAATATGTACCAAACCAAAAGTTAAACTCGGCCCCACCGAAACTTTTCTATCCGGCGCCACCGAGTTCACTTGACATAGCCACTGCCAGAAACCCTAGCCTTTTTTGTCTCACCGATAGGGATCTCGGTCTCACCGAGATGGGATTGTAATCTCTCTATTTCCCTTCGTAACATTTCGGTCAAACCGTGTCAGATCTGGGGTTCCGGCAAAACCCTTAAGGTTCGAACTCTGGGGTGCGCGCGAAGTTCTTTCCCCCCTACCGATCTACGCCCTAGCTCGCTAAGATCTCGCGGATGAACTCGACGCACTCGCAACACAGAAAGACACGAGATTTATACTGGTTCGGGCCATCGTTGTGGTGTGATACCATACTCTAGTGTGTGGTGGTGGTGGATTGCCTCTTGGGTTGATGATGAATAGTACAAGGGGAAGAACAGCCTCCTGAGATTGAGGTGCTCTTGTGCTTGGTGAACTTATGCGGGTGAGGAATCGATGCCTCTCCATCACTTGTCCCTACGGTGGTGGCTAGCTCTACTTATATAAGCCCTGGTCCTCTCCCCAAATATCGAGCGGGAAGGGAGCTAACAACGGTGGGCAATTTGAAAGGGGACAGCTAGTACTAGCTATCCTGACAAAAGCGGTCTTAGCCTGCAAAAGGCCCTGGGGTGACGCCGTCTTGGGCTCCATGGTGACCTCTGTCCTGCTGGCCTGCTGGTCTTGGTCTCGTTGCACTGATATGGAGACCTTTGCATGATGCCTCGGTACTCCGCGCCTGCGCTTGCTCCCTTAGGACCAAAGAGGAAACAAGGACGTTGCGCATGCTGGCGCTGGCCTGGCGCCGGCCTGGTGTCGATCGTCATGGCTCATGTCACAGGAGCCTCGCGAGGTTTGCCCCACCTTGATATCTCTGCTCCTCGTGAGCCTGCCTGGAGAGGCAGCTCGTGAGGAGGTCTTGCATCGTCCCCCTCACGAGGCTTGGCCACTCGCGAGGGTCTTGAATGCCTTGTTGTTGAAGGTGGGCCATACAGGCCCGCTAGCATAGCCATGCAGTGGGCCGCAGGCAGGCAAGTCTGGGGACCCCTGTTCCCAGAACACCAACAAACCGAGATGAGCGATCGGTCCCACCGAGATTGCAATGCAAACTCTCTATTTTCCTTTCGTAACGTTTCGGTCCAACCGAGATGAGCGAATCGGTCCCACCGAGTTTGCCTGACCAACTCTCTGGTTAGTCTATTACCAAAATCGGTCTCACCGAGTTTGTGTAGTTGGTCTCACCGAGATTACGTTATGCCCTAACCCTAATTACATTGGTCCCACCGAGTTGACATGTCGGTCCCACCGAAAATCCTAACGGTCACATTATGAACCAAATCGGTCCGACCGAGTTTCATGATTCGGTCCCACAGAGTTTGGTAAATTGTGTGTAACGGTTAGATTTTGTGTGGAGGCTATATATACCCCTCCACCCACTCTTCATTTGTTGAGAGAGCCATCAGAACTTGCCTACACTTCCAACATACATTCTCCGAGAGAGAACCACCTACACTTGTGTTGTGGTCACAAGTGGAAATCATGATCTCTAGCCTTTCCCAAGTTGCTTTCCACTCAAATATTCTTTCCACCAAATCCAAATCCTGTGAGAGAGAGAGAGTTGAGTGTTGGGGAGACTATCATTTGAAGCTCAAGAGAAAGGAGCTCATCATCAACACACCATTTTTTACCTCTTGGAGAGTGGTGTCTCCTAGATTGGCTAGGTGTCACTTGGGAGCCTCCGTCAAGATTGTGGAGTTGAACCAAGGAGTTTGTAAGGGCAAGGAGATCGCCTACTTCGTGAAGATATACCCGAGTGAGGCAAGTCCTTCATGGGCGACGGCCATGGTGGGATAGACAAGGTTGCTTCTTCGTGGACCCTTCATGGTTGGATCCCTCCATGGACTCGCGCAACCATTACCCTTCGTGGGTTGAAGTCTCCATCAACGTGGATGTATGATAGCACCACCTATCGGAACCACGGATAAAAAATCTCCATGTCTACATTGCGTTTGCTCCCTCCAAACTCCTCCCTTTACCTTCATAGGCAATTGTTTTACATTCCGCTGCTATACTCTTAGAATTGCATGTGTAGGTTGATTGCTTGACTTGTGCAAAGTTGCTAAAATCTGCCAATAACTAAAATTAGGAAAAGCCTAGATTTTTTTTGGTCAAGTAGTCTAATCACCCCCCTCTAGACATACTTTCGATCCTACAAGTGGTATCAGAGCTTTGGTCTCCATTTGCTTTGATTTCCATAGCTTTTGGAGGTCATAGCCTTGGTTTCACAACCTAGGAGAGTATGGCGTCTAGCGAGGGAAATTACCACCGTAGAGGTCCTTACTTTGATGGTACAAATTTTTCTAGTTGGAAGCATAAGATGAAAATGCATATTCTTGGACATAACCCGGCCATTTGGGCTATTGTGTGTATTGGCTTGCAAGGTGAATTCTTTGATGGGAGAGAACCAAACCGTGAAGCTACCGCGGAAGAGTTGAAGATGCTGCAATACAATGCTCAAGCTTGTGATATTCTCTTCAACGGATTGTGCCCCGAAGAATTCAACAAAATCATCCATCTTGAGAATGCAAAGGAAAATTGGGATACTTTGATTGATATGCACGAAGGTACCAACTCCGTCAAGGAATCCAAATTGGATGTTCTTCAAAGTCAACTTGACAAGTTCAAAATGAAGGATGGTGAAGGCGTCGCTGAAATGTACTCTAGGCTTGTTCTCATCACAAATGAGATTGACGGCTTAGGAAGTGAAGAGATGACCGATAGATTCATCATCAAGAAGATCCTAAGATCCTTGGATGGAAAATATGATACCGTGTGCACATTGATCCAAATGATGCCCAATTACAAAGATCCCAAGCCAACGGAAGTCATTGGAAGAATTGTTGCTCATGAGATGTCACTCAAGGATAAGGAAGAGCTCCACAACAAGTCAAGTGGTGCTTACAAAGCCTCATGTGAAGCTCCCATATCATCAAGTGAGAAGAAAACCTTCAATGAAGAATTGAGTCTAATGGTGAAGAACTTCAACAAATTCTACAAGAGAAGGAGCAAGAAAGAAGCTCCAAGTCAAGATCCTACAATGACAAGAGATCTTCAAGTCGCGAAAGAAATTGTTACAATTGTGGAAGACTCGGACACTACTCCAATGAGTGTACGACTCCCTATAAAAGAAGAGAAGATTCTCCCAAAAGAAGGAGTAGAAGAGAAGAATCACCACCAAGAGAAAGAAGGAGTAGAGATGATCGTTATGAACGAAGACCCTCTCGGAGAAGCAAGGATTCAGAAAGGAATGATAAGTCATCAAGGAGCTACACAAAAGGAAGGCATCAAGCTCATGTTGGTGAATGGGTATCCGGTTCCGACTCCAACAATCACTCCGAAAAAAGTTATCACTCCGACTCCGAATATACTCAAGATGAAGGTGTTGCCGGACTAGCACTTGTGACAACCAACTCCTACGACATATTTGACTCACCAAATGAAGGAATTGGGAGATGCTTCATGGCTAAAGGTCCAAAGGTAACACACCCCGAGTATGTTGATTTCAATAGTGATGAAGATGATTTGCTAGGAGATGATGATTTACTTGTTGACAACTCTAGTTATGAAAACTATGATGAACTTGCTATTAATCATGCTAATAAAGATAAAAGGAATGACGATGATAAGAAGGAGATTGAGCGTCTAAATAAAGAACTAAACACTCTTAAGTTAGCTCATGAAACTACCTTGGAAGATCATCGAGAACTTTTAAAGACTCATGATAAGCTACGCTTTGAAAAGCTCAACCTTGAGCAAGAACATGAGTTTTTAAAGGCAATCAATGATGATCTTCGTAAGAAAGTTCTTCTTACATTGCCAAGCATTTACTCTTGTCTACTTACATGCCACAAGTTAAATCTAGCAACAAGAACAAGAAAGACTCTTCATCTAGTAGTAACAACAATCATGCTAAATCCAATTTTGTTGCTTCTAGTAGCTTTCTTGATTCCACTAATGATTCTCTTAGCCAAGTTATACTTGAGCAAGAAAATAGCTTATTGAAGGGAATTATAGAGAATGCTGTTTACAAGAGCCTTGCCGGAAGTAAGCAATTTGAGGAAATTGTACGCAAGCAAGGAAGGCACCGGAAGAATCAAGGTGTTGGTTTTGAACGAAAGTTCAATGCCAATGGAGTTGAGTGGGAAGAAGATCAATACCCCAAGATGAAGTTTGTTCCTCAACAAGAAAAGTATGATCCTACTTCTTTCCAAGGAACACAAGCTCAAGATGATCTTCCACCACAAGACCACAAGCTAAAAGTCAAGGACAAGCTTCAAGAGGAGATTGATGCATTTGAAGAAGCACCTAAGGCCTTGGTCAAGTGGGTTCCCAAGACTACATCAAGTTCCACTTCATCAAGTACGACTACAACTCCAAGGATTTCCATCAAGATGGTGTGGATCCCTAAGAAGAAGAACTAGAGAGTTCTTGAGGGTGACTCCGCCAACATACTTCACTCTTATCGTTTTGGCAAGGACAAGTGCAAACATCTTCCATATCTTGCACTAGTTCATGGAGTCACAAACCCTCTTGTTGGTAAGACAAGGGACAAGGTAACCTAATGTTTTCATGGACATCATCCTATGTGAACATCACTCTATGTCTATGGATATCCTTGTTTGTTCCTTGTGGGACTAACCCGTGTAGGTATTGAAAGTGCAACTCACTCCAATGGATTGCTCTGAATGATCTACATCAACATTGAGCATCCACATATTCATTACCTACATGAAGTCATCATCGACAAAACCCAAGGTTAGTTCATCCCTCTTAGGGGGGATATCACCTCTAGGGGGAGCTTTACTCTAAGAATTTAGCTAAAGCAACTCTAATGGTGTGATCTCTAGCCTTCCCCAAGTTTCTTTCCACTCAAATCTTCTTTCCACCAAATCCAAATCCTGTGAGAGAGAGTTGAGTGTCGGGGAGACTATCATTTGAAGCACAAGAGCAAGGCGTTCATCATCAACACACCATTTGTTACCTCTTGGAGAGTGGTGTCTCCTAGATTGGCTAGGTGTCACTTGGGAGCCTCCGTCAAGATTGTGGAGTTGAACCAAGGAGTTTGTAAGGGTAAGGAGATCGCCTACTTCGTGAAGATCTACCCGAGTGAGGCAAGTCCTTCGTGGGTGACGACCATTGCGGGATATACAAGGTTGCTTCTTCGTGGACCCTTCGTGGGTGGAGCCCTCCATGGACTCGCGCAACCGTTACCCTTCATGGGTTGAAGTCTCCATCAACGTGGATGTACGATAGCACCACCAATCAGAACCATGGATAAAAATCTCCGTGTCAAAATTGTGTTTGCTCCCTCAAACTCCTCCCTTTACCTTCATATGCAATTGTTTTACATTCCGCTGCTATACTCTTAGAATTGCATGTGTAGGTTGATTGCTTGACTTGTGCTAAGTTGCTAAAATCTGCCAAGAACTAAAATTGGGAAAAGGCTAGATTTTTATTTGGTCAAGTAGTCTAATCACCCCCCTCTAGACGTACTTTTGATCCTACACCTGAGCAGTACCCCAAAACCACATGGCTTGCTGCAAAGGGACCTTCAGTGGACCCATCTACCTTATCTGGCTTCACTTGTGCTAACCCAATTATAATTGATGAATCCTTTGATGCAAACTATAAACTGTTTAAGAATCAGAATGATGAAGTGTTTGCCAGGTATATTGGTACTAACTGCAGGAATGGACCACCTTTGAAGAAGATCTGGGTGCCCAAAAGTTGTCTTGAGAAGCTTCCTGTGAATGTCATTATGACACCACCTGGGAAGAAGACTAACCCCAGACCAAAGGCCTCATATGGTCCAAAGGCTTCATACAGACAGAGGACCCACCAGGGTCACCCTAATCCCAATGTTTTGCAGGGAAATCATACTCAGACTTATGAATATGAGCGTGTTTCATCAAACCTCTATGTTCATAAGACCAAGAACTTTTCTTCTTATTATTATGAGTATTATTCACCTCCTGCAAGGCTATTTGCTAGGGCTCCAAAGCCAAAGTTCTCAGATGCTGCACTTAGAATCATTGCTTCTAAGCCACCCTTAAAGATGTGGGTGGTTAAGAAAAATTAACTCTCTTTTGCAGGGAAAGGTCTCCAGCCTGAAATCAAAGGCTTCTGATGCTTATGCTGGGGACCTAAAACATCTTGTGGGATGCAAGATAAAATGCCAGAATGGTCTTACTATGTATTTCATCCTAGGATTTCTTGACAAACATCCTATCTACCCTAACAAGGATTTGAACTTTGATAATATGCTTGTTCGTCAAATGTTTATGCTTCACATTTCCCTTGGTGAAGCCTATCCCCCAAACTACACTATAGGGTATGACACCAAATGCTTCTGAGTGGATTATGGACAGTGGATGCACTAACCACATGACTGGTGATCGAAGTCTTCTTATGGATTCAACCCTACGTCCATCTGACAAAAGTCACATCACATTTGCGGACATCGATAAAAGCAAGGTATTGGGCCTAGGTAGAGTTGCAATCTCAAAGGATCAACACATGGATAAAGTGATGCTTGTTGAATCCCTTAGTTTCAACTTAATGTTTGTCTCAATGCTTTGTGATCTGAACATGATTGCGATATTTGGAAAATATCATTGCCTTGTGCTTATGGAATCTGACAAATCTCTAGTCTTCGTAGGATATCGAAAAGACGATCTGTATATGGTAGATTTCTCCGCGGGACCATAGTTGGCCGTATGTCTTCTAGAAAAAGCTTCAGAGTGCTGGCTCTGGCATTGAAGGCTAGGGCATGCGGGCATCAGGAACTTACACACTATCGTGAAGAAGAAGCATGTCATACGCATCGAGGGCGTCAAGTTCAAGAAGGATCATCTATGCGGTGCCTGCAAAGCTGGAAAGATGACTAGGGCCAAGCATCCCTCGAAGACAATCATGACGAAGACACGTCCCTTTGAGTTGCTTCACATGGACTTATTTGGCCCTACTCACTACTCTACCCTTACTACCACTGCATGCCTCTATGGCTTCGTCATTGTTGATGATTACTCAAGATATACATGGGTGCACATAATTCTCTACAAGACTAAAGTGCAGGATGTCTTTAGACGATTCGCCAATCGTGCCATGACCAACTATGGCATCAAGATCAAGCACATCAGAAGTGACAACGGCACAGAATTCAAGAACACCGGCCTCGACACCTATCTTGATACATTGGGCATCACACATGAGTTCTCGACTCCATACACACGTCAGCAGAATGGCATCGTGGAGCGCAATAACAGAACCCTCATTGAGATGGCACAGACGATGCTTGATGAGTACAAGACTCCAAGGAAGTTCTGGCCTGAAGCCATTGATACTGCATGCCACATCATCAACCGTGTTTATCTTCAAAGTTTCTAAAGAAGACATCATATGAGCTCCTGACTGGTAAGAAGCCAAATGTCAGCTATTTTAGAGTATTTGGTGCTAGGTGCTGGATCAAGGATCCACATCACACTTCAAAATTTTCAACGAAAGCACATGAAGGTTTTATGCTTGGCTATGGAAAGGATTCGCACTCCTATAGAGTCTTCAGCCTCTTTCACTACAAAGTGGTTGAAACTGTGGATGTGCGGTTCGATGAGACTAATGGCTCGCAAAGAGAGCATCTGCCAAATGTGCTAGATGAAGCTACACCAGGTGAATCTATCAAGCTTATGGGTACTGGAGAAATCATACCTTCAGAGGCACATGCTGAATAGGAAATCATCATTTCTGCACCTAATCAGCCTGAAGACACTGCTCAGCCTGAAGCCAATACTGAAGATGAAGACAATGATCAACAAGGGCAAAATCTTCGTCCAGTTCATCCTCATGTTGAGTACAGATTGAGAAGATAATTGATAGCATCAATGCACCTGGTCCACTCACTCATTCAAGAGCAACACATCTAGCAAATTTCTGTGGGCACTTTGCATTTGTCTCTATATCAGAACCCAAGAAATTTGATGAAGCCTTCATGGAACCAGAATGGATTCAAGCCATGCTAGAAGAGCTTCAACAGTTCGAGCTGAACAATGTATGGGAGCTGGTAAAGCATCCAGATCCTCGCAAGCACAATATCATCGGCACCAAATGGATCTATCGCCACAAACAAGATGAGCCTGGTCAAGTTGTCATAAACAAGGCTCATCTCGTTGCTCAAGGTTACACACAAGATGAAGGGATTAACTTTGATGAAACATTTGCTCCTGTGGCTAGTCTTGAAGCCATTCGCATACTGCTAGCCTATGCCAACCACAAAAACATTCTTCTGTACCCAATGGATGTAAAGAGTGCCTTTCTCAATGGCAAAATTGAAGAAGAAGTGTATGTTGCACAACCAACTAGTTTTGAAGACCCAAAGCGTCCTGACATGGTATACAAGCTCAACAAGGCATTGTATGGCCTCAAACAAGCACCTAGAGCTTGGTATGACACACTCAAAGACTTCCTGAAGAGCAAAGGCTTCAAACCTTGTTCTCTGGATCCCACTGTCTTCACGAAGACATATTATGGTGAACTATTTGTATGCCAAATCTACGTGGATGACATTATCTTCAGCTGCACTGACAAGATATACAGTGATGAGTTTGGGCATATGATGCAAGAGCAATATCAGATGTCCATGATGAGTAAGCTGAAATTCTTCCTTGGTCTTCAAATCCGTCAGCAGAGAAATGGCATCTTCATTTCACAAGAAAAATATCTCAAATACTGTCTGAAGAAGTTTGGAATGCAAGACTGCAAAGGGTACACGACGCCAATGCCAACCAAAGGCCAATTGGGCCGCGACGACAATGGTAAAGAGTTCGACAAAAGGTATACCGCTCCATGATTGGTTCTTTACTCTACTTATGTGCATCTAGCCCTGATATAATGCTTAGCGTTTGCATCTGTGCCCGATTCCAAGCGGCACCAAAGGAATCACATCACTTAGTTGTGAAGTGAATTCTTTGATATTTGGCTTACATACGAAAACTAGGGTTATGGTATCCAAAGGGCTCCGAGTTTGATCTAGTTGGATTCTCAGATGCTGATTATGCTGGTGACAAGGTTGATCGCAAGTCCACATCAGGAACATGTCACTTTATTGGATGATCTCTTGTCTGTTGGTCTTCAAAGAAGCATAACTGTGTATCACTCTCCACTGCTGAATCCAAATACATTGTTGCTGGATCTTACTGCGCTCAGCTTCAATGGATGAAGCAAACCCTCAAGGACTATGGCATCCACCTGAAGCATGTGCCACTCTACTACGACAATGAAAGCGCCATCAAGATTGCCAACAATCCAGTTCAACACTCGAAGACAAAGCACATTCAGATCCGTCATCACTTTCTCAGAGATCATGTCATGAAAGAAGACATTGATATTATTCACGTCAACACTGAAGAGCAATTGGTAGATATCTTCACAAAGCCCTTGGATGAGAAAAGGTTTTGCAAGTTGCAGTGTGAGCTAAATATCTTGGAATCCTCAAATGTCCTATGATTGGACACACATCCTAACGCTTACCCATGATGATGATTTAGATGTGCAACACATGAAGTGACGTATATCTTCAATCAATGAAGACATACACTCTAAGTGTGAATACATTAACGCTGAATTTGACTTCGGAGCGCCACGATAATTGTGCGCCGTGTCTGGGTCTAATACTTCATATACGGTGGGTAACGCCACCACCAAACTTTCTCGAACATTTTCATTTGGCATCATGATTGCATTATCTTCGCATTTGGTTTGTCTTCAACATTGATTATATATATATACAGCCGGTCTATTCTGCTAATATTTATCAGAATAACTATTCTGATAACACTTCCGCACTGCACGCTCAACGCAAGTGCACGTCATTGTTTGAACCAAGTGTGTTGCAGTACTAAGGTGAGTGAACTTCCCGTCGCAAAAAACTGCATGCTATTTTTTTGTACCATTTTTGCTCTAGTTTTTAACCGTTTGTCAGAACGAGGCGTGTAATATACCGTTGAGAAGCTATGGATTAGACGCTACTTCGCCATTTCGAACACTTTCCGAGATCCCTCACGGTTTAAGAGCAGTTTTGAAAATGGTTCGGCTCATGACGAGTGGCAGCGAGCGTTTTTTCATGTTTTTTTCTAAATCGCTCATCGGGATGAAGCAAATGATACACCATTGGAAAGATATCGTCGAGGCGCATCTTTTTCATATCTATTTTTTCTCTAATTCATTACGTTTTAAGAGCAGTTTCAAGTTTACTAAATTGCGGAATTCTGTATTTTTTTTTAATTTTTCCGCTTCAGTTTTTGAACCATTTGTCGAAACGAGGCGTGTGATACGTCGTTGGAAAGCTACGGACAAGGCGAAACTTTCATATGTTGTAATATTTTTGAGATTCCATATGGTTTTAATTTAATTTTGAAAATCGTGCGGCTGACGACGAGTGGCAGCGGTCGTTTTTCGTGAAAGTTTTACAAACCGCTGGTCGGAATGATCAAATTATACGCCATTGGAAATATACCGATGAGGCACAAATTTTTCATGTAGAACACTCTCTCCGATTCTTTACGATTTAAGAGTAATTTTGATTTTAACGAAATGCAGACACTGTTTTTTCGCGACCCAAAATCCTCGTATGTACTGCATCGGACTGAAAACCACACTGCATCAGACAGTCAAGTGAACTTCATGATTTCTTTTGTCGGACGTACATTTTCTCAGACGAGTTTTTGTTGTCTTTTTTTCAACTTTTTTTTATGAATGAGAGTGGACCGCAAAAACGAGGGCAAGTGAACCACAACATATATCGAAGTGAACCGCTTTACTTTTTTGTTGATTCGCTAATTTTTTCAAATTTTTCATGCTAGGCACAAGTGAACAGCATCACTCTCAAAAGTGAACCAAATCTGAGGACCAAACACACTGCATGTAATGAGTAGCGAGCTTCTTCTGAGGTGTTTTTGTTTCGGAGTACCAAGTGAACCTCAAAGGAGTTTTATAGCAAACTGCATGACAGAATAAAGTGAGCTTCAAAACATACATATCCACTCGTTATTTTTACATAGCCACACAACCATCTAGTACGCAGCAGAATCAATGACACAAGTACCCAACCGAACTGCACTAGGGCAAAGACTATACAAAATGACCATCCATTCTTACTAGTCTTTCTCTTTGCGTTCCTCATAAACAACAAAATGGACTTCAAATGAACATTCATGTTCTCTTCTCTTTTCTTAATGAGTGCACTGCAAATGATTTCCAGAAGAAAAAAAAGTGAGCTACAAAACAACCCACGTCACGACGACGGACTGCAGTATGGTCACCGGCAAAATGCATGACATGCATGATAGCTGGCGAACCCCAAGTGCACACTAGAGGAGCAGCATGTTCTGCTTTTGCTTGAGCTGCATGTTCTGCTTGCGGAAGTGCACGGGCAACGAACACAGGATTTGCCAACGGTGGCCGCCGCCGGAACAGGAGTGCAAGCTGGCACGCTGCCATACTTCTCCGGCGAGGAGAGAGCGGCGAGGGGTGCTCGGGCTAACCGCACAGTGAATTGCAAGAAAGGAAAAGGGATCAGAGGAGGAAGGGCCCCGTGAATGGAAATACCATGCTGCAGTGCAAGGTGGGCAACTCCACCCGCCATCCGCTCGGAGTCCCGGCGCCAGTGACGAAGACCGCGTGAGGTGGCCATGGATGAGAACCAGATCGAGGCGTGCGACGCACTACTCGTGGGATCTGGCTGAACTGCATAAGAAAAATCCAGAAAATAGAGAAAAACTCTTCCTAACCGCACCCGCATGGCGAGGTGCACTTCACCGTGCGTCGCTGGCAAACTGCACTAGGACGGCACCCACGCTCGTGGCTAGCTCCGTCATCCTACCCTGCTCAAGCTGTCGGAGGTAGTCAGAAGGGACGGGAGTGGGACGGCGCAGATCGGAGACCTCCGCCGCGGGACTGTTGAAGGGCGGCGAGGCAAGGTAGGGCGTTGGCTGATCCGGTCGTGGGTAGGGTGGATCCGGCCGGGGTGACCAGCAAGAGATCATCGGTGGGGCGATGCCATCGGTAAGGGGAGGCACGGCGGGTGGGCATGAGAGGAGGCGCGGTGGCCGTCGGGCTTGGATGGCGAGTGGCGGCACCATTGGGGCGGGATGAGGTGGGTGGAGCGCCGGCCGGGGTGAGAGGAGGTGCGGTGGTCAGGGGAGAGGGGAAGAGGAGTCATGGCGGTGCTACTGGCGGCGGTGGAAGGAGGTAGACGGTGGAGCCGCGAGAATGGGGGTAGGTAGGGGTGGCCAGCGGCGCGGTGCGTTCACGGCTGCCGGCAGCGCAGGGCTGGGCGATGGTGGAAGCAAGCAGATGGGGGAGTTGCTCGGGAAGACGAGGTTGTGGGTGGGGTGGGGATCTGACGAACGGATAAGGTGTTGTGGGTGGGTGCGTGCGTGGGTTCAATTTTGTTTTGCAGTTTTTCTCCGATGGCTTTGCGGTCGGTAGCGTTGAACTGTTAGCAGAATAAGGCCAGGTGTTAAAGGAATAAGACTCTTATGGGTGTTATCATTATAGACCCACCCTATATGCGTGTTCTGTCCACTACAACATTCACTTATAGCTATGTCTTCAAACTTCCCATTTTCTGAACTAAGTGAATGTGATCGGACCCTAACCCCTTCTGTGCTTCTTCCTCAAATTCTGTCTATCTAGTCATATGCATTCTGTTGAAACATGTCGAATGTCTTCACTGGGTCCTTGTTAGCTCAAGATATAGAGACACACATTTAAAACTGCTTTCAATGTTATATCTCTTTTGCCTGAATACCGGAGAAACCGGAACGACCACCCGACAAACCAGGTGTGCGTGGGAACATGGAACAACTTTCACTGAGTTGCATGCATGCCACGTGTCCATCAGATGTGAACTGCCAGGGGCACCCACGTAATTACGCTACATAGCCTTTTACCTTATAAATACACATCCAGCACGGTCATTATCTCCTCTTCCACCTCGCCACCTCGCTCAAACCCTAGCGCCACCGCTAGCTCGCGTCAACGCTGGAGACGAAGCGCTTAGCTGTCGCGACCTCTTCGATGCTGTCCTCACACCGGCCGTGGACCTCGTCTTCTCCGCCGCCGCCGTAGGTGTCTTCCGCCGTCAAGTTAGGTCGCGGGACATTGGACTGCTCGGCCTCTCTTCTACCTCATCTAGCAGTTCGTCTGTGGTAAATAAATCTCACTTTTTACAGTCTTTTTGATCTGTCAATCTATCCACTTCAACCAAAAGTGGTTTCTACACTTCCAAATCTGGATCTGTCTCTTTCTGAATCTCATATCTTGCAAAGTATGTTCACTTATGCTTCATAACTAGTTAGATTCCTCACTTGTACTTATTCATGGATTTGCACAAATCTGGAACCAACTCCCTTCAAATAAGTGAATGTCTTCGCCCTATGAGGTCAATGTCTTCAAACTTGTCGGCTTACGGGAGCAGGGTACCCAGACTTGCACGCCTCTGACTGCGGCGTGGCTCAAGGGTGGCCCAGTGCGCCCATCTTCATCGGCCAAGCTCAAGACCCTCGCTGGTGACGACATAAAGCTTCCTCGAGCACGGCCTCGTCAGTTGGTTCACGAGGCCGGAGAGATCAAGCGGGGTACCTCACGAGGTGCCCATGGCGTAAGCCATGACGACCAAGGCGCCCGGTGAGCGCCAAATCCACTACGAGGTCCGCATTTCCTCTTTGGTGCAAAGGGGGCAAGCGGCGAGAGCATCAAGCAAATGCATCCGTTTTGATGCAACAAGACCAAGACCGTCATAGCGGCGGGAAGGAAGTCATCGTGGAGCCCAAGCCAAGGCGTCATCACGAGCCTTTGATGGCGAGGACCAACTTTAGTCGGGATAAGTGTACTAGATGTTCCCCTTCAAAATGGCCAATTGTTGGCGCCCTTCTGCTCAATATTTGGGAAGGGCCGGGGCCTCTGCCTATAAATAGGACTAGCCACCCACAGGGTAGGGGGTCGGATCTTGAATCATAGAGATCAATCCCGAGAGAGAGAGAGAAGGCGTGAACTCCCCTAGCGAGTTCATCGCACCGACCAAAACAGAGACCCTCGTGAGGTGTTCTTCCTTGTATTATCCATCATCATTGAGAGGCAATCCACCACACCACACCTTTGGGTAGGTGTTACACCACAATGGTGGCCCGAACGATATAAATCTGTGTCTCTTGTGTTGTTTCTTTCATAGTTTAGATCCTAGCGAGGCGGCGAGGTGCGAGTAGGTAGAGGCGAGATCTCCGCGCGCAACCTGAGTTCGAACCTAGAGGTCCGCCAGAACCCGAAATCCGACATTTGGCGTGCGGTAGGGGTGCACGGAATTAGTCTTCCGCCGCCTGTTCTTCGCCGACCATCGCATCCATGTCGACGCTTCGTCGGGCCGAGCACCGAAGCCGCTCTCACAACCCGCGCCATGACGGCCTTATCGGCGGCCGCCCCGCCGTTCCCGGACGCTGCCGTCAACGCCGCCACCGGTCCGGAGAACGAGCAACAAGCATCGTCGGCATCCGTCCACGGCGAGGCAGCGTCTTGCTACTCCCTCGCTCGCCCGGTGGTTCTTTATGCAGCGCGCTCCGCGCCGGATGGAGGCTTCGAGCTGCGTTCATCGCGGCAAACAAGCTCTGCGCTACCGCCTGTCGGCAGCGTCTGAAGAGTGGCTCGACAGCGTCGCCGAGCTTCGTCCGCGCCGCGAAGGCTCCCAGCGCCCTTCTTCGCTGCATCGCGCCCGCCTGCGTGGCGATGAAGCTCGAGCGCCTCGGCCGCCTCCCCTCAAGAAGGCCACAGCCCCAAGGTGCGTGGCCTGGCGGAACCCACTCCGTTTAGCGCCAACGCAGCAAGAGCAGAGCTGTCAAGAGGTCCTCGCCCCCAAGAAGCTGCCCGAGTGCTCTGCACCGGCTCGTCGAGACCACGCTCCGCCCCACCCGCCAGATAAGACCCTTGCTGCTCCAGCTGACAGCGCATGGGGACCCGCAAGACCAGACTCTTCGTCGGCAAAAGGCCTCCGTGGCCTGACGAGCTACCGCGCCTTCACCACCGAGCTGCGCAGCGTCGCGTGGCCGGCAAGTTCAAGCCGGACACGCCTCCTCGCTCTGACGGCACGGCCGACCTGCGGAGTTCCTTGACTCTCACGAGCTGGGCATCAAGCCGCCAGCGAGGGGCGAGAAGGTCATGGCGAACTGGTTTCCCATGGCACTCAGGGCGGAACCCTTTGGCTCTTGGCATGATCTCCTCTGGGGCGAGATGCGCACCCGCTTCATCGCCAACTTCAAGGTACTCATGACCGGCCTCCTGCTGTGGCGACATGCGCGCATCAAGCGGCAGCCGGGGAGACCTGCGAAGTACATCGGCCTTCAACAACGCGCGCTCAAGATTCCCAAGGTGACCGAGGAGGCCATCATCTCTGCCTTCTCGGCGGTGTGCGTGGCGTCAAGATGAAGGAGGAGCTGGCGATGCATGAAGATCTGTGCACTTCCTTGAGCTGTTCAACTTGGCGACCAAGTCGCCTGTGAGGAAGGGCACCTTTCCTCCTCGAGCTGCCACCGCAGACCCGTAAGAGAAGAAGTCCAAGGCCAAGGGCGTGAAGCGCAAAGGGCTGCCGTGCTGTGGCGTAACCGCACACCAAGTGAGGCGAGATCAACCCAGTCTTCGGGGCAGCCGATCTCAGTGTACCACGACCTCCACACCCACAACACTGCGAATGTCAAGAGCTCCAAGCCGTGCGAGAAGGGAGGATCGGTCGATGCCCGACCGCAACGATCGAGCTCTGCCGAGGAGGAGGAAAAAAGCGCAGGGTTGGGAAGGCAGTGGCCCTCGCCAAGGTGGCGTGACCGACCTTGCGAGGATCGCCGACAGGATTAGCCTCGCGAGGAGGTGGAGGATCAGCCTCGCAAGGATCGCCCATAAGGAAACGCAGCCTCCCTCCTCTGCCGCCGCAGACCAGGAGAAGCGAGGACCATCATCGGGGCGAGGGGCTGGGGCTTCCGAGCCGCATGTGATCGCTTGCATCTGGGCGGAGCTCAAGCTGACCTCTCAGCGTATCTTCAAGCAGTTCGCCCTGAAGTGAATGCGATCCTCCCAAGCTCGAAGCCACGCGCCCTCTCGGTGGTCGGCGGCGCCATCACGTTCACTCATCGGATCAGCTCAAGTCTTGCGACCACACCGGAGTCCTCCCGATGCTTTGTTACATTGAGGAGCGTAGCAGAAATTCAAAATTTTCCTCGTGTCACCAAGATCTATCTATGGAGAAACTAGCAGCGAGGGAAGGAGAGTGCATCTACATACCCTTGTAGATCGCTAAGCGGAAGCATTCAAGAGAGCGGGGTTGAAGGAGTCGTACTCGTCGTGATCCAAATCACCGGAGATCCTAGTGCCGAGCAGACGGCACCTCCGCGTTCAACACACGTACAACCCGGTGGCGTCTCCCATGCCTTGATTCAGCAAGGAGAGAGGAGAAGTTGGGAAGACTCCATCCGGCAGCAGCACGGTGTGGTGGTGATGGAGGAGCGTGGCAATCTGCGAGGGCCGCCAAGCACCGCGGGAGAGGAGGAGGACTTGGGAGAGGGAGGGCTGCGCCCGGGGCAAGGTGCAGCTCCATGCGCCTCCCACTATATATAGGGGTGGAGGAGGATTATTTCTTGCCCTCCAAGTCCATTGGGGCGTTAGCAAGGTGGGAGGAAAGAAATCCCATCCTTTCCTTTCCCCACATTGTTATCCCCTTTTTAGGGATCTTGATCTTATCCTTGGGATAAGATCTTATTCCTTCTAAGGGAGGATCTTGGTGCGCCTTGACCAGGGGTGTGCGGCCTTGCCCCCACTACCCACGTTCATGTGGGTCCCCCATGCAGGTGGGCCCCACTCCGGAACCTTCTAGAACCTTCCGGTACAATACGAAAAATCCGAACATTTTCCGGTGGCCAAAATAGGACTTCCCATATATAAATCTTTACCTCCGGACCATTCCGGAACTCCTCGTGACGTCCGGGATCTCATCCGGGACTCCGAACAACATTTGGTAACCACGTATATCTATTCCCTATAACCCTAAGCGTCGCCAGACCTTAAGTGTGTAGACCCTACGGGTTGGGAACCATCTTGAACATGACCAGGCGTTCTCGGTCAATAACCAACAGCGGGATCTGGATACCCATGTTGGCTCCCACATATTCCACGATGATCTCATCGGATGAACCACGATGTCAAGGACTCAATCAATCCGTATACAATTCCCTTTGTCTAGCGGTATTGTACTTGCCGAGATTCGATCGTCGGTATGCGATACCTTGTTTAATCTCGTTATCCATGAAGTCTCTTTACTCGTTCCGTAACACATCATCCGTGATCAACCCCTTGGTCACATTGTGCACATTATGATGATGTCCTACCGAGTGGGCCCAGAGATACCTCTCCGTTACGGAGTGACAAATCCAGTCTCGATTAGTGCCAACCCAACAAACACTATCGGAGATACTGCGATTACACCTTTATAGCCACCTGTTACGTTGTGACGTTTGGTACACCAAAGCATTCCTCGGCATCAGGAGTTGCAAAATCTCATGGTCTAAGGAAATGATACTTGACATTAGAAAAGCTTTAGCATCTGAACTCGATCTTTGTGCTAGGCTTAGGATGGGTCTTGTCCATCACATCATTCTCCAAATGATGTGATCCGATTATCAACGACATCCAATGTCCATGGTCGAAACCGTAACCATCATTGATCAACGAGCTAGTCAACTAGAGGCTTACTAGGGACATGGTGTTGTTTATGTACCCACACATGTATCTGAGTTTCCTATCAATACAATTATAGCATGGGTAATAAATGATTATCATGAACAAGGAAATATAATAATAACTAATTTATTATTGCCTCTAGGGCATATTTCCAACATGTTCCCCAATCATCAGCAACGTGCAAGTCACCAGGACCCTCATCGACGGCGGAGCAGGGCTCAATGTCCTGTCCGTAGAGACATTCAACAATCTCCAAGTGCCTTACAATCAGCTTCAGCCGACCAAGCCTTTCTCTGAGTCACCGATGGCTCCACGGTTCCGATTAGGCAGGTCCGCCTCCTGTCACCTTGGTAGCGACAAATGCTAACGCACCGAGTTCATCGACTTGATGTCACCCACGATTCGCCGCCATACACGCCATCCTCGGGTACCCAGCTCTGGCCAAGTTCATGGTCGTGACCCATCACGGCTACAACGTCCTCAAGATGCGAAGCGGTGGAGTCATCACGGTGCCTTGTGAAGAGAGAGGCGGTGTGCTCCTGGGCGAGCTTTTCAAGCAGCGTCGCTTGAAGACCAGATCGCGGGGCGGGGAGGCTCCCGAGACTGCTCCCAAGAAGAAGAAGACATCGCTAGGCCCGACCCCTCGGGGCGGACCCTCGAGTGCATGCTGTTCGAGGCACCTCCTTTTGCCGCATAGGAAGGCGCGCTGGTGCCCTCCTCAAGCAAGGCTCGGGGCTCTCTCCTGGAGGGCCACCGACCTTGCTAAGGTCCTGAGGAGGTGCTTGGGCACCACTTGGGCGTGTTTCAAAGCACGTTTCCCTCGGGAAGGAGCAAGGCAGGAGGCCAAACCCTCGGGGAGTTCGTCGGCCACATCATGCAGGGAGTTGCGAGTCAAGAGTCATGAGTGGCAGCCGCCGCTTACCCGCCGCAGCTCCCCATCCAGGCGAGGATGGTGGGCTGCGTGTCTGCATCGACATACCAGGGCTCAACCGAGCCGCCTCTCAGGAGCGCTTCTGGACCTCACGTGTGGGGCGCTGCGAAGGCCCACCCCACAGCTACGTTTGCATGCCCTATGGCGTGCGAACCCGGCCGCCACGCGCCCGGCGCCTCATGGGGAGCATCTGGAGGCTCAAGAGGCCAGCGTTCGCGATCTGGCGGAGATGGAGATGGTCCACGAGGCCACTGCGCCTCCGGAGCCTCCAGAGGCTCCTGGGCACGGGGATCGTGAAGGTCGGCTTCAACCTCCCGGCGTCCGCTACTTCAACATCCGCCGTCTTCAACGTTATCGGTGACATCCTTCAAGTTTCATTTCGGTGGGGCGCCCCAGGCTGCATCATTCCCAGGCCGCATGGGTCCGTCCCTGCGGCGTGTATCCCTTTTACTTCATGTTTCTAGCTTACCTTATCGGGGGCACCCCTCGGGCTGCATCATCCCCAAGTCGCTCGGGCCAGACCCAGCGGCATGTACCCCTCTTGCGTTTATTTCGGGTCATGCATTCGACCCATCATGATTGTTATTTGATGCATGTTCGTGGCACCCCTTCTTCCTTCATGTCGGCGCTTGCACGTTAAAGGGGGTACACGAGCATCGCAACTCATGGGCTCCTCTGGCTCTCGGCCCTCACCCCTGGCCTTGTCCACGGCATGCGACACAGCATACCGGCGACGGTGAGACTTCGCTCGAGGCGGGACACGTGGACGTGAGGGTTGACATCTAACAAATTTGTAGGAACACATCACAAGTTAGGACCGTGCAGGCGCAACCCGCCTTGAGTATGGCCCGTGAGTCCCGGCGGCTCACGGGTGCCCAGATCTGACTCGTCGAGCCCTCTGTGCCAGCCATGTGTCGGGCGGTGTTGTACCTGCAGGGGCTCCTCGGGAGCCCCCTCCACACACCAGTGGAAGCACCATGCTCCTTGTTGGTAGGCGACAACTGCCGAGGCGGCTATGCCGTACACATATGGGCGCTATGATCCGCTGTGATAAACAAGCGAGGTGGCCTGGCGCATCAGCCTCGAGGCCAGGCTCGGTGTCGGCCTCATGCAGCGCCTCCCTCGGGAGTGCAGCGAGGGCTGAGCCGAGGCTACTGCTGAGTCACGCCCAGGCGCCGCCACCAGCCAGGCCCCTCGGGCCTGGTTCATCGTGCCGTCCTCCCGGCGGAGCCAAGGTGAAGGCCGTTTGAGCGTCGAGTTCACGAGCATCGCGACTCGGGAACCTAGCTGGTCACGTAGCCCCTCACTCCTTAGTTAGAAGGCTAGCGGTTGTTGAGGTATCTTGTGAGGGCAGACTCTGCTGAGCGTAGAATGGTAGATTCACCCACATCTCACCTCCTACTTGTTGTTTGTGCGCAAGGGGACTCCTGAGCATCGCGACTCGGAGCCTAACTTGTCACGTAGCCCCTCACTCCTTGGTCCCTCCTGGTTTCGGTCGGGGCAAATGGCGGCTGAGGTATCTGTGGGCGGGCTCTGCGGCGTAGAACATAAGCAAGTAGGAAGGAAAAGCATAAACCTCAAGGAATTTAAAAGCAAATATTACAGGTCCATAGCTTTTGTCCCACAACACCAAACGCATACGTTTAACGCCTCCCGAGGCATGATGCATGTTGCAGAGCTGAAAGCGAATAGGAGCCACAACAGGTCACTTGTCAGCAGCCAGACTCTGCCGGCGGGTTCGCCTCGTGAAGCCTCGGGGCCGCAGCGCCTCGCCCGGCTTGGTCTTTGAAGGCCGAAACCGCCCGTGAGCCTCTGCTCGACCCTTCTGACCTCGGCAGTGGCGGCAAGCTCGCCACTCACTTGGCTCAGCAGGCTGTCGAGGTCGGCGTCGGGATCCTTGAAGGTAGGCGTGGGTAGGGGCGCACGTCAGCGCTGCGAAAACAGACCACCGCGCCTCGGCCTCGGTGCGTGGGGCCAAGGCCAAGGTGACATCTTCAAGGGCGGATCGGGAAGGAAGCAGCTTGGCGGGGCCGTCTCGGCGCCGGCCAGCGGGCTTTCAGGGCTCTTGTCGTCGCGACCTCGGCAAGGTCTTGAGCCTTCACCTCCATCTTGCGAAGAGCCACGCGGTCCTTGGCGAGACCGCGCCGTCGGCTCGACCCTCTTAGCCTCCAACTCCTGCTCCAACGCACCCAGGCGGTCCACGGCGCTTGTTAATCTTGGCGTCCGGTCCTTGGCCGCCTCGCAAGCCTTCATGTCTTCCTCCTTCTCTTGAATCTGGGCCTCCTTGGCAAGCTGGTCATGCAGGCCCTGCAGCTCGCTCTCCAGCCTTTGCGCCGAACTTCGGACATCGGCTACCTCCCCAAAGGCGGCGTCGCGAGCAGCCTTCTCCCAAGGGCGGCCTGCTTCTCCTCGTCATAGCGGTCGAGGCTGAACCAGCGCCCGCTCGGGTTGAAGCATCGAGGCGAATCCGGCCAGAGGCCAGCTCAAGCTCCAGCCTGGCGAGGGTCGGCGCCCGGAAGATCTTGTCGTAGCCGGTCCAATTCAGCGGCTGACATGATCCGGGGCCAGTGGGAGGAGTCGGAGAGATAGCTGTTGGTGGAGTAGGAGGAGAGGACGGCAGCGTGACCACAGTATCTGGCGAGACCTGCTGCGCTAACAGGTTGTGGTGGTGGCATCGAGCAAGGATACCTCGAGAGTCGCTTGGGCCATGGGGGCTGGCTTCGCCCACCAGCCGCCCGAGCCTCGCGAGATGGCCCGGCGAGAGAGGCCGTGTCTTCTTGTCGCCTTCTTTTCAAGGCGAAGGCACCACCCAGCACAGGCTCAGGAGCTCCCTTTAGCTTCTTCGCCCGCAGGCTCAGCCTAGCCAAGAGATCTGAGATATCAAGCCTCAGCTGACAAAACAAGGAATAAAACAAGAATCAAGCACTTATCGGGTCATCGCTCATGAGCTCGAGCAACCTCGGCCATACTTGAAGCCCGAGGCCGGCTGCGAGGATCAGCCTCAAGAGCCCGGGAGGCGGGAGCACGTCTGCGGATCGCCTCGGGCAGGGCACCCAGAGACCAGCCCAGTCTTGTCCTTCTTCGGGATCGAGGCAAGCTCTGCGCCCGCTCATCGCCATCCTCGTCGTCGCTCGGCAAGAGGCGGAGGCGCTTGAGACCTGCCGGGAGGCGCTCTCGACTCCCCATCGGTCGCCTTGGAGTCAGGCCCCTCCTCCCGCTCCTCTTCTTCCTCCTCTTCGCTGGAGTCGCCAGAGGACACGTTCACCGTCGCCAGGGCCGCCGGGTCCTCGGGAACCTCCGCGGGCACGGGCCCGTCCCCATTGAATACGGGCATGGAGTTCACCTCCTGCTCCCAATCATCTCGAAGGAACAGGGGTACGAGAGCGCTCTCCAGCCTCGCCACGTCTCCCCCGACCAAAGATTGGAGGACCGCGGCCAGATCTTCGTCGACCAAGACTGCGGGGCTCGGCGGGGCCTCCACAGTGAGCGAGTCTTGTGGCGGGGCCACAGGTGCTCCAGGGAACTCCCTCGGGAAGCGATGCACCGTCAGCTTCCCGTCGCCATGTTGCCCGGCCACGAGTCCGCATTCATCTTCTCGGCACCGGCTTCACGCGGGATCCATGAGTTTCACATGAGACCAATCGTCGGAGGTTGTGGGGTGCTCGTGGGCAGAATCAGCCGAGTGGATCGCCTCACATCTACCATGACCCACTTGCTCCTGAAGCCCTCAATCCTCTTCGGGCTTCGAGATGGCGCTTTGGAGGTGCCATCTGGCGACAAAGCTTCAGCAAGACTGTGAGATGGGCCATAAGAGGTCAGAAGGTAGAAGTGAGTGGCGCAGACAAAGACCCGAGGGCTGCACCCGGCATGAGCCTCACAATAGTAGGCGAAGATCGCCAAGAAGAAACGAGTTGGGGTGGAGGTGCGAGCTTGCAGTTTGTAATGGCGGAGGGCGAGAAGAAGAACTCGAAAAGGGAGGCACGGACCGCAGCAATGGCGCTCATGAAGAAGCGGATAGAAGGTGCTTCCTTGGCCCTCGGGAAGGGCGGAGCCAGCCCTGAGCACCTCTTCCCCATCGATGCCTTGCGCCGCCACCATCAGGCAACACTCGGGAAAGGCCCTTCTCCGACACGTTCAGCGAGTCCAAGGCGGGTGAGCACCAAGCTCCGGCCGGGGTCTGGCGAGGCGCCATGTCTTGCTAGGGCAATGGTCGAAGTAGATCTGGAGATTTCGGAGGCAGGAAGGAAAGGCGCAAGAAAGGGGATCTGAGCAATGACCGGAGGAGGCAAGGGAAGCAAAGCCTAGACAGATGCCGCTCTTTTGTCGATTCGCGCAGTTGCTAAGGCACCCACATCCAATCAACCGCCACACGGCGCCCAAAGGCCATGAGGCTGTTAGGGCCATGACGCGCCTCTGCCCTTCGCTTCTACGGCTCAGCCAAGTCGAGCACGCGTTGGGCGGGGGCTCTTGTCGGCGTTACAGGAGCAGGGGTACCCGACTTGCACACTGCGGCTGCGGGCGTGGTTTCAAGGGTGGCCCAACACGGCCCATCTTCATCAAGACAAGCTCAAGACCCTCGCGAGGCCAAGCCTCATGAGGCGGACGACAGAAGCTTCTCGTGCACGGCCTCGTCAGCTGGTTCGCGAGGCGGAGAGATCCAGGCGGGGTACCTCACGAGGTGCCCATGACATAAGCCATGACGACCAAGGGTGCGGCGGGCGCCAGCCCAGAAGATGTCCTCATTTCCTCTTTGGTGCAAAGGGGCAAGCGGCGAGAGCATCAAGCAAATGCATCCGCTTGATGCAATAAGACCAAGACCGTTACGGCAGGAAGGAAGTCATCGTGGAGCCCAAGCCGGCGTCATCACCAGAGCCTTTGTGAGCGAGGACCAACTTTAGTCGATAAGTGTACTAGATGTTCCTTCAAAATGGCCAATTGTTGGCGCCCTTCCGCTCAATATTTGGGAAGAGGCCGGGGCCTCTGCCTATAAATAGGACTAGCCATCCACAGGGTGGGGGATCCGGATCTCGAATCATAGAGAGATCAATCCCAGAGAGAGAGAAGCGGTGAACTCCCCTAGCAGTTCATCGCACCAGACCAAGAACAGAGACCCTCATGAGGCTGTTCTTCCTTGTATTGTCCATCATCATTGAGGCAATCCACCACACCACACCTTTGGAGTAGGGTGTTACACCACAATGGTGGCCCGAACCAGATATAAATCCTGTGTCTCTTGTGTTTTTCCTTTCATAGTTTAGATCCTAGCGAGGCGGCGAGGTGCAGGTAGGTAGAGGGCGAGATATCTGCGCGCACCCCAGAGTTCGAACCTAGAGGGTCTGCCGGAACCCGAAATCCGACAAAACTGATTTATCTTCAAAATCTTCTGAGAATTCATATGACCTCTTCCCCTTCCCTCGCATCTCTAATGTTGTCACATGTACATGTCTGTGGGAGAATCCCTTGTTTCTCATAGTCTGCATTCATTAGCAGAATTCTTACAACATCATATTCACTCCCCTGAAGCCAGTTCTTGCTTGACAAGTAGACGGAAGCCTTTCATTGTTCTGAAGCCTATCTGTCTTAATATCATGGCCACTGAGAAATCTACAAGGAAGGGTAGCAGACAGCGTCGTGGCAATACTGCTCTAGATCTTCCTCCGGATCTGTATGAGATGTACAAGACCAATCCAGAGGAGAACTACAATCAGTGCAAGACCCGAATCCAATGGATCCGAAGATATTGGGTAGAACAGTGGTTCAAGTACAACTTTGTCACGGCTGAATATGCTAAGAAAAATGCCATCAAGCGCCCGTGGGGCGATATTCTTTATAGAAATCTGCAACCCAAGTCAAAGCCTGAAGCTATTGCTCAAGGTTTCTATCCTTGCATGGTCCGAGGACCGCAGCGTGAGAATGCAGACCCATCATCTTTGTTATGGTGTCGTGACGACAATCTCTTCAAGCGCAACTTTCAGTTCGCTAAGGAATCATTTGCAAAACGAGAAAGCCTTCGGATTTGAACTTCAACCACAGGTCAAAATGCTGCTCCAAGACAGGATGGCACACGTGAAGCCAACCCCAATGTCATCGGCCCCTTCAATAGCTTCGATGGGCACCTCTCCCACATTGCTGCTCAGAGGGCCATGGTGGATCAATCTGCTAATGACGCAGATTCTGAAGATGCACCAGCACCACCGAAGCAAAAGAAGTAGAAGACAAAAGCTTCGAAGCCCTCTGTTGCACCAACTGCTTCGCCTATGAAGCCCTTGAAGGCTGCACCTCCTTAACCCAGTGTGCAGTTTGAAGACTTGTCTCGTGTCTCCAAGAGGACCAAGAAGCCCAAGAAGATTTCAGGCATAACACGACTCTGCACGTATCTGCAAGAGCGAGGAAGACACCATTGATTTGTCCAGTGATGAAGATCTTGGTGATGAAGCCCTAGAGATGCCGATAGAGAGCAAGCAAGAGGCAAAGATCTTCAATGATCTGCCCCTCTTTGATGTTGATATTCTAAATAACTTCATCGATGAATGATTTGACGACCAGAGCATCAACATTGATGATCTGCAGCTTCCCGTCGATATCAGTGTCACATTTCACGAAGCCATTGCAAATGAATTGGCCTTAGCTCAGAAATTCATCAAGCTCAAGAACAAGATTGATCATGAAAAGGCGCATTTCAAGAAGAATATGGCCAAGCTCAGTGTGGCTGATGTGCAAATCTTCAAGAAGATGTTGCATGATCTCAAGGCTTAATTTCACAAGAAGCGTGAAGAAGCCAAAGGCTCGCGCGAGCGCATGAAGTACTATGCATAGAAATGTGTTCAAGTGCACAATGAAGCTGGCAAGAGAAAGGCTCTTGGGCGCCCTAGCATCGAACCTAGTATGGCTGCCAAGCAAAAGAAGAAGTCTGATGTGGCCCAATCCAAAGCTCAAAGGCAGGAAGAACCTAGCATTGTCTTCCCTGCCAGTATGACTGGCTCGAACCCAAAGGTCACCTTAGCAGCTTCAGAGCAGAATAAAACCAGGCATGCTGAAGCCGAAGCCAGAAAGAGGAAGCTCAAGGATACATCTGATGATGCTCCCTCCAAGAAGAAATTGAAGGCAAAGGCTTCAAAGTCTTCAAAGAAAGAGCGTGCTGCTGCCCAGAGCCCCTCATCATTAAACCCATCTCCGTTGCTCTCCCAGCTTCAACCAACCAAGAATGTCGCATTGTGGTTCATGAGCCTGCTTCCACAGAGGCTCCAACAAGTGAAGAAGTTCCAGCTGTTGACCCCAACGCAGCTGAAGACATTGGTCATGAAGACAATGTGCATGATGATGAAGTCCTTCCTTAGCTCGAGCCCCAGTCGGTATCATCGCCTGCTCCCACGAGCAGTGAACTTATTAGCATTGGTCGTCCATTGACGCCAATTGCTCAAGATGACTCATGGGCTGAGCTCCATAACAAGACACCCCAGTACAAGATGAAACACCCCATACTCCACCTGCTCAAGTCACCTCTTTAGTGCTTGATGATGACAACTACATGGAGACCACTTGAGGGAGTCCTGGATTAGGGGGTGTCCGGATGGCCGGACTATAACCTTTGGCCAGAATCCTGGACTATGAAGATACAAGATTGAAGACTTCGTCCCATGTCCGGATGGGACTTCCCTTGGCGTGGAAGGCAAGCTTGGTGATACGGATGTAGATCTCCTCCCATTTGTAACCGACTCTATGTACCCCTAGCCCTCTCCGGTGTCTATATAAACCGGAGGGTTTTAGTCCGTAGGACGAACAACAATCATACCATAGGCTAGCTTCAAGGGTTTAGCCTCTCTGATCTCGTGGTAGATCTACTCTTGTACTACCCATATCATCAATATTAATCAACAAGGAGTAGGGTTTTACCTCCATCGAGAGGGCCCGAACCTAGGTAAAAACATCGCGTCCCTTGTCTCCTGTTACCATCCGCCTAGACGCATAGTTCGGGACCCCCTAGCCGAGATTCGCCGGTTTTGACACTGATGTTGGTGCTTTCATTGAGAGTTCCTCTGTGTTGTCATCTTTAGGCCCGATGGCTCCTCCGATTATCAACAACGAAGCGGTCCAGGGTGAGACTTTTCTCCCCGGACAGATCTTCGTATTCGGCAGCTTTGCACTGCGTGCCAATTAAACAGCCATCTGGAGCAGATCAAAGCTATGCCCCCGCCATCGAGTCAGATTTGGAAGTTTGAACTACACGGCGACGTCGCGGAGACTTGATCTTCGATGGGTTCGAGCCACGCCCGAAGCGCCAAGCCTTTGCTACAATGGGCATGATCTAGCTCTGCGCGAACAGTGCCCTAGAGGCCGCATCGTGTCCGCTCCGACCCTTAGCTCGGGCCGATCGCTGCCAATCGAGGACGGGTGGCTGGACACCGCCGGGGCTGCAATCTCTCGGCGATCGAGCCAACACCAGCCTTGTCGCTGCGGCTTAGACTCAAAGGTGCGGACTCCCTCCGGACTCCGAACCTTCCATGCGGCCCCGCTAATCGAATCCGATTGGCGCCGATCATGGAGTTCACCGCCCGCGGACATCTTTTCAAAGACTTTCGCCCTTGGCGACATTCTGAATTCACTAAAGTCTCTCTTTATCGAGAGCCCTGGCCGGACTATGGTCAGCAAGGTTGGGATGCGGATGACGAAGAAATTCAAAGCCCACCCACCACCCACTTCGTAGCCACTGTCGATGATTTAACCGACATGCTCGACTTCGACTCCGATGACATCGACGGTATGGACGCCGATGCAGAGAGCGACCAAGAACCAGCGCCCACGAGCACTTTGAAGGCCACCTCGTCGTATGACATATACATGGTGGACACCCCAAAGAAGGGAATGACGATGGAACAGGGAGGATGACCCCTCAAGAAGAAGCCTAAGCGCCCGCGTCAGCGGGCGCCGCTCTAAATCCCGCCAGCAAAAATGACGATTACGGCATGGGAGATAATAACACCGGGACAAAGTCGAAGACAACCCCTCCGGCAGGATTCAAAGCACAAGAGGATGGAAAGCCAGCCCTCATGAGAGAGCGGCGATGCAGAGAGGTAGAGGGCGATAATTAAATGCCTCCCTCCAAAGACGAGGCAAGCCTCTCGACAACAATTTGTCGTGCTGAGGATCCCGTCGAACAAGAGCGTTTCAAGCGCAGGCTTATGGCCACGGCAAGCAGCCTCAAGAAAAACAGCAACAACTTAGAGCTGACCAAGACTTGCTAGCCGACCAGATGGACTGATGTCCTTGTGGCGAAAGTACGAACTCGAGCGCCCTCCAAGAGCTACCCAAAGCGCGGCTGCTACCCGATTAGAGGAGGAAGCACCAGACCTACATCACCCGGCGCATGATGCGCCGACCGCCACCTCGTGGCCGCACGACAGAGAGGCCTCTCGGCCTCCATTCGAGCCGCACCGGCGTCGCTCAAAGAATACCAAGGCACGGGAAGCGCGCCCGGACACTGCGAGATATATTGGAGGACAAGGCAAGGCAAATAAGATCGATCTATGGATCGTGTGGCGCCCCTACGACCGCGTGGCGATAACCGTCATGCGGGATATGGTAAATCCAGCCCGGGCGAACAAAGAAGACAAAGCTCGTTTGAGCTACGTCGTGATATAGCCCGATCTGAGGCGCCAGACACCCACTATGCTTCACGATGAAGTAATGGATCATCAAATCCCGGGGTTTCAAACCGTAAACATCGAATCATACGATGGCACAACAGATCCCATGGTATGGATTGAGGATTATCTTGTTCATACCCACATGGCCCTTGGTGATGATCTACCGCCATCAAATACCTCCCACTCAAGCTTAAAGGACCATCTCGGCATTGGCTTAACAGCTTGCCAGTGAGAATCAATTGGTTGTTGGGAGGACACTGGAAGCCGCATTCCTCGACAATTTCCGGGCACCTATGTGCGACCACCGTACGCCGATGACCTAAGCCACATAATTCAGCAGCCAGAGGAATCGGCGGGACAATTCTAGACACGGTTCCTAACCAAGAAAAATCAAATAGTCGATCGTCCGGACGCAGAGGCCCTTACAGCCTTCAAACATAACATCCGTGGACGAGTGGCTTGCCCGGCACCTAGGACAGAAAAGCCAAAATCCATGGCCGCCCTCACAACACTCATGACCCGCTTTTGCGGAGAAGACAGCTGGCTAGCTCGTAGTAATAATATGACCAAGAGCCCCGGTAATTCCGATACCAAGGACAACAATGGCAGGTCGCGTCGCAACAAGCAAAAGCGCGATGCGGTGACAATCGCGAGGATCGGCGATTAATGCCGGATTCAGAGGCTCTAAACCGGTCGCTTGAAAAAGCCATTTAAAAGAAATACTCAGGCCCGTCCGCTTTGGACCAAATACTTTCGATCGCTCGTGCGGATACACGGCACCCAAAAAAAGCCAATCACATCAACAGGATTGTTGGGTGTTCAAGCAGCGAGCAAGTTAAGTGCGAAAATAGAGACAAGGGGCTTCATAGCGATGACGAGGAGGAGCCCCGGTCGCCGAACAATAGGGGACAGAAGGGCTTCCCCCCACAAGTGCGGACGGTGAACATGATATACGCAACCCACATCCCCAGAAGGGAGCGGAAGCATGCACTCAGGGACGTATATGCGTTGGAGCCAGTCGCCCCAAAGTTCAACCCATGGTCCTCTTGCCCGATCACTTTCGATCGAAGGGACCAACCCACTAGCATCCACCATGGCGGATTCGCCGCATTGGTTCTAGACCCAATCATTGACGGATTTCACCTCACTAGAGTCCTTATGGACAACGGCAGCAGCCTGAACCTGCTTTATCAGGATACAGTGTGAAAAATGGGCATAGATCCCTCAAGGATTAAACCCACAAAGACGACCTTTAAAGGCGTCATACCAGGTGTAGAGGCCAACTGTACAGGCTCGGTTACACTTGAGGTGGTCTTCGGATCCCCGGATAATTTCCGAAGCGAGGAGTTAATCTTCGACATAGTCCCGTTCCGTAGTGGCTATCATGCACTGCTCGGACGAACCACATTTGCAAAGTTCAATGCGGTGCCGCACTACGCATACCTCAAGCTCAAGATGCCAGGCCCTCGAGGAGTCATTACGGTCAATGGAAACACTGAACGCTCTCTCCGAACGAAGGAGCATACGGCGGCCCTCGCGGCGGAAGTACAAAGCAGCCTTTCAAGGCAATTCTCCAGACCGGCTATTAAACGTTCGGACACCGTCAAGCGCGCCCGGAGTAACCTACAACAAGACCGCCTGGCACGTTCCGAGCAAGTGTAGCAATGCGGCCCCAACCCCAGCCCTCGTGAAATTGCGAAACCAGTACTACGCGTACATAACTACGCTCTGGAAATACCATGGGCATAGGGGGAGGGGCACGACCACGGCATGCCCAAAATGCGGCTCAACCGCACCAGGAGCTCCCGATTTTGTCATTCTTTTTTTTCTTCTTACTTTCAGGACTCCTCTCTACGGAAGGCCTGTCCGGCAGTACAATCGTGGAACACACAATTCAACAGCCAGGGAGGCAGAAAGCTACGTCGAGTGTCCAGGTGGTCTCTATAACGAGCAGTATACTTGTTTCACATATCATCCCGCAGCTCGCCCCTGGAGGGGGACATGTCAAATAGTTCCATCTCTTGCTTATCGCACTATTTGTATCGTCCTGCTTTTACCGCAGCCTTTTCGAATAAACAATACATAGCTTTCGTCTATTATTGCATTCCGTTTTTATAAAAATATGTTTAGTTATGACATTATGCAACCGTACACTTTGGTACGGCCAATACACTAGGGGCTTACGTACCCCATACTATGGTGTGAGAAGTCCGAACACTCTCATGAGTGCGGCACCCCGAACTTATAGCATTATATGCATCGGCTCCGAATCATGTCTTGGGTCAATAGTTGGGTTTTCCTGCTCCCATGTTTTGGTACCTTACGCCCGTTATATCGGCTAAGGTAGCACTAGGAGAACCACTGCGATTGTGCCCCGTTGAGCTGGGCTAAGCACCTCAAGGAGAAAGCTAAACCTGACCATCATGATAGGCGAGAGCTGGTCGCTGTTCGAGAGGTTTTCGAGTCCCTAAAGACTTATGCCGCTTAGAGCGAGGAGTCGGCTTTGTCCAGCCTAGGCGTGGATAGCGCCCCGAACTCGGTCTTCCGAACACTAGGGGCTTCACCGAAATTTAAAATTATAGAATTCTATGGCTAAGTGAGAGTGTTCAAGCATTATAGTCTGATTGCCTTGTTCGTTGTGTTGAGAGCCTCCCTCGAAGGACCCAAGAATGGGAAAAAGAGCGCTCAAGTTTATCCCGAACACCCCAGCACTTGCGGCATGGGGGCAGAAGCCAACGACTCACCATCTCTCAATTTTAATAAACGGCCGCATAGAAGGTAATATTTTAAATTCAAAAGCATTGCTTAGCTCATATGAACAAGTTTTCAGCGTACAGGATCACAAATGCGAGTTTACTCAAAAATTAAATCTTTGGAGCACTCATCCGCTATAAGGCAGACACCCTTCAGGACGCCCTCATAATACATCTCGGGCTTGCGATGCTCCTTGCCCGGCGGTGGTTCGTCCGTCACAAGCTTCTCAGCGTCCATCTTGCCCCAGTGCACTTTAGCACGGGCAAGGGCCCTTTGGGCACCTTCGATGCATACATAGAGCTTGATGACTTCAAGCCATGGATAGGCATCCACCAGCCGCCTCACCAGCCCGAAGTAGCTCCCAGGCATGGCTTCCCCAGGCCACAGCCGGACTACAAGACCCTTCATGTCCTGTTCGGCCACCTTATGGAGCTCGACCAGCTGCTTCAGCTGGTCGCTCAAAAGCACTGGTGTCCGCCTCAAAGATCTTGAGACCAGAACAGCTTCTCCGTCGAGCTCCCTCTTCGCTTTCGGTAGAATGCGGCAGCGTCGGACACACTCGGGAAGATCTGCGAATGCTCCCGAGAGCTCGGACTCGGGTAAGTAACAAGTAATTCACTTTCACGTGCTTGCTTTGCATAAAGAATGCCTTACCCGCCTCTATCTTCTTCATCGCCTCAATTTCTGGAGGGCTTTTTGGGCTTCGCCTTGGCAGATTTGGCGCTCTCAAGCGCCGAGGCGAGCCTCGGACTCTCGAGTCTTTGAGTCAAGCTCCAAACTCGTGTTTTTCCACGAGAGCACAGAGCTCTTGCTGCACCTCCGCCACCCGCGGCTCCTGCTTTTCTCGTGGAGTGCGCACGGCCGCATTTTCTTCGGCCTTGGACAACGCTTCCTTCAGGGTTGCCACCTGTGTTGTGGCCCCTGTAATACACACGTTGGTCCTGTCATTTTTTGCAACCACATCTTTTTTATATATACTTAAATAAGGTATTACTTACCTTCCTTGTCTTCAAGCTGCTTCTTGGCAAGGTCGAGCTCGTTCTCGGACCGCTCGAGGCTCGCTTCAATGCATCGGCCTCCATGATCGGTCTGGCGAGAGGTCAAAGCAGCGCACTGCATTCCCATATTGACATACTTATGTTAGACTCCTGCGTATATCTTTTTGATCCTGAGTTCAGCTTTTCTTTCCGAACACCAAACTGAGCATCAGGGGCTACTGTCTATGTGGTCATATTTTTACATATCTTAGATACATACCTCAAAGCTCGTTAGAAGGCTGGCACGAAGCTTGATCCAGCCCGCTCTTGGCGGATCGAACCTTTGGAGCACCACACTCATAATAGTGCGGTGCTCCTCGTCGATGGAGGCGCCTTAAGCACCTCCAGCCAGATTATCCGTGCCTTGGTTGGACGGAGGTCACCGGCGTCGTAGGCTTGCCCTTCCTACTAGGGGGGCGCCCGCCGGACTCCGGAACCACTGAAGGTTCCGGGGCGGTGTCTGGCCTAGGGCCGGACTTGGAGCCCTTGGGGGTTTTATGCCCTTTGCACCTGGAGTCCGGGAGGTCGCCTTGCGGCGCCTCCAGGACCACCCCCTCCTGGCTTGGACCCTTTTGGGACTCCACCTCAGCATCGTCCATAGGACGAGGGGAGGTAGCAGTCGGAAGTGAAAGGCTATTCACATCCGACGAATCCAGGGATCCGCTCGACGAAGCGTCGAGCTGGGCCGCGGGCGGACTGCATGATTATATTCGGTGTCAGAAGATACTGTGCAACAAAGGAACGCCATGAGTTATTCTGGTATCTGGATACTTACGATTTTGCCAGTGGCTTGGCCCTGGATGGCCACTCCTCTTTGCCATCATCGACGTTGGTGTAGTAGTCCGGAGGAAGGGTCCTCCCCTTCTTGGACCCTCCAGCCCCCTCGGTTGGGGTGGCCTTCCTTTTCAATCCTCCTCCCGCTGGAGGGGGAGAGGCCTCTTATTCCTCCTCCTCGTCTTTGGAGGAGGAGTGCGCCTCAGAGTCATCGGATGATGGATCCGACACCACCGGGAGAGTTCCCGTGGCCTTCTTCTTGGCCTTCTTCTCCGGCACCACGTATGGTGCCGGAACCAGCAGCCCCGTCAAGCGGGCATCCACTGGATCTTTGGGCAAAGGAGCCGGACAGTCGATCTGTCCGGTCTTCTTCTGCCATTCCTGTCAAAGGAACGGGAGCTTAGAACCCGCATAGAGTCAAACTATGAAAAACAAGTATCCCGTAAAGGGTAAAATAAGCTTAATACGCTGGCTTGGCGCTTCGTGCGAAATCCGTGATCCTCGGTGATGGGAGGGGGAACCTCGGCGCCCTTGAATAGCACCTTCCAGGCATCCTCGTGTGTTGTGTCAAAGAGCCTGGTCAGAGTTTGGTGCTGGGCTGGGTTGAACTCCCATAAGTTAAAAGCCCGTCGTTGACACGGGAGGATCCGGCGGATGAGCATGACCTGGACTACGTTGACGAGTTTAACCTTTTTGTCCACCAGGTCTTGGACGCGGGATTGGAGTCTGGTCCGCTCTTCCGAATTACCCCACGACAGGCCCTTCTCTTTCCAGGAGGTGAGCTGTGTGGGGATGCCAGATCAGAATTCGAGGGCCGCTGCCCATTCAGGGTCACGCGGCTCGGTGATGTAGAACCACCCTGATTGCCACCCCTTTATGGTCTCCACGAAGGATCCCTCGAGCCATGTAACATTGGGCATCTTGCCCACCATGGCGCCTCCGCACTCCGCTTGCTGGCCGCCCACTACCTTCGGCTTGACATTGAAGGTCTTCAGCCATAAGCCGAAGTGGGGCTTGATGCGAAGGAAGGCCTCGCACATGACGATAAACGCCGAGATGTTGAGGACGAAGTTCGGGGCCAGATCGTGGAAATCCAGGCCGTAGTAGAACATGAGCCCGTGGACAAATGAGTGAAGTGGGAGACCTAGTCCGCGGAGGAAATGGGTGAGGAACACCACCCTCTCATGGGGCCTGGGGGTGGGGATGAGCTGCCCCTTGTCTGGGAGCCGGTGCGCGATGTCGTTAGACAAATATCTGGCCTCCCTCAGCTTCTTGATGTGTCCCTCCGTGACGGAGGAGACCATCCACTTGCCTCCCGCTCTGGACATGGATGGAGAAGGTTGAGGTGGGATGTGCGGACTTGGGCGCTGGAGCTCGAGTCTTGGAAAATGGATAAGCAAAGGAGGAAGAAGGCGTAGATGAGAAAGGTGGATCCTTATCCCCTTATATGGGCGGACAAAACTATGTGCCCCCCACCAGCCTGGTAAAACTCGCTTATCTCCCAAGTGCCGTAATTAATGGCACGGTTGGGTTACCCACGCCCGTATTGATGAGAATCCTGAATAAGGGACACGATCTCCTGCTCGACAAGACGTGCCAAGGAAACCGCCTCGCTAAGTGCGCCGAGGTGGGACAAGAAAACGATTCAATAAAGGCTTGGCCGTGGTGATGTCACGTTGCGAAAACGCCGCAGATTGGATTTGTGTAAATATTATTCTCTCTCGGTGGTATGTGGAACTTATTTTGCAGAGCCGGACATTATCCTTGTGTTCAAAATCTTCTATGAAGTATTCGGAGGAGGAACCCGCCTTGCAATGCCGAAGACAATCTGCGCGCCGGACTCGTCGTCATTGAAGCTTGGTTCAGGGGCTACTGAGGGAGTCCTGGATTAGGAGGTGTCCGGATGGCCGGACTCCTGGACTATGAAGATACAAGATTGAAGACTTCGTACCGTGTCCGGATGGGACTTTCCTTGGCGTGGAAGGCAAGCTTGGTGATACGGATGTAGTTCTCCTCCCATTTGTAAACGACTCTATGTAACCCTAGCCCTCTCCGGTGTCTATATAAACCGGAGGGTTTTAGTCCGTAGGACGAACAACAATCATACCATAGGCTAGCTTCTAGGGTTTAGCCTCTCTGATCTCGTGGTAGATCTACTCTTGTACTACCCATATCATCAATATTAATCAAGCAGGAGTAGGGTTTTACCTCCATCGAGAGGGCCCGAACCTGGGTAAAAACATCATGTACCTTGTCTCCTGTTACCATCCGCCTAGACACACAGTTCGGGACCCCCTACCCGAGATCCGCCGGTTTTGACACCGACACCACTCCTTCTCCAAAGGCGTCGCTAGCATTTTGCAGGCTTCACAAAGGCCTCAGGCCACAGGTCTCCATGTCGAGCATTCCAGAAGAAGGAGTGCAACACACTAGATTAGTAGCACGTCAAGTGTTTCCTGAGGCCACTCCTTCTGCGTCTGCCTTAGAGTCTGAAGCCAAGACTGCTGAAGACATTCCGGCTGCATCAGCCGAGGAAGAAAAAGAAGAAGAAAAAGGAGAAGAGAGAGAAGCCACACCACGTACCAGGGAAGAGAATGTGATCATGCCCGAAATCCAGTCGTTGAACATATGGAGGTTGAAAACACTAAGGCTGCCACAAACAACGCCACTGAAGCCAATGACTCAGTCATGGCTGAAGACAATGTGGAGCCTGAAGCCAATGTGAATGCTGACACCACTCCGACACTAATCACCTCTGATGGCATTGTTCCCCCTCCAAGGCCACATACTATGGAACGTGCGTTCAATCGTGGTGAGATGGTAACTGTCAGATGGCCAATTATGGTTCCACCTACTGCATCCGGGCCACAATATGATTATCCTATGGAGCAGCGGCATCAAGTTTAGAAGCCAAAGCCTAGATTGCCAAGGCTTCCAAGTGCTGCCACAACACAGGGCTCGTTCAATGTGCTCACCTTCATAGAGCACAATACCTTTGTTGATAGTGCCAAGAATCCTTACACGAAGCCTAAGATCTCCTCTGACAGATTTTGGAGCCATCAGCAGCGAAGCTATTACTCTTGCATCATGTACAACCAAGACCAGATTTTTCCACATAAGCGTCTGGATTGTAATGCTATGGCTGGGCTGCCATGTCTATAGGAGGCCCTTGACTGCTTTTGGTATGTTGGGCTTCTGCCCTTTGTAAGTGACAAGGAACATTGGAACGAAGAGCTTCTGCTGCAGTTCTATGCCACTCTACACATTCGAGGCTACAACAGGGATCCGAAGACTTGGATCCTTGAGTGGATGATAGGTGATGTACATCACGAAGCCAAAGCTCAGGATATCATCGAGCTTTCTTCCCTGCCCACTCCAGGTGAGTTATACAAACCTGGTTGTCAGCTTCATAAGAATGAGCTGCAGAGCATTTTTCAGTCGCCAGAGCCAAATATGAGCCGAATGCTTAGCATGATGAAGCCATTGACCCAAGACGCCGAATACCTAAAGGAATTCTTTTTTAAGGACCTTGAGTACTTTCCACGCATAGTGTACCAAATTCTGAGGCGTACTCTCTGGCCCATCAAAGGAAATTCTTCGGAATCTAAACTTGAAGGCGCCACGAAGACTTAGGTATTCTATATTATCAATGGCATCAGATTCAACACTCAGGATTTGTTTATCAGACAACTTGCTACTTCTGGGATTGATCTGTTTCGCCTGAAATTTTATGCTCCATGGGTGATGCGCTTGATTAAGCTTCATTCAATCATTGACTATCAACCCTCAGCATGCAACCACATTGTCTTTCTGCCTGATGTTGATATGTCTACTGAAGCCATCTCCCCCGAGCCTGCAAAGAAGCCACTACACCTTTAGAATGCTGAATTACAAAGCTTCACACAGCCAACCGAAGGGATTCATGTGCCCAATGCTACAACTCCTGCATATCCTCTGGTCGGCAATCTGCGCATACCGCACCGTGCCAACACTGAAGCCGTTGCAAGCACAATAGCTCAAAGGCCTCAGAAGCGTCCTCGTGTCTTAAACGACCGTGAGCTTCTGGTGGCTTTACATCAGAAGCAGGATAGGCATCATGACTGGCTGAAGCGTCAGATGCAGAGTCTCTTGGTGGATGTCAATCATATTCGAAACTTAGCCACCAAGAACACGTTTGTTGCACATGAAGCCTGTAGGCGGTCCTGGAAGAGCCTCACAATGCTATGCCCTGAAGAAGATCTTCGCGAAGATGTCTTCACAGAGCACTTTAAGTTTGACTCCAGGCCCCCCCAAAATGCAAGCTGGTGTCACACTCCCTCTATTGAAGATTCTGAGCATTCATCTTCGGCTGCAACTATTGTTGCGAGAGTCGTCAATGAAGAGATGATACCACTTCACCAACCTTGGCTGCACTACATCACAATTCTGCATCAGGCCCTTCTACACCACCAAACTCCAACATCGACCCTGTTCTTTTTTCTACTCCTGCTGGGAACGAGTAGATCCTCTATGTCTTCAAACCTTTTTGGTCATTACTGACAAAAGGGGGAAACGCATATGAGGTTGATAGACTTCAAGCGGGTCCATATGGGTGGTTGCTTTATTTTTGCCAAGTTCTTACAACTCTCGTTTTGAAACTATTTGGCTTTTGAGTTGTAACGCTTAAACTTGATGGTCGTCTGCTACTCTTGCTGCTACTTTGTGATGCGATGATAAATTCCGCATGAAGTCATTCTGCAGACGCCCATTTATCATTATGCATGTCATTATCTTTGTTATCCTTATGTATGCATGATGAATTGTCTTCGTAAGTTGAAGAGGATCTCCACAAAGTAAAACCTGCTATGTGCATTTGCATTCAAAAGCAAACTACTTATATGCACACCTTCAGGGGGAGCCTTTTGCAACTTATGAAGACAATGCCTTAATCCTTAAATTTCACATACTTTTATCCTCATTGAAAACTTCAACCAGTTTGTCATCAATCACCAAAAAGGGGGAGATTGTAAGTGCATCTAGTGCCACCCCTAGTTAGTTTTGGAGTATTGATGAGAAACTTGGTTGAGGGACTAATGTGTTTGTGAGAACTGCAGGATAACACGGGTAGTAGTCCCTTATTGATTCAGTTTACCTACCAGAGATGACCCCTAAAAATGTGTGAAGACATTGAAGACAATGGTGGTTCGTGAAGACATTCATGTGAAGATTATGACATGAGAAGAAATTCATGTGAAGACTATGGAGTGTGAAGACATAGTTGTTTTGTAGTTTCCTTCTCTTCTTTGTTGAGTCATAGGAACCACCATACTGTTAAGTGGGGTCCAAGTGAACAAAGTCAGAGTGACTGAAGTGATGCTCAACCAAAATCCTATGTTGTTGGATTACGGGTTCCGGCAAAACCCTTAAGGTTCAAACACTGGGGTGCACACGAAGATCTCTCCTCTCCCTAGCTCACTCGCACCACAATCTCACGGCCTAGCCCTGGCGAACCCAAAGAATAGAGGGACAAAAGATTTATACTGGTTCGGGCCACCGATGTGGTGTAATACCCTACTCCAGTGTGGTGTGGTGGATTGCCTCTTGGGCTGAGGATGAACAGTTACAAGGGAAGAACAGCCTCCTAAGGAGAGGTGTTCTTATGCTCGGTGAGCTGGTGTGGTGTCTGTCTAGCCGATCCAGATCTCTCCCTCTATGGTGGTGGCTAGTCCTATTTATAGAGGCCCTGGTCCTCTTCCCAAATATTGAGCGGGAAGGGATCCCACAACGGCCAAATTCAAAGGGAGACAACTAGTACAAGTTATCCTGACTAATGGTCGTCTTCGCCTGCCAAAGGCTCTGGTGGTGACGCCGTCTTGGTCTCCACGGTGCCCTCCGTCCCGCCGTCCTGCTGGCCTTGGTGTCGTTCTACTTATATGGAAACCTTTGCCTCATGCCTTGGGACTCCTCGCCTGCGCTTGCCTCTTCAGCACCAAAGAGGAAACAAGGACACTACACGCTGGCGCCCGCCCGGTGATGGTCGTCATGGCTTGCGTCACAGGGACCTCGCGAGGTGCCCCTTACCTTGATCTCTCTGCCCCTCACGAGCCAACCTGGTGAGGCCACCCTTGAGGAGGTCTTGCATTGTCCGCCTTGCGAGGCTTGGCCCCTCGTGAGGGTCTTGAGTGTTTGCTGGTGAAGATGGGCCGTGCGGGGCCGCTGGTGGAGCCACGCCGTGGGTAGCAGGCAGGCAAGTCTGGGGACCCCCGTTCCCAGGACGCCGACAGTAGCCCCCGGCCCCAAGGCGCGCTCGGACTTGGCGTCGAGGCGAAGCCAAGGGGCAAGTGCGGAGCGCCGCGGGCCCCAACAGCCTACGGGCCCGCTTGATGCATGGCGACCGATGGGACGTGGGCGGCCTCGCTTCCCCACGCAGCCTTGATATCCGCCTAGCTAGGCGGCCATCGTGATTTACACAGTTATCCCCCATTGCTTGGCGACGCGCCCGTCCTAGTCTCATGCCTTTCTGAATTAGCAACCTCCTCTTCCAATCTGCCCCGAGCTTGGCCTTCCTTGTCGCCATGGCGCCCCAGCGAACAGAGAAGGGAAAGAAGAAGTCTGAGTCTTCAGCCGGGCCACCCCTGGCCATTGAACCCGCTGTGGGCCGGTCATTGGTGCTCAACCAGGAGGCCATGGACAAGGTGCGCCCCGCGCTCGCCGCTGACTTCAATGAATGTGGGAGGACGGTGGCCTGGCCTGCATCCCGCGCCTCCATCGACGGGACAACCACTGAGGTCCAATTCTTCATCGATGCCTTGTGGGCTGGCCTGATTCCTCCCTTCTCTGCCTTCTTAAGCGCCGTGCTCTCCCAATATCAGATCCATATGTTGCACATGGGTCCCCAATCAGTCGCCCTTCTTGCTGTCTTCGCCTTCGTCTGCGAGGCTATGGTGGGCATTCCTCCTTCCATGGCCCTACTACGCCATTTCTTCTCGCTGCACCTGACGGATCCTCGGCAAAGCTCGGGATGCCTGAGCTTCCAGGCCATTTCTCCAATGATCGGCTTGGGAATTGACTTTGAGCTCCCACCGTCTGCGAGCGAGTTTCGGACACGATGGGTGTATGTGGATGTTGGCATGCTCAGCCCCCTGCTCTTGCTGCCGTCGGCGCCCGCCTTTCCCAACGAGAAGCTCGCGGACACCCGCCTTGTCTTCGTCTGGCTCCGGTTGAAGGGGCTCAAAGATCTCGGTGTAACTGCGCCCATGGTGGTGAAGGAGTTCCTCCGACGCCGCGTCGCCCCACTCCAGAGCCATTCCCGGCCAATGTGGGCCCTGTCTGGCGGCCAGGATCACATGAGGCTTCAGGAGTCGGGGCTTCCGCCCGAGGCACGAAGAACAATGCTCGAGGTCCTGACGGGCGACCCCTCGCCAGCTGATATGTCGCAGGATGGCTGTCTTTTGTACTGCTGCTCAAACAAGGCGGAGTTCACGAGGCAGATGCCCGCCTTTGATGAATGGGGGTTGCGTCCAATCGGCCTTGAAGGGCCCCGCAAGAACCCTGTCTCCGTGGTCCCCCTCCTTGCCACCAGCGCCGGACTCACCCCGAGAGTGGATGCAGGAGGGCGAGCACAGCTGGAGGCCGGGGGCGTTGGCGCTGATGCATCGACGCTGCGCGAGGCTCCCGAGGTGCAATCTCTGGGAGCCCATGACTCTTGTCCTGGGGTGACAGCTAAGGGGGCGACGCAATCCACTGCTCCTGAGGCTGAGGCTCCCGTGGTCTCAGCAGGTCATCATGAGGCGGAGCCCGAGGGCTCCCCTCAGCCCAGCACTCACGAGGCCGCCTCATCGGGCGCCTCACCAGCCGCGCCCTGCGCTGGTTGCTGCATCCAACGCTTCGGCTGGCTCCGTCTAGACTTCGACGCGCCCCGCAAGAGGAAAGTGTCTCCAAGCTGCAGCAGTGGTGCTGTCCGGCTGTTGAAGCATAGGAAGTATATCGCCATACACGAGTGAGTACCTTATCTTTGTAATTTCTTGAGTGTTGCTTCTCCTCCTGACGGTGGCTCCTCAGGATCCCTTCTGCTAGGGCCACGAAGTCTCCCGGGAAGCAACCTCCTCCTGCCTCGAATCCCCCGCTGGTGTTGAGCGCCCCAAGCCAGCGTGCCGCACCCGGCGCGAGGTCGGCCAGAGAGGCAAGCACGCTATCCTGGCGCCTCGAGCCCGCGCTTTTTTTGTCTCTCCTTCGTGGCCTCGTCTGGGGCGCGGCAAGCGTGCCAAGGGCTCCCCCTCTGGTTGTGGACGGCGGCTGGAGGGCTTCGATCCTGGCTTCTACTTAGAGCAGTGGGCCCTCAACCATCCAGGCCTCCGCCGTGGCCCAGACGGAGATCGGGGAAGCGCCAGCCCCTAGCCCCCTTCTAGGAGGGAGTGAGCCGCTTCGGGCCCCTTCAGCAACCCCTGCCGCGGGAGATGGGCCTGGTCGCGCACTCAAGCTTGCGCGCAAGCGGAGTGTCGTCCTCCACGGTCTCTTTCAGGAGGCAATGGGCGACATGCGCCTTGAAGCCGAGGGTCTCCGGCTGGCGGAGGAGTGGCATCAATTGAAGGTAGCCATCAACTTCGGGCGTCTCCAGCGTGAGCATGCCAACACGGAGGCCGAGGCATCCCTGGCAACCTCCCGCGTTGCCAGCGCCCAAGCCTTGGAGGAGGCCAGGGAGGCCGACCGCCGCCGTGCGGTCACCGAGGAGCGCAGGCGGGAGCTCCTGGCCTTGAACGCCTCTTTGGAGCAGCAGGTGGAGGCGCGCAGGGCCGCCCTAGCATTGATGAAGGGGACGCCTGCCGAGGAGGAAGAGATCCGGAGGCACGAGGAGACGCTGGCACTGGAAGCCACGGAGCGCAGCCTTAAGCTTGAGAGGTTGGAGACGAGGGAGCGCCAGGTTGCCCAAGTGGAGGATGCCGCTAATGTGCGCGAGGCGAGGATCTAGAAGGACGTCGACAACAGGGTGGCGGAGGCTCGCGCTGACCACGACAACATGTATGGCATGAGGCCGGAGCTTGCGAGAGCTGAAGCTAATGGCCGGGGTTCTGCCTTGAGGTCGAGGTTGGCAGAGGCGGAGCAGCGCAAGAAAGCTGCCCCTACCGCCCTGATCTTTGTGTAGGCCGAACTGGCCTCTGCCCGTGCCGAACTGCTCCCACTCCAGCAGTGGGTCACCGCCGCCAAGTTCCTCACGTAGCAGAGCAGGGAGGAAGCGCTTTGGCGGCAGACGCTGGAGCGCGAGCACGCCCCCATGCTTCAAGGCCTCTGGATCAGAGCCAACGCGGCGCTGGGAAACATCTGCGACGAACATGCCCCTCATCCCCAGGCGAATGATTATGCCAGTCACCTCCACTTTTTTGCTGAAGTGGTGGAACGCCTGGAGAACCGATCCGAGAGGGCTCGCGAGCTTGTTGAAGAGAGGAGTCGTGGCCTGCTCGGGCGCGCGTTCTCCCGCGTCTTCAGCCACCTCCAGAACATCTACCCCGACTTCGATTTTGACGCCGCCATTGCCCCTACACCCGAGGCCATCCGGGGCGATCTGGCTCGCTGGGTGGAAGACAATGTGGATGCTCTAGTCATGGCCTTCACCTCCGAGGACGACGCGGTGGTGGTCGCGGCGGATGAAGGTGACGTGGTCGACGATGGTGAGGGCAGCGCCAGCGATGATGACGGTGATGCCAGTGGCGGCGACGACAACGCCAGTGACGTGTCTGAGGGCGACCCGGAGGACGCAGTGAGGGACATGTCTGATTGAACCCATGCTTCCTTGTCGTTGATCCTGCATGCGAAAGCTCGGGCACGGCCCTGGAAGTTATAAGAGCATTTTGGGAGGGAGGGCCCTCATGTAAATAGATTACTGCTTTTATTCCTTAGGCCAAGCTGGAGATGCGTTTTCTTGAGCCCGCGAGTCCCGCTGCAAGCTCGCTGCTGTAATTTATCTTAGCCAGGACATGTTCCGAACTGGCTCGTGAGGTCGTGAGCTTCTGAGGAGCCTGTCGCTCCGTTCGAGAGGGCCTCGCGAGAAGCAAGCGCCGGCCATGGCAGGACGTGCACGCAGCGCGGGTGTGCCACGCCAGCCCCTGCCGGCGAGGGGCTCACGTGGGGAAGGAAGCAGGTGCGAACTCCGAATCAAGGCAAGGAACAAGATCACAAGAAATTGCACGAACGAGAAAAGACACCCCCGCGCATACCAATGAAAATTCAACTTCAAACTTAAATCCAAAGCCAGAAAATAGGGCTACAGAAAAGAGGTCAAAAGAAAATGGCCGCGTCCGGCACCTAGCTAGGCTTCTGGTCTTCGAGTCTTCCACCAGCGCGGAGCATGGCGCCTCCACTAGGATGTGGGCGGGAGCCCCCGAGGCCCGAGGGTGGCTCTCCGGAGACTCCGGAGCGTGTATAGCCCCACTCATTATTACGTGAGAGTGTCACGAGCGGAGACCTTCACAGCCATGAGCCTTGCTTCATATCGCCAGACGAGGGCACCGCCTTGCGCCGCTGTAGGACCTTGAAGTATGTCTAGAGGGGGGGGGGGGTGATTAGACTACTTGACCAATTAAAAACTTAGCCTTTTCCCAGTTTTAGAGTTTGGAAGATTTTAGCTATCTTAGGACAAGTCAAGCAATCAACACACAATTCAAGCAAGCATGCAAAGAGTGTATGAGCAGCGGAAATTAAAGCATGCAACTTGCAAGAAAGTAAAGGGAAGGGTTTCGAGGATTCAAACGCAATTGGAGACACGGATGTTTTTGGCGTGGTTCCGATTGGTGGTGCTATCGTACCTCCACGTTGATGGAGATTTCAACCCACGAAGGGTAACAGTTGCGCGAGTCCACGGAGGGCTCCACCCACGAAGGGTCCACGAATTAGCAACCTTGTCTATCCCACCATGGCCGTCGCCCATGAAGGACTTGCCTCACTAGCGGTAGATCTTCATGAAGTAGGCGATCTCCTTGCCCTTACAAACTCCTTGGTTCAACTCCACAATCTCGTCGGAGGCTCCCAAGTGACACTTAGCCAATCTAGGAGACACCACTCTCCAAGAAGTAACAAATGGTGCGTTGATGATGAACTCCTTGCTCTTGTGCTTCAAATGATAGTCTCCCCAACACTGAACTCTCTCTCTCATAGGATTTGGATCTGGTGGAAAGAAGATTTGAGTGGAAAGCAACTTGGGCAAGGCTAGAGATCAAGATTCATATGGTAGGAATGGAATATCTTGGTATCAACACATGAGTAGGTGGTTCTCTCTCAGAAATGGTAAGTTGGAAGTGTAGGTTTGTTCTGATGGCTCTCTCCACGAATGAAGAGGAGGTGGAGGGGTATATATAGCCTCCACACAAAATCTAACCATTACACACAATTTACCAATCTCGGTGGGACCGAATCAACCAACTCGGTCAGACCGATTTTAGTAAACCTAGTGACCGTTAAGGTTTTCGGTGGGACTGACTTGCATCTCGGTAGGACCGATATGGTTAGGGTTAGGGCATAACATAATCTCGGTGAGACCGATTACACAAACTCGGTGAGACCGATTTTGGGAATTAGCTAACCAGAGAGGTGGTCAGGTAAACTCGGTGGGACCGATTTGCTCTTTCGGTGAGACCGAAACGTTACAAAAGGGAAACAGAAAGTTTACATTGCAATCTCGGTGGGACCGATCCACTCTTTCGGTGAGACCGAAAAGTTACGAAAAGGAAACAGAGAGATTACAATCCCATCTCGGTGAGACCGAGATCCCTATCGGTAGAACCGATTTGCCTAGGGTTTGTGGTAGTGGCTATGACATTTGGAATCGGTGGCGCCGGATAGGAAGAAGACCGATTTGGCTTTAGGTTTAGGTCATATGTGGATGTGAGAAAGTAGCTGAGGGTTTTGGAGCATATCACTAAGCACATGAAGCAAGAGGCTCATTAAGCAACACCTCATCCCTCCTTGATAGTATTGGCTTTTCCTATAGACTCAATGTGATCTTGAATCACTAAAATATAAAATGAAGAGTCTTGAGCTTTTGAGCTTGAGCCAATCCTTTGTCATTAGCATTTTGAGGGATCCACTTTCATCATCCATGCCATGCCATTCATTGAGCTTTCCTAAAATGTTCATCTTGGAATAGCATTAGCTCAATGAGCTATATGTTGTTATGAATTACCAAAACCACCTAGGATAGTTGCACTTTCAATCTCCCCCTTTTTGGTAATTGATGACAACATATAGATCAAAGCTTCGACAAATGATAATAAGATTGAAAAACATCGTCGCTTTGAGAAGTATGTGGTACGCAAGAGCTCTCCCTAAATTTGTGCATAGTTTACGATTTGCTCTGGACTGCAAATGCACAAGGAATTAGGCTCATGGGTTACTCTTCCATGTCACATACATCTTGTTGGAGCGCTCAAAATGATACGGATTGAATACATGCACTCATCACCAAGCAAAGTGAATGATCACATAGGATAGATAAGATAATATCATCAAACATGCATAAGTGTAGCTTATGATCAAACACATGATCATCAATGTCTCACAAACATAGTATCTCAAGCAATAAAAAGCAAACAAGTTTAAAAACCACCAAATCAAGAGAGAACAAAAGCAACTCTCTCTCTCTCTCTTGAAGCCTATGATCTATACATTTTTCTCCCCCTTTGGCAACAAGTTACCAAAAAGTTCATAGAAAATGCATAGTGCTAGATCAACTCTCGGGCTTGATCTTGGTGGGTGGTGTCCGGATAGCGCCAGGGCGAAGGCTTGAGCTTGAAGTAGATGGAGCTGGAGCTGGTGTAGGTGCTGGAGCTGGTGGCACTGAGGCTGTAGCTGGTGCAGATGAAGTGGCTCTAGTGTCAGGAACTGGCACAACAGATGACCTCTGGGCTCTAGGCACTCTGGCAAATGCATCACTTGTTGTTTTGCCTTTCCTCTCTGCATGTCATCCTGTGGTTGCTCCACAGTGATTGAATCTCGCCACTTTCACATCTAAGTCATAGAACTTTTGTTCCATGATTCTTTCCAAGCTCTCCTGATTTTGAGTGAGGGTGGCCAATCCCTTCTCAATCCTCAGTGTTGATGCTATTAAGTATCCAAGCTGCTCCTGCTTGTTCTTCAAGAAATACTTAGATGCCTCCTCTTGAGTTGGCATCCTGGCAGCCTTCTCCTTCCTTGCCTTCTCCTTCTTCTCTTGTGCTTGAACTGACGATGGATCATTCTCATTCATGACAACCTCATTGTCCCCAAAGTCTGGATAAATTGGAAAATGTTCTTTATCCAATAGATATTTTCTGTGCCCATCTTTGAGTTAATCAACTCCACGGATCGAGGGCATATCCACAACTTCTTTTACAGTGCTGCTGCAGTTCTCTTAATGGTTTTAACCATAAGGCTCATGACTTTGAATTTCGTGGCACATCAAACAAATGCAACATGTTGATTGCATGCCCTCTAATCATGTTGTGGTCACCAAACTTAGGCAGTAGAGTATGCCTTAAGATGCAGTTGATAGTTGGCAGCCCTGACAGAAAGAAGTGGACTGATCCAAACTTATGTGTCTCAATGTGTGACGCCCGGATAGTTACGCTACAGTAATCCTCCACTAATGATGCCACGTCGCCTTGATTACTGTGGTTAATCTCGCATTAGTTCGAAACCGATTTGAATTCAATTTAAAATCAGGCAAACAACAAAAGTTTTCAAAAATTAAAACTAAAATGTTCGGGTTGTGTCAAATAAATCGTAAGTAATTATGGTGGAGAAACCAAACTTTGATAAAATGTTTAAAGGCTCTAAAACAATTAAAACAGTAGTGAAAACAATTAAACAAATGCCTATAGAATTTATAAAATGCTAAAACTATTTTATTATGGGTTAATAATTAATCTCACAGTAGTTTATTGATAAATAAAAATTTAGGCACTAGTGGTAATTTTTATAAAACTAAAAATAAATGAAACTACAAAAAAAAGTATAAAAACAGAAAACAAAACTAACAAAGAACAAAAAAAAGAAATAGAAGAGACACCCCCACTGGACCATGGCCCGGCAGAAATATCAGGCGAACAGTAGGCCCAGTGGTGCCTCAAGACACCCACAGGCGACCAACCTAAGCGTCACCCCACTCCCCCATCGTTCCCACGACCCCCACTCCTCCTCCTCTCTCCCGACTGGATCGGGATTGAGCAACCCCGACCCCATCGCCGCACCGTCGCAGCCACCTTGTCGACGCCACCTAGACACTACTACAAAAAGGGCTATAGATGGAAAGGCTACTAATGGCGCACCTGTGATGTGGTGCGCCATTAGTATATTCTAATGGCGCACCATGTCTCGGTGCATTAGTAATATATTACTAATGGCGCACTGGTGTGTGGTGCGCCATTAGTAGTTTGGGAAAAAAACATAAGAAATTTTTTGTTACTAATGGCGCACCTTGGGTGGTGCGCCATTACTAATTTAACTAGTAATGGCGCACTTTCCACCGGTGCGCCATTATAAGTTTTTTTTAAAAAATCAAAAAATATCATTTTTTATTATTTTTTCAAAACTACTAATGGCGCATCAGGGAGTAGTGCGCCATTAGTAGTTCAACTACTAATGGCGCACCAACAGCCACCTTCCACCCGTGGAAGGTGGAAGGTAACAAGTTACTAATGGCGCACCGTGGGGTGGTGCGCCATTAGTAGTTCAACTACTAATGGCGCACCACCCCACGGTGCGCCATTAGTAACTTGCCACCTTCCACCGAATGCACCCACAGTGGATCGCCTTTTCGGTTTTAAAAAAATAAAGAAAATGATGAAAATGTCAAAAAAATAAAAGAAAATAAGTTTCCCATGTGATATGTGGTCTAGTTGTTGGGAAAATTTGCAAATATGAATTTCGACTTCATTTGCAAAATCTCTTGAGAATTTGTAAAAATGGGCATAACTTTTGCATAATAACTCGGATGAAAAAGTTTTTTATATGAAAAATCATCTACTCGAAAAGTTACATCCAAAATTAACGGGGTACCCGTTAAACATTCAAAATCCCAAAAACCTAACAGAAAAAAAGTTACGGGCTTTCAAGATCTAGCGGCAAAAAATTCAAAAATTTCAAACTTACTAGTGGCGCACCGTGGATGGGGTGCGCCACTAGTAACAGAAAAAATTACTAATTTCAAAAAAAAATTGAATTTTTTCAAAAATAATACGTAATATGATAGAGAAGTTTGAAATATTTTCAAAATTTCATCATAGTCATTAACATGAACAAAGTCCTAGACATCAATAAGGTATAACAGATTGATATGCTAGATATATCAACAAGTGCTCGTGAAGTGAAATTTGTTGCTAGGGTTGGATAGAACTCGAAGTTAAGCGTGCTTGGGCTGGAGTAGTGTGAGGATGGGTGACCTTTCGGGAAGTTTGACCACGGAGTGTGATTTGACCTGAGATTAAGCATATTGACCCGAGATTAAGCCATAGTGAATCGAGATTAAGAAAACCATTAGTATACGAGATACTAATGGCGCACCTCTATGTAGTGCGCCATTAGTATATCGAATACTAATGGCGCACCGTCAGGCTATACTAATGGCGCACTACATGGTGCGCCATTAGTATACTGAATACTAATGGCGCACCGGTGGTGCGCCATTAGTAAAAATACTAATGGCGTGCTATTAATGGCGCACCACAGATGCGCCATTAGTAGCCATATTAGGTGCGCCATTAGTAGGGGTTTTTCTAGTAGTGAGAGGACCACCTCGCCGGACCTCGCTTCCCCGTCTCCCCCTCGTCTGCTTCCCCCACCTCTCGATCCGATCTGGATCGGGATGGGGAACGAACCCGGCGCCCTTCGCCGCCTCGGCCCCCGCCGCTCAACACCGATGCCGGTGCCGTCCCTAGCCGCAACTGCTCGTCTCCCCGTCGCCCGGCCGTCCTCGACCTCCTCCCCGAACGGCCTCAACGACCTCGCCGCCTAGATCGACCGCGCACGCCGCCGCCTCGACCTCGCCAGACGTCCTCGCCGACCTGCCTCCTCCTCCTCGCCGGCCTGCACCTCGTCACCACGTCGCTGTCTTCTCCGTCTCCTCCCCGCGCCCCACTGCCCCGATCCCTGCATCCCGCTGTGAGCCTCCGCCTCCTCCTCTCCTCCTTCTGAATCGAGCACGCACTCAAGGCCGCGGCATCGCCCGCGCGTTGGCCGCGCCCAGCGCCTCGCCCCGCTGAGGCCTCTCTGCCTCGCCCTCTCCCTTGCCCCGCGTCCTCGCCTCTGCTGCGCATGCTGGCGCCTCCCATGGCCTCACCGTTGTCGCCTCCGGTGGCCGGCCTCGCCGTGCCCTGCTGTCGTCGGCGCCCCCTAGTGGCCTCGGGCCTGCGCACCCGCACGCCCGTTACCGTCGCCCGCTCACCCGTTACCGTCGCCCGCTCACCCGGGATCGCCCTGATGGGCGCGTGCCCGCACCCGCGCCCAAAACCGCTATGGCCCCAGGTGCCTATGACATATGGGCCCCGCCCACAGAACGTTTAAAAAAAACTAGAATTAAAAGAATTAAAAATAATATAAATAAAATTAATAATTAATTAATTAGTGAATTAATTAAGTTAATTAACCCTTTTTAATTAGTCTAATTAACTAGTTAGTCTAAATAAATAGTAATTAAGTTAGTTAAACCCTAATTAGACTAAACAGTCAATGACGAACGGGACCCACATGTCAGTTGACCAGTCAACACCTCTGTTGACTGCTGATGTCATGCTAATGTCATGATGATGTCAGCAAGCACTATTCTGGATAATGTTAGAATTAAATAGTTAAATAAATCCTAAAAATGATTTAAATCTTTTAAAATTAATATAAAATAAACCGTAGCTCAGATGAAAATACTTTCTACATGAAAGTTGCTCAGAACGACGAGACGAATCCGGATACGCAGCCCATTTGTCCGCCACACATCCCTAACATATCGAACACGCAACTTTCCCCCTCCGGTTCATCTGTCCGAAAACGCGAAACACCGGGAATACTTTCCCGGATGTTTCCCCCCTTCACCGGTATCACCTCATACCGCGTTAGGGCACGCCTAGCATCACACATTGCTTGTCATGCATCATTATGCATCTGTTTGCATTGTATTCATTGTTTATTCCCCCTCTTCTCTCCGGTAGACTACGAGACCGACGTTGCTGCCGCCCCGTTCGACTATGGAGTTGACGACCCCTCCTACTTGCCAGAGCAACCAGGCAAGCCCCCCCTTTGATCACAAGATACCACCTATTCTTCTCTATACTGCTTGCATTAGAGTAGTGTAGCATGTTACTGCTTTCGGTTAATCCTATTCTGATGCATAGCCTGTCATTGTTGCTACAACTGTTACCCTTACCTGCTATCCTCTTGCTTAGTATAGGATGCTAGTGTTCCATCGGTGGCCCTACACTCTTGTCCGTCGCGCCATGCTATACTCTTTGGGCTGTGATCACTTGGGAGGTGATCACAGGCATATACTATATACTTTACACTATTACAATAACTGTGATACTGTTCGGAGATGGGGGCTGAAAGGACAGGTGGCTCCATCCCGGTAGAGGTGGGCCTGGGTTCCCGACGGCCCCCGACTGTTACTTGTGGCGGAGCGACAGGGAAGGTTGAGACCACCTAGGAGAGAGGTGGGTCTGGCCTTGTTCGGTGTTCGCGGATACTTAACACGCTTAACGAGATCTTGGTATTTGATCTAAGTCTGGCTACTGGCCTATACGCACTAACCAACTACGTGGGAAAGTTATGGGCACTCGACGTCGTGGTATCAGCCGAAGCACTTCGTGACGTCAGCTCTTGAGCGGCGCGCGCCGGATTAGAACGTAGGCCTGCTCTTGTATTAAGGGGGCTAGTTCTGCTTCTGGCCGCGTATGCAACGTGTAGGTGTGCTAAGGGCGATGGGCCCAGACCCCTGTGCGCTTAGGTTTAGACCGGCGTGCTGGCCTCTCTGTTGTGCCTTGGTGGGGCTGCAACGTGTTGATCTTCCGCGGCCGGGCATGACCCAGAAAAGTGTGTCCGGCCAAATGGGATCAAGCGTGTTGGGTTATGTGGTGCACCCTGCAGGAAGTTAATCTATTGAATAGCCGTGATCTTGATAATGTGACGACTTGGATTTGTACCTTGACCTTATGACAACTAGAACCGGATACTTAATAAAACACACCCTTCCAAGTGCGGATATAACCCGGTGATCGCTCTCTATCGTGGCAATGAGGAGGGATCGCGGGTAGGATTATTGCTATGCAATGCTACTTGGAGGACTTGATCTACTCTCTTCTACATGCTTGCAAGACGGAGGCTGCGAGCGTAGTCTTCGGCGGATTAGCTATCCCCTCTTATTACGGCATTCTGCATTCGGTCCACCGATATGGCCCTTTACACATATATCCATGCATATGTAGTGTAGCTCCTTGCTTAAGTAGTACTTTGGATGAGTACTCACGGTTGCCTTGTTCCCCTTTTCCCCTTTCTTTACCCGATTGCTGCGACGAGACGATGGAGCCCAGGAGCGAGCGCCACCGTCGATTTATTTACTCCTACTACATCGGAGGTGCCTACTACTACGTGCAGCCACCGGCGACAACCGTGGAGTAGTTAGGAGGATCCCGGGCAGGAGGCTGCGCCTCTTCGATCTGATCCTGGTTTATGCTTAGCCTTCTTAAGGCAAACTTGTTTAACTTATGTCCGTACTCGAGATATTATTGCTTCCGCTGACTTCGTCTATGATCGAGCACTTGTATTCGAGCCCTCGAGGCCCCCGGCTTGTATTATGATGCTTGTATGACTTATTTTTGTTTTAGAGTTGTGTTGTGATATCTTCCCATGAGTCCCTGATCTTGATCGTACACATTTGCGTGCATGATTAGTGTATGATTGAATCGGGGGCGTCACAAGTTGGTATCAGAGCCGACTGCCTATAGGAATCCCCCTTTCCAACTCCTTGGCCGAAGTCGAGTCTAGACATTGCAAAACTTTTACTAACATGGCTGTGTGTCTTACGGGCACACGTTGCCATTGGGTGGTATTAGGATCTTTTATTCCTTGTCTATACTCTGGGATTCTGATCTCTCTTCTATTCGGGTTAAATGAATTTTACTAAATCTAACATTAGGATCTCGTTATCACTTTCACCCGGAGAGCCCCTTATTACTGATGACCGTCTGCTGCACCACAAGACCCTGAAGATACTCTCCGTTGTTAGCTCGAGAACTTGTGTTCATCGCGTTTGCAATTCCCCTTCCACCGTAAACCCTTATGGATAACTACTTGCAGTAGTTATTCTTACCTTCATCCCCAGTTGGTCTTGTTATTACAAGATACCCTGAAAAATTCGTCGTTGTTTCGATAATCCTTTGAGCTTACTGCCTTGCTGTTCTTTGTCACCTGAATACCCCTACGGTTAGTTCTCGCACTTATCGAGTATCCGCTCATCCCCTAGTTGTTCATGTGTTATACAAAAGTCTTCGAAATACCATTCGATATTCCGAAAATCCTCAGCAACCTATTGCTCTAGAATTTCTTGTTTGCTTTCATTATGATTAATCCCATACGTATAGTAATCATATTGGCATCCTTTGTCACCATCATTTTTTAGTCCGTTGATTCAATACGTTGTGAATGTTCACAATCATCAGTCGAGTCCTAGGATTATCTTTCCGGCTCAGACGTCATTTTTAACATGAGCTGGTTCTCGACCAAACTATCTGTCGTCGATTGTGCCTATGGTATATTCAATTGATCCATCCTTGATCAGAACGTCTGCTTCTGGTCCCATGTTTTGGAAATCATAATTCCTTTGCATTTAAGCTTTGAATTATTCAGATGATTCCATAACCTGTTGCATTTGCATTCCTCCCTTTTCTGGTTGAGTATCGATACTCACATCAGATCCTTTGTGGACCATCAAGTCCTTTGTTGGATTGTTATCCGACAGTGTCCTTCACATTTGATCACTTTGTGAGTTCTTCCCCTGATACATAATGCCTTTGTTAAGTTGTATCCTGTGCTTGGCCAACCATGCTCTGCTTTCGGGCTTGTGTTATTTACTCTTGAAACTTGTGTTATATGTTTCTAAGAAGCCCCTATGGTTTGAACATATGCCTTCTCTAAACCGTGTGAACCCGAAAGTTTTCACGAGTCATACTCTTCTGGTGCTTCACCAGATAAAATTTCAACACTGCAACTTCATCAAACGTGAGAAGTGAATGAAAGGTTATGCATTGGAGAAGTGGGAGTCGACCTTGAACTTGTGTTCATGCCCATGGACACGATGTAGATCTTATCATTAAAGCTTCTCTTAAATTAATTATTCCTTTGGTATAAGTTCATCTTATATCTGGGATCTGGCCTTTTGCAATCGTGGTTCCGACCATGTTCTCTTTTAAATACCATTTCTCGTGCAAGTTTAAGCACTTGTCTTCTATAGAGCAATACCCCAGTCCAACCTCTACTTTGATCTCGCGAGTATTACCCCACGGTATCTCGAGATTATCATGGAACTGCATAACATCTTATGAGTTCTTCATCAAGTGCTACATTCCCACTGATTCCAATTTTTCATGGGCTCTGAGTTATTAAACACTCAAAAACACCAATAACTGAACCAAGTCCGCACTACGGTTCAACAACTCTTCAGTAAGCTTCTATAAGTATGAGTTTGTACCCGATCACATCATTCCTAGCCTGATCGGCTATATCATTATCATGCTAAATTTTAACTGTGCTACCAGGTCCTTCTTCTCGGAGCACAAATTTCGACGGTGAGCTAATCTTACAATCGATCTTCCTCGTCATACCGTTTGTCCTTGAACAGCAAGCTTGATTTCGAGTTTGTGTCGTACCCATGGTTCCAATGACTTTTGACTTCAACATTTCCGTTGACTTGATGTCATCGCCGATCAGTTACATCTTCTCGAAACCTCTCGACAAATGTGTCATGATCATCATCAACATTCTGGGGTCTTCCAAGATATCTATCGAATTCTTGATGAGAAATACCATCCTTGCCCTCGATGATCTGCGTTATCTTCGACCACTTTATTGCCTTCCTGCCAACACCAGCTTGTTCGTGTTTGATGTTATACCTTGAGTTCCTTGCTATCCAGCAATTGTTCTCCCTTACCTTGGAACATTAACATCTCTTAGGTCATCAATGTTGTGAGAATTTCACCACCTCTTAAGAATTCTTGGTATGGTGATACTTCTCACCATCACCATTCTTTCTTGGGTCCTCGTGTTGATTCCAACCGGGGTACCAACAAGTGAGCGGTGCTGTTTGGATTCTGCCCTTCTAGCAAGCCTCTTGCTTTGAAGTTAATGGTCGGCCGTTCATTCTTAGACTATTGATTATTGAATCACCATTTCGACGTTGGTCGTGCAACCCATCCCATATTCGGGTGCACCTTTCAACCAATGTTTAATTGTGTGTGTTTTCCTCGAGCATACATCATTATACCATTTGATCTGACAAATGTTATCTCCTTGTTCACATAATTATGGAAATCCATCTTTGTTAATCTCGAAAAATTGCGCTGATTCCATCAGCCACCCTCCTCATCCTCTCCTTGGGTTAATGATGATGAATCCCTTGTATATCCAAGTCCGACCTTTGCTTGAAGACCATGTCAATGCTATCTCGAAGCATGTCCGTGATACTCCGATTTTCAACAAGAACATTTAAAGCCCAATGCTAAATGTTTCTTTATCAATTATCGAAACACCGATGTATGGGTAATGTCATGAAATTTCTATCCCCTACCTAAAAGAGTTTACTACATTATATCCTGTCATGGATATCATGCTCTTTCTAAATCCTTCCTAAGGTTATACCTTTGAAATATGTGTTTAAACACATTTTCCTTTCCATTATTCTGTTTAATTTGATAATCATATTTTCTTTCCATTTGTCGGGTTAACGTTTCTTGTGATCTATATGATCTAAGCAGTAATATTCTCCTGCTTATGTAAACACCTCGGTGTACAACTCTGTCAATAAGACCACATTATTGTTGATGACATTCCGGTAGCCACCGATGGGCGAGAACTTTGCCTATTGGTCCGCCTCGTTTGACGAGCGGGAAAATGGTTCTCTTCGTCCCTCGCCCTTGGTACCAACGTTGTTGCCGACATAAGCGGCATGGTACTCTCGACAAGCCTTGCTATCATGACCATGCAAGATGTCCTTTGCTCCGATTAAAAAACACACACACACTGGTGGGCCCATAACCACAGTTCCACGGGATCGAAACCTGACTCTCCCACACCACCTGTTCCCAAGGTTATTCCTTGTGCGTGGCCTCGTATGTAATTCACGGGCCACCGTCCCAAATGATCTATTACGCATCGGGCGCAATACTCAATCTCGTTGCTCTGGACCCGTTTCGCATGTTGTTTCAGACATCGAACAATTGCCTATCCGTTTGAAACTTCTCATGGTACCTTCTTACTTTGCTCTCGATAACTTCTTAAGTTTCAATTTGAGAGATACTTATGCTTCTCCCCTTGAGTTAACTATCCGATGATCAAGTTTGTTAGAATCCGGCCTTATAGAGTCCCCCCCTTATCCTTTCGTAAGTCGGTGAAGCTCCTGAAGGAAGAACAAAAATTTCATCATGGTGCATTGAGGCATGGGAGTGAAGACATCAATGCTATGAATCGACCTCTTCGAGGAGAGCAACCAAAGATGAGAAGATCCGTTAGACTTCGTAACCAGAACTTCCCCCCTTACACCCCTCTTAAATCTCGGGACGAGATTTGAGCAAAGTAAGAAGGTACCATGAGAAATTTCAAACGGATAGGCAATCATTCGATGTCTGAAACAACATGCAAGATGGGTCCAGAGCAACGAGATTGAGTATTGCGTCTGATACCATAATAGATCACTTGGGACGGTGGCCCGTGAATTACATACGAGGCCACACAGAAGGAATAACCTTGGGAACAGGTGCTGTACAGGAGAGTCAGGTTTCGATCCTGTGGAACTATGGGTTATGGGCCCACCATGTGTGTGTTTTTTTAATCGGAGTAGTGACATGTTGCATGGTCATGATAGCAAGGCTTGTCAGAGAGTACCATGCCAGTTATGTCGGCAACAACGTTGGTACCAAGGGCGAGGGACGAAGAGAACCATTTTCCTGCTCGTTGAAACGAGGCGGACCAATAGGCAAAGTCACCTCGATTACTGTGGTTAATCTCGCATTAGTTCAAAACCGATTTGAATTCAATTTAAAATCAGGCAAACAACAAAAGTTTTCAAAAATTAAAACTAAAATGTTCGGGTTGTGTCAAATAAATCGTAAGTAATTATGGTGGAGAAACCAAACTTTAATAAAATGTTTAAAGGCTCAAAAACAATTAAAATAGTAGTGAAAACAATTAAACAAATGCCTATTGAATTTATAGAATGCTAAAACTATTTTATTATGGGTTAATAATTAATCTCACAGTAGTTTATTGATAAATACAAATTTAGGCACTAGTGGTAATTTTTATAAAACTAAAAATAAAAGAAACTACAAAAAAAAGTATAAAAACAGAAAACAAAACTAACAAAGAACAAAAAAAAAGAAATAGAAGAGACACCCCCACCCCCCGGTGGACCATGGCCCAGCAGGCCATCGGGCCAACCAGGCCGGCCCAGCTGGTGCCTACAGCACCCCCTGGGGCGACCGAACCCTAGCGTCGCCCCCACTCCCCCCATCGTTCCCCACGACCCCCCACTCACTCCTCCCTCTATCCCGACTGGATCGGGATCGAGCGACCCCGACCCCATCGCCGCACTGTCGCAGCCACCTCGTCGACGCCACCTAGAGGACCACCTCGCTGGACCTCGCTTCCCCGTCTCCCCCTCGTCTGCATCCCCCACCTCTCGATCCCGATCTGGATCGGGGCGGGGAACGAACCCGGCGCCCCTCGCCGCCTCGGTCCCCGCCGCTCAACACCGACGCCGGTGCCGTCCCTCGCCGCAACTGCTCGTCTCCCCGTCGCCCGGCCGTCGTCGACCTCCTCCTCGAACGGCCTCAACGACCCCGCCGCCAAGATCGACCGCGCACGCCGCCGCCTGGACCTCGCCAGACGTCCTCGCCGGCCTGCCTCCTCCTCCTCGCCGGCCTGCACCTCGTCACCACGTCGCTGTCTTCTCCGTCTCCTCCCCGCGCCCCACTGCCCCGATCCCTGCATCCCGCTGTGAGCCTCCACCTCCTCCTCTCCTCCTTCATCTCGCACCGCACTCATGGCACAGATCGCATCGCGTCTGTTGCTGCCAGCGCCTCGCCCAGCCGAGGCCTCTGCCTCCGCCCTCCCTTGCTCCCTTCCTCGCCTCTGCTGCAGCGCCTGCGGCGCCCGCCAGTGGCCTCACTGCTTCTCGCCTCCGCGGCCGGGCTCGCCGTGCCCTCTTTGTCGCTGGCGCCTCCCTAGTGGCCTCGGGCCTGCTTGACGCCTGCCTTGGGTGCACGCCCGCTCACCACTTACCGTCGCTTTGCTCACCCGGGATCGCTTCGATGGGCGCGTGCCCACTCCGCGCCCAAACCGCTATGGCCCCCTGGGGCCTATGACATATGGGCCCCGCCCACAGAACGTGTTAAAAAAACTAGAATTAAAAGAATTAAAAATAATATTAATAAAATTAATAATTAATTAATTAGTGAATTAATTAAGTTAATTAACCTGTTCAATTAGTCTAATTAACTAGTTAGTTTAAATAAGCAGTAATTAAGTTAGTTAAACCCTAATTAGACTAAGCGATCGATGACTAACAGGACCCACCGTCGATTGACCACCAACACCTCATTGATCTGGCGGCGTCATCTTGACGTCATGATGATGTCGGCAAGCACTATTCGGATAATGTTAGAATTAAATAGTTAAATAAATCCTAAAAATGATTTAAATCTTTTAAAATTAATATAAAATAAACCGTAGCTCAGATGAAAAAACTTTCTACATGAAAGTTTCCCAGAACAACGAGACGAATCCGGATACGCAGCCCGTTCGTCCGCCACACATCCCTAACATATTGAACACGCAACTTTCCCCCTCCGGTTCATCTGTCCGAAAACGCGAAACACCGGGAATACTTTCCCGGATGTTTCCCCCCTTCACCGGTATCACCTCATACCGCGTTAGGGCACGCCTAGCATCACATTGCTTGTCATGCATCATTATGCATCTGTTTGCATTGTATTCATTGTTTCTTCCCCCTCTTCTCTCCGGTAGACTACGAGACCGACGCTGCTGCCGCCCCGTTCTACTATGGAGTTGACGACCCCTCCTACTTGCCAGAGCAACCAGGCAAGCCCCCCTTTGATCACCAGATACCACCTATTCTTCTCTATACTGCTTGCATTAGAGTAGTGTAGCATATTCTTGCTTCGGTTAATCCTATTACGATGCATAGCCTTTGTCATTGTTGCTACTGCTTGTTACCCTTACCTTTATCCTCTTGCTTAGTATAGGATGCTCGTGTTCCATCGGTGGCCCTACACTCTTGTCCGTCTCGCCATGCTATACTCTTTGGGATGTGATCACTTGGGAGGTGATCACGGGCATATACTATATACTTTACACTATTACATTACATGTGATACTTGTTCGGAGATGGGGCTGAAAGGACAGTGGCTCCATCCCGTAGAGGTGGGCTGGGTTCCCGATGGCCCCATTGTTACTTGTGGCGGAGCGACAGGGCAGGTTGAGACCACCTAGGAGAGAGGTGGGCCTGGCCTTGTACAGCGTTCGCGGATACTTAACACGCTTAACGAGATCTTGGTATTTGATCTAAGTCTGGCTACTGGCCTATACACACTAACCAACTACGTGGGAAAGTTATGGGCACTCGACATCGTAGTATCAGCCGAAGCACTTCATGGCGTCGGCGGCCGATCGGCCTTGCTACGGATTGGAACGTGGGCCTGCTCTTGTATTAAGGGGCTAGTTACGCTTCGGCGCGTCACAGACGCAACATGCAGGTGTGCTAAGGCGATGGGCCCAGACTTCAATGGCTTAGGTTTAGACCGGCGTCTGGCCTCTCTGTTGTGCCTAGGTGGGGCTGCGACGTGTTGATCTTCCGCGGCCGGGCATGACCCAGAAATGTGTGTCCGACCAAATGGGATCAAGCGTGTTGGGTTATGTGGTGCGCCCCTGCAGGGATGTTAATCTATTCGAATAGTCGTGATCTTCGGTAACAGGACGAATTGGAGTTGTACCTTGACCTTATGACAACTAGAACTGGATACTTAATAAAACACACCCTTCCAAGTGCCAGATATAACCCGGTGATCGCTCTCTATCAGGGCAATGAGGAGGGGATCGCCGGGTAGGATTATTTCTATGCAATGCTACTTGGAGGACTTCAGTCTACTCTCTTCTACATGCTGCAAGACGGAGGCTGCCAGAAGCGTAGTCGTCAACAGGATTAGCTATCCCCCTCTTATTCTGGCATTCTGCAGCTTAGTCCACCGATATGGCCCTTTACACATATATCCATGCATATGTAGTGTAGCTCCTTGCTTGCGAGTACTTTGGATGAGTACTCACGGTTGCCTTGTTCCCCCTTTTCCCCCTTTCTTTACCTGATTGCTGCGACCAGACGATGGAGCCCAGGAGCCAGACGCCACCGTCGACGATGACTCCTACTACACCGGAGGTGCCTACTACTACGTGCAGCCAGCCCACCGCGGCGACCGAGAGTAGTTAGGAGGATCCTGTGCGGAGGCCTGCGCCTCTTCGTCTGTATCCCAGTTTGTGTTACCCTTCTTAAGGCAAACTTGTTTAACTTATGTCTGTACTCAGATATTGTTGCTTCCGCTGACTCGTGTATGATCAAGCACTTGTATTCGAGCCCTCGAGGCCCCTGGCTTGTATTATGATGCTTGTATGACTTATTTTTGTTTTAGAGTTGTGTTGTGATATCTTCCCGTGAGTCCCTGATCTTGATCGTACACATTTGCGTGCATGATTAGTGTACGATTGAATCGGGGGCGTCACACAATGGCTGTGTCTGGGATCTCCTTGTACATGCGTGCCATGGAATTGTGGTCCATTTTCTTCTTGGCATATAAATCCAGGTCATCTTCATTCTCCTTTGGGGCATTTATCAGCTTTGCCCACTCCTCAACAGTTGACTGGTACCTTGTACCTTCTGACATCCACACTATCCTGCCATCTGGATAAAAGTGTGTTGTGGAGTAGAACTGCATGATAAGTTCATCGTTCCAGTTGGTGAGCTTTTGCCCAACGAAGTCTGCAACTCCAACAAAGAACAAAATGTCTTGCACTCGAGGATAGTGCTCTACATTTTCTTTCATGTAGGTCCAACGACCCACCTCATATCACACACTATGGGCTTCTTATCCAGCAGAATAGTCTCATAAAAGTCCTGTTGTTCCTTGGTGTGGAACCTGTAGTCCATAGCAGTTCTTCTCCTTGTGGCATATGGATCTGTCATCCTCCATAGCCTCAACCCATTGTCTCTTCGATCTTCATGTCCTCGGCCACAGGATAGGCATCATTGTGGTGCAGTATCTTGGGCTTGAGCTTCCTCGAACTTGTCCTTCTTCATCTTCTTCATCAAGAACCTCGAGCCTTTGGGGCCTTGTTCTTTTCAGCAGCTAGAATACTCCTGGTATTCCTCTTTGGTGCAGACTTGGCCTTGGGGGCAACTTTGGGTGCTTCCTTGGGCTTAGATGTGGCAGCCCCTGATCTTATAGCATCACCCATAAGCTTTGGTGCCTTGGGTGCTTGGTGCAGCAATCTCTTCTCCCTCTTCCATCATGGAAGGCTTCCCAATAACTCGATTGTGGTCTTCTTGACCCTTTCTTTCCTTTTCTTTCCTTCAGCAGCAGTTGGCTCTTTGGGATCAGGCTTTTCAGAATTTGAGTTGATGCTCGACCTTTGGCATAAGTGTCCTCTTGGCAGGAACCTTCCTATTGAGTCCGTGCTTTGTGCTATGTCTTGAGCCATACTCCTTTTGAGCACCGCCTTCTTGGAGGTTGCCTCATCCTCTTCTCCCCTATAATCCTCATCTTCAGAATCTGAGGTTTTCTTCTTCCTTTGCCTAGTGGCAGCTTTAGGCAAATTGCTTGGGGTGCTCCTGCTGCCTTCATGTGAAGAGCTGGAGGGACTAGTGCCCTCACTCATGTTCACCTGCTCCTCTGACCTTTTCTGACTGTCACTCTAGTCTGACATGCTGCAAACACTGACGGCTGACCCTGTGAAGAGTTATAGATGAGGTAGAGTGGATGAGCATCACAAAATGCAGAGATTTTTGCAAATGAATGACTCAAAAATTCAGTATTAGTTTTCCACAAAAAGCATTTCGGATCAACCGATTTTCAAACTCGGTGATACCGAAGCAGTTTTGGAACCTAAACTGATGAACTCGGTTAGACCGAGTCATAGTTCGGTGGCACCGAGACTGCTAGGGTTTCACAAAGACCTAAAATCGGTCGCACCGATTAGCAATTCTCGGTCAGACCGAGTCTCACTAGTGCAATGGCATAAGCCAAATCGATGGGACCGAGTTTTTCAACTCGGTGGGTCCGAGATGGTTTCGGCGGAAACCTAACCCTAAATTTTTCGAATCAAAACTATTCTAAGGATTGCATTGACTGGATAGGAGTGTTTCAATCGTGGCAAGAATCAATAAGAACACAATGTGCTGAGAATCGGACGAGGAAAGCACTGTGATCGAGTCCATACCCTAGTTCAGCGGAGACTCGCTACGGCGGCAACGACGGGGTTGAATTCTGTTGACGGCGGCGGAGACCAGCGACAGGAGGCGGCTGGCGACGAGGAGACGATCCGGAGACCACAGAGGCAGAGCGAGCTCTTGCGCGGGCGAAGAGATTCGGAGAAATTTCCAAATTTTTGCCCGTGACTATATATAGCCCGACCCTGTCGGTGTGACCGAGTGGAACAACTCGGTGGCACCGAGATGCAAAACTGTGTACAGTTATTGCAACTCGGTGTGACCGAAGAGTTCAAATCGGTTGCACCGAGATTGAAAACCTAGATCGACTTAGTGATCTCGGTAAGACCGAAATGGAGGAATCGGTCAGACCGAGAATCACAAAGAAGTTTTGGAAGTTTAAGTCTATGACGAATCGGGGACTCCGAGTGCTCCTCACATAGAGTGGTTCGAATCTGACTTGATCAAATTTTGTGATGTAGCATGAATAGAGTTTGAGACGAGAAAAGCATAGATAGCTAGAGAAGGTTCTTAGGCATTCTTGTCCATCCACTTGGCCAAAGAAAAAGAAGCCAATCAATCAAAATAACAAGTGGATGTCCTCGAATGAATAAAGTATGCAACCAACATGCTCTCATAATAAGATGGCAAATGAAATATGTGGCAAAGCATGCACAACCAATTCTAGCATCTATCAAACAATTGGCGATGGCTAGGTCATCTATATATGAGTATATTGACTTAGGAGTCAAATGATAGACATTTGATCATAGGTCATACTCATCGTTTCAGCTCAAGTGGGGTTACCACTTTTACATAAAGCATTTATGTGTTCACATCATTAGAGTTGCTTTGACTCAATTCTTAGAGTTAAGCTCCCCCTAGATATGAGATCCCCCCTAAGAGGGATGAACTAACCTTGGGTTTTGTCGATGATGACTTCATGTAGGTGTTGAAGATGTGGATGCTCAATGTTGATGTAGATCTTTTTGGAGCAATACTTTGGAGTGATTTGCGCTTTCAATACCTACATGGGTTAGTCCCACAAGGAACAAACAAGTATATCCATAGAAATAGAGTGATGCACACACAAAATGATGTCCATGAAATCATTAGGTTACCTTGTCCCTTGCCTTACCAACATGAGGGTTTGTGACTCCTTGAACTACTGCAAGATATGAAAGTTGATTGCACTTGTCCTTGCCATAATGATATGAGTGAAATATGTTGGCGGAGTCACCCTCAAGAACTCTCTAGCTCTTCTTCTTCGGGATCCACATCATCTTGATGGGAATCCTTGGAGTTGTAGTTGTACTTGATGAGGTAGAACTTGACGTAGTCTTGGGAATCCACTTGACCGAGACCTTAGGTGCCTCTTCAAATGCATCAATCTATTCTTGAAGCTTGTCCTTGCCTTTGTTCTTGTGGTCTTGTGGTGGAAGATCATCTTGTGCTTGTGTTCCCTTGAAGGAAGTAGGATCATACTTCTCTTGTTGAGGAACAAACTTCGTCTTGGGGTATTGATCTTCTTCCCACTCAACTCCATTGGCATTGAACTTTCGTTCAAAACCAACACCTTGATTCTTCCGGTGCCTTCCTTGCTTGCGTACAATTTCCTCGAATTGCTTACTCTCGGCAAGGCTCTTGTATACACCTTTCTCTATAATTCCCTTCAATAAGCTATTTTCTTGCTCAAGTGTAACTTGGCTAAGAGATTCATTAGTGGAATCAATAGAACTACTGGAAGCAACAATATTGGATTTGACATTATTATTGTTACTACTAGAGGAAGAATCTTTCTGATCTTGTTACTAGACTTGACTTGAGGCATGTAAGTAGATAAGAGTAAACGCTTGGCAATGTAAGAAGAACTTTTCTTACGGAGATCATCATTGATTGCTTTTAAGAACTCATGCTCTTTCTCAAGATTGAGCTTTTCAAAGCGTAACTTCTCATGAACCCTTAAAAGTTCTCGATGATCTTCGAAGATAGTTTCATGAGCTAACTTAAGAGAGTTTAGTTCTTTAGTTAGACGCTCAATCTTCTCCTTATCATTGTCATTCGTTTTATCTTGATTAGCATGATTAATTGACGTTTCATCATAGTATTCATCACTAGAGTTGTCAACAAGTAAATCATCATCCACAAGCAAGTCATCTTCATCACTATTGAAATCAACAAACTCAGGATGTGTTACCTTTGGACCTTTGGCCATGAAGCATCTTCCAATTCCTTCATTTGGTGACTCAAATATGTCGTAGGAGTTGGTTGACACAAGTGCTAGACCGGCAACACCTTCATCTTGAGTATATTCGGAGTCGGAGTGATAGCTTCTCTCGGAGTGATTATCGGAGTCGGAGCCGGATACCCATTCACCAACATGAGCTTGATGTCTTCGTTTTATGTAGCTCTTTGATGACTTGTCCTTCCTTTCCGAATCCTTGTTTCTCCGTGAGGGTCTTCGTTCATAACGATCATCTCTACTCCTCCTCTCTCTTGGTGGTGATTCTTCTCTTCTACTTCTTCTTTTTGGAGAGTCTTCTCTTCTTTTGTAGGGTGCCGTACACTCATTGGAATAGTGTCCGGGTCTCCCACAATTGTAGCAATTTCGCTCTCGACTAGAAGATCTTTTGTCATTGTAAGACCTTGACTTGGAGCTTCTTTCTTTGCTTCTACTCTTGTAGAATTTGTTGAAGTTCTTCACCATTAAGCTCAATTCTTCATTGAAGGTGTGTTTCTCACTTGATGATGTGGGGGCTTCACTTGAGGCTTTGTAAGCACCACTTGACTTGTTGTGAAGTTCCTCCTTATCCTTAAGTGACATCTCATGAGCAACAATTCTTCCAATGACTTCCATTGGCTTGAGATCTTTGTAGTTTGGCATCATTTGAATCAATGTGCACACGGTATCGTACTTTCCATCCAATGCTCTTAGGATCTTCTTGATGATGAATCTGTCAGTCATCTCTTCACTCCCTAAGCCGGCAATCTCATTTGTGATAAGTGCAAGCCTAGACTACATTTCAGCGACACCTTCACCATCCTTCAATTTGAACTTATCAAGCTGACTTTGGAGCACATCCAACTTGGATTCCTTGACGGATTCGGTACCTTCATGCATATCAATCAAAGTATCCCAAATTTCCTTTGCATTCTCAAGACGGCTGATTTTGTTGAATTCTTCGGGGCACAATCCGTTGAAGATGATATCACAAGCTTGAGCGTTGTATTGCAGCATCTTCAATTCTTCCGCATTAGCTTCACGGTTCGGCTCTCTCCCATCAAAGAATTCACCTTGCAAGCCAATACAAATAATTGCCCAAGCGGCGGGTTATGTCCGAGAATCTGCATTTTCATCTTATGCTTCCAACTAGCAAAATTAGTACCATCAAAGTAAGGACCTCTACGGTGATAATTTCCCTTGCTAGACGCCATACTCTCCTAGGTTGTGAAACCAAGGCTATGACCACCAAAAGCTATGGAAATCAAAGCAAATTGAGACCAAGCTCTGATACCACTTGTAGGACCTTGAAGTATGTCTAGAGGGGGGGGTGATTAGACTACTTGACCAATTAAAAACTTAGCCTTTTCCCAGTTTTAGAGTTTGACAGATTTTAGCTATCTTAGGACAAGTCAAGCAATCAACACACAATTCATGCAAGCATGCAAAGAGTGTATGAGCAGCGGAAATTAAAGCATGCAACTTGCAAGAAAGTAAAGGGAAGGGTTTGGAGGATTCAAACGCAATTGGAGACACGGATGTTTTTGGCGTGGTTCCGATAGGTGGTGCTATCGTACCTCCACGTTGATGGAGACTTCAACCCATGAAGGGTAACAGTTCTTGTGAGTCCACGGAGGCTCCACCCACGAAGGGCCCACGAAGTAGCAACCTTGTCTATCCCACCATGGTCGTCGCCCACGAAGGACTTGCCTCACTAGCGGTAGATCTTCACGAAGTAGGCGATCTCCTTGCCCTTACAAACTCCTTGGTTCAACTCCACAATCTCGTCGAAGGCTCCCAAGTGACACCTAGCCAATCTAGGAGACATCACTCTCCAAGAAGTAATAAACGGTGCGTTGATGATGAACTCCTTGCTCTTGTGCTTCAAATGATAGTCTCCCCAACACTCAACTCTCTCTCATAGGATTTGGATCTGGTGGAAAGAAGATTTGAGTGGAAAGCAACTTGGGGAAGGCTAGAGATCAAGATTCATATGGTAGGAATGGAATATCTTGGTCTCAACACATGAATAGGTGGTTCTCTCTCAGAAATGATAAGTTGGAATTGTAGGTTTGTTCTGATGGCTCTCTCCATGAATGAAGAGGAGGTGGAGGGGTATATATAGCATCCACACAAAATCTAACCGTTACACACAATTTACCAATCACGGTGGGACCGAATCAACAAACTCGGTCAGACCGATTTTAGTAAACCTAGTGACCGTTAGGGTTTTCGGTGGGACTGACTTGCATCTCGGTAGGACCGATATGGTTAGGGTTAGGGCATAACGTAATCTCGGTGAGACCGATTACACAAACTCGCTGAGACCGATTTTGGTAATTAGCTAACCAGAGAGTTGGTCAGGTAAACTCGGTGGGACCGATTCGCTCTTTCGGTTAGACCGAAACGTTACGAAAGGGAAACATAAATTTTACATTGCAATCTCGGTGGGACCGAGCCGCTCTTTCAGTGAGACCGAAAAGTTACGAAAAGGAAACAGAGAGATTACAATCCCATCTCGGTGAGACCGAGATCCCTATCGGTAGAACCAATTTGCCTAGGGTTTGTGGCAGTGGCTATGACATTTGGAATCGGTGGCGCGGATAGGAAGAATCGGTGAGACCGATTTTGGCTTTAGGTTTAGGTCATATGTGGATGTGAGAAAGTAGCTGAGGGTTTTGGAGCATATCACTAAGCACATGAAGCAAGAGGCTCATTAAGAAACACCTCATCCCTCCTTGATAGTATTGGCTTTTCCTATAGACTCAATGTGATCTTGAATCACTAAAATATAAAATGAAGAGTCTTGAGCTTTTGAGCTTGAGCCAATCCTTTGTCATTAGCATTTTGAGGGATCCACTTTCATCATCCATGCCATGCCATTCATTGAGCTTTCCTGAAATGTTCATCTTGGAATAGCATTAGCTCAATGAGCTACATGTTGTTATGAATTACCAAAACCACCTAGGGATAGTTGCACTTTCAGCTGCCCTCGACCACCGTTGGGGCATCCGGAAACCAGGACGATGCCAAGGGGCAAAGGGGACGCTAGCGGCGCCCTCGGTGACCACGGGTCCTCTGCCGGGGGGAAGACTCACAAGCGCCTCCCCGGCAGAGGGCCTATCTTCGGACGATGCTTTGCTCCGTGCGATGCAGTGAGGGGCCTCGCTCTTGGCTCCTCCTACGCAGCCCCCAGTGAGCCTCCCCTAGTGGGAGGGGGGCTGCCGCACTAGGGCCATCATCCGGTGCTGTGACCTGATTCACTTGCGACCCATGGTTAGCTAAGCCTGCTCCTGAGAGATTAGTGGTACCCTGTAGTTGTTGTCGCCGGTGTGGTCGGCGAGGTTCCTGGTGGCTCCTGGAAGGCCTCAACTTCCAGCGTCTCCTCTTCCCAACCCGGCTCGAGAAACATGCAGAGGTCATCTTCGGGCGTGTACTCCTGGTCCATCATGCGGGGCACATAGGCCTCCGTAGCCATCGCCCCGCAAACCTCGTTGAAGTGCCCCACGCTCCTGGCCGCCCGGCCAGGCGTGCCACTCTGAGGGTGGTAGGGCGGCATCCTGCCGGGATCGTGGGTAGCGATGCTCACGCCTGCGTCCATTGGGGAAGGCACATGTGTAGTTGGGTGGCCAGCACCGTTGGCTGTGCCGATGCCGATGAAACCTCCTGTTAAGCCCGGGGGCACGCGGGCGCGCCGAGGCCCACCGTGCGATCCGGTCGCAGTCTGAGGTGTAAGCAAGGAACAGAAAGGAGGCGTACCCCTGGCTGCGGCGTCCAATAGCTCGGCGTCACGCTCCAGCAACACGTCTTGGCCGCTCTCCATCAGTCGGCATCGCAGCAGCTCCCAAGCCACCGTGAGCATTGCCCTCATGTTTTCTTGTTCCCGTCGGGTGTGCGGTGTCGTGGTCGCGGTGTAGCTTGAGGCCCTTGCGGATGCCCGCGCCTGCTGTACATTAAGGGTGGATGGCGTTTGACCGCGCCGCTTGCGCCCTGCAGCGTTTGGCGGTGCGCGCGCTGCCTGGAGCGCGGGGTTGAGGTCTTGTTGGGCGGGCGACGCCGCCCGGGATGCCAAGCTGCCCAGTGGTCGACGTTGGTCCTCTGGTCGCCGGACATTGGAACCGCAGAGTCTCGGCGGATAAACTGGCGGAAGAGAGGCTCCGGCACACCCCTACCTGGTGCGCCAAATGTCTCATTACGGGTTCCGGCAAAACCCTTAAGGTTCGAACACTAGGGTGCGCACGAAGATCTCTCCTCCCCCTAGCTCACTCGCACCACGATCTCACGGCCTAGACCGACGAACCCAAAGAACAGAGGGACACAAGATTTATACTAGTTCGGGCCACCGATGTGGTGTAATACCCTACTCCAGTGTGGTGTGGTGGATTTCCTCTTGGGCTGAGGATGAACAGTTACAAGGGAAGAAATGCCTCCTGAGGAGAGGTGTTCTTGTGCGGTGAGCTGATGTGGTGTCTCTCCAGCCGATCCAGATCTCTCCCTCTATGGTGGTGGCTAGTCCTATTTATAGAGGCCTTGGTCCTCTTCCGAAATATTGAGCGGGAAGGGATCCCACAATGGCCAAATTTGAAGGGAGACAACTAGTATAAGTTATCCTGACTAAAGGTGGTCTTCGCCTGCCAAAGGCTCTGGTGGTGACGCTGTCTTGGGCTCCATGATGACCTCTGTCCTGCCGTCCTGCTGGCCTTGGTCTCATTGCACCGATATGGAAACCTTTGCCTGATGCCTCGGGACTCCTCGCCTGCGCTTGCCTCTTTAGCACCAAAGAGGAAACGAGGACACTGCACGCTGGCACCCGCCCAGTCATGGTCGTCATGGCTTGCATCACAGGGACCTCGCGAGGTGCCCCTTACCTTGATTTCTCCGCCCCTCGCGAGCCAACCTGGTGAGGCCACCCCTGAGGAGGTCTTGCATCGTCCGCCTCGCGAGGCTTGGCCCCTCGCGAGGGTTTTGAATGTTTGCTGGTGAAGATGGGTCATACAGGGCCGCAGGCAGGCAAGTCTGGGGTCCCACGTTCCTAGGACACCGACATATGTCTTCGAGCGAAGACAATGAGAGCAAATCTTATCCATAGCTGTTTGAGTCAGCTTTGCTTGTAGCCCAAGTAAAGCTGCCGCGTGTGTTTAAAATCCGACCGTTGGACACGTGTCGGTTCCTTAGTGACCCAGGGTCATTTCAGACAAATCAGGTCGGGTTGCCTCCTGGCTATAAATACCCCACCCCCTACACCATAAATTGGTGGGTGCTCAGAGTTAGTGCACGACTTTTTTCCTTTGAGAGCAACCCACCTCTGAAGCATTTGAGAGAGAGATCCTTGCAAGGACAAAGCCCAAAACACCCTGAGCCAAAGAGTGTAAGGAATCACTGAAGTCTTTCTGTCCGCGTGACTTGAAGACTTGTTACACTTGAGGACTGTGTATCCTCCAGCCGGTTAGGCGCCGCGTTCTGAGCATCCAAGAGCCATTGTGGATCGCTGAAAGTGCAACTATCCCTGGGTGGTTTTGGTAATGATTAACAACATATAGCTCATTGAGCTAATACTATTTAAAGATAAATAATTCAGGAAAGCTCAATGATTGGCATGGCATGGATTAGAAAGTGGACCCCTCAAAATGCTAAGGACAAAAGATTGGCTCGAGCTCAAAGCACAAGTCTCTACATTTTATTATTAGTGATCCAAGATCACATTGAGTCCATAGGAAAAGCCAATACTATCAAAAGGGGGTGAGGTGTTGCTTAATGAGTTACTTGCTCAAAATGCTTAGTGATATGCTCCAAAAACCCTCAACTACTTTCTCATATCCACATTTGTCCCAAACCTAAAGTCAAACTCGGCCCCACCGAAACTTTCTATCCGGCGCCACCGAGTTCTCTTGACATAGCCACTGCCACAAACCCTGGTCACTTCAGTCTCACCAATAGGGATCTCGTTCTCACCGAGATGGGATTGCAAACTCTCTGTTTAACGTTTCGGTCTAACCGAGATGAGCGATCGGTCCCACCGAGTCTGCAATGCAAAATCTCTGTTTCCTTTTCGTAACGCTTCGGTCCCACCGAGACGAGCGAATCGGTCCCACCAAGTTTGCCTGACCAACTCTCTGTTTGCTTATTACCAAAATCAGTCCCGCCGAGTTTGAGTAATCGGTCCAACCGAGATTATGTTATGCCCTAACCCTAACGATATCGGTCTCACCGAGTTGACATGTCGGTCCCACCGAAATGCCTAACGGTCACATTATGAACCAAATAGGTCCGGCCGAGTTTTCTAATTCGGTCCCATCGAGTTTGGTGATTTGTGTGTGACGGTTAGATTTTGTGTGGAGGCTATATATACCCCTCCACCCACTCTTCATTCGTGGAGAGAGCCATCAGAACATGCCTACACTTCTAACATACATTTTCTGAGAGAGAACCACCTACACTTGTGTTGAGGTCAAGATATTCCATTCCAACCACATAAATCTTGATCTCTAGCCTTCGCCAAGTTGCTTTCCACTAAATCATCTTTCCACCAAATCCAATCCTATGAAAGAGAGTTGAGTGTTGGGGAGACTATCATTTGAAGCACAAGAGCAAGGAGTTCATCATCAACACACCATCTATTACCTTTTGGAGAGTGGTGTCTCCTAGATTGGCTAGGTGTCACTTGGGAGCCTCTGTCAAGATTGTGGAGTTGAACCAAGGAGTTTGTACGAGCATGGAGATCGCCTACTTCGTGAAGATCTACCCTAGTGAGTCAAGTCTTTCGTGGGTGTCGGTGTCAAAACCGGTGGATCTCGGGTAGGGGTCCCGAACTGTGCGTCTAAGGTGGATGGTAACAGGAGGCGGGGGACACGATGTTTACCCAAGTTCAGGCCCTCTCGATGGAGGTAATACCCTACTTCCTGCTTGATTGATCTTGATGATATGAGTATTACAAGAGTTGATCTACCATGAGATCGTAGAGGCTAAACCCTAGAAGCTAGCCTATGGTATGATTGTTCTTGTCCTACGGACTAAACCCTCCGGTTTATATAGACACCAAGGGGCTAGGGTTACCAGTCGGTTACAAGGAGGAGATCTACATATCTGTATTGCCAAGCTTGCCTTCCACGTCAAGGAGAGTCCCATCCAGACACGAGACGAAGTCTTCAATCTTGTATCTTCATAGTCCAACAGTCCGGCCAAAGGATATAGTCCGGCTGCCCGGAGACCCCCTAATCCAGGACTGCCTCAGTAGCCCCTGAACCAGGCTTCAATGACGATGAGTCCGGCGCCCAGATTGTCTTCGACATTGCAAGGCAGGTTCCTCCTCCGAATACTCCATAGAAGTTTTTGAACACAAGGATAGTGTTCGGCGTTGCAAAACAAATTCCACATACCACCATAGAGAGAATAATATTTCCACAAATCTAATCTGCTGACACATTCTGTAGCATGACCTCACACCACGTCCCGGTCATTATTCAAACCGTTTTTCTCAACCAGCCACGGCACATATTGTGAGGCGGTTTCCTTGGCACGTCTTGTCGAAGCAGACATTGTGTCCCCTTATCACGGGATTCTCATCAATACGGGTGTGGGTAACCCGACCGCGCCATCAATTACGGCGCTTGAGGACTAAGTGATTTTACCAGGTGAGTGGGGAGGCGCATCGCCTCTTCCGCCCTTATAAAGGGACGAGGATTCACCCTTTTCACCTACGCATTCTTCCTCCTAGCTCGCCCGTTCTTGCGCACTCGAGCTCTAGCGCCAAGTTCACGTTTTTCTCCTCAAACCACCCCAAGCATGTCCGGAGCGGGAGGCAAGTGGATGGTCTCCTCCGTCACGGAGAGAACATCACAAAGTTACGGGGAGCCGGATATCTAGTCGCGGACATCGCACACCGGCTCCCAGATGCGGGGCAGATCATCCCTACGCCGGAGAACCATGAGAGGGTAGTTTTCCTTACCCACTTCGTCCGCGGGCTAGGATTTCCGCTCCACCCGTTTGTTCGCGGGCTCATGTTCTACTACGGGCTGGATTTTCACGATCTTGCCCCAAATTTCATCCTCAACATCTCGGAGTTTATCGTCGTATGCGAGGCCTTCCTCCGCATCCAACCACATTCGGCTTGTGGCTGAAGACCTTCAATGTTAAACCGAAGGTGGTGGTCGGCCAACAAGCGGAGTGCGGAGGCGCCATGGTGGGAAAAATGCCCAACGTCACCTGGCTCGAAGGCTCCTATGTGGAGACCATAAAGGGGTGGCAATCGGGGTGGTTCTCCATCACCAAGCCGCGCGACACCAACTGGGTGGCGGCCCCCAAATTCCGATCCGGAATCCCCACGCGGCTCACCTCCTGGAAAGAGAAGGGCTTGTCCTGGGATTGATCGGTGGAGCTGACCGGACTCTAGAAATGCATCAGAAACATGATGAGCAAGAAAATCAAGCTCGTTAATGTGGTCCAGGTCATGCTCTTCCGCCGGATCCTCCCGTGTCAATGACGGGCACTCAATTTGTGGGAGTTCGACCCGGCCAAGCACCGGACGCTGCAAGAGCTCTATGACACGACGCACAAGGACGTCTGGAGGGTGCTGTTCAAGGGTGCCGAGGTACCTCTTCCCCTTTCCGAAGACCGCGGACTCAGCGCAAAGCGCCATGCCAATCCGGTAAGTTTTTATATCTCACAGGATATTTGTTTTCCCCAGTTTAATCATGTGCGGGATTTAAGTTTACATGCCATTTTTTAGGACTGGGTCGAGACAGCGGAGCAGATTGATTGTCCAGCCCCCCTGCCCAAAGATCCAGCAAGTGCTCTCCTAACGGAGATGCTGGTTCCGGCGCCTTACGAGGTGCCGGTGAAGAAGGCCACGGGGACACGAAAGGGTCTCCGGCGCCAGGTGATATCGGGCTCATCGTCCGATAACTCCGAGGCGCACTCCTCCCACGAAAACGAGGAGGAGGAAGAGGAGAGTTCTCCCCCCCCCCAGCTGGGGGAGACAAGAAAAGGAAGGTCGCCCCAACCGGGGAGGCCGAAGGGTCCAAGAAGGCAAGGACCATCTTTCCGGACTGCTCCACGACGGCCGCCTACAGCGGCGACGAGTGGTTACCCTGGCGAAGTCGTAAGTATCCGGATACCATAGTAATTCATGGAATGTTTTATTGCACTGCTTCTCTTTACGCCGAACATGATTATGCAGTCCGTCCCAAGCCCATATCGACGTATTTTCGTCGGATGGTTCTTTGGACCCGTCGGATATGAATAGTGATTCACTTCCGACCGCCTCTACCCCTCGCCCCACGGACAACGTCGAGGTGTTGTCCCAAAGGGCACCAAGCCAAGGGGAGGTAGTCCCGGAGGCGCCTCGAGGCGACCTTCCGGACCCTGGGCGCAAAGGGAGCAAGACTCCCATGGGCTCCAGGTTCGACCCCCAGCCGAACACTGCGCCGGAACCTCCAGTGGTTCCGGACTCCGGCAGGCGACCCCCTGTTAAGAGGGGCAAGCCGCCCGCGCCGGTGGCCTCTGTCCATCCGGAGGCACCGGACAACTTGCTGGAAGCACTTCGCGGTGCTTCCATCGATGAAGAGCACCGCACTATCATGAGTGCGGTGATCGAGAAGGTTCAGTCTGCCAAAAACGGACTAACTGAAGCTTGTGCCAGCCTCCTAACAGGCTTTCAGGTAAGTAGTCAAAATAGAGGAAAATACTACCGCATAGACAGTAGCCCCTGATGCTATGTTTGGCGTTCGCGAAGAAAAGCCGAATGGAGGATCAAATAATAATCACAGGAGTCTAATCATAATATGTCTATGTGAATATGCATGCTTCACTATTGGCCGCAGCCGCACGTACTGTGGAGGTCGCTGCACTGAAGCAGGACCTTGAGCGGTCCGAGGAAGAGCTCGGCCTTGCCAAGAGGCAGCTTGAGGAGAGCAAAGGTAAGCAATACCTTGTCTATATATATTAAAAAGATATTTGGTTGCAAAATAATAGGATCATCATGAATGTGCCAGGGGCCACGACCGAAGTGGCGACCCTGAAGGAGGTGCTGTCCGAGGCCGAAAACAAAGCGGCCAAGGAGCGCATCGGGCAAGAAAAACAAGAGGCCCGAGTAGGCGAGGTGCAACAAGAGCTCTAGGCTCTCGTCAAGAAGCACGAGTCCTTGCAGCTTGACTCTAAGACGCGAGAGTCCGATCTTGCGAAGGCCCTCGAAAGCGCAAAACATGCCAAGGCCGAAGCCCAAAAGGCCCTCCAGGAAATTGAGGCGGTTAAGAAGATAGCGGCGGGTAAGGCATTCATTATGCAAAGCAAGCATGTGAAAGAAAAATTCTTTTTACTTACCCGAGTTCAGAGCTCTCCAGGAGTGTTTGCAGATTTGCCCCGCAGTGCGTCAGATGCCGCGGAGTTCTACCGGGCCAAGGAGGGGAGCTCGAAGGAGAAGTTGTTCTGGTCTCAGTATACTGGGACCGAACACCCCATGCCTTTGAGCGACTAGCTGAAGCAACTGGTCGAGCTTCACAAGGCTGCCGAACAGGCCACGAAGGATCTCATAGTCCGGATGTGGCCTGGCGAGCCCCTGCATGGCAGCTACTTCGGCCTGGTGGGGCGGATTGTGAATGCCTGCCCCCGGTTTGAAGTCATCAAGCGGCCCGTCTGCATCAAAGGTGCATGCAGGGCCTTTGCCCGTGCGAAAGTGCACTGGGCGAAGATGGACGCCGAGAAGCTGGTGAAGGAGGGGCCACCGCAGGGCAAGGAGGATTGCCACCCCGAAATGTATTATGATAGTGTCCTGAAGGGTGCCCGCCTTGTGGAGGGGGAATGTGCTAAAGATGTAATTTTTGAATGAACATGCTCATGTGATCCTGTAATGTGAAAACTAGTTCATTTGCGCTATGCAACGCTTTTTGAATTTAAAATATTACCTTATGCGCGGCCGTTTATAAAATCAGAGAGTTGGCTACCGTCGGCTTCGCCCCATGTAACTAATCTTGGGGTGTTCGGGATAAACTGAGCACTCTTTATCCCAATTTTGGGTCCTTCGAGGGAGGTGTTCAGCACAAGGAACCAGGCAATCGGACTATAAGGCTTTATCACTCTCACTTAGCCATAGAAGTCTACAATTTTAAATTTTGGCGAAGCCCCTAGTATTCGGAAGGCCGAATCTGCGGCGCTATATACGCCTAAGTCGAGCAAGGCCGACTCCTCGCCCGAAGCAGAAAAAGTCTTTAAGGACTTGAGACCTCTCGAACAGCGACCAACTCTCGCCTTATCATGAGAGTCAGTTTTGGCTTTCTCTACTGAGGTGCTCGTCCGGAAGAACCGGGACACAATCGCAGTAGTTCTCCCAGTGCTACCTTAGCCGATATTGCAGAACGTAAGGTACCAAAACATGGGAGCCGGGCAAACCCAACTATTGACCCAAGACATGATTTGGAGCTGATGCATATAATGCTATAAGTTCGGGGTGCCGCACCGTCGAAAGTGTTCGGACTTCTCACGCTGTATTATGGGGTATACGAAAGCCCCTGGCGTACTGGCCATACCAGAATGTACGGGTGCAAATTGTCATAAATGAACATATAAGAAAAAAGGATGGATAATGCAATAATAGACTAATGATATGCATTGTTATTTAAATAATACGTCGAAGCGTATGTATACAGGTAGTGCAAATAAGCAAAGAATAGGACTATTTGACATGTCCTATCCAAGGGCAAGCTGCGTATGGGTATTTAAAACAGGTATTTCGATCGTTATCAGAACCCACCTTGGGATTCCATTGTATGACTTAGCTTTTTGCCTCCTTGGTTGTTCCTTCCTGTAATGTGTCCAGCAATCATGCTGCCGGAAAGGGCTTCCAGAGAGTAAGGTCCTGAAATAAGAAAAAATGATAAAGGTATGCAGCCCCTAGGGCGGTTGAGCCGTATTACGGGAGATGCCCTAATCGTGCCCCCGTCTATGCCCATGGTATTTTCAGTGCGTAATTATGTACGCGCGGCATGGATTTCGTCGCTTGACTGGGACTAGGATGGGGGCCGAATTGCTAGGCGAGCTCTGAACATGCCATACGATCCTGCTGCAGGTTACTCCGGACTCGCTTAACGATGTCTGGGGGGTGTATCGCCGAATTGGCGGTTTGCCTTGAAAGGCTGCTTTGTGCTTCTGCTGCGAGGGCCGTAGTGTGCTCCTCCGTGCGGAGCGAGCGCTCTGTGTTTCCATTGACTGTTATGACCCCCCTAGGTCCTGGCATCTTGAGCTTGAGGTATGCGTAATGCGGTACCGCATTGAATTTTGCAAATGCGGTTCGCCCGAGTAGTGCGTGATAGCCACTTCGGAACAGGACGATATCAAAGATTAACTCCTCGCTTCGGAAGTTGTCTGGAGATCCGAAGACTACTTCCAGTGTGATTGAGCCCGTGCAATGGGCCTCTACACCTGGGATGACACCCTTAAAGGTGGTTTTGGTGGGTTTGATCCTCGAGGGATCTATACCCATTTTGCGCACTGTATCCTGATAAAGCAGGTTCAGGATGCTGCCGCCGTACATGAGGACTCGAGTGAGGCGGAATCCGTCAATGATGGGGTCTAGGACCAATGCGGCGGATCCGCCATGACGGATACTAGTGGGGTGGTCCCTGTGATCGAAGGTGATTGGGCAAGAGGACCATGGGTTGAACTTTGGGGCGACAGGCTCCATCGCATAGACGTCCCTTAGTGCATGTTTCCATTCCCTCTTGGGAATGTGGGTTGCGTATATCATGTTCACCGTCTTCACTTGTGGGGGGAACCTCTTCTGTCCTCCCGTGTTCGGCGGCTGGGGCTCCTCCTTGTCATCGCTATGCAGCCCCTTGTCCTTGTTTTCGGCATTCAACTTGCCGGCCTGCTTGAACACCCAGCATTCTCTGTTGGTGTGATTGGCTGGCTTGTCGGGGGTGCCGTGAATTTGACACGAGAAATCGAGTATGCAGTCCAAACTGGACGGGCCCGGAGTACTTCTTTTGAATGGCTTTTTCCGCTGACCGGATCTAGAGCCTCTGAATCCGGCATTGACTGCCGTATCTTCGGCATTATCGCCGTTGTTGCGGCGCTTGTTTCTATTACGACGTGGTCTGCCGTTAGCATCTTTAGTATCTGAGGTGGCCGGATTCCTTGATGTGTTGTTGCTGCGAGCCAGCCAGCTATCCTCGCCCGCGCAAAAGCGGGTCATGACTGTCGTGAGGGCTGCCATAGATTTCGGCTTCTCCTGACCGAGGTGCCGGGCGAGCCACTCGTCACGGATGTTATTCTTGAATGCCGCTAAGGCCTCTGCATCCGGACAGTCGACAATTTGGTTTTTCTTAGTTAGGAACCGTGTCCAGAATTGCCTGGCCAATTCCCCTGGCTGCTGAGTTATATGGCTCAAGTCATCAGCATCCGGTGGTCGCACATAAGTGCCTTGGCAGTTGTCAAGGAATGGATCTTCCAAATCCTCCCAACTGTCGACAGAGTCTGCTGGCAAGCTATTCAGCCAATGCCAAGCTGGTCCTTTGAGTTTTAGTGGGAGGTACTTGATGGCGTGTAGATCATCACCGCGAGCCATGTGGATATGGCGGAGGAAATCCTCAATCCATACTGTGGGATCTATTGTACCATCATACGATTCGATATTTACGGGTTAAAACCCTCCAAGAATTCATGATCCATAACTTCATCAGTGAAGCATAGGGGGTGTGCGGCGCCTCTGTGCCGGGCTATATCACGACGCAGTTCATATGAGTCTTGTCTGCTATATTCGGCCCGACCGGATTTACTTTTAGTGTATCCGGCGTGACGGTCATCGTCCCGCGTTGGTGCGCGCCCCCGTGACCCGTATATCGATCTTGCATGTTTTGCCTGCTTTCCAATACGTCTTGCAGGTCCCGCGTGTTGCCCCGGGCCTTGGTATATTTGTTTGATTGGCGGCGGGGTGCAGGCTGAACTTCAGGCTGAAACGCCTCTCTGTCTCGGCCATGAGGTGGCCGGTTAGCCGCATCGTACGCTGGTGAAGTAGGTTTCAATGCTTCCTCCTCGAGCGACCTGCGCTTTGGGTATCTCTTGGAGGGGCGTTCGAGTTCGTATTCCTCGGCCGCAAGGACTTCGGTCCATCTGTCTGCTAACAAATCTTGATCAGCTCGAAGCTGTTGTTGCTTTTTCTTCAGGCTATTTGATGTGACTATAAGCCGGCGCTTGAAGCGCTCCTACTTGATGGGATCCTCAGGCACGGTAAATGCTTCATCGCTGAGGCTCACCTCGTCTTGGGAGAGAGGCATGTAATTGTCATCCTCCGTTTCTCCATCTGCTGCCTGTTCTGGAGGGCTAGCTTGTTCATCCTCCTACTATAAATCTGGCTAGAGGGGATTGTCATCATCTTCGGCACTATTCGGAGTGTTATTTTTTCTTGTGCCGGTATCATTGCTTTTGCTGTGGCGGGACTTAGAGCGGCGCCGCTGACATCGGTGCTTGGGTTGCTTCTTAGAAGGGTTATCCTCCGCTGTCTTGTCGCCATTGCCTTCTTTGGGGGTATCCACCATATATATATATATATCGTATGATGAGGTGGCGGTCCAGCGCCCTGTGGGCGGTGGTTCCTATTCATCTCCTGCATCGTAGTCCATACCGTCGATGTCTTCGGAGTCGAAGTCGAGCATGTCGGTTAAATCGTCGACAATGGCTACTAAGTGGGTGGTGGGTGGGCAGTGAACTTCTTCGTCGTCCGCATCCCATTCTAGCCGGACATAGTTTGGCCAAGGTTCTCCTGACAAGGTGAGAGACCTTAACGAATTTAGCACGTCGCCGAAGGGCGAGTGCTGAAAGATATCCGAGGAGGTAAACTCCATGATCGGCGCCCAATCGGATTCGATAGGCACGGACGCAGGCGGCTCGGAGTTCGTGGCTGGAGACGAATCCAGTGGTTCGGCATCACGGCTCTCATAAGGGGTGAAGTCAGTATCCGGCTCTATCGCCGTTGAGAGTGCGGCCTCCATGGTGGGGTCTATCCACCCGTCCTCAGATGACGCAATTTGCCTCGGATTGAAGGCCGGAGTAGTCGCCGGTGTAATCTCCCGAACACTGTCCGACGGTAGAGCTAGATCATGCTCGTCGTGATCATTCGGCGCACCTGGCATGGGCTCGAATCCGTCGAAGATCAAGTCTCCGCGGATGTCGGCAGTGTAGTTCAAGTTTCCAAACCTGACCTGATGGCCAGGGGCGTAGCTCTCGATCTGCTCCAGATGGCCAAGCGAGTTGGCCCGCAGTGCGAAGCGGCCAAATACGAAGATCTGTCTGGGGAGGAAAAGCTCACCCTGGACAGCATCGTTACCGATGATCGAAGGAGCCATCAAGCCTTATGGTGACGGCACAGTGGAACTAAAATTAAAGCACCAATGTCGGTGTCAAAACCGGCGGATCTCGGGTAGGGGTCCCGAACTGTGCGTCTAAGGCAGATGGTAACAGGAGGCGGGGGACACGATGTTTATCCAGGTTCGGGCCCTCTCGATGGAGGTAATACCCTACTTCATGCTTGATTGATCTTGATGATATGAGTATTACAAGAGTTGATCTACCACGAGATCGTAGAGGCTAAACCCTAGAACCTAGCCTATGGTATGATTGTTCTTGTCATACGGACTAAACCCTCCGGTTCATGTAGACACCAGAGGGGGCTAGGGTTACACAGAGTCTGTTACGAGGGAGGAGATCGACATATCCGTATTGCCAAGCTTGCCTTCCATGCCAAGGAGAGTCCCATCCGGACACGAGACGAAGTCTTCAATCTTGTATCTTCATAGTCCAAGAGTCCGGCCAAAGGATATAGTCCGGCTGCCTGGAGACCCCCTAATCCAGGACTCCCTCTGTGGGTGATGGCCATGGTGGGATAGACAAGGTTGCTTCTTCGTGGACCCTTCATGGGGGGAGCCCTCCGTGGACTCGTGCAACCGTTACCCTTCATGGGTTGAAGTCTCCATCAACGTGGATGTACAATAGCACCACCTATCGGAACCACGGATAAAAAATCTCCATGTCTACATTGCGTTTGCTCCCTCCAAACTCCTCCCTTTACCTTCATATGCAATTGTTTTACATTCCGTTGCTATACTTTTAGAATTGCATGTGTAGGTGGAGTACTTGATTTGTGCTAAGTTGCTAAAATCTGCCAAGACTTAAAATTGGGAAAAGACTAGATTTTTATTTGGCCAAGTAGTCTAATCACCCCCCCCTCTAGACATACTTTTGATCCTACAATTGGTATCGGAGCTTTGGTCTCCATTTGCTTTGATTCCATAGCCTTTGGTGATCATAGCCTGGGTTTCACAAGCTAGGAGAGTATGGCGTCTAGCGAGGGAAATTACCACCGTAGAGGTCCTTACTTTGATGGTACTAATTTTGCTAGTTGGAAGCATAAGATGAAAATGCATATTCTTGGACATAACCCCACCGTTTTGGCTATTGTGTGTATTGGCTTGCAAGGTGAATTCTTTGATGGGAGAGAACCGAACCGTGAAGCTACAGTGGAAGAGTTGAAGATGCCGCAATACAATGCTCAAGCTTGCGATATCCTCTTCAACGGATTGTGCCCTGAAGAATTCAACAAAATCAGCCGTCTTGAGAATGCAAAGGAAATTTGGGATACTTTGATTGATATGCACGAGGGTACCGACGCCGTCAAGGAATCCAAATTGGATGTGCTTCAAAGTCAACTTGACAAGTTCAAAATGAAGGATGGTGAAGGTGTCGCTGAAATGTACTCTAGGCTTGCTCTCATCACAAATGAGATTGCCGGCTTATGAAGTGAAGAGATGACCGATAGATTCATCATCAAGAAGATCCTAAGAGCCTTGGATGGAAAATATGATACCGTGTGCACATTGATCCAAATGATGCCCAACTACAAAGATCTCAAGCCAACGGAAGTCATTGGAAGAATTGTTGCTCATGAGATGTCACTCAAGGATAAGGAAGAGCTTCACAACAAGTCAAGCGGTGCTTACAAAGCCTCATGTGATGCTCCCACATCATCAAGTGAGAAACAAACCTTCAATGAAGAATTGAGCCTAATGGTGAACAACTTCAACAAGTTCTACAACAGTAGAAGCAAAGAAAGAAGTTCCAAGTCAAGGTCCTACAATGACAAAAGATCTTGAAGTCGCGAACGGAATTGCTATAATTGTGGAAGGCCCGGACACTACTCCAATGAGTGTACGGCTCCCTACAAAAGAAGAGAGATTCTCCCAAGAGAAGAAGTAGAAGAGAAGAATCACCACCAAGAGAGAGAGAAGGCGTAGAGATGATCGATATGAACGAAGACCCTCTCGGAGAAGCAAGGATTCGGAGAGTAAGGACAAATCATCAAGGATATACACAAAGAGAAGACATCAAGCTCATGTTGGTGAATGGTTATCCGGCTCCGACTCCGACCATCACTCTGAAAGAAGTTATCACTCCGACTCCGAATATACTCAAGATTAAGGTGTTGCCGGTCTAGCACTTGTGTCAACCAACTCCTACGACATATTTGACTCACCAAATGAAGGAATTGGAAGATGCTTCATGGCCAAAGGTCCAAAGGTATCACACCCCGATTATGTTGATTTCAATAGTGATGAAGATGATTTGCTAGGAGATGATGATTTACTTGTTGACATCTCTAGTTATGAGAACTATGATGAACTTGCTATTAATCATGATAATCAAAATAAAACGAATGGTAAGGAGAAGATTGAGCGTCTAACTAAAGAACTAAACACTCTTAAGTTAGCTCATGAAACTACCTTGGAACATCATCGAGAACTTTTAAAGATTCATGAGAAGATACGCTTTGAAAAGCTCAACCTTGAGCAAGATCATGAGTTTTTAAAGGCAATCAATGATGATCTTCGCAAGAAAAGTTCTTCTTACATTGCCAAGCGTTTATTCCACAAGTTAAATCTAGCAATAAGAACAAGAAAGATTCTCCTTCTAGTAGTAACAACAATCATGCTAAATCCAATGTTGTTGCTTCTAGTAGCTCTCTTGATTCCACTAATGATTCTCTTAGCCAAGTTACACTTGAGCAATAAAATATCTTATTGAAGGGGATTATAGAGAAAGGTGTTTACAAGAGTCTTGCCGGAAGTAAGCATTTGAGGAAATTGTGCGCAAGCAAGGAAGACACCGGAAGAATCAAGGTGTTGGTTTTTAACGAAAGTTCAATGCCGATGGAGTTGAGTGGGAAGAAGATCAATACCCTAAGACAAAGTTTGTTCCTCAACAAGAGAAGTATGATCCTACTTCTTTCCAAGGAACACAAGCTCAAGATGATCTTCCACCACAGGACCACAAGCTAAAAGGCAAGGACAAGCTTCAAGAGGAGATTGATGCATTTAATGAAGCACCTAAGGCCTTGGTCAAGTGGGTTCCTGATACGTCTCCAACGTATCTATAATTTTTGATTGCTCCATGCTACTTTATCTATTGTTTTGGACTATAATGGGCTTTATTTTCCACTTTTATATTACTTTTGGGACTAACCTATTAACCGGAGGCCCAGCCCAGAAATGTTGTTTTTTTTCTTTTTCAGTGTTTCGAAGAAACGGAATATCAAACGGAATGAAAACTTCGGAAACGTGATTTTCTCATCGAACGTGATCCAGGAGACTTGGACCCTACGCCAAGGAACAACGGAGGCGGTCACGTGGGTGGGGGCACGCCCCCCTAGGGCGCGCCCCCTGCCTCGTGGGCCCCCTGTTGCTCCACCGACGTACTCCTTCCTCCTATATATACCTACGTACCCCCAAACGATCAGAACAGGAGCTAAAAACATAATTCCACCGCCGCAACTTCCTGTATCCACGAGATCCCATCTTGGGGCCTGTTCTGGAGCTCCGCCGGAGGGGGCATCCACCATGGAGGGCTTCTACATCAACACCATAGCATCTCCGATGAAGTGTGAGTAGTTTACTTCAGACCTTTGGGTGCATAGCTAGTAGCTAGATGGTTTCTTCTCTCTTTTTGGATCTCAATACAATGTTCTCCCCCTCTCTCATGGAGATCTATTTGATGTAATCTTCTTTTTGCGGTGTGTTTGTTGAGATCGATGAATTGTGGGTTTATGATCCAGCTTATCTATGAATAATATTTGAATCTTCTCTGAATTATTTTATGTATGATTGAGTTATCTTTGCAAGTCTCTTCGAATTATCCGTTTGGTTTGGCCAACTAGATTGGTAGTTCTTGCAATGGGAGAAGTGCATGGCTTTGGGTTCAATCTTGCGGTGTCCTTACCCGGATGAGAAAGGGTTGCAAGGCACGTATTGTATTGTTGCCATCGAGGATAACAAGATGGGGTATTTATCATATTGCATGAATTTATTCCTCTACATCATGTCATCTTGCTTAAGGCGTTACTCTTTTTTAACTTAATACTCAAGATGCATCTTTGGATAGCGGTCGATGAGTGGAGTAATAGTAGTAGATGCAGAATCGTTTGATCTACTTGTCACGGACGTGATGCCTATATACATGATCATACCTAGATATACTCATAACTATGCTCAATTCTGTCAATTGCTCAACAGTAATTTGTTCACCCACCGTAGAATACTCATGCTCTTGAGAGAAGCCACTAGTGAAACCTATGGCCCCCGGGTCTATTCTCATCATATCAATCTCCATCACTTTAATACTTGCTTTTTTTACTTTTCTTTTTACTTTTTGCTTTGCATCTATATACCAAAAATACCAAAAATATTATCTCTATCAGATCTTACTCTCGTAAGTGACCGTTAAGGGATTGACAACCCCTAATCACGTTGGTTGCGAGTAGCTATCATTTTGTGCAGGTACGAGGGACTTGTGCGTGGCCTCCTACTGGATTGATACCTTGGTTCTCAAAAACTGAGGGAAATACTTACGCTACTTTGCTGCATCATCCTCTCCTCTTCGGGGAAAACCAACGCAAGCTCAAGACGTAGCAAGAAGGATTTCTGGCGCCGTTGCCGGGGAGGCTTACGCAAGAGCAAGTTGAGACTTGGACTCCTAACAACAAGCCACTTCTGGCACCGTTAAAGTCTACATACCAAGTACCTATCACAATCCCTATCTCCCGCATTACATTATTTGACATTTGCCTCTCATTTTCCTCTCCCCCACTTCACCCTTGTCGTTTTATTCGCCCTCTCTTTTCGTTTGCCTTGATGTCTTACTTGGCTCGTTTACTCGTTTGGTTGAAATAGTTGAGTATTTATTCCTAAACAAAGAAGCTAAAATCTATGGATCCTCATCCGCTTGCCAATCTTTTTAAGAGATCCAATTATGATGAGCCAATTCCTAGTGATTTGGATGCACTAGATTATCTTTATAAGGTTTTGCCTGAAATCTGTGAAGTCACTCACGAAAGATCTTTGAATAAAAAGCATGATTGCAATGATTTTATCATAAATTCTTTTGATGTCAATTGTGCTAATAAGATGCAAAACCCTAAGCTTGGGGATGCTAGTTTTGCTATGTCTACTACTTGTTGCAATGATCATGATTGGGGTGATTCTTCTTATGATCTTGAAAATTTATTTAAGCCCCATGATGAATATGAGTTTGATAATATTGTTTGCGATAATATTGAAAGTGGGTTCGGAAGAGTGTCAACTTTAGATCCCACTTATTTGGAGAATGTTCAATCTTATGAAGTTTTTGATAAAAGTGGGTTTGGAAAGGTCATGACTTTAGTTAATGATAATCCCACTATTTTGGAAGAGTATCAACTTTGCATGCATGTGGATCGTGTTGAGAATATACTCTGTGATAGATATTTTGTTGAATTTGCCTATGATCCTACATGTAATTATTATGAGAGAGGAAAATATGGTTATAGAAATTTTCATGTTACTAAATTACCCCTCGTTATGTTGAGATTGCTATTGTTCCTTTCCGCTTCCTTGCATATGCTAGTTTTTGCTTGCTACGATAATTTGTTTGCCTGTAATATGCCTATGCATAGGAAGTATGTTAGACTTAAGTGTGTTTGTCACATGTTTTATGATGCTCTCTTTGTGCCTCAATTCTTGTCTTTCTTGTGAGCATCATTGAATCTCAATGCCTAGCTAAAAAGGCTTTAAAGAAAAGCGCTTGTTGGGAGACAACCCAATATTTTTCCTTGCTGCTTAGTAATAAATAATCCATCTAGACACTGTTTATATGTGGTTTTATCTTTTAATTAGTGTTTGTGCCAAGTTAAACCTATTGGATCTTCTTGGATAATAGTTATTTGATCTTGCTGTAATTTCCAGAAACATTGCGCTCAGTGCCCGAATTGTTAAAAATCACCAGAATGTGATAAAATACAGATTCCAATTGATGATGATCAATAAACAAATTGTCTAGGTCGTATAAGTTTGGTAGAATTTTTTGAGTTCCAGAAGTTTGCGTTAGTTACAGATTACTATAGACTGTTCTGTTTTTGACAGATTCTGTTTTGCGTGTGTTGTTTGCTTATTTTGATGAATCTATGGCTAGTAAAATAGTTTATAATCCATTGAGAAGTTGGAATACAGTAGGTTTAACACCAATATAAATAAATAATGAGTTCATTTCAGTACCTTAAATTAGTCTTTTGTTTTCTTTCTCTAACGGAGCTCACGAGATTTCTATTGAGTTTTGTGTTGTGAAGTTTTCAAGTTTTGGGTGAATTCTTTTGATGGATTATGGAACAAGGAGTGGAAGAGCCTAAGCTTGGGTATGCCCATGGCACCCCAAGATAATAAAAGGACACCAAAAGTCAAAGCTTGGGATGCCCTGAAGGCATCCCTCTTTAAATCCACTTCCATCGGTAATTTACTTGGAGCTATATTTTATTCACCACATGATATGTGTTTTGCTTGGAGCGTCTTGTATTATTTGCGTCTTTTCTTGTTAGTTTACCACAATCATCCTTGCTGTACACACCTTTTTAGAGAGCCATACAGGAATTGGAATTTGATAGAATACTCTATGTGCTTCACTTATATCTTTTGAGCTTGATAGTTTTGCTCATAGTGCTTCACTTATATCTTTTGAGCGTGATAATTTTTGCTCTAGTGCTTCACTTAGATCTTTTAGAGCATGGTGGTGGATTTGTTTTAAAGAAACTTGATCTCTCATGCTTCACTTAGATTATTTTGAGAGTCGTTAATAGCATGGTAATTTGCTTAATGTTAATATACTTGGTATTCAAGATATGTGAAACTTTCTTTTGGGTGCGTTGAATACTAAGATAAGTTTGATGCTTGATAATTGTTTTGAGATATTAAGATGGTGATATTAGAGTCATGCTAGTTGAGTAGTTGTGAATTTAAAGAATACTTGTGTTGAAGTTTGTGATTCCCGTAGCATGCACGTATGGTGAACCGTTATGTGATGAACTCGGAGCATGATTTATTTATTGATCGTCTTCCGTATGAGTGGCGGTCGGGGACGAGCGATGGTCTTTTCCTACCAATCTATCCCCCTAGGAGCATGCGCGTAATACTTTGCTTTGATAACTTCTAGATTTTTGCAGTAAGTATATGAGTTATTTATGACTAATGTTGAGTCCATGGATTATACTCACTTTTTCCCATCCTTCCACCATTGCTAGCCTCTCTAATACCGCACACTTTTCACCGGTATCATACACCCACCATATACCTTCCTCAAAACAGCCACCATACCTACCTATCATGGCATTTCCATAGCCATTCCGAGATATATTGCCATGCAACTTTCCACCGTTCCGTTTATTATGACACACTCCATCATTGTCATATTGCTAGCATGATCATGTAGTTGACATCGTATTTGTGGCAAAGCCACCGTTCATAATTCTTTCATACATGTCACTCATGTTTCATTGCATATCCATTACACCACCGGAGGCATTCATATAGAGTCATATTTTGTTCTAAGTATCGAGTTGTAATTGTTGAGTTGTAAGAAAAATAAAAGTGTGATGATCATCATTATTAGAGCATTGTCCCAAGTGAGGAAAGGATGATGGAGACTATGATTCCCCCACAAGTCGTGATGAGACTCCGGACGAAAAATAAAATAAAATAAAAAAAGAGGCCATAAAAAAATAGAGAGAAAAGGCTCAAAAAATGAGAGAAAAAGAGAGAAGGGACAATGTTACTATCCTTTTACCACACTTGTGCTTCAAAGTAGCACCATGATCTTCATGATAGAGAGTCTCTCATTTTGTCACTTTCATATACTAGTGGAAATTTTTCATTATAGAACTTGGCTTGTATATTCCAATGATGGGCTTCCTCAAATTCCCTAGGTATTCGTGAGCAAGCCAGTTGGATGCACACCCACTTAGTTTCTTTTGTTGAGCTTTCATATACTTATAGCTCTAGTGCATCCATTGCATGGCAATCCCTACTCGCTCACATTGATATCTATTGATGGGCATCTCCAGAGCCCGTCGATACGCCTAGTTGATGTGAGACTATCTTCCCTCTTTTTGTCTTCTCCACAACCACCATTCTATTCCACATATAGTGTTATATCCATGGCTCACGCTCATGTATTGCGTGAAGATTGAAAAAAGTTTTGAAAATGTTAAGGTATGAAACAATTGCTTGGCTTGTCATCGGGGTTGTGCATGATTTAAATAATTTTGTGTGGGGAAGATGGAGCATAGCCAGACTATATGATTTTGTAGGGATAACTTTCTTTGGCCATGTTATTTTGAGAAGACATAATTGCTTAGTTAGTATGCTTGAAATATTATTATTTTTATGTCAATATGAACTTTTGTCTTGAATCTTTCGGATCTGAATATTCATACCATGATTAAGGAGATTTACATTGAAATTATGCCAAAGTATCACTCCGCATCAAAAATTCTCTTTTTATTATCTACCTACTCGAGGACGAGCAGGAATTAAGCTTGGGGATGCCTGATACGTCTCCAACGTATCTATAATTTTTGATTGCTCCATGCTACTTTATCTATTGTTTTGGACTATAATGGGATTTATTTTCCACTTTTATATTACTTTTGGGACTAACCTATTAACCGGAGGCCCAGCCCAGAATTGTTGTTTTTTTGCCTTTTTCAGTGTTTCGAAGAAACGGAATATCAAACGGAGTCCAAACGGAATGAAACCTTCGGAAATGTGATTTTCTCACCGAACGTGATCCAAGAGACTTGGACCCTACGCCAAGGAACAACGGAGGCGGTCACGAGGGTGGGGGCGCCCCCCCTAGGGCGCGCCCCCTGCCTCGTGGGCCCCCTGTTGCTCCACCGACGTACTCCTTCCTCCTATATATACCTACGTACCCCCAAACGACCAGAACAGGAGCGAAAAACCTAATTCCACTGCCCCAACTTCCTGTATCCACGAGATCCCATCTTGGGGCCTGTTCCGGAGCTCTGTCGGAGGGGGCATCCACCATGGAGGGCTTCTACATCAACACCATAGCCTCTCCGATGAAGTGTGAGTAGTTTACTTCAGACCTTCGGATCCATAGCTAGTAGCTAGATGGCTTCTTCTCTCTTTTTGGATCTCAATACAATGTTCTCCCCCTCTCTCGTGGAGATCTATTCGATGTAATCTTCTTTTTGTGGTGTGTTTGTTGAGACCGATGAATTGTGGGTTTATGATCCAGCTTATCTATGAATAATATTTGAATCTTCTCTGAATTCTTTTATGTATGATTGAGTTATCTTTGCAAGTCTCTTTGAATTAACCGTTTGGTTTGGCCAACTAGATTGGTAGTTCTTGCAATGGGAGAAGTGCATGGCTTTGGGTTCAATCTTGCGGTGTCCTTACCCAGTGACAGAAAGGGTTGCAAGGCACATATTGTATTGTTGCCATCGAGGATAACAATATGGGGTATTTATCATATTGCATGAATTTATTCCTCTACATCATGTCATCTTGCTTAAGGCGTAACTCTATTTTTAACTTAATACTCTAGATGCATCTTTGGATAGCGGTCGATGAGTGGAGTAATAGTAGTAGATGAGAATCGTTTGATCTACTTGTCATGGACGTGATGCCTATATACATGATCATACCTAGATATACTCATAACTATGCTCAATTCTGTCAATTGCTCAACAGTAATTTGTTCACCCACCGTAGAATACTTATGCTCTTGAGAGAAGCCACTAATGAAGCCTATGGCCCCCGGGTCTATTCTCATCATATCAATCTCCATCACTTTAATACTTGCTTTGTTTTTACTTTGCTTTTTACTTTTTGCTTTGCATCTATATACCAAAAATACCAAAAATATTATCTCTATCAGATCTCACTCTCGTAAGTGACAGTGAAGGGATTGACAACCCCTAATCGCGTCGGTTGCGAGTAGCTATCGTTTTGTGCAGGTACGAGGGACTTGTGTGTGGCCTCCTACTGGATTGATACCTTGGTTCTCAAAAACTGAGGGTAATACTTATCCCAAGACTACATCAAGTTCCACTTCATCAAGTATGACTACAACTCCAAGGATTCCCATCAAGATGGTGTGGATCCCGAAGAAGAAGAACTAGAGAGTTCTTGAGGGTGACTTCGCCAACATACTTCACTCTTATCATCTTGGCAAGGACAAGTGCAAACAACTTCCATATCTTGCACTAGTTCAAGGAGTCACAAACCCTCTTGATGGTAAGACAAGGGACAAGGTAACCTAATGCTTTCATGCACATCATCCTATGTGAACATCACTCTATGTCTATGGATATCCTTGTTTGTCCCTTGTGGGACTAACCCGTGTAGGTATTGAAAGTGCAACTCACTCCAAAGGATTGCTCTGAATAATCTACATCAACATTGAGCATCCACATTTTCGACACCTTCATGAAGTCATCATCGACAAATCCCAAGGTTAGTTCATCCCTCTTAGGAGGGATATCACATCTAGGGGGAGCTTTACTCTAATCAATTGAGCTAAAGCAACTCTAATGATGTGAGCTCAACAATGCTTTATGTAAAAGTGGCAACCCCACTTGTGCTTAAACAATGAGTATGACCTATGATCAAATGTTCTCATTTGACTCCTAAGTCAATATACTCACATATAGATGACCTAGTCATCACCAAATTGTTTGTTAGATGCTAGAATGATTGTGCATGCTTTGTCACATATTTCATTTGTCATTTTATTGTGTGAGAATATTGGATGCATACTTCACTCATTCAAGGACATCCATTTGTTGTTTTGTTTGTTTGGTTTTTCTTTTGCCAAAGGGATGGACAAGAATGCCTAAGAACTCCCTCTAGCTATCTATGCTTTTCTCGTCTCAAACTCTATTCATGCTACATCACAAAGTTTGATCAAGTCAGATTCGAACCACTCTGTGTGAGGAGCACTCGGAGTCCCCAATTCGTCATAGACTTAAACTTCCAAAACCTCTTTGTGCATTTCGGTCTGACCGAGAAATCCATTTCGGACAAACCGAGTTCACTAAGTTGATCTAGGTTTTCATCTCGGTTCAACCGATTTGAACACTTCGGTCACACCGAGTTTTAGCAACCGCTTGCAGTTCTGCAATCTCGGTGCCACCAAGTTGTTCCACTCGGTCACACTGACAGGGTCGGGATATATATACCCACGGGTGAGACTTTAGAAATTTCCTCAAATTCTCTCAGCCCGCGCGTGCCCTACTCTGCCTCCTCGGGTCTCCGGTTCGTCTCCTCGCCGCCAACGACCTCCCGCCATTGGATTCTGCCGCCGTCGACAGAATCTGCTCCATTGTCGCCGCCGTAGCGAACACTCGCCGTTCTAGGGTAAGTGTTCGACCCCTTGTGCTGTCTTTTTCACTCTGTTTCCTAGCACAAGGACAATGCAATGTTTCTTGCCACAAATGATATTAATCTATCCAGCTAAAACTTCCTTAGGTCTAGATTGATTTGAAAATTTTAGGGTTAGCTCTTCGCGGAACTCATCTCGGACCGACAGAAATGTAGAAATCGATCTCACCAATTCGGCTTAGGTCATTGCACATGCGCTTTTCGGTCTGACCGAAATGTGCAAATCGGTGTGACTGAGTTCAAGATTCTGTGAAACCCTAGCAACCTCGGTGCCACCGAACTGTGACTCGGCCCAACCGAGTTCACTAGTTTAGGTTCCAAGTGTTGCTTCGGTATCACCGAGTTTGTCAATTCGGTAGCTCGAGATCATACATGAGAAGCTGGAACTAAGATTTTGACTCAATTTGTTTTGCAAAACCTCATGCTTTGTAATGCTCATCTACTCTACCTCATCTACAACCTATTCACGGTCTGGCTGACGGTTTGCACGCAAGATGTCGATCGGAGTGACAGCGAACAGGTCGAGGAACATGTGCAGATGAGTGAGGGCTCAGATCCCTCTAGCATTTCTGATGATGGCAGCAGGAGCACTCCAAGAAACTTGCCAAAGGCAGCCACCAGGTCTAGAAAGAAGAGAACCTCAGAATCAGAGGATGAGGACTATGTGGCCATTGAGGAGGAAGTAAGCTCCAAGAAGAAGGTGCTAAAGAAGGAGTATGGCACAGCTGCTACAAGTAAGCCAGGGTTGCACAAGAAGGCTGACGGTGTTCTGGGAACGGGGGTCCCCAGACTTGCCTGCCTGCGGCCCACAGCGTGGCTAAGAAGCAGGACGTACGACCCATCTTCATCAACAAAGCATCCAAGACCCTCGCGAGGGTCCAAGCCTCACGAGGCGGACGATGCAAGACCTCCTCTGGAGTGGCCTAGCCAGGCAGGCTCACAAGGAGCGGAGATATCAAGGTGGGGCAAACCTCACGAGACTCTCGTGACGTGAGCCATGACGAACGGTGCCAGGCGGGCACCAGTGCGCGCAGCATCCCCATTTCCTCTTTGGTGCTAAGGAGGCAAGCGCAGGCGAAGAGTACCGAGGCATCAGGCAAAGGTTGCCATATTTGTGCAACAAGACCAAGACCAGGAGGAAGGCAAGGCGGAGGTCATCGTGGAGCCCAAGACGGCGTCACCCCAGGGATTTTCTCAGGCGAAGACCGCTTTTGTCAGGATAGCTTGTACTAGCTGTCCCCCCTTCAAATTCGCCCACCGTTGTTGGCTCCCTTCCCGCTCAATATTTGGGAAGAGGACCAGGACCTCTATAAATAGGACTAGCCACCACAGTAGGAGGCAACAGTGCTTGAACTGAAGCAAGCCTGGGTAGATCGAATCCTCACACCACAAGTTCACACGCACAAGAACACCTCAACCTCAGGAGGCTGTTCTTCCCTTGTACTGTTCATTATCAGCCCAAGAGGCAATCCACCACCTTTGGGTAGGGTATTACACCACAGCGGTGGCGAACGATATAAACCCGTGTCTCTTTCTGTGCTGTGAGTTCGTCGAGTTCGTCCGCAAGATCCTAGCGAGCTAGAGCGTAGATCGGTAGGACGGAAAGACTTCGTGCGCACCCCAGTGTTCGAACCTCAAGGGTTTGCCGGAACCCCACATCTGACATTTGGTGCGCCAGGTAGGGGTGCGCAGGAGCTTCTTCTCCACCAACCAGCTCTTCGACGTTCATCGGTTGCGATGTCTGGCGACCCAAGGGCCGGTTCCGACAGCTGAGCAGCCTGGCCGGCCCAGACGACGCCGCCTGCCCATGGAGATCTCGACCCCGCACCCCAAGCAGCACGGGCGCCACCAAGCTCCGCTGGGCACGGACAGCGCGGTCAGGCGTCATCCACCCTCACCCCGCGGCAAGTACGGGCCACGGCGAGAGCAGCAAGCCACGCCATAGCAACGGCACCGCACTCGCGGCGGGACCAAGCGAACATAGGGCGGCACTTACGGTGGCAAGGGAGCTGCTGCGATGAAGGCTAATGGAGAGCGGCCGGGACACACTACTTGAGCGGGTCGCTGAACTGCTGGACGTAGCGGCATCGGGAGCACCACCCTTCTGCCATCAACTTCCCCCCTAGGCCGCTGCAGGGACGCGCGGCGAGCCTCACCACATTTGCACACCATCAACTGCGCACGGGGGCTTCATCAACATCAGCACGGCCGGCGGCGCATGGGGCTCCAATCCCCCATGCCGCCCTCGACAAGCACAAGCTTCACCCCCCATGGTTCCGGCCGGGTGCCGTATCGCCCTCCCCAGGACAACATCATGGGCGGAGCAACGTGGAGTGTGGGGCACCATGGCGAGGTGTTCGGGGTGACGGCCCCGGAAGCCTACGTGCCCCGCATGATGGACCAAGAGTACCCACCAGAGGACGACGTCGGCTCGTTTGCTGGAGAAGATTGGGGAGAAGGGGCGTTAGGAGCGGATGTTTTCCAAGAGCCAACGGAGAACCACAACGATCGCGCCAACAGCAGCAGCTACAGGGTACCGCTAGTCTCTCAAGAACAAGTTTACGCTAACCATGGGATACCGATGAACCAGGTTGCCGCGTCGATCGACGACCCAGGCGCGGTGGCACCCGCTCCGACAAGGGAGACGCACTGGGGGCCACCAAGAGGGAGCCAGGAGCAAGGCCCCTCCCCGCGGCGCGCGGCGCCTGACGACACCCAGAGGTAGGCCCTCTGCCAGGGAGGCCTCGCCAACCCTTCCCCCGGCAGAGGACCTGTGGTCGCCGAGGGAATCGCTGGCGTCCTCTTTCCCTCCTCTGTGTCGTCCTGGTCTCTAGTCGTCTCAGAGAAGGTCGAGAGTGGCGCAAGGCGGGGCCCTCGTCTGGCAATATGAAGCAAGGCCGGTACCTATGAAGAAGGCACAGTGCTGTGGCTTCGCCGCCGTGACACTCTCACGTAATAATGAGTTGGGGATGTACCGCCCGGAGTCTCGGGGTGCCGGCCTCGAGCCCACAGGGCTCCTTCCCACGCCTAGTGGCAGCACTTAGCTCCGCGCTGGTGAGGAGACTTGAAGACCAGAAGACTAGACTAGGTGCTGGACGCGGCCTTTTTCTTTGGATCTCTCTCTTTTCTGTAGCCTTGCCTTTGGATTTGGATTTGAGTTGAAGCTGAGTTTTATTGATGCGCGCAAAGGGAGCCTTTTCTCATTTGAGCAATTTCTTGCCTTCTGGATATCGTTTTGTCTGGGAGTCATGTCCATCGCCTTTCCCTCACGAGCTTCTCGCGAGCGGGACTGCGCGAAGCACGCACGCCCGGAGCGTGCGCTGCAGCCGGTGCTCACCTTTCGACGGGGCAGCGAGTTCCGAAAGGTTCTCGGGACCTCAACATATCGCAGCCTAGTGCCAAGCTGGCGCTGACTAAGGTAAACCAAGGCAGAAAGCTCCCTTCAAGATTTATAAGTTCGCGAGGACACAAACTCATATCGCTTGGAAAAGTAAAAACTGCAGTTTGCTTATATGAGGGGCTCCCCCTCTCAAAATGCTCTCACAAGTTTCCAAGGGCCCCGCCCGAGTTTGTGCGCAGGAAGAAATAACAGGAGAACACGGGATCAGCCGGAAATGTCGCTTGCTGCGTCACTCGCAGACGCATCACTTGCATCATCGCCGTCTTCGTCGGCACCATCACCGCCATCAGCAACGCCCCCGTCGCCTTCGTCTGCGACGACCACCACCGCATCATCCTCCAAAGCGAAGGCCCTGACCAACGCGTCCACATGATCCTCAACCCAGCGTGCTAGGTCGCCCCGGACAGCCATGGGTACGGGGGCGATGGCGGCGTCAAAATCGAAGTTGGGGTCGGCATTCCGAAGGTGGCTGAAGACACGCAAGAAGGCGCGCTCAAGCAGGCCGTGCCCCCTTTCCTCCACAAGCTGGCGAGCTCTGGCGGATCAAGCCTCCAGGCGCGTCACCACTTTGGTGAAGAAGGTCAGGTGGCTGGCATAATCGTCCGAGTGGGGAGTCGGTGCCTCCACGTCGCAAATATGGCCCAGGGCGATGTTGGCCATGTTCCGGAGATCCTGAAGCATGGGGGCATTGTAACGCCCCAAGACCGACGCTCCAGATACCTTCCTTGTTTTGCGAGTCAGTTGTGTTTTTTCTATTTTATTTGTTTGTTGCATCTCACCATGGCATCATCTGCATTGCATCGGCTTTTCGTTGCCGTCATTGTTTAAAACTTGCATTAGTTAAATGGTTGCCGTTTCTCCCTTTGCCTTCATCACCTCTCTTAGACCACCCTTGTGTGCGCGTCCGAAACTTATCCGAACCCGAACCGCTCAGTCGTCACCGTTGGGTCTGGATCAACCTCAAACATCCCCTCAATATTTTCGGTTATTTGATTGGGCCACCCGTTTGACCCGGAGCCATCCGATCTGGATCGGATGATCCAAAACTCTCTCCTTTCTATATATATCTAGACAACCCACCTAATTTCTAGGGATCCTACCCTAAGCGCCGCCGCCACACTCTTTCTCGGGATCCTCGATCCTCCAACTCCCTCGATTTGAGTCACCAGCCAATCCATCGACCCACTACCTCCCTCGATTCCCCATCCAACCACCTGCCCGGCGCTCCTTCACTTGCGATCCCGCCGCCACCAGGAACCTCGCCGCCCGTGGCACCAATGAGACCCCGAGCTATCCCTCTCCTTCTTCCTCCCTCTCTCCTTTATTCCTCGCTCTCTCTAATCTCTCAGCCCTCTCTCTGCTTTGGGTTAACAGGAGGCGATGCATGGAGCTCATCCGTGGCGCCCGAAGCATGGAGCTCCGCTCATTGTTGGATCCATCCACCGCTGCCCTAAACTGAACCCTGCATGCGAGATCCGGCGCTGCCCACCGTCTTGGCCTTCCTCTGCGTGCCATAAGGTCCACCGCCGCCTACGTTCGCGCCACGTCTGCAGGTGTGCGCGATGCCACCAGGTCGTCGCCCGCCAAGTCCCTCGCGGGCGAACTTCGTCCCCAAGTCCCACGACCGGCGATGCCATCGCGTCTTCTTCCCTACGCTGCTCGAGTGTGAGCCATGCCCGGCGCTCAAGCGATGCTGCACCGCTGCCGTTGAGGCGAAGGGCAGCGCCTCTGCCTTGACCGCTTCGCCTCCTCGCTTGAGCTGCCTCCGCGCCTCGATCTCCTTCAAGACCGGCGGATCCATCTTCCAGCAGCGTCAAGTCGCCGCCCGCTGCCGTCTTCCCAGCGAACCACCCGCGACCCCCTGCCTCGTCCTTGTCTGCGGCGGCCGGGCGCGCCAGTGCCGCTTGGCGGCGCCAAGTCCCGCTCCGTTGACCGCTCCATGTCTGCATCGCGTGGCCGAGCGCCTCCTCCCTCATCTCGATCTGGGCTTGGCCCATGGTGACAAACCCCCCAGAGCCCCTTTGTTTTTATTTTGTTGGGCCTGATCCGGTTTTAGATTCGGCATGTGTAGTTTTTTTCCCAGATCTGCGATTTTGTGTATTATCCAGAAAACTACAGTTTTACAGAAAAAACCCTCATGTTCATGCATATCATAACTCACAAATGGTGCATCGGATTAAAATGATTTAAACATGTAAAGTGCTTAGAATTTTATCTAGTTTCATAATATGTGACTTTCATCCATGTTGAAAATGTTTAAAATGTTGTTTGATTAAGTTTGCTCAAATGCCATGTTAAAATGATTTATTTCATAACTAATTAACCGTAACTCGGTTTTTAATAAACTTTATATGTAAATGGGGTGGAAAAATGCCTAGTTTAACATGGTGCACTTTGTTTTACTGTTTAATAACATTAAAATATGCTTTAGGACAGAACAGTACCAAATCAAAATATGCACATGAGGATTTTCCGGAATTGTTGTTTGTTATTTCCGGCCTCATTTAAACTTGCCTAAATAGTTAGTTTTCATATGCTTCACCTCTTGCCATGTTAGTCAACATTTAATATGGTTGGGTACATAACCGAGAGAAAACTAAATATTTGATGTGGTGTTTTGTCAATATGCAACTCATTGCATATTGAGCTCTACTTAATTTGTAGTAGTGTTTGTGCATATTGCCATGCCATGCTATTTAAACCGGACATGCATCATACTTGATTGTGCATCATGCCATGTTTACCATGTTGTTTGCTTCTTTCCGGTGTTGCTTCTTCGGGTTAGTTTTGATAACGTCGCGTTTGTGAGGATTCGTTCGAACGTCCGCTTGTCTTCTTCATGGACTCGTTTTTCTTCCTTGCGGGATCTCAGGCAAGATGACCATACTGTCGGTGTACTAGAGTAGGGGTACCCTAGTACCCCGAACCGTCTGCAGACAGTTATGGCACTACGGCGGGCCAGCTGATGACCTCCAAGGTCCTCAGCGGCTCCTTTAGAGCCATTCAAGAACAAAGTAATCAAGACCCCGGCAAGAGGAGCTTGCCGGGAAGGCCACTCAGGGCGCAAAGGAAACAAGGCCCCGGCAAGAGGAGCTTGTCGGGAAGGCTTGGCGGTGCGAACCCCCAAGCGCGATGAGGTTCCCGCCCGGCAAGGCACTTGCCGGGATGGGCGACCTCTCTTCATCTCGCTCAGCTCACCCGTAGCGTGTCACCACGGGGCTCTCCCAGGGCAGCGTGTCGGCGGGCTGTGCAGCCCGGCGAGGAGTAGCGACAAGCGGCGACAAGCTACCATCGTGGCAAGCGGAGGTGCACTTGCGGTCCTGTTACCTTTGTTGAGGCGGCCAAGGCGGGCATTGATGACTCTTGTCCCTTGCCGTCAAAGTTAGGTATAGATTACTGTACCTTTGTACAAGCGGTGTACCAACCTATGTTTTACTATCTTACCCTTGTCTACTTGCCATATGTGGTAACCCCTTGTGCCTATAAAAGGAGGCCGAGGGCAGCGTAGAGGAGGTTCGGTTCGACTCGATTGGGTCTAGCTCGAGCTTAGATCATCACACCCATAGGAGAACACATTCGGGCTAGGTCTGGTAGCTCCCATCGCTCCCTAGCAAGAGCATAATATAATCCACGAAGCAGCGGTAGGAGTATTATCTCTCCGGAGAGCTCGAAGCTGGGTAAAATCCGCTTCGTCGCGCATCGCCTCGATCCGCTCTTTGTGCGATCTCCGCCCCCTCCGAACCACAAGGGACCCCGGTCCGTGGGTGCTCGTGGGGGCACGATCGATCCTCCCGACATCTTTGGCACGGCAGGTAGAGGCGTCGAGGCTGTGTGAACCCGATTTGGCGGTCGCCACGAGTAACTTCGCCGACATCTTCATCGACATGGCGCGAAGAAGAAGCCTTGATGGCGGCTGAGCCGTCGCGTCAAACCCGCCACCACGGGCCGTCGGTGGTGTAGGAAGCGCTGGCGGAGGACGGCGTCGTCGAGAGAGCCCACGATGTCGCCAGGTCAAGGACAAGGCAGCGCGGCGTCGGCGTCGAATCTGCACCGCGTCCGTCGCGAGAAGCGCGTGACGAACAGCGTCATGATACCAGCGGCGCCATCGCTCATTGGATCAAGGCCAAGCTGGAGGATCCGAGACCCTCGGGACCGCATGCACCCAGCGTGCGGTACAAGTGGATACGGTCACTTGGGCGAGATCTGCTCCTCTAACCCGTTAGGAGTCGAGCACATCTCGTTCTTCGCTCCGTCGCCGTTGCCGCCAACCACACCAGCGGAGGCCTTGGCGAGCTCGATTACTACTAGATTACCCTCCAACGACCGATAAAGGTCGGCGAATGAAGGCCACAATTCAAGTCTCGCCGGCCGCCAGCGGTGGCGTCCAGCGGCAACGAGTGCCTCGCAGCAGCGGCGGGCGACAAAGCGCGAGCCGATGGCGAAAGACTTGCGAGGTGCACCCACCGTACCTCCCCTTCCGAAGGCCAGGATCGCCGACTCGCGGATCCACCTCGGCGGCGACTCCACAGCGTCGTCGAGATCCGCGAGCTCGTCGCGACCAACGCCAAGTTCTTCGAGAGCGACAAGGGAAGACGCTTCGAACCCGTATCGGCGCCCGAAGAAGCGCGCCGTCAATCGACCAGCGCGGGCCCACTTGTCGACATGCATGCGCCCGAAGAACGAGCGACTTACCGTCTGTGATGAGTTGCCCTGCGTTCACTCGTGAGCTGCGGCAAGTCCGGTGGCCCGACAAGAAAAATTTCAAGCCAGATGTGCCGGAGAAGTATGATGGCAAGACACACCCATCGGAGTTCCTCGGCATTTACACCATCGCGGTGCAAGCTGCACGGGGACGGGACGACAAGATCCTCGCCAACTACTTTCCCCTGGTGCTCAAGCCAAGCGTCGAGATCTGGCTCATGCACTTGCGGATAGCTCTATTTCTTCTTGGGCAGATTTGTGCCACCAGTTTGTTGGCGCCTTCACGGCGGACACAAGCCTCCACGGCCGGAGAGTGATCTCCACCTGCTTGCCCGAAGGAGGAGTCGCTGCACAAATTCATCGAGATTGATCGAGTGCACTACAACATCGGGCGTCCACCCAGCTGCGGTGATCGGTGCATTCCATCGAATGTCTGAAATCGCGAGATGAGGAGGAGATGGCGATGTGCAAAGTGAAAGACATCAGCGAGCTCATACCTGGCCGACAAGTGTGCACCGCTGAAGAAGGAAGAAGACTCCCGGGAGAGAATGTGGGGCGGAGTGCGGCGGTGAGGGACCGCCCGGCAAGGAGTAGCCGTGGCGGAACAACGAGGAGGAAGAAAAGCCAAGAAGTACTAGTTGTCGAGCAGTCCGGCAAGGATGGTGCCGCCAACAAAGCCAAGGCCGGTGGCTCCGGCAAGGAGGTTACCGTTGGCGCCCGACCGCCAAGCTTTGGCGGCCGCCGACAAGCGACAGCTCAACAAGCGATCTTGTAAAATCCACCGCACCAAAGGCCACGATCTCCAAAGCTGCAAGAAAGTCGAGCAGCTTGTTGAGCTCTGAGAGCTGAATCTGACGGCAAGACAAGGAGAAGGCCCAAGAAGGTGCAGCTACAACAAGTAAGAAGAGACCGGTCGGGGAGGCGCCAGCAAAGCCAAGCAGCGGCAAGGAGAGACCCCGTGGCGCGACAAGGAAGAAGATGAAGATGAAGATGGCGAGGATGATGAAGATGATGAAGCCGATGAGCAGGAGTTTCAAAGGCAGCGGAGGTCCTTTGCGTCGGCGGTGGTGCGTCTCGCATACCTCGCACCGCCAACTCAAGCAATGGATGCGTGAGGTCAATGCAGCAGAACCATCCATAGAGTCACGCAAACCTCTGAAGTGGTCCAACACGCCCATCATCTTTGACATTGAGGATCACCCTGATCGCATCACTGCGGTCGGGTGTTTGCCGATGTTGGTCTCACCAACCATCCACAACCTCAAGGTCACAAAGATGTTGGTTGACGGCGGGGCCGGCCTGAATTTGATCTCCTCTGCAGTGCTCCAGAAACTTCAAATCCCTGACAACGAGCTCGAGAAACTGGTACTTTCAAGGAATCAACCCGGAAGGAGCAAGCCCAAAGGAAGATCACGTTGCGGTGGCGTTGGCGGTGAGCTCAACTTCATAGCGAGAGGGTCACATTCGACATCGCCGATTTCCCATTTCCCTACAATGGCATACTTGGCGTCGGCTTTTCGCCAAGTTCATGGCCGCCTCTCATTATGCTTACAACCTACTCAAGATGCCCGACCCGATAAGCGTCATTTTGGTCCATGGCGACAAGAGAGATGCACTTATCTGCGCCGACAAGATTTACCGGGATGCAGCGGCAGCGACAAGTAGCAAACCACTTACCCGAAGCTCCGGGAGAAAACCACCGGTCCGACAAAGCTCTGTTGCTCACTCCGGCAAGCGCACCTCTTGGTGCTGCGCTACTGTCGGCGCACCATCGAGCTCCACCGGCAAGTGCAACAAGGCGGCGGCAGCTCCGCCAAAGACCAGAAGGTGCACGCCAAGGAGGGCGGCGCTGGTGGTACCTTCACCATCAGTGCCACGCTCGATCCTAAATAGGAAGGCGAGCTCGTTGCTTTCCTGCGGGCGAATGTCGATGTGTTTGCATGGCAACCATCTGACATCCCCAATGTTCCCAGGAAAGTAATCGAGCACCACCTAGCTGTTTGTCCTCACGCGCGGCCCGTCAAGCAAAAAGTTAGGAAACAGGCAGTGGAGCGCCAAGAGTTCATAGCAGAAGAAATCAAGAAATTAGAAGCAGCGGGGCTTGTCGGAGAGTCCTCCACCCGTGGTTGGCCAATCCGGTAGTTGTGCGCCAAGGCTAATGGGAAATGGAGGCTTTGTATTGACTTCACCGATGTTAATAAAGCTTGTCCTAAAGACCCGTTTCCCTTGCAGCGTATCGACCAGATTGTTGACTCCACACGGATGTGATCTACTTTACGTTTCTTGATGCATATTCGGATATCATCAGATCTTCATGGCGAAGAGGATGAAGAAAACCGCATTCATCACACCATGTAGCACGTCTTTGCTTTATACGGATGCCTTTCGGTTTGAAGAATCTGGTTCAACCTTTGCAAGAGTAGTCCATGAGACCTTTGGGCCCGAGATACACGAAATGTAGAAGCCTACATGGATGATATAGTGGTCAAGAGCAAGACGAGCAACTCTAGTTCAGGATTTGGATGAGGCGTTTACAAATCTGCGCAAGATCAACCTCAAGCTCAACCCGAGAAGTGCGTGTTTGGAGTCCCTTCCGGCAAGCTTCTAGGGTTCTTTGTCTCTCGCGGGAATTGAAGCCAACCCGACAAGATCAAGGCCATTGAGCAAATCGAAGCACCAAAGCGCGTCAAGGATGTCGGGAGACTTGCGGTTGCGTGGCTGCTCTCGGCGAGTTCATCTCTAAGTCTGCTGAGCAGCGCCTGCCATTTTCAAGATTTTAAAAAGGCGGGTCAATGGAATGGACTCCGAAGCGGAGGCTGCGCTGCAGGACCTGAAGAGGTACCTGTCCTCCGCTCAATACTTGTCGCACCTAAGCCACAAGAGAAGTTGCTGTTGTATATAGCGGCAGCCAATCAAGTGGCTAGTGCTGCGTTAATAGCGGAGAGGAGGCGGATGATGAGCCGACAACCGAGGCGAGCGCATCCGACAACAAGCAAGGGGCTTCACGGTCAAGCCCTGGTCCCGACAAGGACAGATCAGCGCAGATTGCGACAAAGTGCGAAAGAAGATGGTGCAGCGCCCGGTGTACTTTGTCGGTTCCCTTCTGCGGGGGCTAGGTCAAGGTACTCGGTGTGCGAAGCTGCTTTCCGGCCTCCTCATGGCCTCGAGAAAGCTGCGCCATTACTTCAAGCACATGAAATAACAGTTGTCACTAAGCTTTTATTTGAAGAGGATTTTGCAAAATCCGGAAGCAGCAGCAGGATTGTTGAGTGGTATTTGGGCTGTCAAGTTTTGGTCTCAAGTTGAAAGCACTTCAACTATCCGAGCGAGGCGTTGGCAGAATTCATAGCAGAGTGGGCCTTGACGCAAGATGAGGAAATTCGAGACAAGCATCCCGTCAAAGAGGCAAATAAAGAGTGGCTGATGTACTTGATGGTGCCTTCTCGCTGCAAAGCGCCCGGTGCGGCGTCTTGCTTATCGCACCCACCGGGAGCACCTCAAGTACATAGTCGGATGCACTTTCCCAAGGAACAAGCAACAAATAATCTGCTGAGTATGAAGGCTTGCTTGCGGTCTCGAGATCGCGGCGGACCTTGGGATCAAGAAGCTAATTGTCGGGGGACTCGCAACTTGTCGTCCGCCAAGTAAATAAAGATTATCGAGTCCGTTGATGGAAGCGTCGTTGATGAAGTGAGGAAGCTGGAAGAGCACTTTGAAGGCATGCAAATGGAGCACGTTCAAAACGCAGAATGATGTAGGCTGATGGCCTCTCCAAAAGTGCCGCACTTAAGTTACACAATGGAACCAGGGATTTTTGTGCTCAAGCTAACTCAGCCAACGTAACACCATCAATAGGACAGGGCAAGAAGAAAATTGGTTTCGGCGACTACTTTCCGGCGAGCTCTCCGAAGCCGCCGCCAAAAGAGTCCCTAAAACCAACACAAGTATCAGCGAGGAGCGGTATGCTCCAGACAAACCACTCTGGTTTGTATCGTTGAAACAAAGCGCTCCCGACAAGTTTAGCTCGGCAAGCTTGCGGGATCATCGACTCCGGCGGACCGCGAGTCCTTGCCGTAGAAGCTGATGTTCCCGCGATGATAAGTGAGCCTTTAGTCCTTGTTGTCGAGCCACGAGGCTCCAACACGGGTGCAACAAATCGTCCATTTCCTTGAGCGGGAGAACTTCCGAAGAGCAAGAAGAAGCGGAAAAAGTAGCCCGGCGATCGGTATGTACCAGTTTGTTGATAACATCACATGCGAGAAGAAGGCTCAGCGGTGTGAAATTGAAGTGTATTTGCGGGAAGATGGATGAAGCTGTTGGCGAGAGATACATGGAGGCATATGTGGTCACCACATTGGCGCCAAAACACTTTCCGCAAAGCTTTCCGGCAAGGTTTCTTACGGCGAAGCCCTCCGGATCTGTTGCACAAGTAACCAAGTGTGAAGCGTGCGGTTCCATTCCAAGCAGATACACCAGCCAACTCAAGCTCTCGGGCGATCCCTTTATCCTGGCCCTTCTCGATGCAGGGGCTCGACATCCTCGGCCCCTTCCCGAGCTGTCGGGGCTTTGAATACTTGTACGCCATAATCGACAAGTTCACAAAGTGGCGGAAGTGGAACCAGTGAGGAAGGTGACAACCTGATCGGCCGTCAAGTTCTTGGTCAATTGTTTGTCGTTTTGGGATTCCTAACGGATCATCACCGACAACGGCACACAGTTCACGAGTCGCACCTTCATGCGATCGCCCAAGATCTTGGCGCCAAGATCTGGTTTGCTTCCGTTGCTCATCCGAGAAGCAGCGGTCAGCGAAGAAACAAGCGCTGAAGTGCTGCGAGGACTCAAGACCGAACTTTCGACGAGGCTGCGCAAGTCGGAAGGAACTGGATCGAGGAGCTGCCGGTGGTTCTTTGGTCGATCGAGCGGCGCCGTCGAGCCAGCGGCGGACACCCTTTGCTCTAGTCTACGGAGCGAGGCAGTTCTCCCCGCGGAACTTCGTATCACGGGTCACCTCGAGTGCTCGCTTATGATGAGCTTGAGCAAGAGCAGCTGCGACAAGATGGCGCTGCTCCTCGAGGAAGATCGTCTTCGAGGCTGCTTTGTCGAGCTGCTCGTTACCAGCAAGCTTTGCGTCGCTACCATAGCCGCAAAGTTAATGATAGAAGCTTGAGGAAGGCGACCTTGTTCTTGGCGCGTTCAATCCGCCAAGAATTCCAACAAGTTGGCGCTTGAAGTGGGAAGGCCCTTATCGGGTGAAGCGAGTCACTAGGCCAGCGCGATCCTGCTTGAGACCGAAGATGGCTTTCGGTGAGCAATTCCTGGAACATAGAGCATCTTGGAAGTTTTAACCATGGTAGCGATTGCGGAACCGTTCAAGCAACCACCCTAATACAAGTCTTGCCGCTGTTGCATGTAATCCTTTGTACAAAGCCGAGCGCGAGACCCGTGCATCGATAAAGCCTATGGTTGCGCACATTTTGTCAATACATGCTTTCATAATAATATATGCATGTGTTTACTAACATCTTGTGCAGCACCCGCTTTTGATGGCGATAATGAGCCATTAGGCTCCACAACTTTCTTTTCTCTTCTTTCTTCTCAAACAAGAAGAAGGTTCATCCACCCACAAGTTAACCGGGGAGGAGAGAGGAGATAATGATGTGGGCCGACAAGCGTCGCTCGAGGAACTGTCACCTTGCGGAAAATGGACAACGAGAAAAGCTAAGTTGCTAAGTTTAAGCGACCAGTTTTAAATTTCTAAGTTATCTTCCTCGAGCGATAGTACTCTGTATGGAAAACCTGTGTGCGGAGGAACCAAATCGTGACTGGTCGCCCTTACTTTGTTTGAGTCCGCTCAACAACTTAAGCGAGCTGCGGCTAGTCATGACGAGGTTGCTTGTCGATAGCGACCCATGACGAGTGCTGCTGAAGTTCCGCTTTTCGGCGCTCACGGCAAGGGTGCTGCACCGGCAAGTTTCCACTGGCGTGGGGTATAAACATACAAAGGAAGAAATCGAGCAAAGGAAATAACAGTGCATTCGATTGCCTAAGATAGTGTATATTACCAAAATAACTTATCATGGCATTAGCTAAATTGTTCTCAGAACTGAAATAACAGCAAAGAGAGGAAAGGTGCGCTGACATCCAAGCCTCGGCAAGCTAGAGTTGCCGGGAGCTGCGGCAAGCCAGAGTTGCCGGGAGCTGCGGCAAGCCAGAGTTGCCGGGGGCTGCGGTATCAGATAAGCCTTTCGTCCTTCTTCAAACATCCCTCTTTCATTAAAAACATTCTACTCAGATACAGTCCGTGGAGAGTGAAAAACATGAAAGAGAGGATTACAAGTTCTTAAATGCAGATAAGGCCCGAAGGCTTGCAAATTAAAAATATAAGATGCCCGTAATCCTTTCTCTGTCCCTATCTTCAGGAGGTAGGATAAGGAGGCGGGAAGGAAAAAGGCGCCTCGTGAGCTACGAGTGCGAGAAGGCACCAAGGGAACATCTGGGGGCTCTCCGAGGGGCTTGCCGGGGCAGCAGGCGCCGAGGCGGGGCTCGAGGCAGGCGGCGGGGCGTCGGCTGCGCTGTCGAGGGCACTACGCCCTCGTACTCCGACTTGACGGCCTTGTCGCCATCCCTCTTCCCCTTCCGCAGCCTCCCTACACCAGCCGCCCAAGGAGACGACCCCGGGGAGTTCAAGGAGCCGGCGACACGGATGATGGGGTCGCCGGTGACGCGTGGAGCGGCGCCCGACAACTAGTCAGGCCCGCTACCCTCGTCGTCGCTGTCGCTCTCCTCCTCGCCACTCTCGCTCGAGGAGGAATCTTCACTGTCGGAGGAGCTATCCACGCAGCACCTCGCCCGAGTGCCAAGGTCCCCGAAGACCTTGGCGGAGAGAGATCACCCTCCATTAACTTAAAATGGAGGTAAACCCCGCCAGCAGGTTGTGGATGCGGGCGACGTCTTCCATCCATGATCAAGATACATCACATTAGGGGCTGGGAATACAGCGCGACTCGCGTGCCGCGATCCCACCCCTCATGTGCAATCTCAACGTCTCGGGTGGATCCGACTCCATCGCGCGCATGAGGAGCTGGAAGCGGGCGGCGACGACGAGCGCCAGCGCAGCTTGAAAGAACTCACAAGGTGCGTCCCCGTATGGACCGCCCGTGAGGAGGAACCGCCGGCGGGGCGGAGGCAGCGCGCCGCCCGCCCGCCCTCTTCCCGGCGCCTCGAACTCGTCCACGACCTCGTCCACGGAGGAACCGCCCGGCGGAGGCGGAGGCAGCGCGCCGCCTCGTCCGCCCCTCCCGAGGCCCTCGGCCTCGTCCACGACTCGCCCCTCCTCTTCCCCTTGTGGCTGGCTCAGCCACCACGGCGTGGGATTGGGAGGTCACGATGTCCAGCTGCGACCCTCGCCGCCACCGATGAAGAACAGTTTCCCTTTCTCCATGACGGATGGGAGAAAGGGGCAAAGCTAAGGAAAGAAGAGGCGGAGAGTGCGGGCTTCTCGCTCCCCTTCCGCTCTTCTTAAAGGAAGCAAGGTGGGGGCTCGGCCGCCCGCTCAGCGAATCAAAGGCGTGGGAAGAGCAGGGAATCGGGGCAGACCTGCTGCCTCTGTTACATAGCGACCCGCTTCCCACTCCCACCGTCCGTGACCCAGAGTGCATGGGAACCACGTGGCGGGGATGCGGGCGAGGCGACAGATGAGGCGACCTCACCGCCCCCTCCACCCACGACACCACAATTAGCGCGTGCGTTCTGGAGAGAGCGCGGTGGGCGCGTGTCGTTCGTGGGGCGTGGTAGGCCCAAGGCAAATAACGGCGTACTCAAGGCCCGCGCGTGCCAGCGCTGTTTTGGGCCTGGCCCAACAAAGCTCGGCGCCGTGTTTGTCCTAGGCAGGGGCTCTGTCGGTGTACTAGGTAGGGTACCCTAGTACCCCGAACCGTGCTGCAGACAGTTATGGCGCCCATACGGCGGGCCAGCGATGACCGCCAAGGTCCTCGGCGGCTCCTTTAGAGCCATTCAAGAACAAAGTAATCAAGACCCGGCAAGAGGAGCTTGCCGGAAGGCCACGAGCGCCAAAAATAAGGCCCGGCAAGAGGAGCTTGCGGGAAGGCTGGCGGTGCGAACCCCAAAGCGCGACGAGTTCCGCCCGGCAAGGCACTTGCCGGGATGGGCGACCACTCTTCATCTCCGCTCCAGCTCACCCGCCAGCGTGTCACCACAGGGCTCTCCCAGGGCAGCGTGTCGACGGGCTGTGCAGCCAGCGGGGAGTAGCGACAAGCGGCGCCGACAAGCTACCATCGTGGCAAGCGGAGGTGCACTTGCGGTCCACTGTTACACTGTTGGGTGACCGAGGCGGGCATTGATGACTCTTGTCCCTTGCCGTCGAGTTAGGTATAGATTACTATACCTTTGTACAAGCGGTGTACCAACCTATGTTTTTATTATCTTACCCTTGTCTACTTGCCATATGTGGTAACCCCTTGTGCCTATAAAAGGAGGCCCGAGGGCAACGTAGAGGAGGTTCGGTTCGGCTCGATTGGGTCTAGCTCCGAGCTTAGATCATCACACCCATAGGAGAACACATTCAGGCTAGGTCTGGTAGCTCCCATCGCTCCCTAGCAAGAACGCAATATAATCCACGAAGCAGCGGTAGGAGTAGTATCTCTCGGAGAGCTCGAAGCTGGGTAAAATCCGCTTCGTCGCATCGCCTCGATCCGCTCTTTGTGCAGTCTCCGCCCCCCTCCGAACCACAAGGGACCCCGGTCCCGTAGGTGCTCGTGGGGGCACGATCGGTCCTCCCCCGACACATGCCCTCAAAATCACTTCTATCTTTGCTTGCTAGTTGCTCACTCTTTTGCTATGCTGCGATACCTACCACTTGCTATATCATGCCTCCCATATTGCCATGTCAAACCTCTAACCATCCTTTCCTAGCAAACCGTTGTTTGGCTATGTTACCGCTTTTGCTCAGCCCCTCTTATAGCGTTGTTAGTTGCAGGTGTAGATGAAGTTGGTTCCATGTTGGAACACGGATATATTGGGATATCACAATATCTCTTATTTTAATTAATGCATCTATATACTTGGTAAAGGGTGGAAGGCTCGGCCTTATGCCTGGTGTTTTGTTCCATTCTTGCCGCCCTAGTTTCCTTCATACCGGTGTTATGTTCCTTGATTTTGCGTTCCTTACGCGGTTGGGTGATTTATGGGACCCCCTTGACAGTTCGCCTTGAATAAAACTCCTCCAGCAAGGCCCAACCTTGGTTTTACCATTTGCCATCTAAGCCTTTTCCCCGGGTTTCCCGAGCCGAGGTCATCTTTATTTTAAACCCCGGACCAGTGCTCCTTGAGTCTTGGCCCATCTGAAGCGATGTCCGGCGCCCTGGGCAATCCGGGTCTATGCCAACCCGACGTCTTGCCCATCCGGTGTGCCACGAGAACGAGATATGTGCAGCTCCTATCGGGATTTGTCGGCACATTCGGGCGGCTTCGCTGGTCTTGTTTTACCATTGTCGAAATGTCTTGTAAACCGGGATTCCGAGACTGATCGGGTCTTCCCGGGAGAAGGAATATCCTTCGTTGACCGTGAGAGCTTATAATGGGCTAAGTTGGGACACCCCTGCAGGGTATTATCTTTCAAAAGCCGTGCCCGCGGTTATGAGGCAGATGGGAATTTGTTAATGTCCGGTTGTAGAAAACCCGAAGTTGATCTTAATTAAAATACATCAACCGCGTGTGTAGCCGTGATGGTCTCTTCTCGGCGGATTCCGGGAAGTGAACACGGTTTGAGTTATGCATGAACATAAGTAGTTTCAGGATCACTTCTTGATCACTTCTAGCTTCACGACCGTGCTTTTCTTCTCTTCTCGCTCTCTTTTGCGTATGTTAGCCACCATATATGCTTAGTGCTTGCTGCAGCTCCACCTCATTACACCATCCTTCCTACAAGCTTAAATAGTCTTGATCTCACGGGTGTGAGATTGCTGAGTCCTCGTGACTCACAGATTCTACCAAAACAGTTGCAGGTGCCGATGATGCCCGTGCAGGTGACGCATTCGAGCTCAAGGAGGAGATCGATGAAGATCTTGTTCATTGTGTTGTTTCGTTTCAGTTGATCAGTAATGGAGCCCAGTTGGGACGGTCGGGGATCTGTGTAGCATTTGGGGTAGTCTTCTTTTATTTTGGTTCCGTAGTCGGACCTTGATTGTATCTGTATGATGTAATGCTTTACTCATGTTTTGCGTGAAGTGGCGATTGTAAGCCAACTATGTATCTCTTTCCCTTATGATTACATGGGTTGTCTGAAGATTACCTCACTTGCGACATTGATTTCAATGCGGTTATGCCTCTAAGTCGTTAGCCCGACACGTGGGAGATATAGCCGCATCGAGGGCGTGACAAGTTGGTAATCAGAGCCATCCCCGACTTAGGAGCCCCCTGCTTGATCGAATCGCTGGCGTTGTTGAGTCTAGAAAAAAAAGTTTTGAGTCTTAGGATTACATATATCGGAGAGTAGGATTCTTTTTACTCCCCAGTCCCTTCGTCACTCTGGTGAGGCCCCCTGACGTAGAAGTTTCGACTCTACTCTCCTCAAATTTCACTAAAAAAAATTTTAGGTTCATGCGGGTATCTTGGAATCGTTCCGATGGTTTTGTGATGAGAACATTGTTCTTGGTGCCTCCTGACATTTTGGGGTTGTGGCAGTGTCCCGGGGAGTTGAGCTCCGAGGTGTTGTCGTCACAATTTTATCGTTGCAGTTCTGGAATACCTGAGTTTCACCGACATCGAAAATCTCTTTTATGCAGTTGTTGGTCAGATAACCTCGATAACCCAGTACTGGGGCGAGCTCGAGAGTATTGCCATAACTCGTATAACAGATGCTTTTCGAAGGTTGAGGTAAACGATTTCCGAAGGTTTCTTGGTTATGTGTTGAAGGATGGATACGGCTGGATGTAGGATTTGTTAGTTTGGGTGAGATATTATGCTTCCCCTGTATCCCCAACACCTGATTGCATAACCAGAAAGTTTCGGGAGTTTATAAGTGGGAATTCAAGTAGCTCCTAGAATATCTTTCCAACAAACACATGATACGATATGGGATCTATCATATGTTTGTTTCCGGCTTATTCTGCAAGCCAAATCCTTTGTTTTTTTGTTTTGTGGTATTCGAGTTGCTTCAATGCCAAGTGTTGATTCCATACCTTATTCTAAGCGATGTTCTCATATTTCTATGTGGTTGCTAATCCTTTCGATCATCGAGGTTGTCATGTTAATTCTTTTCAATCGGTGTGCTTCTCTTCAAGTGGATCCGATCAATTCAACATTCGCAAGATCATTCCTCAGTTTTTCTCAACGGTGTTTGTTTCATCCGTCCCAAGTTGCCTTTGTTTTTCCCGCCCTCCCACCCTTTTTCTTCAAGGACTCGGATTTCTTAATCAAGTATCCTTTTTTATTGATGTGAAGTCTCTTCATTCTTTTCCTCCATGTTCTTACCTGGTGTTTCCTCATGAAGATGCTCAACAGTTTCAAGTTCATCATCCTTCGTTGTTGTTTCTTCTATGGTGGATTCAATTCAAGCTTTGTCGATCATATCTTTTCCTTGTTTCAAATGTTTTCTCATGCCGGTGCACCTCTTAATCATCCACTTCTCGCTATTCAATTGTTCCGAAGTGATGAAGATATCTCAGAAGATTCAAGTTTTCATTCTCAATTCACTCAAGTTCTTTTGAGGATGCTATCTCATTCAAGCCATTTAATTCAACCGGTGCAATCTCTCTTTTCAAGTAATCGTTCGAAGGTGTATCTTTTGAGTGGGCCCTAACCCACAGGTCTTTTTCCAGGATCTTACCTGACTCTTCTAATTTTCCTGGAACTTCTAAAATTCTTTTCAAAGTTTGACGTAAGAATGGATTCCATCAGTCAAATGTATCCTCCAAGTTCGCTTTCATATTCTTTTCATCGTTGGTTCAACCTTTCTAATTTTCATACCGGAGTATCTCAACAATTCATGGTGGTGTTTCTCATCGTCATTCTCGACATTTGAAGATCGAAGAAGAGTTTCTCTTAAACCTTGCTCCATTCTCTTCAAGATTCATGGTTCTAGCTTGATGCCATCCTCTCGTAATTGTTTTCGATTGTGAGAATTCTTTTCACCCATCCGAAGCATTTCAGGAGTCTTTTCAGTTTGATTCTCCGGAGCCCATCATCTCAGAATTATTCATTCTCAGCTTCAACTATCGTTCTCCAAATCTTACCGATGCATCGTTCAAATATCCTCTAATCAGTTCATGATCTCTTCATTCTCATGTATCTAAATTCTCTAAAGTATCTTCGTTCTTTATATAATTCTTCACGGTGTTTCTTTATCTTTTCTTCGTTCATTTCAGTTCTTACGGTGGTACGTTCAAGAGTTCTCTTCCTTCGTTATCATATAGATTCATTCGTTCTTTCCAATCCTACCGGTGGTTCGTTGAAGACCTTCCCAAGTTGAGCAATATCTCTCTTCAATCCTTTTTCAACGAGAATAAGTAGTATGCCAAATTCGTTGCTTGTCATCATTCTAAATTGGTGAAGGATACGCATAACATAATTCTTATTATTGTTTCATCCAAGTGATCTAATTTCTTCTTTCCAGAGTTGTTCATCATGGCACGTTCTCGGTTCGAGATCCTTCATTTTTTTTCTTTTCTGGAGTTCCAACTTTTCCGCATTATCTCATCGCGAAGCTCCATTTAATCAATGCAAGGATTCATCTTATTCTTTTCAAGCTTCTTTTCCTTGCGACCTTCTGTTTTATCTATCCGGAGTTCTTCGAGAGTTTCTACATGGAGGCTCTACATGGTGGTTCGTCAAGGATTCTTTTAATTCTTCAATTGTTCTTCAAGATCTCTCTCGAAGTTATGATCCGCCAAGCTACTCAAAAATTTAACATGGTGTTCTACACATGTCTTGTTTTGAGGAATTCAAGTTTTCTTCATCTTGCATTCTGAAGTGCAATTCTTCTTACCTTATCTTTTGAGGTGGTGTTATGTCCTTGACAATTTCCATCCATGTTCCATGTTTCACATGTTGTGAAGAATGAGATATTTTAAATCCACCAATCTCTTCATTGGAGTTCTCTTGTGTCATGTTTCACCTAAAGCCTTCCCTAAGAAATGTTGCTATTATGGTGCTTATCAATGATCCAAGTTTTCTCCTATCCTCTTGGTGAAAGAAGTTTTTCATCGCCTTGGTGCTCTTACTCAAACCAATGGCTTCCTTTAGTGGCCATTTGTTACCTCATAAGTTTGAGTCGTCTTCCATAAGCCCACATCAAGTTTATCCTTTCGTTGTTGATAATCCAACAACTCCGTTCTAGCATTTTTTGTAAGCGTGCTCTCTCAAGATCTTGTTTCTCTCCGTTCATTTCATTCCATTCTTTCTTTCTTCCGGAGGCATTGCGATGTTGTTCTCTTCACTCATCATCTCGAATTGTGAGGACTGTGTTCTCTTCGTGCTTATCCATGTAATCGGAGTGTCGTGCCCTCTTTTCAAGTTCTTCCCATTTTGTCAAGTTTTACCTCCCTTCTCAACCGGACTGTTGTGTCATCTCTTCAAGTTCTTTTCATCTTATCAAGTTTTCTTTCTTTTTTCAGTCGGAGTGCTGCCCAAATTATATAAATCTTATTCCTTCTCTATCTAGTTTTAACCGGAGTGGTTTCAATATCTATCTTATCACTAAACCTCTTGGTTCTCGTCGTATCCCATGTTCCTCTTTTCTAACAGAGTGTTTTCAACTTTTTTCATCTTCGTTGTTTTCGCTCTTTCATTTTGTTCAACCTCTTAAGGTTCTTTGGTTTCACTCGTTTGTCAAAGAAGCAACTTTGTTTTACCTCTTCCTCTTCCGTTTCTCTCCGGTGCCATCCCAGATCTCAGGACGAGATCCTCTCGTAGTGGTGGAGTGTTGTAACGCCCCAAGACCGACGCTCCAGATACCTTCCTTGTTTTGCGAGTCAGTTGTGTTTTTTCTATTTTATTATTTTGTTGCATCTCACCATGGCATCATCTGCATTGCATCGGCACTCATTGTCGTCATTGTTTTTAAAACTTGCATTCGTTCGTTGTTGCCGTTTCTCCCTTTGCCTTCATCACCTCTCTTAGACCCCCCTTGTGTGCGCGTCCGAAACTTATCCGAACCCGAACCGCTCAGTCGTCACCGTTGGGTCCAGATCAACCTCAAACATCCCCTCAATATTTTCGGTTATTTGATTAGGCCACCCGTTTGACCCGGAGCCATCCTATCTGGATCGGATGATCCAAAACTCTCTCATTTCTATATATATCTAGACAACCCACCTAATTTCTAGGGATCCTACCCTAGCGCCGCCGCCACACTCTTTCTCGGGATCCCTCCCGGTCCTCCGCCTCCCCTCGATTTCAGTCACCAGCCAATCCATCGACCCACTACCTCCTTCGATTCCCCATCCAACCACCTGCCCGAGCGCTCCTTCACTTCGCGATCCCGCCGCCACCAGCGAACCTCGCCGCCGGCGAGCACCAGCAGGACTCCCGAGCTGTCCCACTCTCCAGCCCTCTCTCTGCTTTGGGTTAACAGGAGCGATGCATGGAGCTCATCCGTGGCACCCGAAGCATGGAGCACCGCTCTGTTCGCTGGATCCATCCACCGCTGCCCTGAACTAAACCCCGCACGCCGAGATCCGGCGCTGCCCCATCGTCTTCGCCTTCCTCTGCGTGCCCACAAGGTCCACCGCCGCCTACCTCCGCGCCAAGTACTGCAGTTGTACGACGCCACCAGGGAGTCGTCGCCCCGCCAAGTCCCTCGCCGGATCGAACTCGTCCCCAAGTCCCGCAGCCGCTGATGCCGTCGCGTCTTCTTCCCCTGCGCTGCTCGAGTGTGAGCCATGCCCGGCGCTCAAGCCAGTGCTTCACCGCTGCTTCGTTCGGGCAGAGGACGACGCCTCTGCCTTGACCGCTCGCCTCCTCTGCTTCGAGCTGTCTCCCGCGCCTCGATCTCCTTCAAGACCGGCCGGATCCATCTTCCCGCGCGTCAAGTCTGCCGCCCGCTGCCGTCTTCCCGGCGAACCTCCCGCGACCCCATGCCTCGTCCTCGTCTGCGAGAGACCGGAGCTGCGCCAAGTGCCCGCTTGACCAGCGCCAAGTCCCACTCCCGTTGACCGCTCCATGCCTGCATCGTGTGGCCGAGCGCCTCCTCCCTCATCTCGATCTGGGCTTGGCCAATGGTGAGAAACCCCCCAGCGCCCCTTTGTTTTTCTTTTGTTGGGCCTGCTCCGGTTTTATATTCGGCCTGTGTAGTTTTTTTCCCACATCTGCGATTTTGTGTATTATCCGAGAAACTGCAGTTTCTGAAAAAACCCTCATGTTCATGCATATCATAACTCACAAATGGTGCATCGGTTAAAATGATTTAAACATGTAAAGTGCTTAGAATTTTATCTAGTTTCATAATATGTGACTTTCATCCATGTTGAAAATGTTTAGAATGTTGTTTGATTAAATTTGCTCAAATGGCATGTTAAAATGATTTATTTCATAAATAATTAACCGTAACTCGGTTTTTAATAAAATTTATATGTAAATGGGGTGGAAAAATGCCTAGTTTAACATGGTGCACTTTGTTTTACTGTTTAATACCATTAAAATATGCTTTAGGACAGAACAGTACCAAATCAAAATATGCACATGAGGATTTTCCGGAATTGTTGTTTGTTATTTCCGACCTCATTTAAACTTGCCTAAATAGTTAGTTTTCATATGCTTCACCTCTTGCCATGTTAGTCAACATTTAATATGGTTGGGTACATAACCGAGAGAAAACTAAATATTTGATGTGGTGTTTTGTCAATATGCAACTCGTTGCATATTGAGCTCTACTTAATTTGTAGTAGTGTTTGTGCATATTGCCATGCCATGCTATTTAAACCGGACATGCATCATACTTGATTGTGCATCATGCCATGTTTATGTGATGATTGTTTACCATGTTGTTTGCTTCTTTCCGGTGTTGCTTCTTCGGGTTAGTTTTGATAAGGTCACGTTTGTGAGGATTCGTTCGAACGTCCGCTTGTCTTCTTCATGGACTCGTTCTTCTTCCTTGCGGGATCTCAGGCAAGATGACCATACCCTCGAAATCACTTCTATCTTTGCTTGCTAGTTGCTCGCTCTTTTGCTATGCTGCGATACCTACCACTTGCTATATCATGCCTCCCATATTGCCATGTCAAACCTCTAACCATCCTTTCCAAGCAAACCGTTGTTTGGCTATGTTACCGCTTTTGCTCAGCCCCTCTTATAGCGTTGTTAGTTGCAGGTGAAGATGAAGTTGGTTCCATGTTGGAACACGGATATGTTGGGATATCACAATATCTCTTATTTTAATTAATGCATCTATATACTTGGTAAAGGGTGGAAGGCTCGGCCTTATGCACAGTGTTTTGTTCCACTCTTGCCGCCCTAGTTTCCATCATACGGTGTTATGTTCCTTGATTTTGCGTTCCTTACGCGGTTGGGTGATTTATGGGACCCTTTGACAGTTTGCCTTGAATAAAACTCCTCCGCAAAGGCCCAACCTTGGTTTTACCATTTGCCACCTAAGCCTTTTTCCCCGGTTTCGCGAGCCGAGGTCATCTTTATTTTAAACCCCGGACGGTGCTCCTTGAGTCTTGGCTCAACTGGCGATGTCCTGCGCCCCTGGGCAATCCAGGTCTATGCCAACCCGACGTCTTGCCCATCCAGTGTGCCCTGAGAACGAGATATGTGCAGCTCCTATCGGGATTTGTCGGCACATTCGGGCGGCTTTGCTGGTCTTGTTTTACCATTGTCGAAATGTCTTGTAAATCGGGATTCCGGGACTGATCGGGTCTTCCCGGGAGAAGGAATATCCTTCGTTGACCGTGAGAGCTTATAATGGGCTAAGTTGGGACACCCTTGCAGGGTATTATCTTTCGAAAGCCATGCCCGCGGTTATGAGGCAGATGGGAATTTGTTAATGTCCGGTTGTAGAAAACCAAAAGTTGATCTTAATTAAAATACATCAACCGCGTGTGTAGCCGTGATGGTCTCTTCTCGGCGGAGTCCGGGAAGTGAACACGGTTTGAGTTATGCATGAACGTAAGTAGTTTCAGGATCACTTCTTGATCACTTCTAGCTTCACGACCGTGCTTTGCTTCTCTTCTACAGCTCCACCTCATTACACCATCCTTCCTACAAGCTTAAATAGTCTTGATCTCGCGGGTGTGAGATTGCTGAGTCCTCGTGACTCACAGGTTCTACCAAAACAGTTGCAGCTGCCGACGATGCCCGTGCAGGTGACGCATCCGAGCTCAAGGAGGAGCTCGATGAAGATCTTGTTCATTGTGTTGTTTCGTTTCAGTTGATCAGTAGTGGAGCCCAGTTGGGACGGTCGGGGATCTGTGTAGCATTTGGGGTAGTCTTCTTTTATTTTGGTTCTGTAGTCGGACCTTGATTGTATCTTAATGATGTAATGCTTTACTCAAGTTTTGCGTGAAGTGGCGATTGTAAGCCAACTATGTATCTCTTTCCCTTATGATTACATGGGTTGTGTGAAGATTACCTCACTTGCGACATTGCTTTCGATGCGGTTATGCCTCTAAGTCGTGCTTCGACACGTTGGAGATATAGCCGCATCGAGGGCGTGACAGGCATGCTCGTGCTCCAGCGTTCGGCGTTGGAGCACCTCCTCCGTGTTCCGCCTCGCGACGACCTCTGCGTCATCAACCCATCTCCGGAGGGAACGCAGCTCGGCGCGGGCGGAGGCCAAGTCCACCTGTGCCATGGCCAGGGCCGCGGCCGTGGCTTCCGCGCGCTTCTCTGCCTCGTCAAACCTGGGCCTGAGGGCAGCGGCCCTGCCCTCATCCTCCACGCCCACGAGCTTAAGCTTCAGGTCATACCTGCCCTCCAGGTCCGTGCGAACCTCAGCCACCAGGCGGTTCACCTCCTCCTCAACTCCAGCCTCTCGAGCCCCAACGGCGTCTTCTTCTTGGGCAACTTGACGCTCCCTCGTCTCCAGTTGCTCGAGCTCGCGGCTACGCTCCATGGCCTCCAGGGCCAGCGCCTCCTCGCGCTTCCGGACCTCCTCTTCCTCCGTGGGCGTCCCCCTCAGCGATGCAAGAGCGGCCATGCGCGCCTCCACCTGCTGCTCAAGAGACGCGCTCCAGGCCTGGAGCTCCCAAGCGCGCTTCTCTGTAGCCCCGCGGCGGCGATCAGCCTCGCGAGCCTCTTCCAAGGCTCATGAGCGGGCTTCGTAGGAAGCCTTAAGAGACGCCTTGGCCTTCGTGTTCTCAAGGTCGCATTGATAGCGGTCGAGGTTGATGGCCACCTTCAGCTTGTGCCGCTCCTCTGCAAGCCGAAGACCTTCAGCCTCAAGACATGAATCAACACTCGCGAGCTCTTCGCCAAACCGGCCCATCGCATTCATCGCCTCCTGAAAGAGCTCGTGGCGAACCACGCTCCGCCGCGCTCAAGCTCGAACGCCCGGCCTTCTTCATCCTCCACCTTGGGGGCTGCAGGCGGGGCGACGTGTGGTGCACCACCCCTCGGCAGGAGGCCGGGGGCTGGCACCGCACCCGACACCAGCCCGTCTTCGCGAGAAGCCTGAGCCTGCTAGGGCTTGTTGCTTGAGGAGGAGCCCAGGATCGAAGCCAGCAAGTTACCGCCGAAGATGAGTGGAGGAGTCTTGGGAGATCCTTTCCTATTGCGGAGCTCCTCGAAGTCCACACAAAGACGGCCGTAACGCTGGACGTGACGGCCAGTGCGCAGTAGGACCGAAGAAGAGCTCAGGAGAATGTCTTCATGGGTGCTCGGTTGCAGCGAGCAGCCGGGCACCGTTTCACCGCGACCTCCCGAGGCTCCTGGAGCCTTGGCCTGGGGAGTCGCATGTAGCGTCTCCTCAACAACCGACGCCTCAGGGAGGGGGTGGCAAGCTCCTGAAGACAAGGCTCCACGGTCACCACTCAGCACGTGCTCCCCAGCACTCGAGTCGTCGGTCTCCGCCTGAGCTCGCCCACCCGCACCATCACTCGGGGCAAGCTCAACGTCAGGAGCAAGGAAGGGAACCACGACGACGGACGGCGCGGGGTCGCCTCCTGCAGCGCGGATGAGCTCGGCGACTCGGTCGAGCCATTCTTCGTGAAGCGTCGTCGGCGGGCGGTAGCGCGAGAGCTTCGTTAGCGCGATGAGTGCAGCTTCGGGCCTCCATGGCGCGTGACGAAGAACCAGCGAGGGTGGCGAAAGCGTGGCGGTGCGGCCGTCCGCCTCATGGGCGGGTGCTGGGACGACGCTTGCTGCTCGTTCCCCACCGGGCCGGTGGCGGCGTTGACGGCAGGTGACGGGGAACGACATGGACGCCCGCCGACGGGAGCCGTCTGGGCGACATGGGAAGCGAGGGCGGCTCGGCGCTCGGCGCGAGCCCGACGAGCGTCAGACATGGTTGCGGTGGTCGAGGAAGAACGAGGCGATGAAAGGCAGAATCCGGCACACCCCTACCCGGCGCGCCAAATGTCGGATTTCGGGTTCCGGCAGACCCTTAAGGTTCGAACTCTGGGGTGCGCGCAGAGATCCAACCCTCCACCGTCTCGTACCTCGCCGAATCGCAGGGACCTAAACTACTAAAAAGAACAGCACAAGAGACGCGCGATTTATACTAGTTCGGGCCACCGTTGTGGTGTAACACCCTACTCGAGTTTGTGGTGTGGTGGATTGCCTCTTGGGCTGATGAAAAAAGTACAGGGAAGAACAGCCTCGCGAGGGTCTATTCTTGGTGGGTGTGATGAACTGCTAGGTGGTGTTCCGTCGCTCTAGCTTGAGGATCGGGTCTCTATCTCTCTCTGGATTCCAAATGCCCGCCTCCCGCTACTATGGTGGCTAGCTCTACTTATATAGACGAAGGCCCTGGGCCTCTTCCCAAATATTGGCGGGAAGGCGCCAACAATTAGCCATTTGAAGGGGAACAGTGGGTACACTTATCTGACTAAAGTTAGTCCTCGCCGCCAAAGGCTCTGGTGATGACGCCTTCTTGGGCTCCACGATGACTCCTTCCAGCCGTTGGGGCTGGTCTTGGTCTTGTTGCACGAAGCAGGGTGCCTTTGCTTGATTCTCTCGCTGCGCTTGCTCCCTTTGCACCAAAGGGAAAGGAGGGCGCTCTTGGCTGGCTGGCGCCCGACCGGCGCCCTTGGTCGTCATGGCTTGCGTCATGGGCACCTCGCGAGTACCCTACGTGAACTCTCCGCCTCCTCATGAGTTAGCTTTGACGAGGCGCGCTGAGAAGCTCCTTGTCGTCCGCCCATGAGGCTTGAGCCCCTCGCGGGGTCTTGAGCTGTGTTGATGAAGATGGGCTGTCACAGGCCTCCTTTGAGCCACGCCGCAGGCAGCAGGCGAGCAAGTCTGGGACCCCGTTCCCGAGCGCGAAAGGTGCCATGGCTATGGAGCGGTAGTCTGAGTCAGATTGGGAAGAAGCGAGCCGCAAGGAGGCAGAGGAATTGAGGAAGCAAGGCGCAAGAGTCGGAGGAATAACTGTGTAGGCCGCAGGGGCCGCATAACGGGGCGGATTCGAAGGCAGCATGGGGAAGCGGAGACGCCCACATCCAATCAACCGCCACGCGTCGACCGAGGCCGCAGGCTTTGGGGCCCAGGGCGCTCGAACTTGACCCTTGGATTCGCCATGAAGCCAAGCCCGAGCGCACTTGGGCGGGGGCTCTTGGCGGCGTCGAGACTTGCTTGCGGCCCACAGTGGCTAAGCAGCAGAGCCGTGCGCCCATCTTCATCAACAAAGCATCCATGACCCTCGCGGGTCCAAGCCTCATGGCCGGACGATGCAAGACCTCCTCTGGGTAGCCTAGCCGAGCAGGTTCATGAGGCGGAGATATCAAGGCGGGAAAACCTCACGAGACTCTCGTGGCGTGAGCCATAATGAGCGGTGCGGGCGGGCGCCGGTCTTGCAGCGTCCCCATTTCCTCTTTGGTGCTAAGGAGGCAAGCGCTTGCGAAGAGTACCGAGGCATCGGGCAAAGGTTGCCATATTGGTGCAACAAGACCAAGACTAGGAGGGGCGGCAAGGCGGAGGTCATCGTGGAGCCCAAGGCAGGCGTCACCCAGTGGCTTTTCGCAGCGAAGACCGCTTTTGTCAGGATAGCTTGTACTAGCTGTCCCCCCTTCAAATTCTCCCGCCGTTGTTGGCTCCCTTCTCGCTCAATATTTGGGAAGAGGACCAGGGCCTCTATAAATAGGACTAGACACCACAGCAGGAGGCAACGGAGCTTGAACTGAAGCAAGCCTGGTTAGCTCAAATCCTCACACCACAAGTTCACACGCACAAGAACACCTCAACCTCAGGAGGCTGTTCTTCCCTTATACTGTTCATCATCAGCCCAAGAGGCAATCCACCACCACCACACTGGAGTAGGGTATTACACCACAACGGTGGCCTGAACCAGTATAAAACCCGTGTCTCTTTCTGTGTTGTGAGTTCGTCGAGTTCGTCCGCAAGATCCTAGCGAGCTAGAGCGTAGAACGGTAGGAGGGAAAGACTTCGCGTGCACCCCAGTGTTTGAACCTCAAGTGTTTGCCGAAACCCCGCATCCGACAAAGGCACCTGCCAGGAGAACTCCTATGTCTAAGGCCAGAGCCTCTACTCAAGAGACAATGGAGTTCACTCTTGAACCCAAAGAAGGAGGTGAAGGCAAGAAGAGGAAAGAAAGGGTCAAGAAGACCATTGCCAGAGTTATTGGGAAGTCCCCAATGGTGAGATCAGATGATGAAGAGGAATAGGATGCTGCACCAGCACCCAAAGCTCAGAAGCTTATGGAAGATGCTATAAAGGCAGGGGCTGCTCCATCCAAGCCCAAAACTACTCCCAAAGCTCAAGCTCAGAAGCCCCCAAAGCCCAAGAGGAACACCGGAAGTATTCCACCCGAGGAGAAGAACAAGGCCCCAGTGCCTGATGCTGAAGAATAAGAAGATGATTCACTTGTTTTGAGGAAGCTGAAGCCAAAGATCCCTGACCATAATGATGCACATCATGTTGCATAAGATATGAGGATCAGGAAGGATTCAGGACTGAGATTGTGGAGATAATCAGATCCTTATGCTATGAGGAGGAGAACAGCAGTTGATTATAGGTTCCACACAATGGAACAACAAGATTTATATGAGACCATCCTTCTTGACAAGAAGCCCATAGTGTGTGAAATGAGATGGGTGGATTGGGAGTACATCAAGGAAAATGAAGATCACTATCCGGGAGTTTATGACATCTTCAAGGCTTGTGGAGTAGATAAGTTTGTTGGACATAAGCTCACCAAATGGAATGATGAGTTGATCATGCAGTTTTACTCCACTGCCCATTTCTATCCAGATGGGAGGATAGTATGGATGTGTCAGGGTACAAGGTACCATTCCATAGTTGAGGAGTGGGCTAATCTGATAAATGCCCCTGAAGAACATGAGGATAACTTGGATGTGTATGCCACCAAGAAGAAAGACCACAACTCAATGTCAAACATGTACAAGGAGATCCCAGATAAGGCTTTGGAGACTCATAAACTTGGATTTGTACACTTCTTGTTATTTGGTCTGCCTACCATCAACTGGATCCTTAGGCACACATTGCTACCCAAGTCAGGAGATCACAAGATGATCAGAGGACATGCTATCAATTTGCTAAATTTGTTTGATGTGCCTCAGAAGTTCAAGGTCATGAGTTTGATTGTAGAGACAATCAAAAGGACAGCTGCTGACCAGAAGAGATCTTGTGGGTATGCTCCACACATTCAGGAGCTCATCAACTCCAAGATGGGCACAGGTACATACTTGTTGGAGAAGGAGCACCTTCCTCTGCATCCTGACTTTGAAGACAATACTGTTGTGATGAATGAGGAAGACCCCACATCTATGCAAGCACATGAGAAGAGAGAGAAGGCAAGGGCAGAGAAAGCTGCAAAGGTGCCAACTGCAGAAGAGGCATCTCAAGTGTTCTTGAAGAGCAAGCAAGATCAGCTTGGATATCTGATCCAATCCACTTTGAGGATTGAGAAGGGCTTGGCCACCCTAACTCAAAACCAGGAGAGCTTGCAGAGGATCATTGAACATAAATTCTATGATCTTGATGTCAAGGTAACTGAGATTCAGTCAGTGGTTGAGCAACTTCAGGAGGAAGGGGAGGAGAAGAAGGGCAAGTCTACTACAGATACTTTTGCTAGAGTGCCCAGAAGCCAGAGGTTTGCTGCAGTGCCTGTCCCAGACACTAGAGCTACTACATCTGCACCAGCAGCCACAGCCTCAGTGCCGCCAGCTCCAGCAGCCACTCCACCGGCTCCAGCTACATCGACAGAAGCTTTCGTCCTTGGAGTCATCTCTACGCCACCTCATGAAGGCCAAGCTTGAGAGACGCATAGCACTATGCATATTTTTGACTTTTTGGTACTTGTTTCCAAAGGGGGAGAAATATGTATAGATCATAGTCTTCAAGAGAGAGAGAGTGTTGTTTTGTCTCTCTTTGCATTTTTCTTGGTTGAACTTTATTGTGTGTTTGCTTGCTACATTATGTCTGTTGTGAGATACTTGGATGATCAGGTGATTGATCATTTGCTACCCTAATGCTTGTTTGGATGATACTATCTTTTATATCTTATAGATGATCATTCATTTTGCTTGGTGATGAGTGCATGTTTTTAATCATTATCATTTTGAGCGCTCCACCAAGATGTATGTGACATGGAAGAGTGACCCATGATCCTAACACATTGTGCATTTGCAGTGCAAAGCAAATTTTAAGTAATGCACAAATTTAGGGGGAGCTCTTTCTTATCACATACTTCTCAAAGCGACAATCTATTTCAATCTTATTATCATTTTTTGAAACTTTTATCTATATGTTGTAATCAATTACCAAAAAGGGGGAGATTGAAAGTGCAACTATCCCTGGGTGGTTTTGGTAATGATTAACAACATATAGCTCATTGAGCTAATACTATTTCAAGATAAATATTTCAGGAAAGCTCAATGATTGGCATGGCATGGATTAGAAAGTGGACCCCTCAAAATGCTAAGGACAAAAGATTGGCTCAAGCTCAAAGCACATGTCTCTACATTTTATTTTTAGTGATCCAAGATCACATTGAGTCCATAGGAAAAGCCAATACTATCAAAAGGGGGTGAGGTGTTGCTTAATGAGTTACTTGCTCAAAATGCTTAGTGATATGCTCCAAAAACCCTCAACTACTTTCTCATATCCACATTTGTCCCAAACCTAAAGTCAAACTCGGCCCCACCGAAACTTTCTATCCGGCGCCACCGAGTTCTCGTGACATAGCCACTGCCACGAACCCTAGTCACTTCGATCTCACGATAGGGATCTCGGTCTCACCGAAATGGGATTGCAAACTCTCTGTTTCCCTTCGTAACATTTCGGTCTAACCGAGATGAGCGATCGGTCCCACCGATTCTGCAATGCAAACTCTCTGTTTCCTTTTCGTAACGCTTTGGTCCCACCGAGACGAGTGAATCGGTCCCACCGAGTTTGCCTGACCAACTCTCTGTTTGCTTATTACCAAAATCGGTCCCACCGAGTTTGAGTAATCGGTCCAACCGAGATTACGTTATGCCATAACCCTAACAATATCGGTCCCACCGAGTTGACATGTCGGTCCCATCGAAATGCCTAACGGTCACATTATGAACCAAATCGGTCCAGCCGAGTTTTCTAATTCGGTCCCACCGAGTTTGGTGATTTGTGTGTAACGGTTAGATTTTGTGTGGAGGATATATATACCCATCCACCCACTCTTCATTCGTGGAGAGAGCCATCAGAACATGCCCACACTTCTAACATACATTTTCTGAGAGAGAACCACCTACACTTGTGTTGAGGTCAACATTTCCATTCCAACCACATAAATCTTGATCTCTAGCCTTCCCCAAGTTGCTTTCCACTCAAATCATCTTTCCACCAAATCCAATCCTGTGAAAGAGAGTTGAGTGTTGGGGAGACTATCATCTGAAGCACAAGAGCAAGGAGTTCATCATCAACACACCATCTATTACCTTTTGGAGAGTGGTGTCTCCTAGATTGGCTAGGTGTCACTTGGGAGCCTCCGTCAAGATTGTGGATTTGAACCAAGGAGTTTGTACGGTCAAGGAGATCGCCTACTTCGTGAAGATCTACCCTAGTGAGGCAAGTCCTTCGTGGGCGATGGCCATGGTGGGATAGACAAGGTTGCTTCTTCGTGGACCCTTCGTGGGTGGAACCCTCCGTGGACTCGCGCAACCGTTACCCTTCGTGGGTTGAAGTCTCCATCAACGTGGATGTACGATAACACCACCTATCGGAACCACGAATAAAAAATCTCTGTGTCTACATTGCGTTTGCTCCCTCCAAACTCCTCCCTTTACCTTCATATGCAATTGTTTTACTCTACGCTGCTATACTCTTAGAATTGCATGTGTAGGTGGATTACTTGATTTGTGCTAAGTTGCTAAAATCTGCCAAGACATTAAATTGGGAAAATACTAGATTTTTATTTGGTCAAGTAGTCTAATCACCCCCCTCCCCTCTAGACATACTTTCGATCCTACAATCACCGGTGAACAAAGTCTGTGAAGGTTTGGAAGTCTACCTTGAAGACTTACCAGAGTGATTGGGCGGGGACTGGGTGTCCTTAGCTCTAGGGGAATAAGGTGAAAGACGCGGTCTTCTGAGTTAAATCTCAGCCTCCCTAACCAGACGTACAGTTGTCACAACAACTGGAACTGGTCTTCCAAATCCTTGTCTTCACCAAGCAACTGGTTCTATCTTCCACTTCCCTTTACTTTACAGTTTGTCTTCGTGAAGTCATTGCCTCCTTGTCTAATCTCATTGACTTCACTGAATGAAGACTATTTGCTATTTGGCTTCATACTGTCTTCCATTTGATCCATACTACCTAGCTGTTGATAGTCTTCGTGCTTTCACTTCATTGCTTACTTGACTATGGCTTGTCTAGTGTAGTCTACCTTCCGTTGCATAACAATAGGTTCATTTCTACGGTTGTCTTCAAAGACCTTGTGTTTTGAAGGCTTCCATAAAAATCGCCTATTCACCCCCCCTCTAGTCGATAACTAGCACTTTCAGGGCATCGTCTCGCTTTGATTCCAATTCCCAAAATTCACATATATTTCAAACCAAAATATTCGTAAGTTTTTATCGCATTTGGACTCCATTTGATATGGATATTCTGTGAAACAAAAAACATGCAACAAATAGGAACTGGCACTGGATCAATATGTTAGTCCCAAAAATAGTATAAAAAGTTGCCAGAAGTATATGAAAGTTGTAGAATATTGGCATGAAACAATCAAAAATTATAGATACGACGGAGACGTATCATTATCCTTAATAGCAACGATCAATATGTGTCTTGCTGCCCCTTCTGTCACTGGGAAAGAACACCGCATGATCGAACCCATCACAAAGCACCTCTTCCTATGGCAAGAAAAATCGATCTAGTCGGCCTAACTAAACCAAAGATTCGAAGAAGAAATACGAGGCTATAAATAATCATGCATATAAGAGATCAAAACTCAAACAACTTTCATGGATAAATAGATCTGATCATAAACTCAAAGTTCATCGGATCCCAACAAACACACCGCAAAAAAGAGTTACATAAAATAGATCTCCAAGAGACATTGTATTGAGAATCAAAAGAGAGAGAGAGAGAGAGAGAGAGAGAGAGAGAGAGAGAGAGAGAAGAGAGAGATAGAGAGAGAGACAGGAAGCCATCTAGCTACTGCCTACAGACCCATAGGTCTACAATGAACTACTCACGCATCATTAGAGAGGCACCAATGAGGATGATGAACCCCTCCGTGGTGGTGTCTAGATTGGATCTCGTTGTTCTGGAACTTGCGGCAGCTGGAATTGTGTTTCGTCGACTCTCCTAGGGTTTCTGGAATATTTGGGTATTTATAGGGAGAAGAGGCGGTGCGGGAGGCCACCGAGGTGGGCACAACCCACCAGGGTGTGCCTGGGCTCCCATGCGCGCCCAGGTGGATTGTGCCCCCTCGGGCAGTGGCAGAGGCAGGATTGGAGCAAGCCTCGGGCCTAAAAAATATTTTTGCCGCGAGGAAAAAACTTAACGTCCATAAGGCTTTTAGTTATCTCAAAAACATACCCCAAACAAAATATAGCTCAACTGTGTGAAATATTTAGAATTTAAACCGAATCCTTAACAATACAACAAAAAAGTTAGAAACATGACAACAACTACAAAGAACAGTATGTGATAAAAAGAGTACCAAATCAAATGTTTGCTTCATCGGTGCCTCGCATAACATCATGAACGGCGGAAGACACCTTCAAGACATCAAAAGCAAAATCTCATATGAAAAGCATAAACATTAAGTGAAACAATTATCATTGGTCCAAATATAAAAACTTACCACTTCAACGAGAGAAAAGCCCTTTGTGAGACCTATATGATTGAAAGTGACATACAATATCATTATCATCAATAATTACAAATACATCTCGCTAAATCATTTCATCTTATTTTTCTACAATACGAAATAAAATTGACAATTGCATCAAAATACCCTAGATATATGACTGCATACACACACGTTATTTCAATTAAATTTCAGTTCGAAGGAGTTTACACGCTGATACATCATAGTACAAGTAAAACATGTTATAAGTGGAATTGTGAAAAGCATCAGTGGGGATACAGAGAAAGCATCAAAGAAAATACATGATGCAGTAGCCCACAGCTAAGCAGCCAGCAAGGGGATGACGCCCCACACGGACGAACGATGCTGGAGTCCGGAGATCGATCGTGCCGCTTGTCCTGGCTGCATGCGACTCGGCGGCGGCCGCGCGAGGGTTGTGTCTCCTTTTTTTAGCAAAACATCGCTGGCACTGCATCTCTTATGCCTGTTTTTTTAATTGAGATATCTCTTCTGCCTGGTGGATCATGAGCAGGACTGCTCGCGCGCATGAGTTGGATCTTGGTGGGTGGGTTGCCCCGTGCGTGCATTTGTTTCTGGCAAGACAGCCTAGCAAGGCTTTGGGCCTTTTTTTGGGCTATGTCCTGGGCGTGCAAAGATATCTATATAATTATAGATTGTAAATTTTTGCATGCCCCGGGCCTGGGCCCTAGGTGCCCGAGGCCCAGCTCCGCCCCTGCCCTCGGGGCACCCCTCTAGTACTTCTTTGGCCCATGTTGTTCCTTCTAGTCCATAAAAATTCTCCAAAAAGTTTCACTGCGTTTGGACTCTATTTGGTACTGATATTCTGCAAAGTAAAAAACAAGCAAAAACAACAACTTGCACTGGGCACTATGTCAATAGGTTAGTCCCAAAAAATGATATAAAGTTGCTATAAAATGATTGTAAAACATCCAAGAATGATAATATAACAGCGTGGAACAATAAAAAATTATAGATACGTTCAAGACGTATCAAGCACCAGCTCATTGCCATTGTCGCCGTCATCCTCCTCGACCACTCCATCTATTCCGACAACCACGAGTGACATCGGCTCGACGCTGGCTGGTGTCGCAACAATCATCAAGCCCTACTCTGCTAGCCCCCTCGACATGGCGTAAAACTCGTGTTGGTCCCCATCTACGCATGCCTGACATTGGCAACACCGACGTGTTCCTTCATCCACGATGTGTCCCCGGGCCTGACAAGCCTGGTGCGACGCCTCGTCAACATCGACCTCATCCGTCTACACATGCCCGATGCTGGAAACACTGATGCGTGCCTTCATCCATAAAGTGTCCCCGGGCTTGGAAAATCCGGCGCGACACCTCGTCAACAATGCCTTCTTCCCGGCGCACCACTACTCCACACCACTGTGCCCATGACTAACTTGACGCCTCCTTGCACCCGCGGATCCACGGCGACTACCTCGACACCGGCCACTCCAACTCAACATTGACTATGGTGTCCCTTGCACAGCTACCACGACTACGGCTACACCACCCTACGCTCTCGGCTACATTGACATCAGCACAAAGGGCTACCGCCTTGCTTGGGCAACCTCATTGGTTTCCACTCCATCCACGACTTCTGCTATGCATCGACTGTTACAATTGTGGGGGGATGTCTATCGGCTTGCCTTTGGATTCTTCTTCAGTCTCACCGTTTGCATCGCTACCATTGTGACTGTGGGGGGATGTTGAGTATCGTGACTATTAGGAAGTATAGGATAGACTAGGATTTATCTCTACCTTATCTTGTACTCCAAGTAGGTAATGTACTCACTATATATACACCCACGAGGCTCAAGCAATACAGTCATCCATTACACCAATCCCTCTCTATTCCCTCTAACAATTTACACAACGACTGTAACTGTGGGCCCCCTGCAAAAAAACTGTAAGTGTGAGCTCTCCGCCAAAACAAAAGACTACAAATGTGGGCTCCCCGCTGATGTCTACTACACAGCTTGTTCTTGTAGACTCGTGTTGGGCTTCCAAGCGCAGAGTTTTGTAGGACAGTAGCAAATTTTCCTCAAGTGGATGACCTAAGGTTTATCAATCCGTGGGAGGTGTAGGATGAAGATGGTCTCTCTTAAACAACCCTGCAACCAAATAATAAAAAGTCTCTTCTGTCCCCAACACACCAAATACAATGGTAAATTTTATAAGTGCACTAGTTCGCTAAAGAGATGGTGATACAAGTGTAGTAATGATAGTAGATATTGATTTTTGTAATAGGAACAATAAAAACAGCAATATAGCAAGTAACGAAAGTGAGCACAAACGGTATTGCAATGCTTGAAAATGAGTCCTAGGGTCCGTACTTTCACTAGTGCAGTCTCTAAACAATGCTAATATAATTGGATCATATAACCATCCCTCAATGTGCGATGAAGAATCACTCCAAAGTTCTTATCTAACGGAGAACATAACACAAAATTTTCGAAACCACCTCAAAGTTATCCTTTCCGATCGATCTATCCAAGAGTTCGTACTAAAATAACACCAAGTTATCCTTTCCGATCGATCTATCTAAGAGTTCGTACTAAAATAACACCATATGATACACATCAACCAAGTCTAATGTAACCTAGATACTCCAATGTCACCACGAGTATCTGTGAGTTGATTATACTATATGCATCAAACAATTTCAGATTCATAATACTCAATCCAACACAAAGAACCTCAAAGAGTGCCCCAAGATTTCTACCAGAGAAACAAGGATGAAAACATGCATCAACCCCTATGCATAGATTTACCCAATGTCCCCTCGGGAATCCGCGAGTTGACTACCAAAACATATATCAAGTGAATCAATATGATACCTCATTGTCACCACGGGTATTCATAGCAATACATACAGCAAGTGCTCTCAAATCCATAAAATTATTCAATCCGATAATAACGGAATCTCAAAAGGGAAAACTCAACTCATCACAACAAGATAGAGAGGGAGAAACACAATATGATTCAACTATATTAACAAAGCTCGCGATACATCAAGATCGTGGAAAATCAAGAACACGAGAGAGAGAGAGAGAGAGAGAGAGAGAGAGGAAGGGAAAGAGAGATTAAACACATATCTACTGGTACAAACCCTCAACCTCGAGGTTGGACTACTCCCTCCTCATCATGGTGGTCGCCGGGATGATAAAGATTGCCACCGGTGATGATTTCCCCCTTAGCAGGGTGCCGACACAGGGTCTAGATTGGTTTTTTCGTGGCTACAGAGCCTTGCGGCGGCGGAACTTTTGATCTAGGGCTATTTCTGGGGGTTTCTGTATTTATAGGATTTTTTGGCATTGGTTTCACGCAAAGATGGGCTTCGAGGGGCCCATAACCCACAAGGGCGCGCCAGGGGGGCTGGCGTGCCCCAGTGTCTTGTGCTCACCTCCTTCACCTTCTGGTCCTCCAACGAAGCTTCTAGTGCCTCTTTTATTCCAAAAAATCATCAAAAAGTTTCATTGCATTTGGAGAACTTTTATTTCTGCACAAAAAACAACACCATGGTAGTTCTGCTGAAAACAGCGTCGGTCCGGGTTAGTTCCATTCAAATCGTACCAAAACCATATAGAATTGTTGTAAACATGGCATGAATACTTCATAAATTATGGATACGTTGGAGTCGTATCAACATCCCCGAGCTTAATTCATGCTCGTCCTCGAGTAGGTAAATGATAAAATAAATAATTTATGAAGTGTGAATGCTAGCATAGTGTATAAGTTTGATCAATGATAATTTCAACATTTTTCCTAGCATTATAACAACAACTATTTCTCATAAAACTCATCATGATAAAGTAGCATCAATTCACATGTTATGGTTCAAACAATGCATTCTCTTGAAACTTAACAACCTATGTTCTCAGTCACCAAACAATTGCAATTCAACTTATTCTCAACAAATTCTAAGCAAGAGCTCTACACACTCAATCATCATATAGTCTTCTATGATTCTAGTACTCAAAGCATATTTTTAGAAAAAATGGCATCCATCGAACACATAGGAGGATAGGGGCTTAATGTTTCGCCTCCCAACTCATTTACCATAAAGATAATTGTCAACAATAATAAATCATGATCAAATATATTTGACTGGCCATATGTGCCTAGATCTTTCCCCACCACAAGATGCTTGCCAACTAGAGAATAATTGAGGTTGAAATGAGAATGTATACTATTAACTCTTGCATAAAAGTAAATACTGAAAAGTAAAAGATAGGCCCTTCGTAGAGGGAAGCAAAGGTTGTCATGCGCTTTAAATTTTTGGATGCCCAAGCTCTTAATGCAAAGGAACGTCATGTTATATTGCCCCTTATGATAGCAACCATTATTATGCAGTCTGCCACTTTTATTACTTTGGCATAATAAGTTTGTAAAATGCTAATTTCCCCTACAATAAAAGATCAAACATATTTAGGAGAAATTTTTATTGCTGTATGCACCGATGACAACTTACTTGAAGGATCTTATTTAATCAATAGGTAGGTATGGTGGACACTCATGGCAAGAAACTGGGTTTAAGGGTTTTTGGATGCACAAGTAGTAACTCTACTTAGTACGATTTTTTGGCTAGCAAAAGATCCTAAGCAAACACCACATGCTGGAGGATCCATAACAATATAACTTCTATGCAAATATACACAACCATAACTCATTACATTGTCTTCTGATGACCCACAAGTATAGGGGATCTATCGTAGTCCTTTCGATAAGTAAGAGTGTCGAACCCAACGAGGAGCAGAAGGAAATGATAAGCGGTTTTCAGCAAGGTATTCTCTACAAGCACTGAAATTATCGATAACAGATAGTTTTGTGATAAGGTAATTGGTAACGAGTAACAAGTAAAAAATGTAAATAAAGTGTAGAAAGATGGACCAATCCTTTTTGTAGCAAAGGACAAGCCTGGACAATTTATTATATAAAGGAAAACGCTCCCGAGGACACATGGGAATTATCGTCAAGCTAGTTTTCATTACGCTCATATGATTTGCGTTCGGTACTTTGATAATTTGATATGTGGGTGAACCGGTGCTTGGGTGCTGTATTTACTTGGACAAGCATCGCACTTATGATTAACCCCTATTGCAAGCATCCGAAACTACAAAAGAAGTATTAAGGTAAACCTAACCATAGCATGAAATATATGGATCCAAATCAGCCCCTTACGAAGCAACACATAAACTAGGTGAGGGAGTCCTGGACTAGGGGGTGTCCGGATAGCCGAACTATCATCTTTGGCCGGACTCCTAGACTATGAAGATACAAGATTGAAGACTTCGTCCCGTGTCCGGATGGGACTTTCCTTGGCGTGGAAGGCAAGCTTGGCGTCTGGATATGTAGATTTCCTACCATTGTATCCGACTCTGTGTAACCCTAACCCTATTCGGTGTCTATATAAACCGAAGGGTTTTAGTCCGTAGGACGAACAACAATCATACCATTGGCTATCTTCTAGGGTTTAGCCTCCTTGATCTCGTGGTAGATCTACTCTTGTACTACCCATATCATCAATATTAATCAAGCAGGAGTAGGGTATTACCTCCATCGAGAGGGCCCGAACCTGGGTAAAAACATCGTGTCCCTTGTCTCCTGTTACCATCCGCCTAGACGCACAATTCGGGACCCCCTACCCGAGATCCGCCGGTTTTGACACCGACATTGGTGCTTTCATTGAGAGTTCCTTTGTGTCGTCACCTATAGGCCCGATGGCTCCTTCAATCATCAAGAACGCGCGTCCGGGTGAGACTTTTCTCCCGGACAGATCTTCGATTCGGCGGCCGCTGCGGGCAATTCACTTGGCCATCTGGAGCAGATCGAAAGCTACGCCCCTGGCCATCAGGTCAGATTTGGGAGTTTGAACTATACGGCCGACATCCGTGGAGACTTGATCTTCAACGGATTCGAGCCACAGCCAAGTGCGCCGCACTGTCTCGATGGGCATGACCTAGCTCTACCACCGAACAGTGCCTTGGAAGCCACACCAGAGTCCTCTCCGACCCTTAGCTCGGAGCCGACTCCCCCGATCGAGGGCGAGTGGTTGGACACTGCCTCGGGGGCTACCATCTCAACGGCGATTGAGCCGAACTCCATCCCTGTCCTTTACGAAGACCGTGACTCCAAGGTGCCGGACTCCTCTCCGGGCTCCGAACCTTCCGCGCCCCAGCCAATCGAATCCGATTGGGCGCCGGTCATGGAGTTCACCGCCGCGGACATATTTCAGCACTCGCCCTTTGGTGACATCTTGAATTCACTAAAGTCTCTCTCTTTATCAGGAGAGCCCTGGCCGGACTACGGTCGGGAAGGTTGAGATGCGGACGACGAAGAAATTCAACACCCACCCACCACCCACTTTGTAGCCACTGCCGATGACTTAACCGACATGCTCGACTTGACTCAAGACATCGGCGGTATGGGCGGCGATCTTGGAGACGACCAAGAACCAGCGCCTCTGAGGCACTTTGGAAGGCCAGCTCGTCATCGACATATACATGGTGGACATCCCAAAAGATGGGAGCGGCGATGGAACAGCGAAGGATGACCCTCAAGAAACAACCCAAGCGCCGGCGTCGGTGGCGCCGCTCCAAATCCGCCACGGTAAAAGCGAAGATTACGCACGGAGACAATAATACCCAGACGGTGCGAAGACGACCCCCTCCAGCAGGACTCAGCGCGCAGGAGTAGGGAGAAGCAAGTCCGCCTGACGGTCTGGCAGAAAAAGAGAGGTAGAGGACGATAATTATATACCTCCCTCCGAAGATGAGGCAAGCCTCAACGACGACGAATTTGTCGTGCCTGAGGATCCTGCCGAACAGGAGCGTTTCAAACGCAGCCTTATGGCCACGGCAAGCAGCCTCAAGAAAAAGCAGCAGCAGCTTAGAGCTGACCAAGACTTGCTAGCTGACAGATGGACTGAAGTCCTTACAGCCGAAGAGTATGAACTCGAACGCCCCTCCAAGAGATACCCAAAACGCAGGCTGCTACCCCAATTAGAGGAAGCAACACCCAAACCTACATCACCAGCGCATGATGCGGCCGACCGGCCACCCAATGGTCGCGACAGAGAGGCCTCTAGACCCTCCGTTCAAGCCGCACTCTGGCGTCGCTCGAAAAGTACCAAGGCACGGGGAAACGCGCCAGACCTGCGAGACATATTGGAGGACAAGGCAAGGCAAACAAGATCGATCTACGGATCGCGTGGGAACCCCATGACACGTGACGATAACCGTCACGCCGGATCTGATAATTCGGCGGGCGAACACGATGAACAAAGCTCATTTGAGCTGCGTCGTGATATAGCTCAATCTGGGCGCCGCACACCCACTATGCTTCACGGATGAAGTAATGGATCATCAAATCCCGAGGGTTTCAAACCCGTAAACATCGAATCATCGATGGCACAACAGATCCTGCGGTTTGGATCGAGGACTACCTCCTCCATATCCACATGGCCCTTGGTGATGATCTACGCCTTCAAATACCTCCCACTCAAGCTTAAAGGACCAGCTCGGCATTGGCTTAACAGCTTGCCGGCAGAATCAATTGGTTGTTGGGAGGACACTGTAACCGCATTCCTTGATAACTTCCAGGCACATATGTGCGACCACGACGCCGATGACCTTAGCCATATAATTCAGCAGCCAGAAGAATCGTCCAGACAATTTTGGACGCGGTTCCTAACAAAGAAAAATCAGATCGTCGACTATCCAGATGCACAGGCGCTAGCAGCCTTCAAATAGAACATCCGCGACGAGTGGCTAGCCCGGCACCTAGGACAGGAAAAGCCGAAATCCATGGCAGCCCTCACCACACTCATGACCCGCTTTTGCGCGGGAGAGGACAGCTGGCTAGCTCAAAGCAACAACTTGGCCAAACACCCTGGTAATTCGGATACCAAGGACAGCAATGGCAGGTCGCGTCGCAACAAGAACAAGCGCCGCATTAACGGCGATAATCTGAAGATCGGCGGTCAATGCGGATTCAGAGCTCTAAACCGGTCGCGGAAGAAGCCATTCAAAAGAAATACCGGGCCCGTCCAACTTGGACCGAATACTAAATCGCTGTGCGGATACATGGCACCCCGAAAAACCAGCCAACCACACCAGCGAGGATTGTTGGGTGTTCAAACAAGCGAGCAAGTTAAGTGCCAAACTCAATGACAAGGGGCTGCATAGCGATGATGAGGAAGAGCCCGGCCACCGAACAATAGAGGACGAAGGGCTTTCCCACACAAGTGCGGACGGTGAACATGATATCGCAACCCACATACCCAAAAGGGAGCGAGCGTGCACTAAGGGGCGTATATGCGATGGAGCCGATCGCCCGAAGTTCAACCCATGGTCCTCCTGCCCGATCACATTTGATCGAAGGACCACCCACTAGCATCCGTCACGACGGATTCGCGCGTGGTTCTTGACCCAATCATCGACGGATTTCACCTCACTAGAGTCACGATGGGCGGCGGTAGCAACCTGAACCTGCTTTATCGGGATACAATGCGCAAAATGGGCATAGACCCTCAAGGATTAAACCTACAAATCGACCTTTAAAGGCGTCATACGGGTGTAGAGGCCAATTGTACAGGCTCGATTACACTCGAAGTGGTCTTGGATCCCGGATAACTTCGAGCGAAGAGTTAATCTTGACATAGTCCCGTTCAGCAGCGGCTATCACGCCTTTGCTTGGGCGAACCGCATTGCAAAGTTCAATGCGGTGCCTCACTACACATACCTCAAGCTCAAGATGCGGGCCCTCGAGGAGTAATCACGGTCGGTGGAAACACGAGCGCTCTCTCGAGCGGAGGAGCATCTGGCGGCCCTCGCGGCGGAGGTGCAAAGCAGCCTCTCACAGCAATTCTCGAGTCCGGCTATTAAGCGTCCGCCACGATCAAGTGCGCCGGAGTAACCTACAACAAGACCGCTGGCACGATCCGAAACGCGCAGCAATCCGGCCCCAACCCCAGCCCTCGCGGCTGCGAAGCGATTACTACTGCGTACATAACTACGCTCGGAGATACCATGGGCATAAGGGGAGGGGCACGACCACGGCACGCCCAGAATGCGGCTCAACCGCACCAAGGGCTCCCGATTGTGTCATTCTTTTTCTTTTCTTCTTTTTTTTTAATTTTAGGACTCCGTTTTCCAGAAGTCCTGTCCGACACTAGAATTGCTGAACTCACGATGCAACAGCCAGGAAAGCAGAAAGCTACGTCGAGTTTCCAGGTGGTCTCTACTACGAGCATTATACCTGTTTTACATACCATCCCGTAGCTTACCCCTGGAGGGGGACATGTTAAATAGTCCCATACCTTGCTTATCGCACAATTTGTATCATTCTGCTTTTATTTGCAGTTTCTTTTGAATAAACAATACATAGCTTTTGCCTATTATTGCACTCCTTTGTTTATCTATATATATGTTCATTTCATGACATGTTGCACCCGTACACTTTGGTACGGCCAATACACCAGGGCCTTAAGTACCCCAAAAGCATGGTGTGAGAAGTCCGAACACTTTCACAAGTGCGGCACCCCGAACTTATAGCATTATATGCATCGGCTCCGAATCATGTCTTGGGTCAATAGTTGGGTTTGCCCGGCTCCCATGTTTTGGTACCTTACGTTCCATTTATCGGCTAAGGTAGCGCTGGGAGAACCACTGCGATTGTGCCCCGGTTGAGCTGGATTGAGCACCTCAGTGGAGAAAGCTAAAACTGACCGTCATGATAAGGCGAGAGCCGTCCACTGTTCGAGAGGTTTTTCGGTCCCTAAAGACTTATGCCGCTTAGAGCGAGGAGTCGGCATTGTCCGGCCAAGGCGTGGATAGCACCCCGAACTCGGTCTTCCGAATACTAGGGGCTTCGCCGAAATTTCAAATTATAGAATTCTATGGCTAAGTGAGAGTGTTCAAGCACTATAAGTCCGGTTGCCTTGTTCATTGTATTGAGCGCCTCCCTCGATGGACCCAAGAATGGGAACAAGAGCGCTCAATTTTATCCCGAACACCCCAACGCTCGTGGCATGGGGGCTGAAGCCAACGACTTGCCATCTCTCAAATTTGATAAACGGCCGCACAGAAGGTAATATTTTAAATTAACAAGCGTTGCTTAGCGCATATGAACAAGTTTTCAGCGTCAGGATAACAAATGTGAGTCTATTAAAAATTACATCTTTGGAGCACTCATACGCTATCTGGCGGGCACCCTTGAGGCGCCCTCATAGTACATTTCGGGCTTGCGATGATCCTTGCCCTTCGGTGGCCCGTCCATCACAAGCTTCTCCGCATCCAGCTTGCCCCAGTGCACTTTAGCACGGGCAAGGGCCCGACGGCACCTTCAATGCAGACGGAGCACTTGATGACTTCAATCCATGGACAGGCGTCCACCAGCCGGTGCACTAACCCGAAATAGCTCCCAGGTATGGCTTCCAATGGCCACAGCCGAACTATGAGGCCCTTCAAGGCCTGTTCGGCGACCTTGTGGAGCTCGACTAGCTGCTTCAGCTGGTTGCTCAGGGGCACCGTACGGTCGGCCTCAGCATACTGAGACCAGAACACCTTCTCCGTCGAGCTCCCCTCCTTGGCGCGGTAGAACGCGGCAGCATCAGACACACTACGGGGCAGATCTGCGAACGCTCCTGTAGAGCTCCGGATTCGGGTAAGTACTAGATAATTGACTTTTACATTCTTGCTCTGCGTAAAGAATGCCTTACCCGCCGCGATCTTCTTTATTGCCTCAATCTCCTGGAGGGCTTTTTGGGCCTCGGCCTTAGCAGCTTTGGCACTCTGAAGAGCCGAGGCAAGCTCGGACTCTCGGGTCTTCGAGTCACGCTCCAAACCCTCGTGTTTTTCCACGAGAGCCTGGAGCTCTTGCCATACCTCCGCCAGCTGCGCCTCCCCCTTCTCTCGCTCGGTGCGCTCCGCAGCCGCTTTGTTTTCGGTCGCGGACACCGTCTCCTTCAGGGTCGCCACCTCGCTCATGGCCCCTGCAGTACCCATGTTATTCCTATTATCTTTTGCAACCAAATCCTTTCTATAAGGTATTTATTTAATAAGGTATTACTTACCTTCCTTGTCCTCGAGCTGCTTTTGGCAAGGCCGAGCTCGTTCTCGGACCGCTCGAGGCTCTGCTTCAATGCATTGACCTCCGCAGCTCGGTCTTGGCAGAGGTCAAAGCGCCCTGCATTCCCATATTGACATACTTATGTTAGACTCCTGAGTATATCTTTTTAGATCCTTAGTCGGCTTTTCTTTCCGAACACGAACTAAGCATCGGGGGCTACTGTCTATCTTGGTAATATTTTTACATATTCTAAACTTACCTCAAAGCCTATTAGAAGGCTGATACAGGCTTGATCAGCCCGCTCTTGGCGGACTGAACTTCTGGATCACCACACTCATAGCAGTGCGGTGCTCCTCCTCGATGGGCGCTGTTAAGCGCCTCGATGCTATCCGGTGCCTCCGGTTGGACGGAGGACACCAGCGTCTTACCCTTCCTACGAAGGGACCGCTTGCCGGACTTCGCAACCGCTGAAGGTTCCGGTATGGAGTCCAGACAAGGGTCGAGCTTAGAGCCCCTGGGGGTCTCGCTCCCCTCGCGCCTGGAGTCCGAGAGGCTGCCTTGCGGCGCCTCCTGCGCCACCTCCTCTTGACCAGGCCCCCCTTGGGGCCCCACCTCGGTGTCGTCCGCAGCGTGAGGTGAGGATGCGGCTGGAAGTGAAGTACTCTCCACTTCCGACGAATTCAGGGACCCGCTCGACGAAGCGGCGAGCTCGCCCTTGGGCGGGCTGCATGATTGTTCGGCATTAGAGAACACTATGCAATGAAAAAAAGCCATGGGTATCCGGACACTTACGATCTCGCCAGGGGCTTGGCCCTTGTTGGCCACTCCTCCTCGTCGTTGTCGGCGTTGGTGGAGAAGTCCGGAGGAAGGTCCTTCCTTCATGGACCCTCCGGCCTCCCGGTTAGGGCGGCCTTCCTTTCTTCTCTCCCCACCGGGAGAGGCTTCTTTGCTCCTCCTCTTCCTCGGAGGAGGATTCCGCCTCGGGGTTGTCGGGCGATGAGTCCGACAGCACTGGCGCCGGAGCTCCTTGAGTTCCGTGGCCTCCTTCTTGGCCTTCTTCTCCGGCACCACGTGAGGTGCGAGCCAGCAACCCCATCAATCGGGCGTCCGCTGGGTCTTCAGCAACGGGCGGACAGTTAATCTGTCCGGATGTCTTCACCAGATCTGTCAAAGGTTAGGAGTTTTAGATCCCACATAGAGTCAATCTATGAAAACAAGAGTCCCATAAAGGGTAAAATAACTTACCTCACTGGCTTTACGCTGCGAGCTGAATCCGCAGATCTTGATGGCGGATGTAGGAGCCTCGGCGTATGAACAGCACCTTCCGGGCATCTTCGTACATAGTGTCAAGAGCCTTTTCAGAGTTGGGTCTTGTGCGGATCAAACTCCCACAATTTGAAGGCCCGTTGTTGGCATGGGAGAATCCGGCGGATGAGCATCACCTGGATTACGTTGACAAGCCTGAGATTCTTGTCCACCATGTTTCGGACGCAGGTTTTGAGTCCGGACAGCTCTTCCGAACCCCCCCACGTCAGGCCTGTCTCTTTCCATGATGTGAGCCGTGTGGGGAAGCCAGATCGGAATTCGGGGGCCGCCGCCCATTGAGAGTCGCGCGGCTCCGTGATGTAGAACCACCCCAATTGCCACCCCTTTATGGTCTCCACAAAGGAGCCCTCGAGCCATAGGACTTTGGCCCTCTTGCCAACCATGGCGCCTCCGCACTCCGCTTGGCGGCCGCCCACAACCTTCGGCCTGACATTGAAGATCTTCAGCCATAAGCCGAAGTGGGGCTGGATGCAGAGGAAGGCCTCGCACCACGATGAGCGCCGAGATGTTGAGGATGAAATTGGGGCCAGATCGTGGAAGTCCAGGCCGTAGTAGAACATGAGCCCCTGGACAAATGGATGAAGTGGAAAACCTAGTCCGCGGAGGAAGTGGGTGAGAAACACCACCCTCTCATGGGGCCTGGGGGTTGGAATGAGCTGCCCCTCGTTGGGTATCCGGTGCGCGATGTTGCTGGACAAGTATCCGGCTGTCCGCAGCTTTTCGATGTGCCCCTCCGTGACGGAGGAGGCCATCCACCTGCCTCACGCTCCGGACATAGTTGGAGAAGGTTGAGGTGGGATGTGCGGACTTGGGCGCTGGAGCTCGAGTGCGCGGAAATGGATGAGCAAAGGAGGAAGAAGGCGTAGGTGAAAAGGTGGATCCTTATCGCCTTATATGGACGGACGAAGCTATGCGTCCCCCGCCAGCCTGGTAAAACTCGCTTATCTCCCAAGCGCCGTAATCGATGGCGCGGATGGGTTACCCATGTCCGTACTGGTGGGAATCCCGGAATAAGGGGCACGATCTCCGCTTTGATAAGACGTGCCAAGGAAACCGCCTCGCTAAACGCGCTAATGTGGAACAGTAAAAAACGATTCATATAAAGGCCTGGCCGTGGTGTGATGTCACGCCGCGGAATACGTCAGCAGATCTGTGCAAAAATTATTCTCTCTACGGTAGTATGTGGAACTTGTTTTGCGAGCGGACACTATCCTTGTGTTCAAAACCTTCTATGAAGTATTCGAGGAAGAACCCGCCTTGCAATGCGAAGACAATATGCGCGCGGACTCGTCGTCATTGAAGCCTGGTTCAGAGCTCTTGAGGAGTCTGGACTAGGGGGTGTCCGGATAGCCGAACTATCATCTTTGGCCAGACTCCTAGACTATGAAGATACAAGATTGAAGACATCGTCCCGTGTCCGGATGGGACTTTCCTTGGCGTGGAAGGCAAGCTTGGCGATACGGATATGTAGATTTCCTACCATTGTAACCGACTCTATGTAACCCTAACCCTATTCAGTGTCTATATAAACCGAAGGGTTTTAGTCCGTAGGACGAACAACAATCATACCATAGGCTAGCTTCTAGGGTTTAGCCTCCTTGATCTCGTGGTAGATCTACTCTTGTACTACACATATCATCAATATTAATCAAGTAGGAGTAGGGTATTACCTCCATTGAGAGGGCCCGAACCTGGGTAAAAACATCGTGTCCCTTGTCTCCTGTTACCATCCACCTAGACGCATAGTTCGGGACCCCCTACCCGAGATCCGCCGGTTTTGACACCGACACTAGGGTTTAAGCTTCTGTCACTCTAGCAACCCATCATCTACCTATTACTTCCCAATGCCTTCCTCTAGGCCCAAACAATGGTGACGTGTCATGTAGTCGACGTTCACATAATACCAGTAGAGGAGAGACAACATACATCTCATCAAAATATCGAACGAATACCAAATTCACATGACTACTAATAGCAAGACTTCTCCCATGTCCTCGGGAACAAACATAACTACTCACAAAGAATATTCATGTTCATAATATGAGGAGTATTAATATGCATATTGGATCTGAACATATGATCTTCCACGAAATAAACCAACTAGCATCAACTACAAGGAGTAATCAACACTACTAGCAACCCATAGGTACCGATCTGAGGCTTTGGGACAAAGATTGGATACAAGAGATGAACTGGGGTTTGAGAGGAGATGGTGCTGGTGAAGATGTTGATGTAGATTGGCCCTCTCCTGATGAGAGGAGCGTTGGTGATGACGATGGCGATGATTAACCCCTCTCGGAAGGATGTTTCCCCGGCTGAACAGCTCCGCCGGAGCCCTAGATTGGTTCCGCCAAGGTTCCTCCTCGTGGCGGCAGAGTTTCGTCCCGTAAGCTTGCTTATGATTTTTCCTCGGATGAAAGACTTCATATAACAGAAGATGCACACCGGAGGGCCACCAGGGGGCCCACAAGGCAGGGGGCGCGCCCCCCACCCTCGTGGCCAGGTGTGGGCCCCCTCTGGTATTTTCTTTGCTCAGTATTTTTTATTATTTCCAAAAATAAATTCCGTGGAGTTTCAGGACTTTTGGGGTTGTGCAGAATAGGTCTCTAATATTTGCTCTTTCTCCAGCCCAGAATTCCAACTGCTGGCATTCTCCCTCTTTATGTAAACCTTGTAAAATAAGAGAGAATAGGCATAAGTATTTTGACATAATGTGAAATAACAGCCCATAATGCAATAAATATCAATATAAAAGCATGATGCAAAATGGACGTATTAACTCCCCCAAGCTTAGCCCTCGCTTGTCCTCAAGCGGAAGCCGATAACGATAAATATGTCCACATGTTTAGAGATAGAGGTGTCGATAAAATAAAATACGGACATGAGGGCATCATGATCATTCTTATAATAGCAACGTATATGGATATTATCATATGATTTCTTATGCTCAAGTAAAAATCTATCCATGATGTAAAGTATGAATCAGAAACTTCATTGAGAACCAACAAACTATAATCTCAGTCATTGGAGCAATTGCAATATATCATAACATCGGAAAGAGTCTATGTAAGAGCTTTTCAGCAAGTCCACATATTCAACTATCATTTAGTCTTTCACAATTTCTAACACTCACGCAATACTTGTGGTTACGGAGTTTTAATCGGACACAGAGAAAGATAGGGGCTTATAATTTCGCCTCCCAACCTTTTACCTCAAGGGTAATGCCAACAATAATAGTTCATGCCAACTTACATCTAATTCGATATATATATCAGGATCTTTCCAACACAAGGTGCTTGCCAAAGGATAAACTGTAAAAAGGAAAGGTGAAGATCACCATGACTCTTGCATAAGGGTAGAAGATAAAAGTAAAAGATAGGCCCTTCGTAGAGGGAAGCAGAGGTTGTCATGCGCTTTTAAGGTTGGATGCACGAAATCTTAATGCAAAAGAATGTCACTTTATATTGCCACTTGTGATGTGGACCTTTATTATGCAGTCCGTCGCTTTTATTTCTTCCACATCACAAGATCGTATAAATCTAATTTTCTCCACACTAATAAATCATACATATTTGGAGAGCAATTTTTATTGCTTGCATCGATGACAACTTACATGAAGGATCTTACTCAATCCATAGGTAGATATGGTGGACTCTCATGGCAAAACTGGGCTTAAGGGTATTTGGAAGCACAAGTAGTATCTCTACTTGGTGCAAAGAATTTGGCTACCATGAGGGAGAAAGGCAAGCTCAACATGTTGGATAATCCATGACAATATACTTTATTTCAGATGTAAGAGAACATAACCCATTACGTTGTCTTCCTTGTTCAACATCAACTCTTTAGCATGTCATATTTTAATGAGTGCTCACAATCATAAAAGATGTCCAAGATAGTATATGTATATGTGAAACCTCTCTCTCTCTTTATTACTTTCTATTAATTGCAATGATGACCAAAGCTATGTTTGTCAACTCTCAACAACTTTTAATCATCATACTCTTTCAATGTGAAGTCATTACTCTCCATAAGATCAATATGATCTCTTTATTTATTTTTATTCTTTATTTTTCTTTTATTCCCTCAAGATCGTAGCAAGATAATCAAGCCCTTGACTCAACACTAATCTTTATTATATAGCTCACGGACTCGACCTAGAGGGATCATAAAGCAAAACTCAAAACTCAAAGCTAAATCATACTAAAAGTTTATTCTACTAGATCAAGATATTACCAAAAGGATCGAACTAAGAAAAATGGTAAAGATAGGAGTGTGATGGTGATACGATACCGGGGCACCTCCCCCAAGCTTGGCAGTTGCCAAAGGGAGTGCCCATACCCATGTGATTATATCTCCTTTGCTGGTCAAGAAGATGGAGGTGATGATGTGGACAATTGTGCCTTCAGCTTATTCATATTATAATTGAGAAGAGCAATTTCCTCCTTTAAATCATCGACCTCCAACTCCAGCTTCAGGATCTTGTCACATAAATCTCCTTTGCTTTTCTGCCGAAAACGAGAAGGAATAGATCGATTGTTAGATAGTTTTGCCCTCTTAGGGAGACTATACTTCTTGAACTTCACGTGCATATCCCCAGGTTGAGGTAGAGGGACATCCTCCTTCCCGAACTGCTTCTTATTTTCCTAATTTTGTAAATATTCCATTACGGAGAAAAATTGCCATTAGAACTGTTTTGGAGTTGGTTTACTTACCGTACCACGTACCTATTCCTTTTCGGAGTCTGAAACGTTCTGGAAAGTATCTCTTATGTATTCCTCCGGGGTTACGGTTTCAATAATATTAGTTTCAACATTTATAGGATTACCTGAGATATAATGTTTTATTCTTTGACCGTTCACCACCTTCGGATTTGTGCCTTCGAAGTTGTTGATTTTTATGGCACTGAAACAATAGACCTCCTCGATAACATAAGGATCTTCCCATTTAGAGAGAAGTTTGCCTGCAAAAAATCTTAAACGAGAGTTGTATAGCAATACATAATCACCTACATTAAACTCACGCTTTTGTATCCTTTTTTCATGCCATCTTTTAACTTTTCTTTAAACAATTTGGCATTCTCATAGGTCTGGGTTCTCCATTCATCAAGTGAGCTAATGTCAAATAACCTCTTCTCACCAGCAAGTTTGAAATCATAATTGAGCTCTTTAATAGCCCAATATGCCTTATGTTCTAGTTCGAGAGGTAAGTGACATGCTTTTCCATAAAGCATTTTATACGGAGACATACCCATAGGATTTTTATATGCTTATCTATAGGCCCATAATGCATCATCAAGTTTCTTGGACCAATTCTTTCTAGATCTATTAACAGTCTTCTGCAAAATTAATTTGAGCTCTCTATTGCTCAATTCTACTTGACCACTAGACTGTGGGTGATAAGGAGATGCAATTCTATGATTAACATCATACTTAGCAAGCATTTTACGAAAAGCACCATGAATAAAATGTGAACCACCATCAGTCATTAAATATCTAGGGACTCCAAACCTCGGAAAAATAACTTCTTTAAGCATCTTAATAGAAGTGTTATGATCAGCACTAATAGTTGGAATAGATTCTACCCACTTAGTAATGTAATCAATAGCAACTAAAATATGTGTATACCCATTAGAGGAAGGAAAAGGTCCCATGTAATCAAAGCCCCAAACATCAAATGGTTCAATAACAAGTGAATAATTCATAGGCATTTCTTGACGTCTACTAATATTACCAATTCTTTGTCATTCATCACAAGATAGGACGAACTTACGGGCATCCTTGAAGAGAGTAGGCCAATAAAAACCGGATTGCAATACCTTATGTGCAGTTCTATCTCCAGCGTGGTGCCCTCCATAAGCCTCGGAGTGACACTTGCATAGGATCTATTCCTATTCATGCTCAGGTACACAACGTCTAATAACACCATCTACTACTTCTTTATAAAGATGTGGGTCATCCCAGAAGTAATATCTCAAATCATAGAAAATCTTTTTCTTTTGTTGGTATGTGAAACTAGGTGGTATAAATTTAGCAACAATGTAATTAGCATAATCAGCATACCATGGAGCAGTACGAGAAGCATTTATGACAGCTAATTGTTCATCAGGAAAGCTATCATCAATAGGTAGTGGGTCATCAAGAACATTCTCTAGCCTAGACAAGTTGTCTGCAACGGGGTTCTCAGCTCCCTTTCTATCAATAATATGCAAATCAAATTCTTGTAGCAAGAGAACCCATCTAATAAGTCTAGATTTAGCATCTTTCTTTTCCATAAGGTATTTAATAGCAGCATGATCGGTAGTTACTTTAGAATCAACAATATAAGGTCTGAACTTATCACAAGCAAATACAATTGCTAAGAATTCTTTTTCAGTAGTAGCATAATTTCTCTGGGCATTGTCTAGAGTTTTACTAGCATATTGAATAACATTTATTTCTTATCAACTCTTTGCCCTAGAACAGCACCTACAGCATAACCACTAGCATCACACATAATTTCAAAGGGTAAATTCCAATCAGGTGGCTGAACAATAGGTTCAGAGATTAATTCTTTCTTAAGTATTTCAAATGCTTCTACACAATCATCATCAAAGACAAAAGGAATATCTTTTTGTAATAGATTAGTGAGAGGCCAAGAAATTTTTGAGAAGTCCTTAATGAACCTCCTATAAAAACCGGCATGACCAAGGAAACTTATTATACCTTTGATGTCCTTGGGACACGACATCTTTTCAATAGAATTAACTTTAGCTTTGTCAACTTCAATACCTCTTTCAGAAATTTTATGCCCCAAGACAATACCTTCACTAACCATAAAGTGGCACTTCTCCCAATTCAATACAATGTTAGTTTCTTGACATCTCTGCAATACTCGATCAAGGTTGCTCAAGCAATCATCAAAAGAGGATCCATAAACGGAGAAGTCATCCATGAAAACCTCATAAATCTTTTCACAAAAGTCAGAGAATATAGCCATCATGCATATTTGAAAGGTAGCAGGTGCATTACATAAACCAAAAGGCATATGTGTAGGACCTTGAAGTATGTCTAGAGGGGGGGTGATTAGACTACTTGACCAATAAAAACTTAACCTTTTCCCAATTTTATAGTTTGGCATATTTTAGCTATTTTAGGACAAGTCAAGCAATCATCACACAATTCAAGCAAGCATGCAAAGAGTATATAGGCAGCGGAATTAAAGCATGCAACTTGCAAGAAAGTAAGGGGAAGGGTTTGGAGGATTCAAACGCAATTGGAGACACGGATGTTTTTGTCGTGGTTCCGATAGGTGGTGCTATCGTACATCCACGTTGATGGAGACTTCAACCCAAAGGGTAACGGCCTGTGAGTCCACGGAGGCTCCACCCACGAAGGGTCCACAAAGAAGCAACCTTGTCTATCCCACCATGGCCATCGCCCACGAAGGACTTGCCTCACTAGCGGTAGATCTTCACGAAGTAGGCGATCTCCTTGCCCTTACAAACTCCTTGGTTCAACTCCACAATCTTGTCGGAGGCTCCCAAGTGACACCTAGCCAATCTAGGAGACACCACTCTCCAAGAAGTATCAAATGGTGTGTTGATGATGAACTCCTTGCTCTTGTGCTTCAAATGATAGTCTCCCCAACACTCAACTCTCTTTCATAGGTTTTGGATCTGGTGGAAAGAGGGTTTGAGTGGAAAGCAACTTGGGGAAGGCTAGAGAACAAGATTCATATGGTAGGAATGGAATATCTTGGTCTCAACACATGAGTAGGTGGTTCTCTCTCGGAACTGGTAAGTTGGAAGTGTAGCTTAGTTTTGATGGCTCTCTCCGCGAATGAAGAGGAGGTGGAGGGGTATATATAGCCTCCACACAAAATCTAACCGTTACACACAATTTACCAAACTCGGTGGGACCGAATCGTTAAACTCGGTCGGACCGATTTAGTAAACCTAGTGACCGTTAGTGATTTTCGGTGGGACTGACATGCATCTCGGTGAGGCTGATATGGTTAGGGTTAGGGCATAACGTAATCTCGGTAAGACCGATTACACAAACTCGGTGAGACCGATTTGGTAATAAGCTTTCCAGAGAGTTTGTCAGGTAAACTCGGTGGGACCGATTTGCTCTTTTCGGTGAGACCGAAATGTTACAAAAAGGAAACAGAGAGTTTACATTGCAATCTCGGTGGGACCGATCGCTCACTTCGGTTATTCCGAAACGTTACGAAGGGAAACAGAGAGATTGCAACCCCATCTCAGTGAGACCGAGATCCCTATTGGTAAGACCGATTTGCTTAGGGTTTGTGGCAGTGGCTATGACTTTTGAAATCGGTGGCGCCGGATAGAAGAATCGGTGTGACCGATTTTGGCTTTAGGTTTAGGTCATTTGTGGATGTGGGAAAGTAGTTGAGGGTTTTGAAGCATATCACTAAGCACATGAAGCAAGAGGCTCATTAAGCAACACCTCATCCCTCCTTGATAGCATTGGCTTTTCCTATAGACTCAATGTGATCTTGGATCACTAAAATGTAAAATGAAGAGTCTTGAGCTTTTGAGCTTGAGCCAATCCTTTGTCCTTAGTATTTTGTGGGATCCACTTTCATCATCCATGCCATGCCATTCATTGAGCTTTCCTGAAATAATAGTCTTGGAATAGCATTAGTTCAATGAGCTATATGTTGTTATGAATTACCAAAACCACCTAGGGATAGTTGCACTTTCAATCTCCCCCTTTTTGGTAATTGATGACAACATATAGATCAAAGCTTCGACAAATGATAAAAAAAATTTAAATAACATCGTCGCTTTGAGAAGTATGTGATAAGCAAGAGCTCCCCCTAAATTTGTACATAGTTTTAGATTTGCTTTGGACTGCAAATGCACAATGAATTAGGCTCATGGGTTACTCTTCCATGTCACATACATCTTGGTGGAGCGCTCAAAATAATAAACAATGAATACATGCACTCATCACCAAGCATAGTGAGTGATCACATAAGATAGATAGGATAATATCAAGCATGCATAAGTGTAGCTTATGATCAAACACATGATCATCAATGTCTCACAAGCATAGTATCTCAACCAAAAGCAAACAAAGATTGAAAAACCACCAAAGAAAGCAAGAGAGAACAAAAGCAACACACTCTCTCTCTCGAAGCCTATGATATATACATTTTTCTCCCCCTTTTGCAACAAGTTACCAAAAAGTTAATAGAAAATGCATAGTGCTAGACCGACTCTCAGGCTTGATCTTCTGGTGGTGGAGTCCGGATAACGCCGAGGACGAAAGCTTCAGTTGAAGTAGATGGAGCTGGAGCTGATGTAGATGCTGGAGCTGGTGGCACTGAGGCTGTAGGTGGTGCAGATGAAGTTGCTCTTATGTCAGAAACTGGCACAACAGATGACCTCTGGGCTCTAGGCACTCTGGCAAATGCATCAGTTGTTGTTTTGCCCTTCCTCTCCTGCATGTCATCTTGTAGTTCCTCCACTGCAGACTAAATCTCAGTTACTTTCACATCTAAGTTATAGAACTTTTGTTCTATGATTCTCTCCAAGCTCTCCTGATTTTGAGTGAGGGTGGCCAATCCCTTCTCAGTCCTCAGAGTTGATGCTATTAAGTATCTGAGCTGCTCCTGCTTGTTCTTCAAGAAATACTCAGATGCCTCCTCTTGAGTTGGCAGCTTGGCAGCCTTCTCCCTCTTTGCCTTCTCCTTCTTCTCCTGAGCTTGAACTGATTGTGGATCATCTTCATTCATGAAAACCTCATTGTCCTCAAAGTCTGGATTAAGTGGAAAGTGTTCCTTATCCAACTGATATTTTCCTATGCCCATCTTTGAGTTTATCAATTCTTGAATCTGAGGTGCATATCCACAGCTCCTGTTCTGGTCTGCTGCAGTCCTCTTGACTGTTTCAATGATCAAGCTCATGACTTTGAACTTCTGTGGCACATCAAACACATGCAACATGTTGATGGCATGCCCTCTGATCATGTTATGGTCACCAGACTTGGGCAACAAAGTGTTCCTCAGAATCCAATTTATGGTTGGCAACCCTGACAGCAGAAAGTGAACTGATCCAAACTTGTGAGTCTCTAATGCCTTGTCTGGATTTTCCTTGTACATGTGAGCCATTGAATTGTGACCCATATTCTTCTTTGCATAAATGTCTAGGTCATCCTCATTTTCCTCTGGGGCATTTATCAGCTTTTCCCATTCTTCAATAGTGGACTGGTATCTTGTACCTTCAGACATCCAAACAATTCTTCCATCTGGGTAAAAATGTGCTGTGGAGTAGAACTGCATGATAAGTTCATCATTCCAATTTGTGAGCTTTTGCCCAACAAAATCTGCAACTCCACAAGCAACAAAGCTATCTTGCACTCCAGGATAGTGCTCTTCATTCTCCTTGATGAAATTCCAGTCAACCCACCTAATGTCACAGACTATGGGCTTCTTGTCCAACAGAATTGTTCCATAGAAGTCCTATTGTTCCTTAGTGTGGAACCTGTAGTCAACAACAATTCTTCTTCTTGAAGCATACGGATCTGCCATCCTCCATATCCTCAACCCTGAATCCTTCCTGATTCTCATGTCCTCAGCAATAGGATGGGCATCATTGTGGTCTGGTATCTTTGGGATTGAGCTTCCTCAGAACCTGTCCTTCTTCATCTTCCTCATCAGCATCCTCAGGCACTGGGGCCTTGTTCTTCTCAGCAGCTGGAATACTCCTGGTATTCCTCTTTGGTGCAGACTTGGCCTTGGGGGCAGCTTTGGGTGCTTCCTTGGGCTTAGATGTGGCAGCCCCTGATCTAATAGCATCACCCATAAGCTTAGGTGCCTTTGGAGCAGGTGCAGCAAGCTCTTCCTCTTCCATCATGGAAGGTTTCCCAATAACTCCGGCCATGGTCATCTTGACCCTTTCCTTTCTTTTCTTCCCTTCTGCAGCAGCTGGTTCTTTGGGTTGGGTTTCCAAAGAAGCTTGTGTAGACACTCTGGCTTTGGACATTGGTTGTCTTCCTGCAGGCCTTTTGATCTTCATGCCTGGCTTTATATTCTTTACTGATCCATATTCCTTCTTGAGCACCTCTTTCTTGGAGATAGCCTCATCTTCCTCAGCCCTATAATCTTCATCCTCTGAATCTGAAGTTCTTTTCCTCCTTTGCCTAGTTAGAGCCTTAGGCAAATTGCTAGGAGTACTTCTGCTCCCTTCATCTGAAGTTGAGGGACTAGTGCCCTCACTCAAGTCCATCTGCTCTTCTGACCTGTTCTAGCTGTCACTTTGATCGGACATACTGCAAAAGCTGACTGCTGACCCTATGAAGAGTTATAGATGAGATAGAAAAGATGAGCATCACAAAATGCAGAGGTTTTTGCAAAAGAATGACTCAAAAGTTCAGTCTTAGTTTTCCACAGAAAGCATTTCAGATCCATCGATTTTCAAACTCGGTGATACCGAAGCAGTTTTGGAACCTAAACTGATGATCTCGGTTGGACCGAGTTTTAGTTTGGTGGAACCAAGACTGCTAGGGTTTCACAGAATCCTCAAATCGGTTGCACCGATTAGTAATTCTCGGTCAGACCGAGAGTCACTAGTGCAATGGCATAAGCCAAATCGGTGAGACCGAGTTTTCAACTCGGTGGGTCTGAGATGGTTTCATGAAACCTAAACCTAAAATTTGAATCACATCTAATCTATGAACTACTTTGGCTGGATAGATGAGTTTCAATCGTGGCAAGAATCAATATGAAAACAATGTGCCAGGAATCAGACGTGGATAGCACAAAGATTAAGTCCATACCCTAACTTGGCGGTGGACTTGCTACGGCGGCAACGGCGGGGACGAAATCCGTTGACGGTGGCGGAGACCAGCGACAGGAGGCTGCTGGCGACGAGGAGATGATCCAAAGACCACGATGGCAGAGCGAGCTGTTGCGCGGGTGAAGGATTTCGGAGAAATTTCCAAAATTTTGCCCGTGGCTATATATAGGTCGACCCTGTCGGTGTGACCGAGTGGAACAACTCGGTGGCACCGAGATGCATAACTGTGTTCAATTACAGCAAATCGGTGAGACCGAAAAGTTCAAATCGGTTGCACCGAGATTGAAAACTCAGATCAACTTGATGATCTCGGTAGGACCGAAATGGAAGAATCAGTCAGACTGAGAATCACTAAGAGGTTTTGGAAGTTTAAATCTATGACGAATCGGGGACTCCAAGTGCTCCTCACACAGAGTGGTTCGAATCTGACTTGATCAAATTTTGTGATGTAGCATGAATAGAGTTTGAGACGAGAAAAGCATAGATAGCTAAAGAAGGTTCTTAGGCATTCTTGTCCATCCACTTGGCACAACGAAAAGAATCCAAACAAACAAAACAACAAGTGGATGTCCTTGAATGAGTAAAATATGCATCAACATGCTCACACAATAAGACGTCAATGAAATATGTGGCAAAGCATGCACAACCAATTTTAGCAACTATCAAGCAATTGGCGATGACTAGGTCATCTATATATGAGTATATTGACTTAGGAGTCAAATGAGATCATTTGATCATAGGTCATACTCATCGTTTAAGCTCAAGTGGGGTTACCACTTTTACATAATGCATTAATGTGTTCACACCATTAGAGTTGCTTTGACTCAATCCTTAGAGTTAAGCTCCCCCTGGATGTGAGATCCCCCCTTAGAGGGATGAACTAACCTTGGGTTTTGTCGATGATGACTTCATGTAGGTGTTGAAGATGTAGATGCTCAATGTTGATGTAGATCATTTGGAGCAATCTTTGGAGTGAGTTGCACTTTCAACTTGCCTACATGGGTTAGTCCCACAAGGAACAAACAATAATATCCATAGACATAGAGTGATGTCCATAGACATAGAGTGATGCACACACAAGATGATGTCCATGAAAACATTAGGTTACCTTGTCCCTTGCCTTACCAACATGAGGGTTTGTGACTCCTTGAACCAGTGCAAGATGTGGAAGTTGATTGCACTTGTTCTTGCCAAAATGATATGAGTGAAGAATGTTGGCGGAGTCACCCTCAAGAACTCTCTAGTTCTTCTTCTTCGGGATCCACATCATCTTGATGGGAATCATTGGAGTTGTAGTTGTACTTGATGAAGTAGAACTTGACGTAGTCTTGGGGACCCACTCGAACGAGGCTTTAGGTGCTTCTTCAAATGCATCAATCTCTACTTGAAGCTTGTCCTTGCCTTTGTTCTTGTGGTCTTGTGGTGGAAGATCATCTTGAGCTTGTGTCCCCTTGAAGGAAGTAGGATCATACTTCTCTTGTTGAGGAACAAACTTTATCTTGGGGTTTTGATCTTCTTCCCACTCAACTCCATTGGCGTTGAACTTTCGTTCAAAACCAACACCTTGATTCTTCTGGTGCCTTCCTTGCTTGCGTACAATTTCCTCGAATTGATTACTCCCGGCAAGGCTCTTGTAAACACCTTTCTCTATAATTCCCTTCAATAAACTATTTTCTTGCTCAAGTGTAACTTGGCTAAGAGAATCATTAGTGGACTCAAGAGAACTACTAGAAGCAACAACATTGGATTTGACATTATTATTGTTACTACTAGAGGAAGTATCTTTCTTGTACTTGTTACTAGACTTGACTTGAGGCATGTAAGTAGATAAGAGTAAACGCTTGGCAGTGTAAGAAGAACTTTTCTTGCGAAGATTCATCATTGATTGCCTTTAAGAACTCATGCTCTTGCTCAAGATTGAGCTTTTCAAAGTGTAACTTCTCATGAGCCCTTAAAAGTTCTCGATGATCTTCGAAGATAGTTTCATGAGCCAACTTAAGAGTGTTTAGTTCTTTAGTTAGAAGCTCAATTTTCTCCTTATCATTGTCATTAGTTTGATTAGCATGATTAATTGACGTTTCATCATTGTATTCATCACTAGAGTTGTCAACAAGTAAATCATCATCCACAAGCAAGTCATCTTCATCACTATTAAAATCAACATACTCGGGATGTGTTACCTTTGGACCTTTGGCCATGAAGCATCTTCCAACACCTTCATTTGGTGAGTCAAATATGTCGTAGGAGTTGGTTGACACAAGTGCTAGACCGGAAACACCTTCATCTTGAGTATATTCGGAGTCGGAGTGATAGCTTCTCTCGGAGTGATTGTCAGAGTCGGAGCCGGAAACCCATTCACCAACATGAGCTTGATGTCTTCGTTTTGTGTAGCTCCTTGATGACTTGTCCTTTCTTTCTGAATCCTTACTTCTCCGTGAGGGTATTCGTTCATAACGATCATCTCTACTCCTCCTCTCTCTTGGTGGTGATTCTTCTCTTTTGCTCCTTCTTCTTGGAGAATCTTCTCTTCTTTTGTAGGGTGCCGTACACTCATTGGAGTAGTGTCCGGGTCTCCCACAATTTTAGCAATTGCGCTCTCGACTAGAAGATCTCTTGTCATTGTAAGACCTTGACTTGGAGCTTATTTCTTTGCTTCTACTTTTGTAGAATTTGTTGAAGTTCTTCACCATTAAGCTCAATTCTTCATTGGGTTGGTTTCTCACTTGATGATGTGGGGGCTTCACTTGAGGCGTTGTAAGCACCACTTGACTTGTTGTGAAGTTCCTCCTTATCCTTGAGTGACATCTCATGAGCAACAATCCTTCCAATGACTTCCGTTGGCTTGAGATCTTTGTAGTTTGGCATCATTTGGATCAATGTGCACACGGTGTCATACTTTCCATCCAATGCTCTTAGGATTTTCTTGATGATGAATTTGTCGGTCATCTCTTCACTCCATAAGCCGGCAATCTCATTTGTGATAAGAGCAAGCCTAGAGTACATTTCAGCGACACCTTCACCATCCTTCATTTTGAACTTGTCAAGCTGACTTTGGAGCACATCCAACTTGGATTCCTTGACGGACTCGGTACCTTCATGCATATCAATCAAAGTATCCCAAATTTCCTTTGCATTCTCAAGACGGCTGATTTTGTTGAATTCTTCGGGGCACAATCCGTTGAAGATGATGTCACATGCTTGAGCGTTGTATTGTTGCATCTTCAATTCTTCTGCATTAGCTTCACGGTTCGGTTCTCTCCCATCGAAGAATTCACCTTGAAAGCCAATACAAATAATTGCCCAAAAGGCGGGGTTATGTCCAAGAATATGCATTTTCATCTTATGCTTCCAACTAGCACAATTAGTACCATCAAAGTAAGGACCTCTACGGTGATAGTTTCCCTCGCTAGACGCCATACTCTCCTAGGTTGTGAAACCAAGGCTATGACCACAAAAAGCTATGGAAATCAAAGCAAATGGAGACCAAAGCTCTGATACCACTTGTAGGACCTTGAAGTATGTCTAGAGGGGGGTGATTAGACTACTTGACCAATAAAAACTTAACCTTTTCCCAATTTTATAGTTTGGCAGATTTTAGCTATTTTAGGACAAGTCAAGCAATCATCACACAATTCAAGCAAGCATGCAAAGAGTATATAGGCAGCGGAAATTAAAGCATGCAACTTGCAAGAAAGTAAGGGGAAGGGTTTGGAGGATTCAAACGCAATTGGAGACACGGATGTTTTTGTCGTGGTTCCGATAGGTGGTGCTATCGTACATCCACGTTGATGGAGACTTCAACCCACGAAGGGTAACGGTTGCGCGAGTCCACGGAGGGCTCCACCCACGAAGGGTCCATGAAGAAGCAACCTTGTCTATCCCACCGTGGCCGTCGCCCACGAAGGACTTGCCTCACTAGCGGTAGATCTTCGTGAAGTAGGCGATCTCCTTTCCCTTACAAACTCCTTGGTTCAACTCCACAAACTTGTCGGAGGCTCCCAAGCGACACCTAGCCAATCTAGGAGACACCACTCTCCAAGAAGTAACAAATGGTGTGTTGATGATGAACTCCTTGCTCTTGTGCTTCAAATGATAGTCTCCCCAACACTCAACTCTCTCTCATAGGTTTTGGATCTGGTGGAAAGAGGGTTTGAGTGGAAAGCAACAGGGAAGGCTAAAGATCAAGATTCATATGGTAGGAATGGAATATCTTGGTCTCAACACATGAGTAGGTGGTTCTCTCTCAGAACTGGTAAGTTGGAAGTGTAGGTTCGTTCTGATGGCTCTCTCCACGAATGAAGAGGAGGTGGAGGGGTATATATAGCCTCCACACAAAATCTAACCGTTACACACAATTTACCAAACTCGGTGGGACCGAATCGTTAAACTCGGTCGAACCGATTTAGTAAACCTAGTGACCGTTAGTGATTTTCGGTGGGACTGACATGCATCTCGGTGAGGCCGATATGGTTAGGGTTAGGGCATAACGTAATCTCGGTAAGACCGATTACACAAACTCGGTGAGACCGATTTGGTAATAAGCTTTCCAGAGAGTTGGTCAGGTAAACTCGGTGGGACCGATTTGCTCTTTTCGGTGAGACCGAAATGTTACAAAATGGAAACAAAGAGTTTACATTGCAATCTCGGTGGGACCGATCACTCACTTCGGTTAGACTGAAACGTTACGAAGGGAAATGTAACACCCCAAATTTTCTGGTCAAGTTTTTGATGTTAAATTTTTGCCAGGAGTTTTAAAATTTTATTTCTGTTGATTTCAGAACTCTTCTTTTATTGTTAAGGAGTTTTATCTTTTTCCCAAGTGGAGCTTTCCAAAATATATTGGACTTCTATGCCATCTCATTAAAACAATTCCTAAATCAGTAGATTGTTTATTAAATTATTTCACCCTGAGCTATAATCATTAAAATGGCTTGTTTTGAATTTTGGAGCTCCTTTTGAACTACAACCATTTGATAAAATCACTTAAAATTTCAACCAAAATTTGGAGATGTCATGTGATGCCCCTAGATCACCTTTGTGTAATAAAATAATTATTTCATTGCATATTTTGAGTTTTACACCTGTTTTTCTTCTCTGGTCCAGTGGACACTTTTGCACTATAGCCTAATTAAATATTTCCCTAGAACCTCCACCAAAATTATGGGATGTCAGTGGTAGCATGCCATTCAACTTTATGCAAAAACATAGTGATTTTCTTTGGAAAATTTGAGTTCATCAACCTCCTTTTCATTCTGGACCATACTTGTGTTTTCTACTGCAACTCTGTTATTTCGTGCTCTAGTGACCTTGTGTTTTCTCATGCTTGTAGTCAACCCTGCAAAACCCCTAAGTCCAGGAGCTTGCTCTATTTGGGACACTTTTGGTCCTTGTAATAATGCCAATTACTCCCTGTCCAGAATTGAGGTTTTTGCAAAACTTGCACTAGCAAGTTTCCCCTTTTTGCAAACCAACTCCACCACCCTCTCTTATATCCATAGAGACACTGATCTGGAGAATTTGGCCACTCCAAGAACTACCTAGGTGCCTTTGTAATTTTGTCAAACACCCTGACTGCATGACCAGATTTGGCATGATTTCAAGTTTACTTGTGAACTTGAGCCCTGACCTACCCAAAGATGTCCTAAGGTTTGCCCTAGCCCATAACCCCTTTCTCGCTAACTCTCTTGTGGTTTGGAACTCTCTAGGCTGCCCGGCATTTCGTCGAGCATGTCCGGGCGTGCTCTGGCGCGCCAGGCGTCGTTTATACGCACGCGTGCGCCCGAAGTCGCCGCGTCCCCACCTCAAGACCTAATCCGGTCCGTGACCGACCGCAGCCAGCACGCAGTATGTACTTATGAAGGAAAAAACAAAGCATGTGGATTAAAATTTGATGTTCTATTTCACATGTACCCCAAAGACCAAATGCTCCGCAGTTAATTACTGAATGTCTATTCTACAATGAACTACTAACCCATGCTCAATATTCTGCAGTTAACTTCTAACCTGTGACCTGTAATCCAATATTACTTCTCCAGATCCGTAGTAAACTCATGTTCAGTATCAACCTCCAGATCCATAGCAACCATCTATAGGCCGCATCCTCCTCATTCCCATGTTGTTCATCGTCTCTGTTACAAAGAAACATCATCTCGATGTAAAATCATAGTGCTTGAAACTAATTCCTATCTCTAGGAGTACATTACATCCGATGTACTAACTGAAAAATTCAGTGCATAGAATCACCCAGCTGAACTAATTCCTATCTCTAGCAGTACATTAACATCCGATGTACTAACTGAAAAAATTCAGTGCACGGAATCACCCAGCTGAATTGCACGCAAGATATAAACCAGAACTTCATTGCGACAGAATAATAATTCTTTGAACGAAAAAGAACATTACTAAATTGCAAGTGAACAAACATAGAACCACAACCACGTTGTTTGGTGTTCCGGCAATGTCATGCCCAATATGCGACCCTATCCAAAAGGAACTCGAAGGTCCCACCAAGGATAGACCCGCATATTGAAACGCTTTTGCAAGGTGGATATCATTACATCAACATTACATAATACATAGGGATACATACATAAGGCACGAATGCCACAAGAATACAACAATACAACATACAAGATCAACATCCGACTATGGATGAAACATAAACAGAAACTCAAACAATATCCACCACGCTAGCCCAGGCTGCCGACCGGAACCTATCCCCGATCAAGAAGAAGCAGAAGAAGAACTCCAAACAAGCAAACATCGCTCTCGCGTCATGACCATCGCATAACCTGTACCTGCAACTGGTGGTGTAGTAATCTGTGAGCCACGAGGACTCAGCAATCCCATTACCATGGGTATCAAGACTAGCAAAGCTTAATGGGAAAGGAAGGGGTAAAATGGTGAGGTTGCAGCAGCGACTAAGCATATATGGTGGCTAACATACGCAAATGAGAGCGAGAAGAGAAACAAAGGAACGGTCGTCAACTAGTAATGATCAAGAAGTGATTCTGAACTCCTACTTACGTCAGACATAACCCAGAAACCGTGTTCTCCTCTCGATCAACCCCGAAAAGAGACACTCACGGTTACACACACGGTTGGTGTATTTTAGAAGAGTTTACTTCAAGTTTACTACAACCGGATATTAACAAATTCCATCTGCCACATAACCGCAGCACGGCTCTCGAAAGTTTATACCTGCAGGGTGTCCCAACAGCCCATGATAAGCTCTCGCGATCAACGAAGGATATTCCTTCTCCCGGAAGACCCGTTCAGTCTCGGAATCCGGCTACAAGACATTTCGACAACAATAAAACAAGACCAGCAAGACCTCCGGCGTGCCGACACCACGATAGTAGCCGCAAGATATCTCGTCTCGAGCCACGACCGGATAAGCGAAGCGTCAGAACCGACGTAACCCAAGTTGCCAAGGGATGGTCCCAACGGTGCTCTAGTTTGGACCAACACTTAGACAAGCATTGGCCGGGGGCTGAATAAAGATGACCCTTGGGTTAATTACTCCCAAGGAAATGTAGGTGGTGGTGAGGCAAATGGTAAAACCAATGTTGGGCCTTCTTTGGAGGAGTCTTATTCAAAGCGAACTGTCAAGGGGTCCCATAAATCACCCGACCGCGTTAGGGACGCAAAATCCGGGAACATAATACCGATATGACGGAAACTAGGGTGGCAAGAGTGGAACAAAACACCAGGCATAAGGCCGAGCCTTCCACCCTTTACCATGTATATAGATGCATTAATTAAATAAGATATATTGTGATATCCCAACAAGTAAACATGTTCCAACAAGGAACAGCAACTCCATGTTCCAACAAGGAACAAACTTCATCTTCACCTGCAACTAACAACGCTATAAGAGGGGCTGAGCAAAGCGGTAACATAGCCAAACAACGGTTTGCTAGGAATGGTGCAAAAGGTTAGAGGCTGACATGGCAATTTGGGATGGCTTGATAAACAGGTAATAGGTAGCGCAACATAGCGCTAGAACGAAGCAACTAGCATAGCAATGATAGTAGTGAGATCCAGGGTAGCGGTCATCTTGCCTGAAATCCCGCAAGGAAGAAGAACGAGTCCATGAAGAAGATGAAGCCACGAAGACGAACCAAGCGTAGACGAACGAATCCTCACGATCGCAACGAAACAGGAACTAACAAGAAGAAGCACACAACATAGTAAACACACCACACATGAACAAGGCATGATGCACAAACAAGCATGATGCATGACAAGACTACATGAAGCTACTCATGGCAAGAGATGATGCATACAAGAGCAACACATCAAAGCAAGTTAAATGAGGCCGGAGACAACATAGAACAATTCCGGTAAGTCCTCATAGGCAAATTTCGAAATTGGTCCAGATCTGAATAAACCTTATGTTCAAGTTGTTAAACAGCAAGTTAAGATGCACCACGATGATCTACACGAAATTCTAGTCATGTTACATATAAAGTTCATTAGATTCGGAGCTACGACCTAGAAGATATGAGCAAAACAAGATAAACATGGCATTGATGCAAAATGCATAAAAACATCAAGCAAACACCTCAAAACATGGATGCAACATGATAATATGAAGCTACATGCAAAATCAAGCAAGTTTCATATAGAGCACACTCAAAACGGAGCAACAGTTCAACACATACACCCTATACAAGTTATGACAACAATCTGTCCAAAACAGCAACTAGGCATATGGCAAGCATCAAAAAAACTTGCTACAGGACCTCAACATGAAAACAAAAGGCATGGGCATGATTTAAAGGTAAAGCATGACAAAACATGAACACTGAGCTATCTCCAGAAATCACTAGAACATGCTCAAAAGGACATGGCAAGATTGCAAATAATAACAGTTTCAGTCATTAGCAGAAATAAAATCAGGTTGCAATGTTTAGAGCAATCAAACAACATGCTACAGGAACTTATCATGGAAAACAAAGGCATGGCATGATACTACTAAATGCATAGAACAAGAGTCCCTTACTGACCATAAGCCAAAAAGGATCAGAAAATATGATAGCACCCATGTAAACATGGCAAGTTATATTACAGATTCATACATGGCAGGAACAACGATAAGTAGGCATGTTGGTGAGCTTGAACCACTCACCACAGAGCAAGACATAGCATGGCAAGGCAACTCACAGTAAGAAGACATGGCATAGAAGCTATACATGGCAAAAACAACATCATAGAGTGCATGTATCAACTACAACAACCTTGGCGAAATTGTATAACATGTAAACAACACATCAGAAACATTTTATAGCAAAAGTAGAGCTCGATTGACTCAATCTATAGCACTCCATAATTGCAAACAAGGGCATGGATGGATAGAGAATAACCATATGTTCAAAACATCCTTACTGAAGTATCTCAAAATAAGCATGGATCTCTCGGTAGCATCAAGTTTACATGGCATAAAAATATTAGCAGAACAGGGGCTGAAATCAGCAACATCATGAAGCCTAGTTTGCATACTTGTGCTGGTCACCACAGAGATCACAAAAATACATGGCATACACCCCTGTAAATATGGAATGGCATATTACAAAACACATGTAGGACTCAAGTTCATAGGGTCCACACATCAATCATGGCAAAAATGACAAAAGTGCAAGTTATAACAGTTTCAGCAGATTAACAGCAACATGCACTCTTGCAACGATGATTCAGGCATCTAGATGAGCTCAAATGAACATGGTGCAGTGGAATGTAATGATGTACTCATTGAGATGAACAATTCTACATATTACACGCACGAAACGGAGCAGTATGCAGCAAGTTATGATGCGATGAACATGGCATGATAATGTTAAAAACCAGGGACTTAGTGACATTTTTCACCTCGCGAAAAAAAACTGGCAGGTCGGGGTTGGCTGCTACCCTCGTACAGAACCACTCCGGCGGAAGTCAACGGCGGCGGGGAGGGGGCGTGGGACTCCGGCGAGCGCCGGGAAGGCCCTGAATGGATAGATCGGGTTCGGGGCAATCCATTCCCGGCGATGGGGCGGCTTGGGGCGCCGCGAGCGCGTAGATCGGGGCGGCCATGGTTGTCCTACAAGGTTCCAGAGAGAGAGAGAGAGAGATCGAAGGTGAGGGAGAGAGAGGTAACGAGAGGGAGAGCAGAACGGGAGGAGAGCACGAGGGCCGGCCTGGGAGGTGGTGCGGGACGGGGAGATGCCGGCGGGGCAGGTCGCTGGCGAGGCGGCGGCCTCCGGCGGCTTGAGCGGGCTCGAGCGCTGCTGAGCTCCCTTGAGCTGCGGCGGCGGCTCAGGCCGCTCCGGCCTGGGCGGGCCGCGGATGGGCCAGGCAGCCGCGAAGTGGGGCACTGGGGAGGCGACGTGGCTGCACATCGTTGGGCGCGGAGGCGGCGGCGCTGAGGTGGCGGCGCGGGATTGGCCGTGCGACGTGGAGGCTGGCGGCAGCGGACGCGTCCGGCTGCGGGCGGACATGTCCGGCGGCGCGAGGAGGGAAAGGGCTAGGGTTCAGGGGAAAATGATCCGAAAATGGAGAGGGGAACACGTTTTTATAGGTAGAGGGAGCTAGGAGAGTCCAAAAGAGGGGCGGTTTTCGCCCACACGATCGTGATCGAACGACCGAGAGCATGGAGGGGAGTTTGCTGGGTTTTGGGCCACTTTGAAAGGGGTGTTGGGCTGCAAAAGAAAAAGGCTTTACGGTTAGCCGGTTAACCGTTGGAGTATCAAACGACCTCCAAATGGCACGAAACTTGACAGGCGGTCTACCGGTGGTATTCCAAGGCCGCTTGACAAACCTCGGTCCATTCTGAGACCGTTTAAGACCTGCACACGAAAAGAGAGGCAAAAGGGGCGCCAGGGGACATAGGAGTGCCGGATTGCAAAACGGACAATGGGGAAAATACTCGGATGCATGAGACGAACACGTATGCCAATGAGATGCACATGATGACATGGTATGAAATGCATATGATGACATGGCAAAGTGCAACACGCAAGCACATGACATGGCAAAGACGACGAATAACTGACGGACACCTGGCGCATCGAGTCCGGGGCGTTACAACACTCCTCCACTAACAAGAGATCTCGTCCCGAGATCTTAGGACCGAGACGGAAGAGAAAAGGGATGAGGTGAAACAAGAAACGCAAGAGAGAAGAGGCAAAGAATCGAGAGCACTCGAGAAGAAGAGAGAAACGACGAGAATGACAAGAATCGAAAGCTCACGGAATCAGATAGACTATGAAACAACTCCGGTTAGAATGAAATAAGAAACGAAAAAGGCTGAAAGGATTTAGGCAGCACTCCAGCTGAAACATGGAGGAATAGAACACGAGCTTCACAAGATGGGATGACACTTGAAGAGATAAACAACGCAAAGCCTCCGGAAGAATTGAAAGAATTGAATGAAAAGAACTTAGAAGGAAGGGTTGAACGGAGTTGTTGAGAAAATCAACAACGAAAAGAAATAAGCTTGTTGTGGGCTTATAGGTAACATCTCAAGATCATAAGATGATAACCGGCCACAAACGAAATGATTGGATAGCTTAGAGGAACGAAGAAATGCGAAACTCCACTTCAAAAGAATAAGGAGAATTAATTGCACTTCGAGATGCGAGAAGAAAAGGTACTTGAATTCCACCAACAAGAATCTTGATGAACTCTTTGGAGAATGAATTAAATCATGACGATCCACCGTGAAGAACTCCGGTAACAAAAGGTGATCAGATAGAATGAAGGAAGAAAGAATAAGATGAGCCTGCGATGAATTAGATGGAGGATTCCGACGAAGTGACCGAGGAAATTGAACTCCGGAAAAGAAAAGATGAAATCACTAGGAACTAGAATCTATTCATCAAGAACAAACTCCGAAGTAAGGGATTAATCACTTGGATGAAATAAGAATAAGATTTATTGTATGCTTATCCTTCATCAAATTTAATTGAAGACAACCAATGGATTTTGCATACTACTTATTCTTCTTGGAAAAAGAATTGAGAAGTGACATATCGCAAACTTGAGAAGGACTTCATGAATCACCGGTAGGTTGAAAAGAACAAATGGATTAATATGATAAACACGGAAAATAATCTTGAACGAACCACCGTAAGAATTTGGAAATGACTGATGAAAAAGAATGAATCACCAGGAAGAATTAGAAGAACCAATAAGCTAGAGGGGATTTAGATGCAAAAGAACAAAGAGATCATGAGCTGATTAAAGAACACTTGAACGAAGCACCGGAAGAACATTGAGACGAACGAAAGGGCACAGATATAGAATAATTGGAGAACGAATCTGAAAACTTAGAACGAAGAAATCTTCCGAAAAGATGGCCTTCGGATGATCAAGAGAGAAAGCAACTCCTGAAATACTCCAGATGGATGAAAAGAATTTGCATGACTTGAAACAATTAGATAGGATAACATCGAGCTAGCACCGCGAATCTCCGGGAGAACGGACAAGATTTAAGAGATAAAAACTACGACGGTCTTCAAATGTTGAGAATGACGACGAGAACCACCATGCAGAATTGTTGAGACGCTCCGGGAGAATGAAAAACAAAGACGTTGAGTCAACAATGAAAATGATTAGAAATTGATCTTGGAAAAGATCTGACTGATGTAATTCATACTTACGTCAAATTTCTGAAAAGAATTAGAGAATAGCTCCGGGGAAATAATTAGAAGAGTCAGGTAAGATCCTGGGAAAAAACCTGTGGGTTAGGGCCCACTAAAAGAAAACACCGTTGGAAAGGATTGTTGAATAGATAGGTGATGCACCGGAATAATTGAAATATTTGAATGAGGTGACAACCTCGAATTAATTGGAACACAGACGAATCTCCTGAGACGTCTTGAGCTCCGGAAGGATAAACTAGCGAGAGGCGAACGAGCAAGGAAAACACTTGATCCAAGGAAAAGAATGTGATCAACCTGAAAAACTTGAATTGAAACCACCGGAAAAAGAAAGGGATGAAGAATGACGAACAAGACGAGAATTCACCGGTTGAAATAATTGAGGGAAGACTGAAGAGACTCCGCACGAATGGAATTGATGGTCGGAAGAAACTCGAACTCCGGGAAGAAAAAGGGTGGGAGGGCGGGAAAACAAAGACAACTTGGAAGGGGAACCGACGAATATCTTGAAGAGAAAACACCGGTTGAAATCATTGAGGAAAGAAAGCAAAGACTTCGCACGAGTAGGAAGCATACTCGATCACGGGCTCCGGTTCCGAGAAGAAAAAAAGGGGTGGGCAGGTGGGAAAAGAAGACAACTGAGGATTGAACTTGACAACGATGAAGAGGCTCGAGTCAACTTGACGAGAAATGCACCGGATGAAAAGAGCTGAGGAACAATGATCGAAAAACCAACTGCGTGATCCTAAAGAAAAACTTGAATGGGAAGAGGAGTAGTTCAAAAACACCTACGTCAAGATTCCTTACCAGAGCGACGATGGGGCTGAGGAGTAAAAAGAATTCCTACTCTCCGATATAACTAGACTCAGAAAAAAGTTTTCTTCTAGACTCAACAACGGCCAAACTACACGATCAATCAAGGGGGCTCCTAGGGTCGGTCGAGGCTCTGATACCAACTTGTCACTCCCAATATGCGACCCTATCCAAAAGGAACTCGAAGGTCCCACCAAGGATAGACCCGCATATTGAAACGCTTTTGCAAGGTGGATATCATTACATCAACATTACATAATACATAGGGATACATACATAAGGCACGAATGCCACAAGAATACAACAATACAACATACAAGATCAACATCCGACTACGGATGAAACATAAACAGAAACTCAAACAACATCCACCCTGCTAGCCCAGGCTGCCGACCTGGAACCTATCCCCTGATCGAAGAAGAAGCAGAAGAAGAACTCCAAACAAGCAAACATCGCTCTCGCATCATGACCATCGCATAACCTGTACCTGCAACTGGTGGTGTAGTAATCTATGAGCCACGAGGACTCAGCAATCCCATTACCATGGGTATCAAGACTAGCAAAGCTTAATGGGAAAGGAAGGTGTAAAATGGTGAGGTTGCAGCAGCGACTAAGCATATATGGTGGCTAACATACGCAAATGAGAGCGAGAAGAGAAACAAAGGAACGGTCGTCAACTAGTAATGATCAAGAAGTGATCCTGAACTCCTACTTACGTCAGACATAACCCAGAAACCGTGTTCTCCTCTCGATCAACCCGAAAAGAGACACTCACGGTTACACACGGTTGGTGTATTTTAGAAGAGTTTACTTCAAGTTTACTACAACCGGATATTAACAAATTCCCATCTGCCACATAACCGCGGCACGGCTCTCGAAAGTTTATACCTGCAGGGTGTCCCAACTTAGCCCATGATAAGCTCTCGCGATCAACGAAGGATATTCCTTCTCCCGGGAAGACCCGATCAGTCTCGGAATCCGGCTACAAGACATTTCGACAGCAATAAAACAAGACCAGCAAGACCTCCCGGCGTGCCGACACCCCGATAGTAGCCACAGTATCTCGTCTCGAGCCACGACCGGATAAGCGAAGCGTCTGAGAACCGACGTAACCCAAGTTGCCAAGGGATGGTCCCATACGGTGCTCTAGTTTGGACCAACACTTAGACAAGCATTGCCCGGGGCTGAATAAAGATGACCCTTGGGTTAATTACTCCCAAGGAAATGTAGGTGGTGGTGAGGCAAATGGTAAAACCAATGTTGGGCCTTCTTGGAGGAGTCTTATTCAAAGCGAACTGTCAAGGGGTCCCATAAATCACCCGACCGCGTTAGGGACGCAAAATCCGGGAACATAATACCGATATGACGGAAACTAGGGCGGCAAGAGTGGAACAAAACACCAGGCATAAGGCCGAGCCTTCCACCCTTTACCAAGTATATAGATGCATTAATTAAATAAGATATATTGTGATACCCCAACAAGTAAACATGTTCCAACAAGGAACATCAACTCCATGTTCCAACAAGGAACAAACTTCATCTTCACCTGCAACTAACAACGCTATAAGAGGGGCTGAGCAAAGCGGTAACATAGCCAAACAACGGTTTGCTAGGAATGGTGCAAAAGGTTAGAGGCTGACATGGCAATTTGGGATGGCTTGATAAACAGGTAATAGGTAGCGCAGCATAGCGATAGAACGAAGCAACTAGCATAGCAATGATAGTAGTGAGATCCAGGGTAGCGGTCATCTTGCCTGAAATCCCGCAAGGAAGAAGAACGATTCCATGAAGAAGATGAAGCCACGAAGACGAACCAAGCGTAGACGAACGAATCCTCACGATCGCAACGAAACAGGAACTAACAAGAAGAAGCACACAACATAGTAAACACACCACACATGGACAAGGCATGATGCACAAACAAGCATGATGCATGACAAGACTACATGAAGCTACTCATGGCAAGAGATGATGCATACAAGAGCAACACATCAAAGCAAGTTAAATGAGGCCGGAGACAACATAGAACAATTCCGGTAAGTCCTCATATGCAAATTTCGAAATTGGTCCAGATCTGAATAAACCTTATGTTCAAGTTGTTAAACAGCAAGTTAAGATGCACCACGATGATCTACACGAAATTATAGTCAAGTTACATATAAAGTTCATTAGATTCGGAGCTACGACTTAGAAGATATGAGCAAAACAAGATAAACATGGCATTGATGCAAAATGCATACAAACATCAAGCAAACACCTCAAAACATGGATGCAACATGATAATATGAAGCTACATGCAAAATCAAGCAAGTTTCATATAGAGCACACTCAAAACGGAGCAACGGTTCAACACATACACCCTATACAAGTTATGACAACAATCTGTCCAAAACAGCAACTAGGCATATGGCAAGCATCAAAACAACATGCTACAGGACCTCAACATGAAAACAAAAGGCATGGGCATGATTTAAAGGTAAAGCATGACAAAACATGAACACTGAGCTATCTCCAGAAATCACTAGAACATGCTCAAAAGGACATGGCAAGATTGCAAATAATAACAGTTTCAGTCATTAGCAGAAATAAAATCAGGTTGCAATGTTTAGAGCAATCAAACAACATGCTATAGGAACTTATCATGGAAAACAAAGGCATGGCATGATACTACTAAATGCATAGAACAAGAGTCCCTTACTGACCATAAGCCAAAAAGGATCAGAAAATATGATAGCACCCATGTAAACATGGCAAGTTATATTACAGATTCATACATGGCAGGAACAACGATAAGTAGGCATGTTGGTGAGCTTGAACCACTCACCACAGAGCAAGACATAGCATGGCAAGGCAACTCACAGTAAGAAGACATGGCATAGAAGCTATACATGGCAAGAACAACATCATAGAGTGCATGTATCAACTACAACAACCTTGGCGAAATTGTATAACATGTAAACAACCTGTCAGGAAACATTTTATAGCAAAAGTAGAGCTCGATTGACTCAATCTATAGCACTCCATAATTGCAAACAAGGGCATGGATGGATAGAGAATAACCATATGTTCAAAACATCCTTACTGAAGTATCTCAAAATAAGCATGGATCTCTCGGTAGCATCAAGTTTACATGGCATAAAAATATTAGCAGAACAGGGGCTGAAATCAGCAACATCATGAAGCCTAGTTTGCATACTTGTGCTAGTCACCACAGAGATCACAAAAATACATGGCATACACCCCTGTAAATATGGAATGGCATATTACAAAACACATGTAGGACTCAAGTTCATAGGGTCCACACATCAATCATGGCAAAAATGACAAAAGTGCAAGTTATAACAGTTTCAGCAAATTAACAGCAACATGCACTCTTGCAACGATGATTCAGGCATCTAGATGAGCTCAAATGAACATGGTGCAATGGAATGTAATGATGTACTCATTGAGATTAACAATTCTACATATTACACGCACGAAACGGAGCAGTATGCAGCAAGTTATGATGCGATGAACATGGCATGATAATGTTAAAAACCAGGGACTAAGTGACATTTTTCACCTCGCGAAAAAAAACGGGCAGGTCGGGGTTGGCTGCTACCCTCGTACAGAACCACTCTGGCGGAAGTCAACGGCGGCGGGGAGGGGGCGTGGGACTCCGGCGAGCGCCGGGAAGGCCCTGAATGGATAGATCGGGTTCGGGCAATCCCTTCCGGCGATGGGGCGGCTTAGAAGCGGCCAGCGCGGCGTCGATCGGGACCATGGTTGTCCTGCAAGGTTCCAGAGAGAGAGAGATCGAAGGTGAGGAGAGAGAGGTAACGAGAGGAGAGCAGAACGGGAGGAGAGCACGACGGCCGGCACAGGAGGTGGCGCCGGACGGGGAGATGCCGGGGGGCAGGTCGCTGGCGGGCGGCGGCTCTCCGGCGGCAAGCGGGGCTCGGGCGTCTGTGAGCTCCCGAGCTCTGATGGCGGCTCGGGCCCGCTCCGTCCAGCAGGCGGGCAGCGGATGGGCCGAGCAGGCAGCGACGAAGTGGGGCACTGGGAGGCGACGTGGCTGCACATCGTTGGGCGCGAGGCGGCGGCGCTGAGGTGGCGGCGCGGATTGGCTATCGACGTGGAGGCTGGCGGCGGGACGCGTCCGCTCTGCCGGCGGACATGTCCGTGGCGAGGAGGAAAGGGCTAGGGTTCGGGAAAATGATCTGAAAATGGAGAGGGGAACACGTTTTTATAGGTAGAGGGAGCTAGGAGAGTCCAAAAGAGGGGCGGTTTTCGCCCACACGATCGTGATCGAACGACCGAGAGCATGGAGGGGAGTTTGCTGGGTTTTGGGCCACTTTGAAAGGGGTGTTGGCCTGCAAAAGAAAAAGGCTTTACAGTTACCCGGTTAACCGTTGGAGTATCAAACGACCTCCAAATGGCACGAAACTTGACAGGCGGTCTACCGGTGGTATTCCAAGGCCGCTTGACAAACCTCGGTCCATTCCGAGACCGTTTAACACCCGCACACGAAAAGAGAGGCAAAAGGGGCGCCGGGGGACATAGGAGTGCCGGATTGCAAAACGGACAACGGGGAAAATACTCGGATGCATGAGACGAACACGTATGCCAATGCAATGCACATGATGACATGGTATGAAATGCATATGATGACATGGCAAAGTGCAACATGCAAGCACATGACATGGCAAAGATGGCGAATAACTGACGGACACCTGGCGCATCGAGTCCGGGGCGTTACAGGCAACCTGCCTTCTCTCCTTGGAGGCGTCTTCGCGTGTCGTCGTCCTCCCTCCGTGTCGACCGTCGCTACCAGTGATGATTGGCAGGAGAGCTTGCGTGCCGTCGCTGGTAAGTCGCGGCAAAGGGTCATGAGGCGGGGGGGGGGGTGTCAGCCCGCGGTGAGGCGGAGCGTGTCGTGGTAGGAGGCGGCGGCCCGCTTGTTGGAGATATAACTACTGGGTATGAACCACCCAGGAGGGGCCGGGTTATACCACTGGCGACTTGTCAATAAAGACGGCGGGTTATAGCAGCCCATTGGTGGCCCAATACTCAGAGGCGATTTAAGGCCCAAGAGGATAAACCGCTGTATGTATGACTTGTGTTGTAAGGAAAGATTAGTTAGTCACCGAGCCGGACACATTGTATATGAGCTGGCCGGGACTCTGTAAGCCACGGGGGTTGTCCTGTGTATATAAAGGGACGACCCGGCGGCGGTTCAGGGACATGAAAATGAGAAATCGAGAATTAGGTCAAGCGTATTCGCTCCCTGGTAATTGAAACCCTAGCAATACCACCTCAAACTGGATTAGGCTTTTACCTTCACCGCAAGGGGCCGAACCAGTATAAAACCTCCCGTGTCCTTTGTCTCGTTTTAACCCCTTTAAGCTAACCAACTACGATGGCTCCACGACTAAGTCATTACACTAGGACATCTGCCATGTCAATTCCACGACAGTTGGCGCCCAGCGTGGGGCTGGTGCACAGTGGATTCGAGTTCTGACAGGGCAACTTTGAAGGGCTCAAAGGATACGCTGTGGGCTGGATGACCTAGAGTCGTCACGACAAGCTCTACATCGACGATGCAGGCTGGGGCCCCGACGCCGGCTCAATCGAGTACGGGCACCGGGTCCCCTTCGACGAAATCCACGTCTTCATCGGCAAGATCGGCGAACCGGGCCCTGAGCCGGAAATCTACACCGACATCATCGAGACGGCTCAGCGTGCACGACCCGCCCGAGTTCAGCCTGCCGTGAAGCATGCCTTTGTTGGTTTCATCCATGGGGCGGAAGTGGAAGAAGGATCTGTGTCTGGCGGTGAGACGGACATCTACTCTGATGGAGATTCGTCCACAGGCAAAACTAATTAATTGTATCAACTGCCAGACGGCTGGCTGGGGGCTATTCCGATGGTGACAATATTTCGAACCCCTATAAGCTGCCGAACAGGGTTGCAATCTTCATGGCCGATACATAGCCGGCGCTTGGTTCAATAACTGCCGCGACTATGACCTCCAGTTCAATGGCTGCGGCGGCGGTTGGCGCTAGCGGCTCTGCGCGCCCGCCGGCTCAAGTACTCACTGAGTTGTTAGAGGCTCTGGCGATTCTAATGGGGGTGGAAGCAACCCCGGACAACTAGGAACAGCACAAGGTGGATGTGGCTAAGCTGCGAGATGAGATAGCTCAAGCCAAGGATGAGCTGGCGGCTGAGAACGCTAGGATGACTGCAGAGCAGGCTGTTTTGGACACCCAGGCGCAGCGGATTCAAGCGGACTTCTTCTGGCTCACATTAGATCAGAACGCTTCAAATGAGGTCATGAGAAGGAGACACCGAAGTCATCGACCCCCGGTTTATGAGCCGAGGAACCTTTTCAACACGCCTGGAGCAGGGACCAGTGACCCGCCGGTGGTAAACCGGATAGTTGAAGCGCCTGGGACCGGGGCGCCGGTTCAGCCACGCACGATGGGGTCTCCACGTGTGAATAATACCCCGCCTCATCATGTTTCGACGCCTCCGGGACATTATTCTAACCCGTTGGAAAATATGATTGCTGCGGCAACGCGATTGGCAGCTCTACCGGTTGAAGGCGAGTCTCCGACAGCGATAGAGACATGGAGGTCCAGAGAGCTTCTCCAGACAGCTGTGGCTCAGCAGGCGGCTTATTCTTACAGTCGCGAGCGGATTCACTCAACCCCTCGTCCAAGCCGGAGTTAAAACAGGCACATTGAGTCACCAGCGGTTTCAAGCAGTGAACAGCGCCGTAACCAGCCTTGTGGACATGACCCGACGCGTGGAGGAGCTAATGCTCATACTTTGGTGGATCAGGGCAGAGCGCGTCGGGAGGCTGAACTGGCGGCTCAGCAAGCGGCTCATCAATATCCCCCGGTTTATCCGTCAGCTTCAGTGGAGGCGGGTGTGACTTCTAGGACCTTGGGTGTGCCCTGTTTAGTGTCGGCTCTACGTAACGAGCGTTTACCCAAGGATTTCAAGGGTCCTCGCAAAGTGCCTAATTACACAGCAGATCAACCCCCTAAAGCTTGGATTGAAAGTTATGAGATGGCCATGGAAATGCTGGATGTTAGCGATGCTGCATGTGCTAAGTATTTCACCATGATGTTGGACGGGCCGGCTCGCACTTGGTTGAAAGGGCTACCCGCCAACTCCATTAGGTCATGGGAGGAGCTGAAGGCCCGCTTTATCCAAAATTTCAAAGACACGTGCAAGAAGCATATGTGAATCCTAGATTTGGATTCTCGTGTCCAAGGTGAGGGCGAGTCAACAACCCACTGGGTGCATCGGATCTCAACTATTATACACTCGTCATATAGTATCAACGTCGGCTCAACGGTTTTAATGTTGAAGAAAAATTGTTGTTTCCTCCCTCTCAAGCAGAAGCGTGGATGGCTTAAGCGCCATTGCAGTGACATGGGGGAGCTCATGGCGGCTCTTGTCAAATATGCCGACTCTGATAGTACCAAGGACCCTAAGTCTGATGAAGAGAAGGCTGGTAAGGGGAAAAGAGTGGCAATACAAAGGGGCAGCAGTATAATGCGGCAAATCAAAGTGGTAATGGTAAGCGAAAGGCCAACGGTAATTTAGACTTTGTGGCTAACACCAGTGCGCGGAATAATAATCAGCGTCGCAAGGGAAGGCCGGCTTGGCCTGGAGGATCGAGACTCAACCTCAAAGCGATAATGAATCAGCCTTGTCTGAGGCACAGTGCACGCGAGAAGCTGGTCACTCATTTATGTAAGGATTGCTCTATCATGAACGAGTTCAAAGCTTCCAATCTTTTTCAGAACAACCATGGCCCGAACGGCGGCTCAGGATCCGACTCTCATGGTCCGGGTTCTGGTGGTGGCGGTTCTAATACCGGTTTCCAAGGCCAAGGCAATCAGGGTGGTTATAGTCAACAGTCTGGTCAGGGGAATCAGCAGCAGTCTGGTTATCAGAGTAACCCGAAGCAGTTGAATAGTGGGCAGTACCACGTTTTCACCATAATTTTATGCAAGCGGGATCAAAATCTTCATAAAAGAGCAGTGAATGCAGTTGAGCTGGTGATTCCCCGTTATTTGCGATGGTCCGAACACCCTATTCTCTGGAGTCGTGAGGATCACCCGCCCCGGGTTGATAATCCGGGTCACTTGGCTTTGGTGGTGGCACATCAAGTTGGAAGATACAAATTCACTAAAGTAATCCTGGATGGAGGCAGCAGCATCAATATCCTTTATTATGATACTTTCCGTCGCATGGGATTAACTGATAAGAATCTCAAGCCGTCGAACACTATTTTTCACAGTGTGGTGCCTGGTAAGTCAGCATATCCAATGGGCAAAATATCTTTGGAGGTTGCTTTTGGAGATGAGTATGATTCCAGATCTGAGACGTTAACTTTTGAAGTGGTTAAAATCAAGAGCCCTTATCATGCTCTGTTTGGGCGGGCGGCTTATGCTAAGTTCATGGCAAGGCCTTGTTATGTTTATTTGCAGCTTAAGATGCCAGGTCACAAGGGCACCATCACAGTGCATGGAAGTCGCAAGATAGCCCTAGAGTGCGAAGAAGGTGATGCTGCTTATGCTGAGTCTGTCTGGGCAACAGAGGAATTGAAATTTTATAAGGATAATGTTGACCCGGCGGATATGACATCTTTGAAAAAGCCAACCACAGAGCATGACCCTTTGTTGAAGTTTAAGCCGGCAGATGACACTAAGCTAGTTGACTTCGTTCCTAGCGATTCATCCAAGCAGTTCAGCATCAGTGCTAATCTGGATCCAAAATAGGAAAGCGCGCTCATCGAGTTCATCCATGAGAACCGGGACATCTTTGCATGGAAACCTTCAGACATGCCAGGTCTACCGAGGGAACTCGCTGAGCACACTCTCAATATTGATCCAAAGCTTAAACCGGTCAAGCAATTCCTTCGTTGTTTCAATGAAGAAAGGCGCAAGGCCATTGGTGAAGAAGTGGCCCGGCTCTTGGCGGATGGGTTTATTGTTGAAGTTTTTCATCCTGAGTGGTTGGCTAACCCGGTGCTGGTACTTCAGAAAAACGGCACCTGGCGTATGTGTGTGGATTACACAGACTTAAACAAGGCCTGTCCGGCTGATCCCTTTGCTCTCCCCCGTATTGATCAGATTATTGATGCTACGGTGAGTTGTGAGCGTTTGAGTTATTTGGATGCTTATTCTGGTTATCATCAGATCAAGATGGCAGTTAAGGACCAGGAGAAGACAGCTTTTATAACTCCCTTTGGAGCCTTCTGTTATGTGTCTATGCCTTTTGGGCTCAAGAGTGCCCAGGCAACTTACCAGCGATGTGTGCAAAATTGCCTCCATAATCAAATCGGGTGTAATGTTCATGCTTATGTGGATGATATTGTGGTGAAGTCCAGGAAGAGGGAGACCCTGATAGATGATTTTAAGGAGAACTTTGACAATCTTCGGGTCTACAAGATGATGCTTAACCCGGCCAAGTGTGTCTTTGGTGTGCCAGCAGGCAAGCTTTTGGGCTTTCTGGTTTCTGAACGGGATATTGAAGCTAACCCGGAGAAAATTAAGGCTATCACTTCCCTGGCAAAGCCAGCGTGTATTAATGATGTTCAGCGTCTGGCGGGTTAAATTGCGGCCTTAAGCTGGTTCATAAGCCGGCTGGGTGAGAAGGCTATCCCTCTGTACCAGATGATGAAGAAGACAGATCACTTTGTCTGGAGTGATGTTGCTGATCAGGCATTCGATGCCTTGAAGAAACAGTTAGTTGAGCCGCCATTCCTTGCTGCTCCCATCGGTAAGGAGCCTTTGTTGTTATACGCGGCTGCCAATAGCCGAGCTGTTAGCGTAGCCATTGTGGTGGAAAGGAAGGAATCAGGCAAGGAGTATCCGGTTCAGCGGCCGATTTATTACATTAGTGAGGTGCTCATTGAATCCAAGCAGAGGTATCCACATTGGCAGAAGCTTGTATGCGGGGTTTTCATGGCTAGTCGCAAGATCAAGCAATATTTTCTGGGTCATCCTATCACTGTGGTTAGTTCTGCTCCTTTAGGGGATATTATTCAAAACAGAGAAGCCACAGGTCGGGTAGCCAAGTGGGCCATTGAGCTTGGACCCCATGGTTTGAAGTATATGCCTCGCACAACCATCAAGTCTCAAGCACTTGTGGATTTTATCAATGATTGGATAGAATGCAGATGCCTGAGGAGAAGCCGGATAGCACATATTGGACTATTCACTTCGATGTATCCAGGCGGTTGGAGGGCTCGGGGGCTGGAGTTATCTTGACTTCCCCACGAGGTGATAAATTTTGTTATGTTTTAAGGTTCCCTTGTACTAACAATGCAGCTGAGTATGAGGCCTTGCTCCATGGTCTTCGGATGGCTAAGGAGATGAACTTAAACCGGGTGAGGTGTTTCGGTGACTCAAATTTGGTGGCTCAGCAAGTTTTAGGCACTTGGGATTCTAAGGATCCACTCATGGTGGCTTATCGCCGAGAGGTTGATGCTATTGCTGGTTACTTCAAAGGTTATTAAGATGAACATGTTGATCATAGGAAAAATGAGGCGGCTGATGCTTTGAGCCGGTGAGGGTCCCAGCGTAAGCCGGTGGCACCTAACACTTTCCTGGATATTCTGCATAACCCTTCAGTCAAATTGCCTATAGAGGAAGATCTTGCTATTCCTAACCCAGAAGCACAATTGGTGGCGGCTCTTCATGCTATTCCTGATTAGACAGTTCCATGTTAGGCTTATATGACCCGGGGTGAGTTACCTGAGGATGAAACTTTGGCCAGGCAGATAACCCGGTGGTCTAAGTCAATGACTATTGTCAACGGAGAGTTGCATCATCGCAATGTCACAGGGGCGTTTCAGCATTGTGTTTCTCCTGAGGAAGGTTGTGAGATTCTACGAGAGATTGAAGGAGATTGTGGTCATCATGCCAGCTCTAAGTCTCTCGTAGACAAGGTTTTCCGTCATGGATTTTATTGGCTGACGGCTCATGCTGATGCAGAGGATTTGGTAAGTACATGTGACGGTTGTCAGAAATTTTCATGACGAGCTCATGTGCCGGCTCAAGAATTGAGGATGATTCCAATTTCTTGGCCATTTGCAGTCTGGGGGCTTGATATGGTTGGACCCTTCAAAGGTCCAAGGATAAAAAGACCCACCTTTTGGTGGCGGTTAACAAATTTACAAAGTGGGTTGAAGCAGAGCCGGTTAGTAAGTGTGATGCGGCGACAGCGGTTCAATTCATCAAAAAGGTGATTTTCTGTTTTGGTTTTACCCACATCATTATAACTGATAATGGCACTAATCTGTCCAAGGGTGCTAAGAGTTTTGTGAACGAGAGCATATTCGACTTGATGTATCATCAGTGGCTCACCCCCAGTCCAATGGTCAAGCTAAGAGGGTCAATCAAGAAATCTTGAAAGGCATCAAGCCCTGGCTTATGGTACCTTTGCAGAGGACACCAGGTTTTTTGGGTGGAGGAGTTACCCTCAGTGTTATGGACCATCAATACCACCCCCAACAGATCTATGGTTTACACGCCTTTCTTCATGGTTTACAGAGTAGAGGCGGTTCTCCCTAGTGACCTCCGTCACGGTTCTCCGGCTTATCCAGGATCAAACTGATATGCACAAGCTATCCCCACCTTGGGAAGGGCCCTTCGTGGTCAGCAAAAATTTGAACAATGGGTCCTACTATCTTATCGATGTTCGAGACCACAAGGCCTCACGCACGTCGGAGGAGGAGACCCGCTGGCCGTGGAATATTGCTCATCTTCGGCCTTACTACACCTGAGCCACCGGCTCTTGTGATGTACATATTTTGACAATGTATATATTATGATGAATATAATAAAGCCAGCATCCCTGATAATTCAGGGCCTCTGTCATTTCCTTTCTAAGAATATGTGTCTTTTATATAACTTCATAAGAGCCTAGCTCTGGTTACCTCGGTAATCCGTCTATCAAGCGCATATTGTAAGAGCATAGCTCTAATTACCTCGGTAATCCGGCTATCAAGCACATATTATAAGAGCATAGCTCTGATTACCTTGGTAATCCGGCTATCAAGCCCATATTATAAGAGCATAGCTCTGATTACCTCGGTAATCTGGCTATCAAGACAATATTATAACTTCATATGAGCACAGCTCTAATTACTTTGGTAATCTGGCTACCAAGCCAATATTATATGAACATAGCTCCGATTACTTAGTAATCCGGCTATCAAGCCAAAATTCTAACTTCCTATGAGCATAGCTCTGACCTACTTGGAGGTTTAATGCCCAGGTTACAGGGACCAAAGAGAGTCTGTTGCAAAGCACAACTCAAACATAGGTACCCGGCCTTGATGGTTCAAAATACATCCCTTGGGGGCTCTTTGATTCACAGAACATAGCTTTGATAGCCCCTGCTCGGTTTGAACGCCAGTTATATGATGAACCGGCGGTATGACCAAAAATATCACAGGATACTATGGGATGACATGATTTCTAGCACACAATCTTTTTGATAAAAGGATAAACCCTCGTACAAGTTCCAGAAGCAAGCATAAAACATGCACGATGGCACGGCAGATCATGGTTTTCACTAAACTATTACCAGACTCAGCGAGCCCAAATGATCAAGTGCAGAAGATCAAATATGAAAAATGAACCGCCCAATGGATCAATTTTCTTGGTCTTGATGGCTTGAAGCTTCTGGATCATCCCTCGCCGGTTCTTCGTCCTCCTCCGTCGTCTGGAAGTTTGGTGATGACCACTCAATGCCACACAAGGCTTGGAATTCAGAATCGTCATCTATAAGTTCGTACGGATCGACTTCAGGGGCGAAAGTATGCTTACGGATTGGAGGGATCAGATCCATCACTTTGTAAGCCGGCGTAGGCATCTTCTGATTCTCCAAATTATAAGCCGCCTGGTATTTTGAAAGATCTGTTTCATCGGCAATCAGGCTGGCCAGTGGACGTATCTCCTTCACACAGGCAGCAGAGTCTTTCTTATCAAAGGGAGTGCCATCTTCTTTAGAACTTGGACACCCAGTAGCTAGCTCGGCCGGGTCTAGCTCTGCTTGCCATGCCTTGGCCCGGCTTAAGGCCATCACGGCACCGGCTCTTGCAACCGACCGCTTTATTTCTTCAATCCTGGCGGGCAGAACGGAAAGTTTTTTCAAGACGTCACTCAAAAGAGTGGGTGCCTAATTGGTTGGGGAGATAGTGGTTGGCGTGCGCTAAGCTCCAGTATATAGCTGTTCAACAAGCGTGTATAGGCTTTGAGCTTCACAAGCATCTCTTGACCAAGGTTACTGCTCCTAGGACCCGTGTAACAATTGAGGATCGATCAGAGACTGTTTGCAACATGAAATATAGGAATCGGTTATGATACTGGCAATGTTACTTACCAAAGATAGCAGAGACCATCTGGGATATATGGCGTTTTAAGATGGTAAGCTCGGTGGTCATATCTTGGAGAGAAGCTTCAGCTTTTTCAGCCCGCTATATAAGACCAGTTCTCTCTTCAGCCCAGGCGGCTCTTTCAATATTGACACTGGTCTTCAGTTTTTCTGTTTCATCCAGGCTAAATTTGAATATTGAATCGGCCTTTCGGGTCTCAGATTCTTGATGCTCCAGTCAGGTTTTCACATCATCCAATTGCGATTGAAGCTGAGCGGTGGCGTCCTGTATATGAACAGATTTGAATACATGTTCACAGTCGGATCACAGGAATACAAGTTCCAAGCCTTTTGCAAGCAACAACGCTTGACACTTGGGGGCTAATGGGTGCAGAAAAATTCTTTATACAACAGTAGATATGAGTAAGTCCCAAGTCCTTTGCAGGCAATAGCACTTGGTACTTGGGGGCTAATGCATATTGCTCGCGTTTCACTACAACTCTATGATGACCCGGCTATGCTAAAGATGACCACAACCGGTTCATGGCGGCTACACAAGTGAATTTTGATTTATGAACAAAGATGAGCAGTCCCGGTTCATTCATGCTGATTAAACGGTCCTTGGGGGCTACAACTTCAATGTTAATCACTAGTAAGTTGAAGACCCGGTTTAACCCTGACAGTGAAAGCCGGCCCTTGCGGGATTCTACCAAGGATGCTCATTATATTCATAGCTATTCTAAGTCTACAACATATTCAATTCTATTATATACAGTAGACTTGGGGGCTGACGGGGTATGCATAACTTATAAAGCAAGAGTTCATACCTCATATTTCTGATGCATTTGTTTCACCATGTCAATTTCAAGATCGCGGTTAGTGTGTACTTGGTTGAGATAACCAGAGAGTACTTCGCTGATGCTCAATTGAGAATAGTTGGCGATGTCGAATCTCACTTTTCGCCTTTCAGTAAGTTCCTCTTTGGCAGAGTGCTTGGCCAAGATAGTAGGATTTCCCAGTTTTGGAAACCGGTGCCAGTGATCACAACATCTTCAACATGTGTTTCTGGCGGTTTAAACGGGCTTGCCAGCTCAGTATTCAAAAGGGTCGACGGTTATATGATTAGTGGAGAGATCAGGAGTTTCTGGTGGCAGATCATTGTGAGTTCTTAAGAAGACATCACGGTGGTGAATCCGGCAGGCAGTAACCGGACCGACGCGCCAACGGCAGCGCCGGATCAACCACGGATAACAGAACCACCTCGACGAATGGACAACCCGCCGCAATATGTGTCAACACCACCGGGTCACTTTTTGAGCCCTTTGGATAACATGATTGCTGCAGCATCTCGCCTGGCAACTATTCCGATGGAGGGCGATTCACTGGCGGGCTTATTCCTATAGCCGAGATAGAATTAATTCGACCCCCCATCCGAGTAAAAGCTATAGCAGGCACATGGATGAACCGGAAGTGTCTAGCAGTGCGCGGCGTCGTAATATCCCTCAGGGACCCAATCCGGCGCACGGTGAGGTAAATGCTCAGGACGTGGTGGATAATGGCAGAGCATGAAGGGAGGCCGCTTTGGTAGCACAATATGCGGGTCGTTATCAACACGCCCCGATTCGGCCAGCGGCGTCAGTAGACCGAGGCACCGGGCTTGCCTTCAGCTCCTAGGGAGTGTCGTGTCTCATTCCGGCTCTTCGTAATGTGCGACTGCCCAAGGATTTCAAGGGTCCATGTAAGGTACCTAATTACACCGCTGATCAACCACCTGAGGCGTGGGTCGAGAGTTATGAGATGGCAATGGAGATGCTGGATGTGGATGAAGCAGCCTCTGCGAAGTATTTCACGATGATGTTGGAAGGGACAGCCCGTACTTGGTTGAAAAACCTACCAGCCAACTCCATCGAGTCATGGGATCAGTTGAAGGCCCGGTTTATAGCCAATTTCAAAGACACATGCAAACAGCCTATGTCCATTATGGATCTGGATGCCTGTGTTCAAGGGGAGAACGAGTCAACAACTCATTGGGTGCACCGGGTTTCAGAAGTTTTGCATTCATCAGACCAGATTAATGCTGGCCAAGCAATCATAATGCTGGAGCGTAATTGCCGGTTTAAGTCACTAAAGATGAAGTTGGGACGGCTCAAGTGCCACTGCAATGACATGGGAACACTTATGGAAGCCTTGGTCAAATATGCCAATTCTGATAATACCAAGGATCCCGAGTCTGATGAGGAGAAACCGGAGAAGGGAAAGAAGAACGACGGTGCAAAAGGACAACATCACAACCAAGGAGGCCATGGGAATAATGGTAAGCGCAAGGCAGATAATTCAGATCTTGTGGCTAACACCAATATGCAGCGTCGTAAAGGTAAACCGCCCCAGCACGGTGGAGGGATGAATCTGGAGCGTCTGTTAAACCAGCCCTGCCAAAGCATGGGACCAAGGAGGCGCCTTCCACACATCTTTGGAAAGATTGTTACATTATGAAAGAGTTCAAAAACTCTGATCTCTACCGGTATGATCAGGGTCCGTCGGGCGGTCCAGGTCCAGGTTTTCATGGTGGTGGCGGTTCAAACTCTAGATTTCAGAATAATCAGGGCCACCAGAACAACCAAGGTGGTAATAGCCAACAGAATAATCAAGGGAATCAGCAGTAGTCAGGTTATCAAAGTCACCCCAAGCAGTTGAATGGTGGGCAGTATCATGTGTTCACTACTAGCCTATGCAAGCACGATCAGAAGCTTCACAAGAGGGCAGTTAATGCTATTGAACCGGCAGTACCAGGTTATTCGCGGTGGTCCGAGCAGCCCATTGTGTGGAGCAGAGAGGATCATCCGCCCCGGGTTGACAATCCGGGTCAACTAGCTTTGGTGGTAGCACCTCAGGTGGGAGGTTATAAGTTTACCAAAGTTCTGATGGATGGAGGGAGCAGTATCAACATCCTGTACTATGAGACTTTTCGTCGCATGGGGTTGACAGACAAGAATCTTAAACCATGAAACACTGTTTTTCATGGTGTAGTACCAGGTAAATCGGCATATCCCGTTTGCAAGATCGCTTTGGAGGTTGTGTTTGGAGATGAGCATGATTCCAGGTCTGAAACATTGACCTTTGAAGTGGTGAAAATCCAGAGCCCATATCACGCACTGTTTGGACGGCCGGCTTACGCAAAATTCATGGTGAGGCCCTGTTATATCTATTTATAGCTCAAAATGACGGGTCATAAGGGAACTATCACAGTACACGGAAGTCGAAAGATCGCTTTGGATTGTGAGGAAGGTGAAGCGGCCTATGCTGAGTCGGTTTGTGCTACAGAGGAGCTGAAGTTTTATAAAGATAATGTTGATCCGACGGACATGACCCCGCTGAAGAAGCCCACCACTGAGCATGACCCAACCCTGACGTTCAAACCGGCTGATGAGACTAAACTTGTTGACTTTGTTCCTGGCGATTCATCCAAACAGTTTAGCATCAGCACCAATCTGGATCCGAAATAGGAAAGTGCGCTCATCGAGTTCATCTTTGAGAACCGGGACATTTTTGCATGGAAGCCTTCTGACATGCTAGGTGTACCGAGGGAACTCGCTGAGCACACTCTCAATATTGATCCCAAGTTTAAACCGGTCAAGCAATTTCTTCGCCGCTTTAACGAGGAAAGACGCAAGGCCATTGGTGAAGAGGTAGCCCGGCTGTTGGCTGATGGGTTTATCGTCGAAGTATTTCATCCCGAGTGGTTGGCTAATCCGGTGCTCGTTCTTAAGAAAAATGGCACTTGGCGTATGTGTGTGGACTACACAGATTTGAACAAGGCTTGTCCGGCAGATCCCTTTGCTCTCCCGCGTATTGATCAGATTATTGATGAGACGGCGGGTTGTGAGCGCCTGAGTTTCTTGGATGCTTATTCAGATTATCATCAGATTAAAATGGCAGTTAAGGACCAGGAGAAGACAACCTTCATCACTCCCTTTGGAGCCTTCTGCTATGTTTCTATACCCTTTGGGCTCAAAAGTGCCCAGGCAACCTATCAACGTTGTGTGCAAAATTGTCTTCACACGCAGATTGGGCGTAATGTTCATGCTTATGTGGATGACATTGTGGTAAAATCCAGGAAGAAGGAAACCTTGATAGATGACCTCAAGGAGACGTTTGACAATCTTCGGGTTTACAAAATGATGCTCAATCCGGACAAATGAATTTTTGGTGTTCCAGCAGGCAAGCTCGTAGGTTTTCTTGTATCCAACAAAGGTATTGAGGCCAATCCGGAAAAGATCAAAGCGATCACATCTTTGGCTAAACCGAAATGCATCAATGATGTTCAGCGTCTGGCGGGTCGAATTGCAGCCCTCAGCCGGTTTATCAGCTGTTTGGGAGAGAAGGCGATTCCTTTATATCAGATGTTGAAGAAGACAGATGATTTTATTTGGAGTGATGCAGCTAATGCGGCATTTGAGGAGTTGAAGCGGCAGCTGGCTGACCCGCCAATCCTTGCTGCTCCGATTGATAAAGAACCCTTGTTATTCTACGTGGCTGCCAATGCCCGTGCGGTCAGTGTGGCAATTGTGGTTGAGCATAAGGAGGCTGGGAAGGAATATCCGGTTCAACGGCCAGTTTATTATATCAGCGAAGTGCTGATCGAGTCAAAACAATGATATCCGCATTGGCAGAAGCTGGTGTATGGCGTTTTTATGGCAAGTCGGAAGCTCAAGCAATACTTTCAAGGCCATCCCATCACAGTGGTTAGTTCTGCTCCTTTGGGCGATATAATTCAAAACAGAGAAGCAACTGGCCGGTTGCGAAGTGGGCAATTGAGCTTGGTCCACATGGATTAAAGTATATGCCTCGAACGGCCATCAAATCTTAGGCGCTTGTTGACTTCAACAATGATTGGAAGGCGAAACTTGTATGAGCCGACCTCGGGACTCTCAGAGACCGCCAAGGCCAACCTATGTATATAAAGGGATGACCCGGCGACGGTTTGAGGGCAGAAAAACAACTACTCGAGACCCAGGCAAAGCGTATTCGCTCCCTGGTCATCGAAACCCAATCAATTCCATCACAACTAGACGTAGGCTTTTACCTTCATCGAAGGGGCCGAACTAGTATAAAACTCCCGTGTCCCTTGTCCGGTTTAACCCCTCCAAGCTAACCCGACGCGATGGCTCCACGACTAAGTTCTTTCAAGAGGACATCTGACATGTTAAATCCACGACACCGGCAGTGGATTCTCATCAGCCGGAGAAGTGTCTTTATAGTAGAACCATGTTGGGTTCCAATCTTTGGGGTGACTTGGCTGGTGAGCATAGGGGAAGATAGCATCTCTTCTTCGTTGAATTGAGACCCCGCAAAGTTCTAAGCTGGGTCCATCAGTAAACTCGTTCTGCCAGTTTAGATAAAATTATTCCCTGAAGAGTTCAACACTAGGTTCCTCTTGAAGGTATACTTCGCAGAAGACTTGAAAATTGCAGATATTTGAAACGGAATTGGGTCCGATGTGTTGAGGATGACGTTGAAAAAAATGTAGTACATCCTGGAAAAATTTGGATCCAGGTGGTGAGAAGCCCCGATTCATGTGATCAGTGAAAACAATGACCTCACCATCCTGCGGCTGAGGTCTTTCTTCACCTGGTTTGGGAGCGCGCCAGTGCATGATGTTTTTTGCTAGTAAAAAGCTGACTTTGACAAAGTCCTCGAGCATATTTTCAGTGAAAATGGAGGGAACCCAATTACATGAGGTAACTGTCTTCGGCATCGTAAGGTAAGAAGCCTAAAAAGGGAGAAATATTGCCGGTTTAAGTTGATTTGTTAAGCCGGAGATGAACACTGCAACATATATTCACATCGGCGGCTTAAACGGGGCCTAATGTTATATGACTAGTTATAACTGGTGATATAAGCCGCCATGACGGTGCTAGTATTTAAGATCTATCAAGGGTGAATTCTGCTAAGTATTGGATAAACAGGTTTCACAGATTGGTGCAGTCAATTTTGGATCTGACGCTGTTCGGAAAAGAAAGTAAAATCAAAACCTAGTACCGCAGCAGCTAAGGAACTAGCATATTGGCAAGATTTCTGCATCTGAGAAGCATATTCGGTGATTAAGAGAAAATATAGAAACAGATTCCGCATGTTTTAAATACTATCTTCCGATCAAAGTAAGGATTAAACAGAGGTATGGTGAAGAATGATGACGAACTCCTAAGAACTTCAGAAAACCCTAATGGAGATCTATAGTGGGGAAGGTGAGGTACTTACTGGGTCTGCTGAGCAACGGAGAGGCGACGCAGTTCTCTGCTTTTGTTCAGGTCGATGCAGCATCCGGGGTCGAGGAAGTTGACGAGGTCGGCGACGGCGGTGTTCAGGTGTGCAGATGCGTCATGAGAAAGAGAGAGGTTGAAGACGAGAAGGAAAGGAGGGAGAGTGAAAAGGCTGTCTGACCCTATTTATAAGGAAATGGATAACAGGAAGGCGCGAGAATCAAGGAGGCTAAAGAATGATTATATAGCAGCTCGGACGCCTCGATTTTCGGGATGGTTATTAAAGATAAGGATCTATTAAGATGTACTGGGCATCGTGCGAAATTAATGCGAGATGATGTCATGGTAGTTTAAAAAGATTCTGCGAGCTGACGTCATGGCGGTTTACAAAACACGTTTATCAAACAAAGAGAGGCAGGATTTTGGACAAGTCAGGTATTGAAGATTGACATGAACAAGTTCAAATCAACCTGGGGCCTAATGTTGGATATATAACTACTGGGTATGAACCGCCCAGGAGGGGCCGGGTTATACCACTGGCGACTTATCAATAAAGACGGCGGGTTATAGCAGCCCATTGGCGGCCCAATACTCAGAGGCGATTTAAGGCCCAAGAGGATAAACCGCCGTATGTATGACTTGTGTTATAAGGAAAGATTAGTTAGTCACCAAGCCGGACACGCTGTATATGAGCAGACCAGGACTCTGTAAGCCGCGGGGTTGTCCTGTGTATATAAAGGGACGACCCAGCAGTGGTTCAGGGACAGGAAAACAAGAAATCAAGAACTAGGTCAAGCGTATTTGCTCCCTGGTAATCGAAACCCTAGCAATACCACCTCAAACTGGATTAGGCTTTTACCTTCACCGCAAGGAGCCGAACCAGTATAAAACCTCCCTTGTTCTTTGTCCCGTTTTAACCCCTTTAAGCTAACCAACTGCGATGGCTCCACGACTAAGTCCTTACGCTAGGACATCTGCCGTGTCAATTCCACGACAGCACTGGAGGTGGAGATAGGATTTGGAGGCAGGGCTGCGCAGGTTTTTTTTCTCTCAAACGTAGTGGTTTGGCTGACTTATTGCGAGGACTGTGGGTTGAATGTAAAAAACAATAGGGACTATTTTGAAAAATTGCCGTGACGGTGAACCCGACAGACTCAACCCGTGCTTTATTAGTAGGGAAAGATAAAGTTGGTCAAACTTTAAGAGGACTGACTTTAGACAAATCTTATATGCGAACTAAAAAGATTCGGAGGGAGTACAACTTGCTTAACAGCAACCAAATATAGTCATTCATAGAGCTATTGTTATATTTGGTATTGGTGAAATTGAAATGCAATGTTCATACTAGCACATATAGAACATCGCACTGTTAATAGCTGAAATAAACAAGGTATACTACAAACAACCAAAGATGGCAATTGAAACTGGACATATGCTAACTACAAACAACCGAACAGCATAAACCGTAGAAATAAACCAGTACAAGAAGTCGACTAGGCGGACTGGTTCGTGTGAAGAGAAAAAAAAAAGCCATACAGAACTCAAAATATTTTCCGGAGATATTCATTTTCCTGAAGAGGCGGATAAGATATTAGGTGGCTGTTTGATACCGCCAGAAAGACAAAAAAAGATTCTAAGGAATCAAAAAAAGGAAAAGGGGATCCATGGCGATGAAGGATGTCAAATTGTTCATAACAAGCTGCCGGAGATCAGCGGCAGGGCCATCGATGAGATCGACGGCTGTCAAACCCGAAGGGTTGGGGGTGGGAAACTTAACATGTGACATAACCCGCGTCAAGTCGTCGGTGTCGATGACCTCGATGTCGTAGCCGGCATCCGCGACATGCCATAATACTCTAGCTCACTGATCGAAAGGCTCAATCCAGGTCCAGTCATCGTTGTCATCTTCCTCGGCGGCCACCTCGCCGATGTCGGGCAAAGAAGCGGTAAAGCTCTTTTGGGCCATTCGCTTCTCGAGCTTCCTGGGAAGTGTAACCGGACTTAGACTGCGATGCTCTGGAGTTGGGGAGGGGGTGGGGATGGGGTTCTCTGGGAAAGGGGTTGTTTCGCAGGCATCATCTAAGAAACTCAGGGCGGCGAGGGTATGTATGTCGGTGGGTAAACTGCACGGGTAGACCGGCAGAGGTTGACGATTGAGGAGGCGTGGTGGTGGAGGCGGCGACCTAGCTAGGTTTGGAGCAAGGGAGGAGTGGTGTGTGTTGGAGAACATTGCAGAAAATAAAAAATTTCCTACGGTTTCACCAAGATCCATCTATGAGTTCATCTAGCAACGAGTGATAGGAGTGCATCTACATACCTTTGTAGATCGCGAGCGGAAGCATTCAAGAGAACGGGGTTGAGGGAGTCGTACTCGTCGTGATCCAAATCATCGATGACCAAGTGCCGAACGGACAGCACCTCCGCGTTCAACACAGGTACGGAGCGGATGACGTCTCCCGCACCTTGATCCAGCAAGGAGGAGGGATAGTGTCACGCCCAATATGCGACCCTATCCAAAAGGAACTCGAAGGTCCCACCAAGGATAGACCCGCATATTGAAACGCTTTTGCAAGGTGGATATCATTACATCAACATTACATAATAGATGGGGATACATACATAAGGCACAAATGCCACAAGAATACATCAACATCATATACAAGATCAACATCCGTCTACGGATGAAACATAAACAGAAACTCAAACAATATCCACCCTGCTAGCCCAGGCTGCCGACCTGGAACCTATCCCCTGATCGACGAACAAGAAGAAGAACTCCAACACAAGCAAACATCGCTCTCACGTCATGATCAACGCAAACCTGTACCTGCAACTGGTGTTGTAGTAATCTGTGAGCCACGAGGACTCACCAATCCCATTACCATGGGTATCAAGACTAGCAGAGCTTAAAGGGAAAGGAAGGGGTAAAGTGGTGAGGTTGCAGCAGCGACTAAGCATATATGGTGGCTAACCAACGCAAATGAGAGCGAGAAGAGAAACAAAGGAACGGTCGTCAACTAGTAATGATCAAGAAGTGATCCTGAACTCCTACTTACGTCAGACATAACCCAGAAACCGTGTTCTCCTCTCGATCAACCCCAAAAGAGACACTCACGATTACGCATACGGTTGGTGTATTTTAGAAGAGTTTACTTCAAGTTTACTACAACCGGATATTAACAAATTCCCATCGCCACATAACCGCGGGCACGGCTTTGAAAGTTCAAACCCTGTAGGGTGTCCCAACTTAGCCCATGATAAGCTCTCGCGATCAACGAAGGATATTCCTTCTCCCCGGGAAGACCCGATCAGTCTCGGAATCCCGGCTACAAGACATTTCGACAGTAATAAAACAAGACCAGCAAAGCCGCCCGATGCGCCGACAATCCCGATAGGAGCTGCACATATCTCGTTCTCAGGGCAACACCGGCTGAGCAGTACGTATGGCAACCGACGATACCCCAAGTTGCCTAGGGGCGGCACCGCAAGTGGATCTGGTTTGGACCAACACTTAGACAAGCATTGGCCCCGGGGGGGGGGGGGCTGAATAAAGATGACCCTTGGGTTAATTACTCCCAAGGGAAAGTAGGTGGTGGTGAGGCAAATGGTAAAACCAAGGTTGGGCCTTGCTGGAGGAGTCTTATTCAAAGCGAATTGTCAAGGGGGTCACATAAATCACCCGACCGCGTTAGGGACGCAAAATCCGGGAACATAATACCGATATGACGGAAACTAGGGCGGCAAGAGTGGAACGAAACACCAGGCATAAGGCCGAGCCTTCCACCATTTACCAAGTATATAGATGCATTAATAATATAAGAGATATTGTGATATCCCAACCAAAATCCTGTCCACCATGGAGCAATCTTCAACTTCACCTACAACTAGCAACGCTATAAGAGGGGCTGAGCAAAGCGGTAACATAGCCAAACAACGGTTTGCATAGGAAAGGTGTCAAAGGTTAGAGGCTGACATGGCAATTTGGGATGGCTTGATAAACAGGTAATAGGTAGCGCAACATAGCGATAGAACGAAGAAACTAGCATAGCAATGATAGTAGTGAGATACAGGGTAGCGGTCATCTTTCCTGAAATCCCGCAAGGAAGAAGAACGAGTCCATGAAGAAGACGAACGGATGAAGCCGAACCAAGCGTAGACGAACGAATCCTCACGCTCGCAACGAAACAAGAACTAACAAGAAGAAGCACACAACATAGTAAACACACCACACATGAACAAGACATGATGCACAAACAAGCATGATGCATGACAAGACTACATGAAGCTACTCATGGCAAGAGATGATGCAAACAAGAGCAACACATCAAGGCAAGTTTAAATGAGGCCGGGAACAACATATAACAATTCCGGTAAGTTCTCATATGCAAATTTCGAAATTGGTCCAGATCTGAATAAACCTTATGTTCAAGTTGTTAAACAGCAAGTTAAGATGCACCACGATGATGTACACGGAATTCTAGTCAAGTTACATATAAAGTTCATTAAATTCGGAGCTACGGCCTAGAAGATATGAGCAAAACAAGTTAAACATGGCATTGATGCAAAATGCATACCAACATCAAGCAAACACCTCAAAACATGGATGCAACATGATAATATGAAGCTACAAGCAAAATCAAGCACGTTTCATATAGAGCACACTCAAAACGGAGCAACGATGCAACACATACACCCTATACAAGTTTAAAGGACAAGCTGTCCAAAACAGCAACTAGGCATATTGCAAGCACAAAAGCAACATGCCACATCACCACAACGTGAAAAAAAAGGCATGGGCATGATGTACAGGTAAAGCATGACAAAACATGAACACCGAGCTATCTCCAGAAATCACTAGAACATGCTCAAAATGACATGGCAAGATTGCAAATAATAACAGTTACAAACTTAGCAGAATTTACAGGACATGGCAGAAATAACATCAGGTTGCAATGTTTAGAGCTATGAAACAACATACTACAGGAACTTATCATGGCAAACAAAGGCATGGCATGAATCTACTAATTGCATAGAACAAAAGTCCTTTAATGACCATGAGCCAAAAAGGATCAGAAGATATGATGGCACCCATGTAACCATGACAAGTTATATTACAGATTCATACATGGCAGGAACAACGATAAGTAGGCATGTTGGTGAGCTTGAACCACTCACCACAGAGCAATATATGGCATGGAAAGGCAACTCACAGTAAGAAGACATGGCATAGAAGCTATACATGGCAAGAACAACATTATAGCGTACACGGATCAACTACAACAACCTTGGCAAAATTGAATAACATGTAAACAACCTGCCAGGAAACATTTTATAGCAAAAGTAGAGCTCGATTGACTCAAGCTATGGCACTCCATAATTTCAAACAAGGGCATGGATGGATAGAGAATAACCATATGTTCAAAACATCCTTACTAAAGTATCTCAAAATAAGCATGGATCTCTCGGTAGCATCAAGTTTACATGGCATAAAAATATCAGCAGAACAGGGGCTGAAATCAGCAACATCACGATGCCTAGTTTGCATGCTTGTGCTAGTCACCACAGAGATCACAAAAATACATGGCATACACCCCTGTAAAGATGGCACGGCATATTACAAAACACATGTAGGACTCAAGTTCATAGGGTGCACACATCAAACATGGCAAAAATGACAAAAGTGCATGTTCTGATAAGAATCTGAAACTAACATCACATAGCCCTCTTCTAACAGCATTTCGGGCATCAAGATGAGCTCAAATGAAAATGATGCAATGAGATGCAATGCTGTACTCGTCGAGACGAACAATTTGACATACTACACGCACGAAACGGAGCAATATGCAGAGAGTTATGGCATGATGAACATGAGCAAATAATATGCAAAATCTGGGACTTGGGCGAAATTTCGGGGAAGGGGAAAAGTCAACCTCGGGATTTCGGATCCAGATCCGGGGCACGGACGACGAGGTTCGTCGGAGACGGGGCGGCGGCTCGCCGGAGTGGCCGGCCGGCGGGGAGGCGCGCGGCGCTGGGTGGCGCGGGCGGGGCAGTCATGGGCGAAGGCGAGGGCGCCGGAGGCGGCAAAGCGGAGGCGCGGCGAAGCGCCGGCGGCGCGAGCGGCCGGTGGCGGTGGCGGGATGCCCATGCAAGGCGCGAAGGCGATGCGGCGACCTCGGCGGGTGGCCAGCGGAGCGCGCGGCCGGGAACGGGTTCACGGGGCCCGGGCGGGCCGAAAGCCAGCCAGCGGTGGGTGGAGGCGGCGGCGAAACGTGGCAGGATGCCATTGGCGCGGGGCGGTGGCGTGGGACGTCCGGCGGGCACCGGACATGTCCGGAGGCGGCGAGGGAGATTTTTAGGGTTTCGTCTGCGGATTCATCCGCGGATTTCGGGGGGAGGGGCTTATAAATAGGTAGAGGGAGATAGGAGAGTCCAAATGAGGAGCGGTTTTCGGCTACGCGATCGTGATCGAACGGCGGAGAGCATGGAGGGGAGTTTGCTGGGTTTTGGGCCACTTTGGAAGGGGTGTTGGGCTGCAAAGAGAAGGGGCTTTTGCGGTTACCCGGTTAACCGTTGGAGTATCAAACGACCTCCAAATGGCACGAAACTTGACAGGTGGTCTACCGGTGGTATACCAAGGCCGCTTGACAAACCTCGGTCCATTCCGAGAAAGTTTAACACCCGCACATGAAAAGAGGTAAAAGGGGGCGCCGGGGAACATAGGAGTGCCGGATTGCAAAACGGACAACGGGGAAAAAGCTCGGATGCATGAGACGAACACGTATGCAAAATGAAATGCACATGATGACATGATATGAAATGCATATGATGACATGGCAAAATGCAACACGCAACCAAATGACAAGGCAACAACGACGAATAACTGGCGGACACCTGGCGCATCGAATCCGGGGCGTTACAACACTCCTCCACTAACAAGAGATCTCGTCCCGAGATCTTAGGACCGAGACGGAAGGGAAAAGGATGAGGTGAAACAAGAACTCAAGAGAAGAAGCAAAGAATCACTCCGGTTAGAACGAGATAAGAAACGAATAAGGCTGAAAAGGATTTAGGCAGCACTCTGGTTGAACAAGGAAAGGATAGAACATGAACTTCACAAGATGGAATGACACTTGACGAAATAAGCAACGCAATACCTCTGGAAGAATTGGAAAAATTGAATGAAATGATAAGAACTTAGAAGGAAGGATTGACTGGAGTTGTTGGAAATTCAACAACAAAAGAATATGCTTGTTGTGGACTTATGGATAACCTCTCAAAATTATGAGGTGATAACCAACCACTAGCAGAAAAGATTAAATAGCTGAGAAGAACGAAGAAATGCAAAAATCCGCTTCAAAAGAATACAGAGATTTAATTGCACTTCGAGACTCGAGAAGAAAGATACTTGAACTCCACCAACAAGAATCTTGATGAGCTCTTGAAGAATGAATTAAATCATAAAGAACCACCATGAAGAACTCCGGTAACAAAAGGATGACGAGATAAAATGAAGGATGAAAGAATAGATGAGCGTTGCGATGATTTAGATGGAGGTTCCGACGAGATGGTCGGGGGAATTGAACTCCGGAAAAGAAAAGATGAAAACACTTGGAACTAGAATTTATTCATTACGAACAAACTCCGAAGAAAAAGGATTAATCACTTCGATGAAATAAGAATAAGATTTATTGTATGCTTATCCTTCATCAAATTAAATTGATGACAAGCAATGGATTTTGCATACTACTTATTCTTCTCGAAAAAGGATTAAGAAGTGACATATCGCAAACTTGAGAAGGTCTTCATGAACCACCGGTAGGATTGAAAAAAAAACGAATGGATTAATATGATCATCAAAGAAAAGAATCTTGAACGAACACCGTAAGAATTTGGAAATGACTGATGAAAGAGAATGAATCACCGGGCAGAATTAGAGAAGCACGGAGATACTTGAGGGAATTAAAATGCAAGAGAACAAAGAGATTGCGAACTGACAGAAGAATACTTGAACGAAGCACCGGAAGAATATTGAGACGAACGAAGGGGCACGAATATGGAATAATTGGAGAACGAATTTGAAAAACTTAGAATGGAGAGATATTCCAAAAAGATGGCCTCCGGATGATCGAGAGTGAAAGCAACACCTGAAGTACTCCGGATGGATGAAAAGAATTGCACAACTGGAAACAACTAGATATGATAACATCGAGCTAGCACTGCGAATCTCCGGGAGAACGGACAAGATTTAAGAGAAAAATCTACGACGGTCTTCAAATGTTGAGAATGACGACGAGAACCACCATGCAGAATTGTTGAGATGTTCCGGGAGAATGAAAAACAAAGACGTTGAGTCAACAATGAAAATAATTTGAAAGCGATCTTGGAGAAGGCATGTGACTGATGAAATTCATTCTTACGTCACACTTCAAAAGGATTTGAGAATAGCTCCGGAAATTAGAAGAGTCAGGTAAGATCCTGGGAAAAGACCTGTGGGTTAGGGCCCACTGAAATAGAACACCGTTGGAAAGGGAAGTTGAACAGATAGATGATGCATCGGAACAATTGAAATATTTGGATGAGGTGACAACCTCGAATTAATTAGAACACAGACGAATCTCCTGAGATGTCTTGAGCACTCCGGAAGGATAAACTGGCAAGAGGAGAACAAGCAGGAAAAACACTTCGAGGAAAAGAATATGATCAACCTCAAAACTTGAATTGAGTGCACCGGAAATAGAAAGGGATGAAGAATGACGAACAAGACGAGAATTCACCGGTTGAAATAATTGAGGGAAGACTGAAGAGGCTCCACACGAATGGAATTAATGGTCGGAAGAAACTCAAACTCCGGGAAGAAGAGGGTGGGATGGCGGGAAAACAAGGGCAACTTGGAAGGGGAAAATCGACGAATCTCTTAAAGAAACAACAATGGTTGAAATCATTGAGGAAAGAAAGGCAAAGACTCCGCACGAGTAGGATGGATACTCGATTACGGACTCCGGCTCCAAGAAGAAAAAAGGGAGGGCGGGTGGGAAAAAAAACAAGGACAACTTCGGACAGGAAAACAACATCAATTGAGAAGAACTGAGGATTGATCCCCCAAAGCCAAAGAGGGTCGAATTAGCTTGACGAGAAATGCGCCGGACAAAAGAGGATGGACAACTCACGAAGCTAACCACGTGATCCTAAAGAAAAATTTGAACGGGAAGAGGAGTAATTCAAAACACCTATGTCAAGATTCCTCACCATAGCGACGAAGGGGCTGAGGAGTAAAAAGAATTCCTACTCTCCGATATAACTAGACTCAGAAATCAGTTTTCTTCTAGACTCAACAACGGCCAAACTACACGATCAATCAAGGGGCTCTTAGGGTCGGTCGAGGCTCGATACCAACTTGAACACGCCTAATATGCGACCCTATCCAAAAGGAACTGAAGGTCCCACCAAGGATAGACCCGCATATTGAAACGCTTTTGCAAGGTGGATATCATTACATCAACATTACATAATAGATGGGGATACATACATAAGGCACAAATGCCACAAGAATACATCCACATCATATACAAGATCAACATCCGTCTCGGATGAAACATAAACGAAACTCAAACAATATCCACCACTGCTAGCCAGGGCTGCCGACCGAACCTATCCCCGATCGAAGAAGAAGAAGAAGAACTCCAACACAAGCAAACATCGCTCTCACGTCATGATCAACGCAAACCTGTACCTGCAACTGGTGTTGTAGTAATCTGTGAGCCACGAGGACTCACCAATCCCATTACCATGGGTATCAAGACTAGCAAAGCTTAAAGGGAAAGGAAGGAGTAAAGTGGTGAGGTTGCAGCAGCGACTAAGCATATATGGTGGCTAACCAACGCAAATGAGAGAGAGAAGAGAAACAAAGGAACGGTCGTCAACTAGTAATGATCAAGAAGTGATCCTGAACTCCTACTTACGTCAGACATAACCCAGAAACCGTGTTCTCCTCTCGATCAACCCCGAAAAGAGACACTCACGGTTACGCACACGGTTGGTGTATTTTAGAAGAGTTTACTTCAAGTTTACTACAACCGGATATTAACAAATTCCCATCTGCCACATAACCGTGGCACGGCTTCGAAAGTTCAAACCCGCAGGGTGTCCCAACTTAGCCCATGATAAGCTCTCGCGATCAACGAAGGATATTCCTTCTCCCGGAAGACCCGATCAGTCTCGAATCCGGCTACAAGACATTTCGACAAGAATAAAACAAGACCAGCAAAGCCGCCCGATGCACCGACAATCCCGATAGGAGCTGCACGTATCTCGTTCTCAGGGCAACACCGGATGAGCAGTACGTACGGCAACCGACGATACCCCAAGTTGCCTAGGGGCGGCACCGCAAGTGGCTCTGGTTTGGACCAACACTTAGACAAGCATTGGCCCGGGGGGCTGAATAAAGATGACCCTTGGGTTAATTACTCCCAAGGGAAAGTAGGTGGTGGTGAGGCAAATGGTAAAACCAAGGTTGGGCCTTGCTGGAGGAGTCTTATTCAAAGCGAACTGTCAAGGGGGTCCCATAAATCACCCGACCGCGTTAGGGACGCAAAATCCGGGAACATAATACCGATATGACGGAAACTAGGGCGGCAAGAGTGGAACAAAACACCAGGCATAAGGCCGAGCCTTCCACCCTTTACCAAGTATATAGATGCATTAATAATATAAGAGATATTGTGATATCCCAACCAAAATCCTGTCCACCATGGAGCAATCTTCAACTTCACCTGCAACTAGCAACGCTATAAGAGGGGCTGAGCAAAGAGGTAACATATCCAAACAACAGTTTGCATAGGAAAAGTGTCAAAGGTTAGAGGCTGACATGGCAATTTGGGATGGCTTGATAAACAGGTAATAGGTAGAGCAGCATAGCGATAGAACGAAGCAACTAGCATAGCAATGATAGTAGTGAGATCCAGGGTAGCGGTCATCTTGCCTGAAATCCCACAAGGAAGAAGAACGAGTCCATGAAGAAGACGAACGGATGAAGCCGAACCAAGCGTGAGCGAACGAATCCTCACGCTCAAGAAAACAGAACTAACAAGAAGAAGCACACAACATAGTAAACACACCACACATGAACAAGACATGATGCACAAACAAGCATGATGCATGACAAGACTACATGAAGCTACTCATGGCAAGAAATGATGCAAACAAGAGCAACACATCAAGGCAAGTTTAAATGAGGCCGGGAACAACATATAACAATTCCGGTAAGTCCTCATATGCAAATTTCAAAATTGGTCCAGATCTGAATAAACCTTATGTTCAAGTTGTTAAACAGCAAGTTAAGATGCACCACGAAGATCTACACGGAATTCTAGTCAAGTTACATATAAAGTTCATTAAATTCCGAGCTACGGCCTAGAAGATATGAGCAAAACAAGTTAAACATGGCATTGATGCAAAATGCATACCAACATCAAGCAAACACCTCAAAACATGGATGCAACATGATAATATGAAGCTACATGCAAAATCAAGCAAGTTTCATATAGAGCACACTCAAAACGGAGCAACGATGCAACACATACACCCTATACAAGTTTAAAGGACAAGCTGTCCAAAACAGCAACTAGGCATATTGCAAGCACCAAAGCAACATGCCACATCACCACAACGTGAAAAAAAAGGCATGGGCATGATGTACAGGTAAAGCATGACAAAACATGAACACTGAGCTATCTCGAGAAATCACTAGAACATGCTCAAAATGACATGGCAAGATTGAAAATAATAACAGTTTCAGACTTAGCAGAATTTACAGGACATGGCAGAAATAACATCAGGTTGCAATGTTTAGAGCTATCAAACAACATACTACAGGAACTTATCATGGCAAACAAAGGCATGGCATGAATCTACTAATTGCATAGAACAAAAGTCCTTTAATGACCATGAGCCAAAAATGATCAGAAGATATGATGGCACCCATGTAACCATGACAAGTTATATTACAGATTCATACATGGCAGGAACAACGATAAGTAGGCATGTTGGTGAGCTTGAACCACTCACCACAGAGCAATACATGGCATGGCAAGGCAACTCACAGTAAGAAGACATGGCATAGAAGCTATACATGGCAAGAACAACATCATAGCATACACGGATCAACTACAACAACCTTGGCAAAATTGAATAACATGTAAACAACCTGCCAGGAAACATTTTATAGCAAAAGTAGAGCTCGATTGACTCAAGCTATGGCACTCCATAATTGCAAACAAGGGCATCGATGGATAGAGAATAACCATATGTTCAAAACATCCTTACTTAAGTATCTCAAAATAAGCATGGATCTCTCGGTAGCATCAAGTTTACATGGCATAAAAATATCAATGAGCAGGGCTGAAATCAGCAACATCACGATGCCTAGTTTGCATGCTTGTGCTAGTCACCACAGAGATCACAAAAATACACGGCATACACCCCTGTAAAGATGGCATGGCATATTACAAAACACATGTAGGACTCAAGTTCATAGGGTGCACACATCAAACATGGCAAAAATGACAAAAGTGCATGTTCTGATAAGAATCTGAAACTAACATCACATAGCCCTCTTCTAACAGCATTTCGAGCATCAATATGAGCTCAAATGAAAATGATGCAATGAGATGAAATGATGTACTCGTCGAGGCGAACAACTTGACATATTACACGCACGAAACGAAGCAATATGCAGAGAGTTATGGCATGATGAACATGAGCAAATAATATGCAAAACCTCGGGATTTCGGATCCAGATCCGGGGCACGGGCGGCGAGGTTCATCGGAGACGGGGCGGCGGCTCGCCGGAGTGGCCGGGCATCGGAGGGGCGCGGCGCCGGCCGGCGGGGAGGCGCGGCGCGCGAGGAGGCGCGGCGGCGCCGGTCATGGGCGGGCGAGGCGCTGGCGAAGCGCGGGCGCGCGGGAGCGCCGGGCGGTGGCGGCGGATGATGTCCATGGCGGCGGCGCGTGCGGCGCGCGACCTCGGGCGGGTCGCCAGCAGCGCTGCTTGCTGGGAACGGGCCACGGGGCCCGCGACGGGCCGACGGGCGGCGCGGTGGGTGGAGGCGGCGGAGACACGTGGCAGGCTGCCATTGGCGCTGGGCGGCGGCGGACGACGTCCGGGGGCGCGGACATGTCCGAGGCGGCGAGGGAGATTTTAGGGTTTCGTCTCATGGATTCATCCGCGAATTTCGGGGAGGGCTTATAAATAGGTAGAGGGAGCTAGGAGAGTCCAAATGAGGAGCGGTTTTCGGCCACGCGATCGTGATCGAACGGCGGAGAGCATGGAGGGGAGTTTGCTGGGTTTTGGGCCACTTTGGAAGGGGTGTTGGGCTGCAAAGAGAAGAGGCTTTTGCGGTTACCCGGTTAACCGTTGGAGTATCAAACGACCTCCAAATGGCACGAAACTTGACAGGCGGTCTACTGGTGGTATACCAAGGCCGCTTGACAAACCTCGGTCCATTCCGAGAAAGTTTAACACCCGCACACGAAAAGAGGTAAAAGGGGGTGCCGGATTGCAAAACGGACAACGGGGAAAAAGCTCGGATGCATGAGACGAACACGTATGCAAAATGAAATGCACATGATGACATGATATGAAATGCATATGATGACATGGCAAAATGCAACACGCAAGCAAATGACAAGGCACCAATGACGAATAACTGGCGGACACCTGGCGCATCAAATCCGGGGCGTTACAGATAGGTTGAGGAAGAAGGCTCCAACAGCAACACGACGGCGTGGTGGTGATGGAGTGGCTGTTCTCCAGCAGGGCTTCGTCAAGCTCATGTAGAGGAGGAGAGGTGTTGGGGAGGGGAGGGGCTGCGCCTTGGATTGTGTGTGCAGCCCTCACCTCGCCCCTCTATTTATAGGGGAAGGGGAAGGGGCGGTCCCTCTAGATGAGATCTAGAGGTGGGGGCGGCGTTAAGGGAGGGGCTTGCCCCCAAGCAAGGGGGCGCCCCACTAGGGTTTCCCAACCCCTAGGCGCATGGGCCCAAGGGGATGCACCCAGCCCTCCAGGCTGGTTCCCTGCCCACTACGGCCCATGAGGCCCTCCGAGAGGTGGCCCCTCTCGGTGGACCCCGAACCCCTCCGGTGGCCCCAGTACAATACCGATATGCCCCGAACCTTTCCGTGACCGTATGACAACTTCCCATATATAAATCTTCACCTCCGACCATTCCGAACTCCTCCTGATGTCCGGATCTTATCCGGACTCAAACAACATTCGCTAATCACATACAAGTCTTCCTAATAACCCTAGCGCCACCGAACCTTATGTGTAGACCCTACGGGTTCGGAGACACGAGACATGACCGAGACGGCTCTCGGTCAATAACCAACAGCGGATCTGGATACCCATGTTGGCTCCTACATGCTCCTCGATGATCTCATCGGATGAACCACGATGTCGAGGATTCAAGCAACCCCTATACAATTCCCTTTGTCAATCGGTATGTTACTTGCCCGAGATTCGATCGTCGGTATCCCAATACCTCATTTAATCTCGTTACGGCAAGTCACTTTACTCGCATCAGTAATGCATGATCCCGTGACCAAACACTTGGTCACTTTGAGCTCATTATGATGATGCATTACCGAGTGGGCCCAGAGATACCTCTCCGTCATACGGAGTGACAAATCTAGTCTCGATCCGTGTCAACCCAATGACACTTTAGGAGATACCCGCAGATACCTTTATAGTCACCCGATTCGTTGTGGACGCTTGGTACACCCAAAGCACTCCTACGGTGTCCGGGAGTTACACGATCTCATGGTCTAAGGAAAAGATACTTGACATTGGAAAAGCTCTAGCAAAATGAACTACACGATCTTGTGCTATGCTTAGGATTGGGTCTTGTCCATCACATCATTCTCCTAATGATGTGATCCCGTTATCAATGACATCTAATGTCCATAGTCAGGAAACCATGACTATCTATTGATCAACGAGCTAGTCAACTAGAGGCTCACTAGGGACATGTTGTAGTCTATGTATTCACACGTGTATTACGATTTCCGGATAATACAATTATAGCATGAATAAAAGACAATTATCATGAACAAGGAAATATAATAATAATACTTTTATTATTGCCTCTAGGGCATATTTCCAACAGTCTCCCACTTGCACTAGAGTCAATAATCTAGTTACATTGTGATGAATCGAACACCCATGGAGTTCTGGTGTTGATCATATTTTGCTCGCGGAAGAGGTTTAGTCAATGGATCTGTGACATTCAGATCCGTATGCACTTTGCAAATTTCTATGTCTCGATCTTGAACATTTTCACGAATGGAGTTGAAGCGACGCTTGATGTGCCTGGTCTTCTTGTGAAACCTGGGCTCCTTGGCAAGTGGAATAGCTCCAGTGTTGTCACAGAAGAGTTTGATCGGTCCCGACGCATTGGGTATGACTCCTAGGTTGGTGATGAACTCCTTCACCCAAATTGCTTCACGCGCTGCCTCTGAGGCTGCCATGTACTCCGCTTCACATGTAGATCCCGCCACGACGCTCTGCTTGTAGCTGCACCAGCTTACTCCTCCACCATTCAACATATACACGTATCCGGTTTGTGACTTAGAGTCATCCAGATCTGTGTCGAAGCTAGCATCGACATAACCCTTTACGATGAGCTCTTCGTCACCTCCAGAAACAAGAAACATGTCCTTAGTCCTTTTCAGGTACTTCAGGATATTCTTGACCGCTGTCCAGTGTTCCTTGCGGGATTACTTTGGTACCTTCCTACCAAACTTACGGCAAGGTTTACATCAGGTCAGTACACAAGATGGCATACATAATAGACCCTATGGCTGAGGCATAGGGATGACACTCATATCTTCTATATCTTCTGCCGTGGTCGGACATTGAGCTGAGCTCAATTTCACACCTTGCAAAGACAGCAAGAACCCTTCTTAGACTGATCCATATTGAACTTCTTCAATATCTTATCAAGGTATGTGCTTTGTGAAAGACCTATGAGGCGTCTCGATCTATCTCTATAGATCTTGATGCCTAATATATAAGCAGCTTCTCTAAGGTCCTTCATTGAAAAACTCTTATTCAAGTAGGCCTTAATGCTGTCCAAAAGTTCTATATCATTTCCCATCAAAAGTATGTCATATACATATAATATGAGAAATGCTACAGAGCTCCCACTCACTTTCTTGTAAACGCAGGCTTCTCCATAAGTCTGCATAAACCCAAACACTTTGATCATCTCATCAAAGCGAATGTTCCAACTCCGAGATGCTTGCACCAGCCCATAAATGGATCGCTGGAGCTTGCATACCTTGTTAGCATTCTTAGGGTTGACAAAACATTCCGGCTGCATCATATACAGTTCTTCCTTAAGATAACCGTTAAGGAATGCCGTTTTGACGTCCATTTGCCATATCTCATAATCATAGTATGCGGCAATTGCTAACATGATTCGGACGGACTTCAGCTTCGCTACGGGAGAGAAAGTCTCATCGTAGTCAACCCCTTGAACTTGCCGATAACCCTTAGCGACAAGTCGAGCTTTATAGATGGTAACATTACCATCCGCGTCCGCCTTCTTCTTAAAGATCCATTTGTTTTCTATCGCCGCAGATCATCGGGCAAGTCTGTCAAAGTCCATACTTTGTTTTCATACATGGATTCTATCTCGGATTGCATGGCTTCAAGCCATTTGTTGGAATCTGGGCCGCCATCGCTTCTTCATAGTTCAAGGTTCACCGTTGTCTAACAACATGATTTCCGTGACAGGGTTGCCATACCACTCTGGTGTGGAACGTGTCCTTGTGGACCTCTGAAGTTCAAGAGCAACTTGATCCAAGTACCTTGATCATCATCATTAATTTCCTCTCCGATCGGTGTAGGCACCACAGAACATTTTCCCGAGCTGCACTACTTTCCGGTTCAAGAGGTAGTACTTCATCGAGTTCTACTTTCCTCCCACTTACTCCTTTTGAGAGAAACTCTTTTCCGAAAGGATCCGCTTGGCAACAAAGATCTTGCCTTCGGATCTAAGGTAGAAGGTATACCCAATGGTTTCCTTAGGGTATCCTATGAAGACGATTTTCCGACTTGGGTTCGAGCTTTTCAGGTTGAAGTTTCTTGACATAAGCATCGCATCCCCAAACTTTTAGAAACGGCAGCTTAGGTTTCTTCCCAAACCATAATTCATATGGTGTCGTCTCAACGGATTTAGACGGTGCCCTATTTAAAGTGAATGTAGCTGTCTCTAGAGCGTATCCCCAAAATGATAGCGGTAAATCAGCAAGAGACATCATAGATCGCACCATATCCAATAGAATGCGTTTACGATGTTCGGACACACCCTTACGCTGAGGTGTTCCAGGCGGCATGAGTTGTGAAACGATTCCACATTTCCTTAAGTGTGTACCAAATTCGTGACTTAAATATTCTCCTCCACGATCTGATCGTAAGAACTTTATTTTTCGGTCACGTTGATTCTCTACCTCATTATGAAATTCCTTGAACTTTTCAAAGGTCTCGGACTTGTGTTTCATCAAGTAGACATACCCATATCTACTCAAGTCATCAGTGAGAGTGAGAACATAACCATATCCTCCGCGAGCCTCAACGCTCATTGGACCGCAGACATCGGTATGTATGATTTCCAATAAGTTGGTTGCTCCCTCCATTGTTCCGGAGAACGTCTTGGTCATTTTGCCCATGAGGCATGGTTCACATGTGTCAAATGATTCATAATCGAGAGACTCTAAAAGTCCATCAGCATGGAGCTTCTTCATGCGCTTGACACCAATGTGACCAAGGCGGCAGTGCCACAAGTATGTGGGACTATCGTTATCAACTTTACATCTTTTGGTATTCAAACTATGAATATGTGTAACATCACGTTCGAGATTCATTAAGAATAAACCATTGACCATCAGAGCATGACCATAAAACATATCTCTCATATAAATAGAACAACCATTATTCTCGGATTTAAATGAGTAACCATCTCGTATTAAACGAGATCCTGATACAATGTTCATGCTCAAACTTGGCACTAAATAACAATTATTGAGGTTTAAAACTAATCTCGTAGGTAAATGTAGAGGTAGCGTGCGACGGCGATCACATCGACCTTGGAACCATTCCCGACGCGCATCGTCACCTCGCCCTTCGCCAGCCTCCTCTTATTCCGCAACTCCTTGTGAGTTACAAATATGAGCAACGGCACCGTATCAAATACCGGGAGTTACTACGAGTACTGGTAAGGTACACATCAATTACATGTATATCACATATACCTTTAGTGTTGCCAACCTTCTTGTCCGCTAAATATTTGGGGCAGTTCCGCTTCCAGTGACCCTTCCCTTTGCAATAAAAGCACTCAGTCTCAGGCTTGGGTCCATTCTTTGACTTCTTCCCGGCAACTGGCTTACCGGGCAGCGCAACATCTCTGCCGTCCTTCTTGAAGTTCTTCTTACCCTTGCCCTTCTTGAACTTGGTGGTTTTATTGACCATCAACACTTGATGTTCCTTTTTGATTTCTACCTCTGCTGACTTCAACATTGAAAATACTTCAGGAATAGTTTTCACCATCCCCTGCATATTGTAGTTCATTACAAAGCTCTTGTAGCTCTGTGGGAGCGACTGAAGGATTCTATCAATGACCGCCTCGTCCGGGAGGTTAATATTCAACTAGGACAGGCGGTTGTACAACCCAGACATTCTGAGTATGTGCTCACTGACAGAACTATTTTCCTCCATCTTGCAACTATAGAACTTGTCGGAGACTTCATATCTCTCGACCAGGGCGTGAGCTTGGAAAACCATTTTCAGCTCCTCGAACATCTCATATGCTCTGTGTTGCTCAAAACGCTTTTGGAGCCCCGGTTCTAAGCTGTAAAGCATGCCGCACTGAACGAGGGAGTAATCATCAAGACGTGACGCCAAGCGCTCATAACGCCTTGGTTCTCTCGATGGGTGCTTCACCTAGCGGTCCTTCTAGGACATATGCTTTCTTGGCAGCTATGAGGATGATCTCGTGTTCGGACCCAATCCGTATAGTTGCTGCCATCATCTTTCAGCTTGGTTTTCTAGGAACGCTGAAGTTCATGTTGACATGAGCGTTGGCCATTTGATCTACAAGACATATTTGCAAAGATTTTAGACTAAGTTCATGATAATTAAGTTCATCTAATCAAATTATTTAATGAACTCCTACTCAGATTTGACATCCCTCTAGTCATCTAAATGTTACATGATCCGAGTCGACTAGGCCGTGTCCGATCATCACGTGAGACGGACTAGTCATCATCGGTGAACATCTCCATGTTGATCCTATCTTCCATACGACTCATGTTCGACCTTTCGGTCTCTGTGTTCCGAGGCCATGTCTGTACATGCTAGGCTCGTCAAGTTAACCTAAGTGTTTTGCATGTGTAAAACTGTCTTACACCCGTTGTATGTGAACGTAGGAATCTATCACACCCGATCATCACGTGGTGCTTCGAAACGACAAACTTTAGCAACGGCGCACAGTTAGGGGAAACACTTTCTTGAAATTATTATGAGGGATCATCTTATTTACTACCACCGTTCTAAGTAAACAAGATGCATAAACATAATAAACATCACATGCAATTATATAGTAGTGACATGACATGGCCAATATCATATAGCTCCTTTGATCTCCATCTTGGGGCTCCATGATCATCTTGTCACCGGCATGACACCATGATCTCCATCATCATGATCTCCATAATCGTGTCTCCATGAAGTTGCTCACCAACTATTACTTCTACTACTATAGCTAACGGTTTAGCAATAAAGTAAAGTAATTACATGGCGTTGAATCAATGACACGCAGGTCATACAATAATTAAGACAACTCCTATGGCTCCTGCCGGTTGTCATACTCATCGACATGCAAGTCGTGATTCCTATTTCAAGAACATGATCTCATACATCAAAATATATCATTCATCATTCATCACAACTTTTGGCCCATATCACATCACAAGGCAATTGCTGCAAAAACAAGTTAGACGTCCTCTAATTGTTGTTGCATCTTTTACGTGGCTGCAATAGGGTTCTAGCAAGAACGTTTTCTTACCTACGAAAAAGCCACAACGTGATTTGTCAACTTCTATTTACCCTTCATAAGGACCCTTTTCATCGAATCCGCTCCAACTAAAGTGGGAGAGACAGACACCCGCTAGCCACCTTATGCAACTAGTGCATGTCAGTCGGTGGAACCTGTCTCACGTAAGCGTACGTGTAAGGTCGGTCCGGGCCGCTTCATCCCACAATACCTCTGAAGCAAAATAAGACTAGTAGCGGAAAAAAAGTTGACAACATCTACGCCCACAACAAATTGTGTTCTAGTCGTGCAAAGAGAACTACGCATAGACCTAGCTCATGATGCCACTGTTGGAGAACGTTGCAGAAAATAAAATTTGTCCTACGGTTTCACCAAGATCCATCTATGAGTTCATCTAGCAACGAGTGATAGGAGTGCATCTACATACCTTTGTAGATCATGAGCGAAGCGCTCAAGAGAACGGGGTTGAGGGAGTCGTGCTGCCGTGATCCAAATCACCGATGACCAAGTGTCGAATAGACAGCACCTCCGCGTTCAACACACGTACGGAGCGGATGACGTCTCCCGCACCTTGATCCAGCAAGGAGGAGGGAGAGGTTGAGGAAGAAAGCTCCAACAGCAGCACGACGGCGTGGTGGTGATGGAGTGGCAGTTCTCTGGCAGGGCTTCGCCAAGATCACGCGGAGGAGGAGAGGTGTTGGGGAGGGGAGGGGCTGCGCCTTGGATTGTGTGTGCAGCCCTCCCCTCGCCCCTCTATTTATAGGGGAAGGGGGAAGGGGGGCCGACCCCCTCTAGATGAGATCTAGAGAGGGGACGGCGGCCAAGGGGAGGGGGCTTGCCCCCTAAGCAAGGGGGGCGCCCCCACTAGGGTTTCCCCCCAACCCTAGGCGCATGGGCCCAAGGGGGGGATGTGCCCAGCCCTCCAGGGGCTGGTTCCCTGCCCACTACGGCCCATGAGGCCCTCCGAGAGAGGTGGCCCCTCCCGGTGGACCCCTGGAACCACTCCGGTGGCCCCAGTACAATACCAATATGCCCCCGAACCATTCCGGTGACTGTATGACAACTTCCCATATATAAATCTTCACCTACGGACCATTCCGGGACTCCTCGTGTCGTCCGGGATCTTATCCGGGACTCCGAACAACAATCGGTAATCACATACAAGTCTTCCTAATAACCCTAGCGTCACCGAACCTTAAGTGTGTAGACCCTACGGGTTCGGAGACACGAGACATGACCGAGACGGCTCTCCGGTCAATAACCAACAGCGGATCTGGATACCCATGTTGGCTCCCACATGCTCCTCGATGATCTCATCGGATGAACCACGATGTTGAGGATTCAAGCAACCCCGTATACAATTCCCTTTGTCAATCGGTACGTTACTTGCCCGAGATTCGATCCTCGGTATCCCAATACCTCGCTCAATCTCTTTACCGCAAGTCACTTTACTCGCATCAGTAATGCATGATCCGTGACCAAACACTTGGTCACTTTGAGCTCATTATGATGATGCATTACCGAGTGGGCCCAGAGATACCTCTCTGTCATATGGAGTGACAAATCCCAGTCTCGATCCGTGTCAACCCAACAGACACTTTCGGAGATACTCGTAGTATACCTTTATTGTCACCCAGTTATGTTGTGACGTTTGTTACACCCAAAGCACTCCTACGGTGTCCGGGAGTTACACAATCTCATGGTCTAAGGAAAAGATACTTGATATTGGAAAAGCTCTAGCAAAACGAACTACACGATCTTGTGCTATGCTTAGGATTGGGTCTTGTCCATCACATCATTCTCCTAATGATGTGATCCCGTTATCAATGACATCCAATGTCCATAGTCAGGAAACCATGACTATCTATTGATCAACGAGCTAGTCAACTAGAGGCTCACTAGGGACATGTTGTAGTCTATGTATTCACACGTGTATTACGATTTCCGGATAATACAATTATAGCATTAATAAAAGACAATTATCATGAACAAGGAAATATAATAATAATCCTTTTATTATTGCCTCTAGGTCATATTTCCAACAGTGTGTATGTGTGTGAGCGGGGGATTTGGGGTATGTGTGTGTGGAGGGGTCCAAGGTGGTGTTTTAGGAAATGCCACGGGTACTGAAAATTTTAGTAGGCAGGAGTAAAATGGCGAGGCTACTGAAAATTTGGATCAAGGGATTGAAGTAGAGCGGGGCGGTAGTAAAATGTTGGGGCTACTGAAAATTTGGATCTACTGATTGAAGCAGAGCGGGAGTAACAGACAACCCACACGGTCCAGACATACTAATCGCGTGCTATCAAATAGAAAAACCATCTACGCGGACGCGGGTAGATATTTTCGAGATTGCCAGGGAGTAGATATTTTTGAGAGGGGCAGGGTAGCCTCGTGGAGCCCAATCTACTATGATCATGTGGGTGACAGGGGCAGGGGCGTGGCACACGGGTAGTCCTAGGGAACCGTGTGCATTTACGTACCGATCGTGAGACTCGGTTCTGCGTCGACTCGTCTGATGTTTATAAATTTGGCCAAAAAATGCAGGAAAGGGTCAGAACATGAACACACTTGCATGTGGACCAAATATATGTATGAAAAGTGTGGTTTGATGTTCAAATACCCAATGCACAACTTTGATGTGGCACCGGTCGCACAAAGCGCGTGTTATTATTGCTAGCCCCCCCCCCACACACACACACACACTTCTTGTTGTCGGGAGGGGAATCCTAGCTATGAACGCATGCCCCCAAATAGCTAGGTCTGACATCTCACCGTACCGTAACACAAAACCGAAAGGAGTACATCAACCCCCCCCCCCTTGCTTCCGATCAAATGTGGATCATGTGCGGGCCTGAGATGTGTTCTTCTCATGCTACCAAATCACAAATTTGATGTGGCACATGTGCATCGCAAATTAACCGAGCATCCCCGGCCCCACGGAGGTTCATCTAGTACGAAGTAGTACTGTGCCCCCTCCCCCTTTGCTTCCGATCAAATGTGGACTGTGTGCGGGCCCACGGATGTGTTCTTCTGGCGTTACCAAATCACAAATTTGATGTGGCACATGTGCATCGCAAAATTAACCGGGCATCCTTGACCCCACGGAGGTTCATCTAGTACGAAGTAATATTGTGCCCCCCCCCCCACACACACATACACTTTGAGTCGGTGGGAGGGGGCATCTCACCAAGGCGTATTGTAAGACTGACCAAGAAGAATCACCACCTTGGTCGTATAACCTCCCTTGTTTGTTGGGTCAAAGTCATGCATTGACGTTCCACACGCGGCCCCACAAAATAGGCTAGTTTGTCACCGATAACCACGCGAGGAAGTGTCTGAAGACAACCACTGGGTGCATGTGGCCCAAACATATGTATGAAGTGTCATGTGGTGTTTGATTATACCCAATGCACAACTTTGATGTGGCCGCGTGCTTTTGGAACCAGAAAGTTCCCACACAGAGCGAGGGTTCACGACGCATAGTATACTATATATATAGAGGGATTCATGTGTATGCGAGCCCTCGAACTTAGGTCTCAAATCTCACCATGATCGATGTACGACTATATGGTAACGCGAACCAAGAGAAGAAGAATCCACCCTTGTAACCTCTCTCGCATTGTTGGTCGAACTGATGGACATCCACGCGGGCCCACAAATATATAGGCTGTCGATGATAACCAAGCGAGGGAGAGTGTCCAAAGACAACCACTGCATGTATATATGTGCCCCAAACATATGTATGGACATGCGTGATGCATGCATATATGTTTGAATACCAAAAGCACAACATTATGATGTGGTGCATGCATGCATCGAAAAATGCATAGTCCCCACACAGATCTGGTTCATGATGCGTCGCATGCTCGCCCCCCCCCCCCCACCACTTCGACCTGGTGGGAGGGATTCGTGCGTACACATGCACGCAAAGTATATAGTTGCATGTACCGAACCGTACAAGATGAACCAAAATTTAATCCCCTCCTAATTATAAGTCAAATTAACCTCTATCGTTGTCGGTCGAAGTGATTGACCAAGCAGGCACATAGAGATGGACGAAGCATCTCGCTGATAACCTCGTGAGTGAGTGCTAGAGGACAACCACCATCGCTTGCTTGTGGGCCAAACACATGTATGGATATGTGTGGTTGTGATATTTGAATACCTAATATATACGCAGAACTTTGATGTGGCACCTGCCTCGGAAACCTTTAAGTCCCCCACACGAACCGAGGTTCATGACACGTAGTATATATATGTTGCCCCCTCCCCTCTTTGATGCATAATATATACTCCTACGTACCGTAACACAACCCAAAAATAATCATCCTTGTTCGTCAAATTACCTTTCTCGTTGTGTCATATATATTAGATGGACAATGACCTCGCGGGCCAATGGAGGGAAGAGTCACACGCAAATGAGTGACAACCATCGTCCGCACGTGACCCAATGTGTTGGCGATGTTTTTAATACCCAATATGCACAACTTCTTTGCGGCACCTGCCTCGGAAACCGAAGAGTCCCCACATGGAGCGAGATCGATTCATGACTGATGTCTACTACTCAACCTTCTTCTTGTAGACATTGTTGGGCCTCCAAGTGCAGAGGTTTGTAGGACGGTAGCAAGTTTCCCTCAAGTGGATGACCTAAGGTTTATCAATCCGTGGGAGGCATAGGATGAAGATGGTCTCTCTCAAGCAACCCTGCAACCAAATAACAAAGAGTCTCTTGTGTCCCCAACACACCCAATACAATGGTAAATTGTATAGGTGCACTAGTTCGGCGAAGAGATGGTGATACAAGTGCAATATGGATGATAGATATGGGTATTTGTAATCTGAAAATATAAAAATGGCAAGGTAGCAAGTGGTAAAGTGAGCACAAACGATAATGCAATGCTAGGAAACAAGGCCTAGGGTTCATACTTTCACTAGTGCAAGTTCTCTCAACAATAATAACATAATTGGATCATATAACTATCCCTCAACATGCAACAAAGAGTCACTCCAAAGTCACTAATAGCAGAGAACAAACGAAGAGATTATGGTAGGGTACAAAACCACCTCAAATTTATTCTTTCGGATCAATCTATTCAAGAGTTCGTACTAGAATAACACCTTAAGACACAAATCAACCAAAACCCTAATGTTACTTAGATACTCCAATGTCACCTCAAGTATCCATGGGTATTATTATACGATATGCATCACACAATCTCAGATTCATCTATTCAATCCAACACAAAGTACTTCAAAGAGTGCCCCAAAGTTTCTACCGGAGAGTCAAGACGAAAATATGTTCCAACCTCTATGCATAGGTTCATGGGCGGAACCCGCAAGTTGATCACCAAAACATACATCAAGTGAATCAATAGAATACCCTTTTGTCACCACGAGTATCCCACGCAAGACATACATCAAGTGTTCTCAAATCCTTAAAGACTCAATCCGATGAGGTAACTTCAAAGGGAAAACTCAATCCATTACAAGAGAGTAGAGGGGGAGAAACATCATAAGATCCAACTATCATAGCAAAGCTCGCGATACATCAAGATCGTGCCAAATCAAGAACATGAGAGAGAGAGAGAGATCAAACACATAGCTACTGGTACATACCCTCAGCCCTGAGGGTGAACTACTCCCTCCTCTGTAGCGACCCGACCTCAGATGGTCAAGTCTCTGTGCTTCTGTGTCATCCCTTGATCGGTAATGCTGACACACACAGTACTCGAAGGACTTATAACAGAGTAGCAATCACACACTTATTACATGGAATGTCTCAAAAGAGAACTTATTACAAAAATATGGCTGAAGGCCATCTAATGCGATAACAGCGGAAGGCTTGGAAGACAAAGTGAGTCCATCAACTCCAATGGCATAACTGAGCTGCACGGCAACGACCTACAATCCTTACTCCTCGTCTGAAAAGTCTGCAACATAATATGTTGCAGCCCGAGAACAGGTCAGCACATGGAATATGCTGGCAATGTAACACATAGAGAGTAATGAAAGAATAAGCTATACTACATGCATATATGGCTGGTGGAAAGCTCTGTGTTTACAGTTTTGCGAAAAGCCAATTTTTCCCTACATCAAAGGAATAAATTTTACTTTAACTATCATGGTGGTTGAAACATCATTGAGAAGGTATAACCCCAACTCAATCCCAATTAAAGTGATTAACAACCCAGCAATATTAATTTAGAGTGATGAGATACATGTGAATACTCAAGTACTAGATACTCGAAATTGTCCATAACCGGGACATGGCTAACCATGATTAGATTGTACACTCTGCAGAGGTTTGCGCTCTTTTCCCCACAAGACTCGATCGCCTCCGTTGGTTTCTCGCACCGCATGGTGTTTGAGAAGCGGATGACCGAGACACGATCTTTCGTAAACATTAACTCTCTACTCCTGATAGATCATACCAAACCTATAAAACCCACTACCTGTGACCTACCTCTTCGAGAGCTTCACTTAACTTACTCAACTATGCTAGAGCCCATAATAGCTTGTGGCTGCACACGGAAGTTTCTAGCATGAATAATCTCAGTTCCTTTGAGCACTGGTGGCGGTCCATAGGAAGATCACACGGATACCCCGGATTTCCAAAATAAAACAGACAACACTTTGGGTTCCCAGTGCCTCAATCCACCCAGATGTGTATTTAAGTTGCCACCTTAAAGTAAACCATTAATTAACCATCTCACATCTGTCGTGAATATCTCTCAAACCCAAACCACGTCTACGAGCATAGCATGGAAATATAAGCATAACGTAGAAGTAACTCCCAAGGGTTTGATTGTAACAGGGCAATAGGTTCTTACCTCATGATCTACTTCCCAACCCACAAATTAATGACACCCTAATCATGCAATGTTTGAGGGTTGAGCTAATGCATAAAAACTGGGTATGAAGAGAGTATGATCAAGTGTTACTTGCCTTGCTGACGATCCGTGAATCCTAGAGACTCGTAGTAACACGCTTCGCACTCCGGGAATTCTATCGCAAGCAAACAATACATACATAAGCAACAAACAAAGATGCACAAACGAAACTTCAACTGAAAGAGGTTGACCGGAGAGTTCAACTTAAGAACTCCAGTTTGCAAAAAGAATCAAACCAAACGGAACAACGAAACTTAAACGGCAAGAAAAACATGGTCCGTTTACTAATCTGAACTAGAGTCAATTTTACAAAGATAAAAACTGGTTCAATTTGATTATTCGGAAAGAGGGTTTTGAGATGAAACTCCAGGCGCTTGAATCGCCTGATTCCGATAAACGAGCGAAAAGATAAACAGGTTTGAAAATTGGATCAGAAATCACGATCAGAATAACCGCGTAATAAATCTGATAAAAGGAAAGCGACGAACTGCTAAACGAACGAACGTTCGTTAACAGAAACTAAGCGGTGAACGCGTTCGTTAGAACGAATGGACGAACGGACGTTCACTAAGTAAATAAACCGCCGAAATAAAGCGATCTATAAAAAAACGATCTAGGGTTTTACAAAAAAAACCGAAGGGTTTTCTTAAAAAAAACCGGCGGCGGGTCGGTACCTCCGTGGCGAGGCGTCCGTGCGGTTCCGGGTGGGGCGGGGTCAGCGAGAGGCGGCGGGCTAGGCGAGGGGCGGGCGGCGGCGATGGCGCGGATCGGGCTCCGGCGGCTCGGGCTCCGGCCTCGGTGGGTTCAGCGCGCCGCTCAGTGGTGGCGGGGTGGTGGTGGTGTGGCGGGCGGCGGTATTTATAGGAGGGCGGGCGGCTCGGCTTGGGAAGGGGCGCCGGGGTGGAGTCCGCTCGGACTCGCCTCGGCGTCCGTGCCACGACGGCGGTCTTGTGAGGAAAAGCGGCGGCGGCTGGCATGGCCGGCTGGCTCGGTGGGCCTTTAGCCCGATCGGGTCCATTTTTTTTTAAACATTCCGCCGAAAGAAAAATTCCTAGAAAAATAAATAAAAATCTAAAAATTCCAAAACAAGTTTTCTCCGTCTAAATAAAATATTTAGAACTAGAGGAACTTTTCTTGGCCCCTAAAATGCCACTTTTTAAAGCGTGCAAATTTTTCTAGGGCAAATAAAATTCCAATTAAAATCAAATAAAATCCCAAAAATGATTTTTACATTTTTCCTCCGTTATTTCAGTTATTTTGGAGAAGTCATATTATCTCCCCTCATTTATTTATTTTAAAATGAAAATAGTTTCCGGAGAGAAAAATAATTAAAACCAAAAATCCTCGTCTTTCATTATTTGATAAAATTCAAATATGAAAATAAAAAAAATCCCCAACTCTCTCCGAGGGTCCTTGAGTTGCTTAGGATTTTCGAGGATGGCAAGTGAATATGCAATAAAATATGACATGCAAGAATGACCTATGTATACATGCCAAATTGAAAATTTGGGATGTTACAAACCTACCCCCCTTAAGATGAATCTCGCCCTCGAGATTCGGGTTGGCTAGAAAATAGGTGCGGATGGTCCTTGCGAATATCCTCTTCTCGCTCCCAGGTGGCTTCCTCCTCGGTATGGTGGCTCCAATCGAACTTTGCAAAACTTGATCACCTTGTTGCAGTAACTCGCTATCAAACTCGAGAATCTTTACTGGCTTCTCCTCATAAGTCAAATTATTATCCAATTGTATCGCCTCCAGGGGTATTGTATCCTTTAATGGTATGTCGGCCATCTCAGCGTGGCACTTCTTCAGTTGTGACACATGAAACACATTGTGAACTCCTGACAATCCTTCGGGTAATTCCAGTTTGTAGGCAACTTCTCCCATTCGTTCCAAAAATCGATACGGTCCTACAAATCTTGGGGCTAACTTTCCCTTTACTCCAAAACGTTTCACTCCCCTCAGGGGTGATACTCGCAGATATGCTCTGCCTCCGATTTCATAGGTTACTTCCTTGCGTTTTGAATCTGCGTAACTCTTACATCTAGACCGAGCAATCTTTAGCCTGTCTCGATTAGTTTAACCTTCTCCTCTGAGTCTTTGATCAAATCTGGTCCAAACAACCGACGGTCTCCAACCTCATCCCACATCAAGGGTGTTCTACATCTGCGTCCATCTGAGCTTGAATGGTGCCATCTTCAAACCGGCATGGTAGCTGTTGTTGTATGAGAATTCGCGTCGACAAATTGTCATCCCAACTAGATCCATAATCTAGCGCAGTGCTCTCAACATGTCCTCCAAAATCTGATTGACTCTCTCTGTCATCCATCCGTCTGCATGGGTGGAACGCGTACTAAACTCCAACTGGTACCCAAAGTCCGTGTAGTTGATGCCAAAACTTTGAAGTAAACTGTGTTCCTCTATCGACGATACTCCTCGAACTCCATGCAAACATACGATCCTGGTCATATATATCTTGGCCAACTTGGCACTTGTATAAGTTGTTTTCACTGGGATGAAGTGAGCTACTTTGGTCAAACGATCCACAACTACCCATATTGAATCATATCCTGCCTTGGTTCGGGTAATCCGTGATAAAATCCATGCCAAGTTTGTCCCACTTCCATTCGGGTATTGGCATAGGCTGCAACAGTCCTGCTGGCTTTTGATGCTCTGCCTTCACTCTCTGACATACATCGCAAACGGCTACATACTCGGCAATATCCTTCTTCATACCAGTCCACCAGAAACGTTCCTTCAAGTCCAAATACATCTTGGTGTTTCGGGGTGAATCGAGTATGGTGAGTCATGGGCCTCTTGAAGTATTAACTTCCGATCTCCAAATTGTTGGGCACATAAATCCGTCCTCAAACCACAAGGTATCGTGCTCATCCTCGCAAAACCTTTGGCTTTTCCTTTGCCCATCTTTTCCTTTATCTCAGCAATCTCTTTATCCTCCTTTTGAGCGTCTCGAATCTTGTCTAACAAGGTCGACTGAACCTCCATTGTTGCAAGAAAACCTCTTGGAACAATCTCCAAATGAAGTTCCATAACATCCTCTGCTAACTCCTTTGGCAGTCCTCTACCTTCAAGGATATTGGCATAGCTCTTCCGACTCAAAGCGTCTGCTACGACGTTGGCTTTTCCTGGATGATAGTGTAGCTTCATGTCGTAATCCTTTATAAGTTCCAGCCATCTCCTATGTCTGAGGTTTAACTCCTTCTGTGTGAAAATGTACTTTAAACTCTTATGATCTGTGTACACATCACAACGGTATCCCATGAGATAATTTCTCCAGGTCTTCAACGCATGTACTACAGCTGCTAACTCCAAATCATGCGTGGCATAGTTCAACTCATGAGGCTTCAGTTGTCATGAGGCATACAAAACAACTTTTACTTCCTGCATAAGAACACATCCAAGTCCCAAGCGAGAGGCATCACAATACACTTGAAACTCCTTATGTATATCTGGCAATGTCAGCACTGGGGCTGTAGTCAACCGTTTCTTCAACTCTTGGAAGCTTGTCTCACAATCCTCTGTCCATTTGAACTTGGTATCCTTCTTTAGCAATTCTGTCATTGGTTTAGCAATCTTGGAAAAATTCTCAATGAATCTCCGATAATATCCTGCCAGTCCAAGGAAACTGCGAATCTCGCTGACTGAAGTGGGTGCCAACCATTCAGTGACTGACTGAATTTTACTGGGATCTACTGCTATACCCTCTCCTGATATAACATGCCCAAGAAATCCAACTTCCTTTAACCAAAACTCGCACTTGCTGAATTTGGCATATAATTGGTGTTCCCTGAGTTTCTCAAGAACCAAACGTAGGTGTTCTGCGTGCTCCTCTTGGTTCTTCGAGTAAACCATAATATCATCGATAAACACCACAACAAACTTGTCCAAATACTCCATGAACACTTTGTTCATCATACTCATGAAATAGGCAGGGGCGTTAGTTAGTCCAAACGACATGACCGTATACTCATATAATCCATATCGTGTGGTGAATGCTGTCTTTGGTATATCCTTCTCTCGGATCTTCAACTAATGGTATCCTGATCGTAGATCAATCTTAGAGAATACCTTAGCTCCTTGCAACTGATCAAATAGATCATTAATCATAGGTAAGGGATACTTGTTCTTTATCGTTACTTCATTCAGAGCTCGGTAATCAACAACCATCCTTAGGGATTTATCCTTCTTCTCCACCAAAAGTACTGGGGCTCCCCAGGGTGATGAACTTCTACGAATGTAACCTTTCTCCAATAGCTCCTTGATCTGCTTCTTAATTTCCTCCAGATCATTTGCGGGCATCCGATAAGGTCTCTTTGAGATTGGCCCTGTACACTGTATTAGTTCTATCGAAACTTCGATGTCTCGATCCGTGGCATGCCCGTAACTCTTCCGAAAAACATCGGGATAATCCTTCACTACCGTACTTCCTCTTGTACAACTCCGTGAGGGTATTCACTTGGCTCCTCCTAGGCACATGCCTAGATACATACTTAATCCTTTTTCCTCCGGGTGGTAAGATAAATTGACTTGCTAGCACAATCGATACTTCCTCAAACTTGACATCCAATCCATACCTAATATCACATCCAATCCTTGCGACTCCAAGATAATTAGGTCGGACGGAAAAACATGTGTGCCAATGATTAGGGGTATCTGGGTGCACCATCTGCTAGCCATATACTCTGCTCCAAAGAGCTCACTAAAGAGGGTTCTAAGTGCAGGTTGGTAACTTAAACTTATCCACAAATCCCTTGATATGTATGAATGTGATGCACCAATATCGAAAAGAACAATAGCGGTAAATGATGAACCAAAACTTACCTATTACCGCATCCGCTGCTCTTCAACTTCCTCCACGTTAACGTGGTTCACTTGTCCTTTGTTGAATGGATTGGGCTTCTTCCCAGCGCTCCCATTTCCGTTTCCATTCTTTCCTTCAGGCGTCGTTGGCATAGTGCCTGTCTTCCCGCACTTAAAGCAAATAACTTGGCTCAAGTCTCTCTTGGCGGGTGTAGCTGGGTTAGAGCGATTCTGATTATTGTTGGCTGCATTTCCATTCCCATTCTTCGCACCATTATGCGATCCTCCTCGAGTATGGTTATGTCCTCCATGGTTATGAACTAGCCCTCCCGTGTTCGGGGTTAAACGAGGCTTCTGGTGAGCTCCTGAGTTATACTTCCCTTGTCCATACTTCCTCTTACGATTCTCAATTTGCTGCTGCTTTCCTTCAATCATTAGGGCCTTATCTACCAACTCCTGGTAGTTGTTGAAAGTTGCCACCATCAACTGCATACTCATCTCATCATTCAGCCCTTCCATAAACTTCTCTTGCTTCGCGGCATCCGTGGCCACATCATCAGGGGCATAGCGTGATAACTTGCTAAACTCATCCACGTCTTTGGGCCACATTACGGTTCCCTGGCGTAAGTTGCGGAACTCACGCTTCTTTATCTGCATGGCTCCAGTTGAAACATGGGCGTCGAAAAGCTTGTTGGAACTGGTCCCAAGTGACATTGGCTATAGGAAAAGTAGCCGTGTAATTCTCCCACCATGCGGCTGCTGGTCCATCCAATTGATGTGCGGCAAAGCGCACTCTTTCAGCATCCGTGCATCCTGCGGTGGTTAACTCCCTTCCAATACGGCGTAACCAATCATCTCGCAACTATTGGCTCGGTGCTCTTTGGAAAACACCGGCGGTTGTAACCTCGAAAAACGGGCTAAATTGTCCACTTTGGCGGCGGATTGTTGTTGTTGTTGTTGTTGTTGTTGTTGTTGTTGTTGTTGTTGTTGTTGTTGGCATTGCCCTGGTTCTGAACTAGCAATTGCATCAAGGCATTCTGCTGTTGGATCAACTGAGTGAGCTCCGGTGGGAAACCAAAACCGGGGTCACGTCTCGGAGGCATCTGAGGGTTTAGAGGGGAGAGATTAGAAATAGAAAGAGGTCTAGTGAGAAAACACTACCCACATGCACATGAGGCAACACACACATTCATTCAATCAAGCAAGCAAGGGCATACAAAACGATCTAGGACTATCGGATACGTGCTCAACTACTACTAGTTACATGGGGGAAAATACTACTAATATTTGGTGGTCATCTAGAAATTTTGATCGGTGGAAGACTCCATGATGTCTGCTCCAGCTTCGTCTTCATAGTCATCATCACTTGGATCTGAGTCGGTGTCGTCGATGATGATGTAGTTGTCTGGACAAGCGGGGTCTTCTTCCTCTTCTTGCTCCTCTTCCTTGGGTGCTGGTCCTCCCATGAAGACTCCGATCTTCTTGACTAGGTCGTCATTCTTCTCCAGTAGTATTTTGATTTCTTCCTCATATCCATCGCGTGTAGACTTGAGTTCTTCCTCCAGCTCGATGATCTTAGTTTTCGCCTTCTTCAAATCCATCATGTCTGCGCACATCTGGTTCTCATAACGTCGAATGTGCTGGTTTAGCTCCTGGATGTAGGCTGCAATGGATCTATCCTTCTTGGTGCTGATTACTTCCCATTGCTCGTCTCGGTGCCCACATATTTGGTATATGGTGTCTTTAAGCTCCTTAGTGTAGACTTCTCCAATGCGTCCCATGGTAATGTGAGCTGCCATACTCTTTCCCAAACTCCATGTTGGTGCATTGAAAACACATACTATGGGCTCCGTGCTTGGTGCAAACGTCCTTCCGGGAACTAGAGCTTGAATCTTCCAGCATTCTTCTTCTGGTAAGGTGGCGTTGTACGTCCCGGTGAAGCTTGGTATTCCAATATTCAGGTACCTAGTGACTTCCTTCAAGTGGCGTCCGAAAGGTGTGTCTTCATCCGGTTGGGCAAACTTGTACTTCATCTCCGTCATCCTAAAGAGTGGAAAAATGGAGAGAGGTCAGAAATGAGTAGAGAGGAGTGACCTATGGTTTTATCTTAGTGGTCGTGTCCTACACTCAGCGTGTGCTCTGATACCATCTTGTAGCGACCCGACCTCAGATGGTCAAGTCTACGTGCTACATGTCATCCTGGATCGGTAATCTTGACACACACAAGACTCAAGGATTTATAACAGAGTAGCAATCACACACTTATTACATCGAATGTCTCAAAAGAGAACTTAGTACAATAATATGGCTGAAGGCCATCTAATGCGATAACAACGGAAGGCTTGGAAGGTAAAGTGAGTCCATCAACTCCAACGGCATAACTGAGCTGCACGGCAACAACCTACACTCCTTACTCCTCGTCTGAAAAGTCTGCAACATAATACGTTGCAGCCCGAGAACGGGTCAGCACATGGAATATGTTGGCAATGTAACAAATAGAGTAATGAAAGAATAAGCTATACTACATGCATATATGGCTGGTGGAAAGCTCTATGGTTACAGTTTTGCGAAAAGCCAATTTTTCCCTACATCAAAGGAATAACTTTTACTTTAACTATCATGGTGGTTGAAACATCATTGAGAAGGTATAACCCCAACTCAATCCCAATTAAAGTGATTAACAACCCAGAAATATTAATTTAGAGTGATGAGATACATGTGAATACTCAAGTACTAGATACTCGAAATTGTCCATAACCGGGACACGGCTAACCATGATTAGTTTGTACACTCTGCAGAGGTTTATGACTTTTCCCCACAAGACTCGATCGCCTCCGTTGGTTTCTCGCACTGCATGGTGTTTGAGAGACGGATGACCGAGACACGATCTTTCGAAACATTAACTCTCTACTCCTGGATAGATCATACCAAACCTATAAAACCCACTACCTCTGATCTACCTCTTCGAGAGCTTCACGTAACTTACTCAACTATGCTAGAGCCCATAATAGCTTGTGGCTGCACACGGAAGTTTCTAGCATGAATAATCTTAGTTCCTTTGAGCACTGGTGGCGGTCCATAGGAAGATCACACGGTACCCCGGATTTCCAAAAAAACAGACAACACTGGGTTCCCAGTGCCTCAATCCACCCAGATGTGTATTTAAGTTGCCACCTTAAAGTAAACCATTAATTAACAATCTCACATCTGTCGTGAATATCTCTCAAACCCAAACCACGCCTCTGAGCATAGCATGGCAATATAAGCATAACGTAGAAGTAACTCCCAAGGGTTTGAAAGTAACAGGCAATAGGTTCCTACCTCATCATCTACTTCCCAACCCACAAATTAATGACATCCTAATCATGCAATGTTTGAGGTTGAAACTAATGCATAAAAACTGGGTATGAAAAGGTATGATCAAGTGTTACTTGCCTTGTCGACGATCCGTGAATCCTAGAGACTCGTAGTAACACGCTTCGCACTCCGAGAATTCTATCGCAAGCAAACAATGCATACATAAGTAAACAAGCAAAGATGCACAAACGAAACTTCAACTGAAAGAGGTTGACCGGAGAGTTCAACTTAAGAACTCCGGTTTGCAAAAAGAATCAAACCAAACGGAACAACGAAACTCAACTGGCGAGAGAAACAAGATCCGTTTACTAATCTGAACAGGGGTCAAATTTTACAGAGATAAAAACTTGTTTAAGTTGATTATTCGGAAAGAGGGTTTCGAGATGAAACTCCAGGCGCTCTAATCGCCTGATTCCGATAAACGAGCGAAAAGATAAACATGTTTGAAAATTGATCCAAATCGCGATCGTAATAACCGCGAATAAATCGATAAAAGAAAAGCGATGAATCGCTAAACGAACGAACGTTCGTTAACGAAACTAAACGGTGAACGCGTTCGTTAGAACGAATGGACGAACGGACGTTCGCTAAGTAAATAAACCGACGAAATAAACCGATCTATAAAAAACGATCTAGGGTTTTACAAAAAAAACCGAAGGGTTTATTAAAAAAAAACGGGCGGCGGGTCGGTACCTCGAGGCGCGCGTCCGGCGCGGCGGCGCTCCGCGGGTTCCGGGTGGGGCAGGGGTCAGCGAGGCGGCGGCGGCGGCGCGGCGGCGCGGCTCTCGGTGGTGGCGGGGTGGTGGTGTGGCGGCGGGGCGGCGGTATTTATAGGAGGGCGGGCGGCTCGGCTTGGGAAGAGGCGCCGGGGTGGAGTCCGCTCGGACTCGCCCTCGGCATCCGTGCCACGCACGGCGCCCAGGAGGAAAGCGGCCCAGGCGCCATGGGCCGGCTTCGGCTCGGTTGGGCCTTTAGCCTGTCCGAGAAGCGGGTCCATTTTTTAAAACATTCCACGAAAGAAAATTCCTAGAAAAATAAATAAAATCTAAAAATTCCAAAACAAGTTTTCTCCGTCTAAATAAAATATTTAGAACTAGAGGAACTTTTCTTGGCCCCTAAAATTCAACTTTTTAAAGCGTGCAAATTTTTCTAGGGCAAATAAAATTCCAATTAAAATCAAATAAAATCCCAAAAATGATTTTAACATTTTTCCTCCGTTATTTCAATTATTTTGGAGAAGTCATATTATCTCCCCTCATTTATTTATTTTAAAATGAAAATAGTTTCCGGAGAGAAAAATAATTAAAACCAAAAATCCTCGTCTTTCATTATTTGATAAAATTCAAGTATGAAAATCAAAAAAAAAAAATCCCCAACTCTCTCCGAGGGTCCTTGAGTTGCTTAGGATTTTCGAGGATGGCAAGTGAATATGCAATAAAATATGACATGCAAGAATGACCTATGTATAACATGCCAAATTGAAAATTTGGGATGTTACAACATGTCCTCCAAAATCTGATTGACTCTCTCTGTCAGTCCATCCGTCTGCGGGTGGAACGCGGTACTAAACTCCAATCTGGTACCCAAAGTCTGGTGTAGCTGATGCCAAAACTTTGAAGTAAAGTGTGTTCCTCTATCTGATACGATGCTCCTCGGAACTCCATGCAAACATACGATCCTGGTCATATATATCTTGGCCAATTTGGCACTTGTATAAGTTGTTTTCACTGGGATGAAGTGAGCTACTTTGGTCAACCGATCCACTACTACCCATATTGAATCATATCCTGCTTTGGTTCTGGGTAATCCGGTGATAAAATCCATGCCAAGTTTGTCCCACTTCCATTCGGGTATTGGCATAGGCTGCAACAGTCCTGCTGGCTTTTGATGCTCTGCCTTCACTCTCTGGCATACATCGCAAACGGCTACATACTCGGCAATATCCTTCTTCATACCAGTCCACCAGAAATGTTCCTTCAAGTCCAAATACATCTTGGTGTTTCCGGGGTGAATCGAGTATGGTGAGTCATGGGCCTCTTCAAGTATTAACTTCCTGATCTCCGAATTGTTGGGCACATAAATCCGATCCTCAAACCATAAGGTATCGTGCTCATCCTCGTGAAAACCTTTGGCTTTTCCTTTGCCCATCTTTTCCTTTATCTCAGCAATCTCTTTATCCTCCTTTTGAGCGTCTCGAATCTTGTCTAACAAGGTCGACTGAACCTCCATTGTTGCAAGAAAACCTCTTGGAACAATCTCCAACTGAAGTTCCATAACATCCTTTGCTAAATCCTTTGGCAGTCCTCTACCCTTAAGGATATTGGCATAACTCTTCCGACTAAAAGCGTCTGCTACGACGTTGGCTTTTCCTGGATGATAGTGTAGCTTCATGTCGTAATCCTTTATAAGCTCCAGCCATCTCCTCTCTCGGGTTTAACTCATACGTGTGAAAATGTACTTTAAACTCTTATGATCCATGTACACATCACAACGGTTTCCCATGAGATAATGTCTCCGTGTCTTCAACGCATGTACTACAGCTGCTAGCTCCAAATCATGCGTGGCATAGTTCAACTCATGAGGCTTCAGCTTGTCGTGAGGCATCTGAAACAACTTTTCCTTCCTGCATAAGAACACATCCAAGTCCCAAGCGAGAGGCATCACAATGCACTTGAAACTCCTTATGTATATCCGCAATGTCAAGACTGGGGCTGTAGTCAACCGCTTCTTCAAATCTTGGAAGCTTGTCTCACAATCCTCATCCATTTGAACTTGGTATCCTTCTTTAGCAATTCTGTCATTGGTTTAGCAATCTTGGAAAAATTCTCAATGAATCTCCAGTAATACCTCCGGTCCAAAGGAAATCTGCGAATCTCGCTTCTGAAGTGGGTGCCAACCATTCAAAGGATCGACTGAATTTTACCGATCTCTTGCTATACCCTCTCCCGATATAACATGCCCAAGAAATCCAACTTCCTTCAACCAAAACTCGCACTTGCTGAATTTGGCGTATAACTGGTGTTCCCTGAGTTTCTCAAGAACTAAACATAGGTGTTCTGCGTGCTCCTCTTCGTTCTTCAAGTAAACCATAATGTCATCGATAAACACCACAACAAACTTGTCCAAATACTCCATGAACACTTTGTTCATCATACTCATAAAATAGGCAGGGGCATTAGTCAGTCCAAATGACATGACCGTATACTCATATAATCCATATCGTGTGGTGAATGCTGTCTTTGGTATATCTTTCTCTCGGATCTTCAATTGATGGTATCCTGATCGTAGATCAATCTTAGAAAACACCTTAGCTCCTTGCAACTGATCAAACAGATCATTAATCATCGGTAAGGGATACTTGTTCTTTATCGTTACTTCATTCAGAGCTCGGTAATCAACAACCATCCTTAGGGATTTATCCTTCTTCTCCACCAAAAGTACTGGAGCTCCCCAAGGTGATGAACTTCTACGAATGTAACCTTTCTCCAATAGCTCCTTGATCTGCTTCTTAATTTCCTCCAGATGATTTGCGGGCATCCGATAGGGTCTCTTTGAGATTGGCCCTGTACTTGGCATTAGTTCTATCAGAAACTCGATGTCTCGATCCGGTGGCATGCCTGGTAACTCTTCTGGAAAAACATCTGGATAATCCTTCACTACGGTACTTCCTCTTGTACAACTCCGTGAGGGTATTCACTTGGCTCCTCCTAGGCACATGCCTAGATACATACTTAATCCTTTTTCCCTCAGGGTGGTAAGATAAATTGACTTGCTAGCACAATCGATACTTCCTCAAACTTGACATCCAATCCGTACCTAATATCACATCCAATCCTTGCGACTCCAAGATAATTAGGTCGGACGGAAAACATGTGTGCCAATGATTAGGGGTATCTGGGTGCACCATCTGCTAGCCATATACTCTGCTCCAAAGTAGCTCACTAAAAGAGGGGTCCTAAGGGTGCAGGTTGGTAACAAACTTATCCACAAATCCCCTTGATATGTATGAATGCGATGCACCAATATCGAAAAGAACAATAGCGGTAAATGACTGAACCAAAACTTACCTATTACCGCATCCGGCTGCTCTTCAACTTCCTCCACGTTAACGTGGTTCACTTGTCCTTTGTTGAATGGATTGGGCTTCTTCCCAGTGCTCCCATTTCCGTTTCCATTCTTTCCTTCAGGGCAGTCATTGGCATAGTGCCCTGTCTTCCCCACTTAAAGCAAATAACTTGGCTCAAGTCCCTCTTGGAGGGTGTAGCTGGGTTAGAGCGATTCTGATTATTGTTGGCTGCATTTCCATTCCCATTCTTCGCACCATTATGCGATCCTCCTCCAGTATGGTTATGTCCTCCATGGTTATGAACTAGTCCTCCCGAGTTCGGGGTTAAGCGAGGCTTCTGGTGAGCTCCTGAGTTATATTTCCTGTCGGGGAAGCTGATCGTGACCCACGAACACCTATGGGACCGGCGGACCGAGTCCCTTTTGGTTCGGTGGGGGCGGCGGAGATTGCACGAAGAGCAGATCGAGGCGATGCACACGAGCAGTTTACCCAGCTTCGGAGCTCTCCGGAGAGATAATACTCCTACTGCTGCTTGTCTGATTGTATTGTGTTCTTGCTAGGGAGCAATGAGAGCTATAAAACCTACCTTGAGTGTCTCTAGTCTCGAATGAGTCGAACCAGCCGAACCCCTTCTACGTTGCGCATGGGCCTCCTTTTATAGGCTCAAGGGGTCACCAACAGTGTAGCGTAGACAAGGGCAAAAATGGGAAAATGGGTTGCGGTTGGTACTGCTACTTTGTGCAGTTGTATTCTACCTAACTCGACGGCAAGGGACAAAAGCAATAAATGCCCGTCCATGTCGCCTAAACAAAGGCAGAAGGGACCGTCGGGCGCCACCGCTTGCCACGATGGCACTCTGTCATTGCCGCTTACGCTGCTCTCCGCTGGCTGCACAGCCTCTTGACACGCATGCCCGAGATGGTCCCATGGCGACACGTTGGTGGATGAGCTGGAGCGGAGATGAAGAGAGGTTGCTGCCGCAAAGCGCCTTTGCCGCTGAATCCTTGTCGCGCCGGAAGCTTGTCGCAAACCAAGCCTTCCCGGCAAGCTCCTCTTGCCGGGGTCTTGTCTTCTGCGGGCCTTGAGTGGCCTTCCCGGCAAGCTCCTCTTGCCGGGGCCTTTTTTCCGTGGCTTAAATACTTTGTTCTTGAATGGTTTCAAAGGATCCACGGAGGACCTTGGCGGTCACTAGGCAGGCCTGCCGCGGGGTGCTGCAACTGCCCGTGCACGAGTTCGGGATACCAGGGTACCCCTACTCTAGTACACCGACAGGAGCCCCCGGGCCTGGGCCACACACGGTGCCGAGCGCTGTTGGGCCAGGCCCAAAACAGTGCACGGGCACGCGCGGCCTAGATCACGCCGTTACTTGCTCTGGACCCACCACGTCCCCCACGAACAGCACGCGCCGAACGTGGCGTCGTGGGAGAGATCGTGGGGGCTTTCTTTAATTGAAAGCGGGCGTCCGCCTCTCCCTCCTTATAAACAGGGGAATCAGGGGCTGGTCGCCCACCTCGCCATTTGCTGTCCCATCTTGAAAACCACCGTCGCTCCCCCCTTCTTCTCTAGCCTGAAAAGAGCAACGCTCCGCCCCCCATCGCCACAACGCCATCAACGCCGTCGGTCTCCTCCACCACCTCCGCCATGGCTCCGAAAGCCGACAAGGGGAAGGGCGTGAAGTCGGCCGAGACGCAGCGGCTCGCGGCGCTGCTAAAGGAGCGGGCCCTCTTCCTCCCCCAGCTCGACGCGAAGGAGCTGAGGGAGGGCTACTACCTCTTCTGGTTGACGGAGACGCGGGCGCATCCGCGCACGAAAGTACTCTCTGCCGCCGCATCAGAGTCAGCTTCGAGCGGGTACCCCTTCTTCGCGCTCTTCTTCTATCGCAGGCTCTGCCCGCCCTTCTCTGAGTTCTTCTGCGATATCATGAACACCTACGGGTTTCGTCTCCTTGATTTCAACCCCAACGCTGTCCTCACCATGGCGGTTTTCGCACACCTCTGCGAAAACTTTGTCGGAGTCCACCCAAACGTAGCCCTTTTCCGCCACTTCTTCATGCCCCGCGTCGAGAGAGGAGAGCCACTTGCCGGAGGGATTGCTTGGATCTCCAGGATCGGCAAGAAAGAATCCTATCTGGAAGGAGAGCTCCGCAGCAAGTGGGGGGAGTGGAGAGCCGATTGGTGTTGGATCGTTGAGGAGAACCCGCAGCCCTTCACTGCCTAGCGCAAAACTCCCATAGTGCGCGGCAATGATTGGAGCAACTTGGCGCCGGAGGATGCTAGGTTGAAGATTGTGTGACTGGATCCTGCGCCTCGTGCTTGCCGGACTCACTCAGTAAGCGCAGCTTGGCGCGAGATTTCCTTCGCCGCCGACGCTTCCCTTGCAGGAGAGGAGGAGACCTGCTTGGGAGTTCCAAAACCCGGCGGATATCATGAGGTTGCGCCCGGGCCTCAACTGGAATTTCACCGTCTTGGAGTTGGACGCAATGCTTCTGGAGTTGTTCAAGCACGACCCCGATCACCCCGAGTGGTTTATGTTGCCGAGGGGGGTCGTCCCATTGTGCAACAATTCTTCGCTCGACCGCATTCGCGCCATGATGCCCTTGTGCGATTCGCATGGGATCGTTCCAACTTGGCAAGAGCTGCATGGACGACGTCGTCGCGCGATTCTTCGATAGCTTGGTAGAAGTGTCGATCCGCGCCGACAAGCAGAAATGGCTCACCCGCGACACCACCGACGCCGAGATGCAGCGCATTGCCACCAGGCTGGAGGAGGCGGCAGCAGCTGCTGCCGCTGGCAAATTCGGGTTCACCATGGAGGAGGCAGAGGCAGCAGAGGCGGCAAGCCTTGCCGATCGAGAGGAGCTTGCCGGCGAGGAGGAGCAGGCCGAGCCTGAAGTTGAGCCGAGCGAGTCCGCCGAGGGCGCCTCTTCCACACCTACGAGTAGCTTGCCGCGAGCGGAGCCCGCAGCTCCACCAAGAAGGCGCTCCGCAAGGCCGGGAAGTGACGGGCGGCAGACGGGCTAACAGCCGCGAAGGCCAGGCGACGCGGCCCATCTGCACAGCCAGCCAAGCTTGTGCAGCGGAGCACCCCACACCGCTGCAACAACCGAGGCGGATCTTCTCGGGCTACACTGCCACTCCGCCAAGCGCCAAGGGAATCTACTCCTCCACCTCTTCGCACCGGAGGCGAGCCGGAATTTGATCTCTCCGCGCTCAGCTCCGATGAGGAAGAACAAGAAGAGTAAGCTTCTATGCTGTGTTTGTATTTCTTCAATTTGGTTGCTTTGTCTTGTATCTGATTTGCTTCATTCTGAACTCTTTCCTTTTCAGGGCGCTGGTCCAGAGAGCGTCGAAGAGAGCGAAGACCCCGGTGGTCGTCATCGAAGATGATCCCCCCGTGGCAACAGGAGGCGCATCTGAGACCCCCTTGCCGGACCCGGCAACCCTTCCTCAAAGTAGCCCCCCGCACAACCCCCAGCGTAAGTACATGGTTTATTTCTTACGGTTAGGTGTGCATGGGTGCTCCTTCTTTGCTGATATCCGACTTGTTGATTTGTGTAGGAGCAGAGCAGCCTTACCAGGAGGGCCCGGAAGCCGCTCCCGAAATACCATCTGCTTCAACTACGCCGCGAAGGGAGAATTCCCCGGTGAGGGAGCGTTCTCCGGCAAGGGATGCTTCTCCGACAAGGGAAGCCTCTCCGACAAGGGGCAGCGCCGGCGATCCTTCGGTGGTTGAGACCGCGGCCACAGATCCCATCGCAGGTAATCCCTTTAGACCGAAAATTTCCCTTGGGCTCTTTTTCTTCTGTTTTTCTTTTCGAACATTTGCTTGACTGTTCTTTCTTTTTCTGATCGTCAGATCCATCTGCCGCAGAGCCGATGGAGATTGAGGTTGCCGGCGAGGAGGACGCGCGCGGCAACACTGACGACGTCGCCACCATGGAGGAAGAGTCTGGCGTCGATGGGTCCGCCAGCGAGGAGGCCGCCAAGGCCGCCGCTGCAAAGGCTGGCGAGGGGTCTGGTGATCGTACTGACAACCCTGAGGTCGCAGGAGCGCCAGGCGCTACGCCGACCGCCGATCCCTCCACCACCGGTGCAGCGTCAGGCTCCGAAGAGCCCCAGCCCGGCGCCTATCTGAAGGCCGGCGACGGCGTCTTCATCAAGCTCCCCTGGGCGTCGAGCTCCAGGGCGCCGGTCGAGGGGGAGACCTTTGACGAAGAGCCGCTTGCCTCCGCTGGGTTGACGTTGGTTGACGCGCCAAGCAGTAGCAGCGGCGAGTCTGAGGAGGAGCAGCTGCTGAAGAAACTGCTGTCGCTCTACCACGCCCGACAAGCCAAATTGGAGTCCCGGGAAGCACTTGTCGCGAGGGCGGGAGCAGACATGGAGAAGCGCGTAGAAGAGCTCCGGGGCGCCAATCAAGAAGCTCTCCGGAACGTAGCAGAAGAGCGGGAGCAACTGTCCGAAGAGCGCACAGCCTTCATCCTTGAGAAGGCTGAGGTCGAGGAGCAGCAACGGCTTGTTGCCGAGAAGCTATCTGCGCAAGAAGGCGAGTTGGCGCAGCGGAAGATCAACCTTGACAGCTATGAGGAAGAGCTTGCCGCGTGCGAGCAATCAATTGGTGGAGCTCTCAAGGAGGCGAAGGACGCTGCCGCAACTGCCGAGGCCGCCAAGAAAGAGCTGGAAACGAAGGTGACTCAGCTAGAGGCCAAACTCCAGAAGAGCGGCGAGGAGCTTGCTGTGCTGAAGCACGAGCGTGAGAAGGACGCCTACACTCTTGGCGAGTTGCAGGGCCGTCTCGCTGAAAGGATCAAAGAGCTTGATGCCGCCAAGGACTCCAAGGCAGACCTTGAGCTGAAGCTGACCACCCTGATGGAGACGCTGGACGGCGCCAAGGAGCGGGAGGTGGCCCTGTTGGAGATGATCAAGACCACCGAGGAGCTGCTGACGAGTGCCACGACTGCCCAGAACACCTTCAGAGAGAATGTGATGCACTGGACGGAGGGTCACATGGATACTGCCGCCGCCATCGACAAGGAGCTGATGGAGCTGGGGATGGTGGATCTTGGGTACTCTTTCGACGAGCGCCTCCAACCCAGCGCCAAGCTCAGCCTGTTCCTCAAGGGCGTGGTGACGGCTCTCCAGCGGCTCCGGGAAGAGATCCCAAAGCAGCTGGCCGAGAAATCGCACCAGATCTATGCGGAGCTCTCCAGAAGGTGTTGATGAAGGTGGCCTTCCGGAATCCAGGCCTCAACCTCAACGGAGTCCTCAGATCCTTGCCGCCAGATGCCGATGTGGAGGCGCTCAAAGCCCTTGTCGCGCCCATTGTGGACAAGGTGGGCAAGATCAAGCGGGTTGGTGGCGACCGCGTAGACTAGGCCGCCAAATTTATCTTTCCCTTGTCGCTGCTGATCATGTTTAGGAGAACAACTTATTAGATCTGCGACAAGTTATTTTGTAATATACTCTATCTTAGGCAACGATTGCAATGTTATTTCCTTTACTTGATTCCTTCCTTTGTATGTTTGTGCCCTACGCTTTTAGGGAACTTGTCGGCGCTGGCACCTTTGCCATGAAGCGCTGAGTGCGAACGTCAAGAGCTTGTTGGCGGCGCTTCTTCAACAAGCAACCTTGTCGCAACTAGTTGCAGCTCACTTAAGTTGTTGAGCGGACTCGAAACAAAGTAAGGGCGCAAACTAGCTACGAGTTGGTTCCTCCGCACAGGTTTTCCATACAAAGTACTATCGCTCGAGGAAGATAACTTAAAAAATTTAAAACTGATTGCTCAAACTTTGGCAACTTAGCTTTTCTGTCGCTTGCTTCCCGGCAAGGCGATACTTCCTCGGCGACGCTTGGTGCCCACACCATTATCTTCTCCTCCCCGGCTAACTTGTGGGTGGATGAACCTTCCTTTCTTTGAGAAAGAGAAAGAAGAAAAATAAGTTATGGAGCCTTGTGGCTCGTTATTGCTTACGGGTGTGGATGCTGCACAAAATGTTAGATAACACATGCAAAAGGATTATGAAAGCATGTAGTTGACAAGTTGTGCGCAACACATGAGCTTTACTTATGCACGGGTCTGCGCCCGCTTTGTACAAAGGATTACGTGCAACATCGGCAAGACTTGTACAAAAGGTGGTTGCGGAACAGGTTCCGGCAACCGCGCCTCTATGGGTAAAACTTACGAAGATGCTCAATGTCCCAGGAGTTGCTCACCGAATGCCATCTTCGGTCTCAAAGGCGGACAGCGCCAGCCTAGTGACTCGTTTCACCCGATAAGAGCCTTCCCACTTCAAGCGCCAACTTGTTGGAATTCTTGGCGGACTGAACGCTACCAAGAACAAGGTCGCCTTCCTCGAAACTTCTGGCACTAACTTTGCGGCTATGGTAGCGGCGCAAAGCTTGCTGGTAACGAGCAGCTCATACGACAGTCTGAAGACGGTCCTCCTCAAGGAGCAGCGCGTCATCTTGTCGCAGCTGCTCTTGCTCAAGCTCATCATAAGCGAGTACTCGAGGTGACCCGTATATGAGTTCCGTGGGGAGAACTGCCTCTGCTCCATAGACTAGAGCGAAGGTGTCGGCGATGGCTCGATTTGGCGTCGCTACGATCGACCAAAGAACCACCGGCAGCTCCTCAATCCAGTTTCTTCCGCACTTGTGCAGCCTGTCGAAAGTTCTGGTCTTGAGCCCGCGCAGCACTTCAGCATTTGCCCTCTCCGCTTGACCATTGCTTCTCGGATGAGCAACAGAAGCGAAGCAGACCTTGGCGCCAAGATCTTGGACGTATTGCATGAAGGTGCGACTCGTGAATTGTGTGCCGTTGTCGGTGATGATCCTGTTAGGAATCCCAAAATGGCAAACAATTGACCTGAAGAACTTGATCTTGTTCGTGTCTGTCACCTTCCTCACTGCTTCCACTTCCGCCACTCTGTGAACTTGTTGATTGCAACGCATAAGTACTCAAAGCCCCGACAGCTCGGGAAAGGGGCCGAGGATGTCGAGCCCCTGCACCAAAATGGCCAGGATAAAGGGATCGTCTGGAGAGCTTGAGCTGGCTGGTGTATCTGCTTGGAATGGAACCGCACGCTTCACACTTGGTTACTTGTGCGCTTGCATCACGGAGGGCGATCGGCCGAAGAAACCCTGCCGGAAAGCTTTGCGGCAAGTGATCTTGCGCCAATGTGGTGACCACATATGCCTCCATGTATCTCGCCAACAGCTTCGTCCATCTTCCCGTGAATACACTTCAATTTCACACCGTTGAGTCTTCTTCATACAGCGTGTTGTCGACAAACCGATACATACTTGACCGCCGGGCTAATCTCTCCGCTTCTTCTTGCTCTTCGGAAGTTCTCCGTCTCAAGGAAATGGACAATCTGCTGTGCCCATCTTTGGAGCTTGTGGCTCGACAACAAGGACTAAAGGCACATTCGCTGCTGCGGAACATCCGCTGACGGCACGAGCCTGCGGCTCGGCCGAGCTTGATGTTCCCGGCAAGCTTGCCGAGCAAAACTTGTCGGGAGCGCTCGCTTCAACGAAACAAACCACAGGGCTTGTCGGAGCAGATCGCTCCTCAAAGACTCTTGGTGTTGACCTAGGGACCTTTGCGCGGCGGCTTCGGTAGCTCTGCCGAAAATAGTCGCCAAAATCAACTTCCTCTTCTTGTTCTGCCCAGTTGATGGTGTTACAGTCGGTCGAGTCAGCTTGAGCACAAAAATCCCTGGTTCCACAGGTAACTTGAGTGCGGCGCGCTTTGACGAGCCATCAGCAATATCATTCTGAGCTCTTGGAACATGTTCCATTTGTAGGCCGTCAAAGTGCTCTTCTAGCTTTCTCACTTCATCAACGTAGGCTTCCATCAACGGACTCTGATAATCTTTGTTTACTTGGTGGACGACAAGCTGCGAGTCACCCCTGACAATGAGCTTCCTGATCCCAAGGTCCACTGCTATCCTGAGACCGGCAAGCAAGCCTTCATACTCTGCAGTATTGTTTGTCGCTTGCTCCTTGGGAAAGTGCATTTGGACTATGTACTTGAGGTGCTCTCCGGTGGGTGCGACGAGCAGCACGCCCGCGCCGGAGCCTTGCAGCGAGAAGGCACCATCAAAGTACATCAGCCACTCTTTACTTGCTTCCTTGACGGGGATGCTCATCTCTGGAATTTCTTCATCTTGCGTTGGCGTCCATTCTGCTATGAACTCGCCAACGCTCGCTTTGGATAGTTGAAGTGCTTTCAAACTTGAGGCCAAAGCTTGATAGTTCCAAAGCCCACTCAACAATCCTTCCTGTTGCTTCGGATTTTGCAATATTCTCTTGGGAAAGCGAGTGACGATCGTTATCTCATGTGCTTGGAAGTAATGGCGCAGCTTTCTCGAGGCCATGAGGAGGCCGAAAGCAATTTCTGCACACCGTAGTACCTTGATCTAGCCCCTGCAGAGGGGAACCGACAAAGTAAACTGGCGCTGCACCATCCTTTTCAGCATCTTCTCGCAATCCTGCGCAGATCCGTCCTTGTCGGGACCAGAGCTTGTCGGTGAAGCCCCCGCTTGTCGCCGGATGCATCTGCCTTTGGTTGCGGCTCATCGCTCGCCTCCCTTTCCGCTACTAACGCAGCACTAACCACTTGATTGGTTGCCGCTATGTATAGCAGCAACTTCTCTTGTGGCCTAGGTGCGACAAGTATTGGAGTGGAGGACAGGTACCTCTTTAAGTCTGCAGCGCAGCCTCCGCTTCGGAGTCCATTTCATTGGACCTGCCTTTTTCAAAATCTTGAAAAATGGCGGTAGCCCAGCAGACCTAGAGATAAACCTGCTGAGAGCAGCCACACAACCAGCAAGTCTTCGTACATCCTTGACGCGCTTTGGTGCTTCAATCTGCTCAATGGCCTTGATCTTGTCGGGATTGGCTTCAATTCCCCGTTGGCACACGAAGAACCTGAGAAGCTTGCCGGAAGGGACTCCGAACACGCACTTCTCGGGGTTGAGCTTGAGGTTGATCTTGCGCAGATTTGCAAAGGTCTCATCTAAATCTTGAACCAGAGTTGCCCTGTCCTTGCTTTTGACCACTATGTCATCCATGTAGGCTTCTACATTTCTGTGCATTTGGGGCTCAAAAGCGTCATGGACTACTCTTGCAAACGTTGAACCAGCATTCTTTAGCCCAAAGGGCATCCGTATAAAACAGTACGTGCCACATGGGGTGATGAATGAGGTTTTCTCTTCATCCTCTTCTGCCATGAAGATCTGATGATATCCTGAGTATGCATCAAGAAATGAAAGCAAATCACATCCAGCCGTGGAGTCAACAATCTGGTCGATGCGCGGCAAGGGAAATGGGTCTTTGGGACAAGCTTTATTAACATCTGTGAAGTCGATACAAGTCTCCATTTCCCATTTGCCTTATGCATAACTACAGGATTGGCCAACCACGAGGATGGAGTACTCCTCGACAAGGCCTGCTGCTTCCAATTTCTTGATCTCTTCGCAATAAATTCTTGGCGCCCACCGCTCGCTTCGACTTTCGCTTGACGGGCCGCGCGAGGACATACAGCTAGGTGGTGCTCAATTACTTTCCAGGAACACTGGGATGTCGACGGTTGCCATGCAAACACGCCGACGTTAGCCTGAGGAAAGCAACGAGCGCGCCTTCCTATTTAGGGTCGAGAGTGGCAATCGATGGTGAATGTACCACCGATGTCGCCCTCCTTGACGGGCACCTTCTTGGTCTTCGGTGGAGCTGCCATCGTCTTCTTGCACTTGCCGGTGGAGCTCGATGGTGCGTCGTCGACGGTAGCGCAGCACTCCGAAGAGGTGCGCTTGCCGGAGTGGGCATCAGAGCTCTTGCCGGACTTGGTCTTCTTCTTCCCCCCGGGAGCTTCAACGGCAAGTGATTTGCTATCTGTCGCAGCTGCTGCCTCCCGGTAAATCTTGTCGGTGCAGATAAGAGCATCTTTCTTGTCGCCATGAACAGAAATGACACTTATCGGGCCTGGCATCTTGAGCAAGTTGTATGCATAATGAGAGGCTGCCATGAACTTAGCGAGTCTTGGACGCCAAGTATCCCATTATAAGGCAATGGAAAATCAGCAACGCCGAACGTGACCCTCTCGATCTTGAAGTTTAGCTCGCTGCCAAATGTTACCGCAACGTGATCTTCCCTTCGCTTGCTCCTTCCTGGGTTGATTCCTTGAATGTGCCGCCTCTTCGAGCTCGCCGTCGAGGATCTGAAGCTTCGGAGCACCGCGGATGAGATCAGGTTTAAGCCGCCCCGCCAGTAAACTAGCATCTTGGTGACCTTGAGGTTGCGGATAGTTGGTGAGACCAACATCGGCAAGCACCCGACCGCCGTTATGCGATCAGGGTGGTCCTCAATATCAAAGATGATAGGCGTGCTGGACCACTTCAAAGGTTTGCGTGACTCTACGGATGGTTCTGCTGCATTAACTTCCCGCATCCACTGTTTGAGTTGGCGGTGTGAAGTATGCAAAGAAGCACCGCCATCAACACAGAGGACCTCTGTTGCTTTCTGAAACTCCTGCTCATCGGTCTCGTCGTCTTCCATATCTTCATCGTCATCGTCGTCTTCATCCTTGTCGCGGCCGCGGGGAGGTCTGTCTCCTTGCCGCTGCTTGGCCTTGCTGCAAGCGCCCTCCCCGACCGGTCGCTTCTTGCTAACTCCCCAGCACCTTCCTGGGCCTTCTCCTTGTCGCGCCCTTCGTACTCAGCCTTCGCTGTTCAACAAGCTACTCGACCTTCTTGCAGCTCGAGGTCATGGCCCTTGGTGCGGTGGATCTTGCAGATCTTGTTTGTTGGAGCTGTCCTGCTTGTCGGCGGCCGCCACAGCTTGGCGGTCGGCGCCAGCGGCAACCTCCTTGCCGGAACCACCAACTTTGGCTTTCTTGGCGGTACCACCGTTACCGGACTGCTCGACAACTAGTACCTCTTTGCCCTTCTTCTTTCTGTTGTTCCGCCGCTGGCTCTTTTTCGCCGGGGCGGTCTCCTCACTATCAGATCCTGCTTCTGCATTCTCTCCTGGGAGTCTTCTTCCTTCCTCGGCACGTGCACACTTGTCGGCCAAGGCATACAGCTCACTGACGTCCTTGACTTTGCACATCGCCATCTCCTCCCTCATCCTGCGGTTCCGCACGTTCTGATGAAACGCGCTGATCACCATGGCAGGGTGGACATCTGGGATGTTGTAGTGCACATGGCTGAATCTCTGGATGAACTTGCGCAGGGACTCTCCTTCCTTCTGGGCGAGCAAATGAAGGTCGCTCTCTTGGCCATGAGGCTTGTGGCCGCCCGTGAAGGCACCGACAAACTGATGGCATAGATCTGCCCAAGAGGATATGGATCCGTCCGGCAAGTGCATGAGCCAAGATCTGACATTGGGCTTCAGTACCAGCGGGAAGTTGTTGGCGAGGATCTTGTCGTCTCGTCCCCCTGCAGCCTGCACCGCGATGGTGTAGATGCTGAGGAACTCCGACGGATGCGTCCTGCCATCGTACTTCTCTGGCACGTCTGGCTTGAAATTTTTCTTGTCGGGCCACTGGACCTGCCGCAGCTCACGAGTGAACGCAGGGCAACCTACCGCGTATGGCAAGTCACCTGGTTCCCCTAGCGCATGCACGTCGACAGAGGGCCCAGCGCGCTGGTCGGATTGACGCCGCGCTTCTCTTCGGCGCTCGATGCGAGTTCGAGCATCTTCTTGTTGCCGTTCTTGAAGAACTTGGCGCTGATCACGGCGAGCTCGTGGATCCGATGAAGCGGTGGAGTCGCTGTCGAGGTGGATCCGACGAATCGGCGATCTTGGCCTTCGGGATGGAGAGTGCATGGTGGTTGCACCCCCACAGGTCTCGCCGCCACCGGCTCGTGCCTTGTCGTCTCGCCGCTGCAGCGGCGTGCTTGGTTGCCGCGGAACGCCGCCGCTAGCAAAGCCGATGAGACTCGATGGTGGCCTCCATTCGCCGACCTTATCTCGCCGCTGGAGGGTAATCCAGAGCAGCTTGAGCTCGCGCCAAAGCTTCGCTGAGTGGTGGGTGGCAATGGTGAACGGTGCGAGGAGCGGATATGCTCGGACTTATAAATATGTTAGAAGGAGCAGATCCCGCCCAGCGACCGTGCCCCACTCGCACCAGCCTGTTGGCGCGCAAGCTGTTCTTGAGCGTCCCCGGATCCACCAGCTCGATCTTGGCCCAACGAACGCATGGCGCTGCGAGCACCATGACGCTGTCGGTCTCGCGCCTCCTGAGATGGACGCGGTACGTGTACGGACGCCGAGGTTTGCGCCGCCTTGTCCTTGGACTTAGCAGCGACACGGGCTCCCTCGTCGACGTCCGCTGTTCCGCCAGCGTCTTCCCCACCACTCGTCGGCTCCGGTGGTGGCGGGTTTGACGCGGACGGCTCTGCTGCCGCCAAGCCTTCTTCTTCGTGGCATGTTGATGAAGATGATGAAGATGTTGCTCGTGAACGCCGGATCAGGTTCACACAGCCTCGACGCCCCCTACCTGGCGCGCCAAAGATGTTGGGGAAGCTAATCGTGACCCACGAACACCTATGGGACCGGCGGACCGAGTCCCTTTTGGTTCGGTGGGGGGGGGGGGCGGAGATTGCACGAAGAGCAGATCGAGGCGATGCACACGAAGCAGTTTACCCAGCTTCGAGCTCTCCGAGAGATAATACTCCTACTGCTGCTTGTCTGATTGTATTGTGTTCTTGCTAGGGAGCAATGAGAGCTACAAAACCTAGCTTGAGTGTCTCTAGTCTCGAATGAGTCGAACCAGCCGAACCCCTTCTACGTTGCGCAAGGGCCTCCTTTTATAGGCTCAAGGGGTCACCAGCAGGTGGCAACGTAGACAAGGGCAAAAATGGGAAAATGGGTTGCGGTTGGTACAACTACTTTGTACAGTGTATTCTACCTAACTCTGACGGCAAGGGACAAAAGCAATAAATGCCCGTCCATGTCGCCTAAACAGTCGCAGAAAGGGACCGTCGGGCGCCACCGCTTGCCACGATGGCACTCTGTCAGCCGGCGCACATTACCGCTGCTCTCCGCCGGCTGCACAGCCTCTTGACACGCATGCCCGAGATGGTCCCATGGCGACACGCTGGTGGATGAGCTGGAGCGGAGATGAAGAGAGTTGCTGCCGCTGCAAGCGCCTTTGTCAGCTGCTGAATCCTTGTCGCGCCTGGAAGCTTGTCGCCACCAAGCCTTCTCGGCAAGCTCCTCTTGCCGGGTCTTGTCTTCTGCGGGCCTTGAGTGGCCTTCCGGCAAGCTCCTCTTGCCGGGGCCTTGTTTCCGTGGCTTAAATACTTTGTTCTTGAATGGTTTCAAAGGATCCACGGAGGACCTTGGCGGTCACTAGGCAGGCCTGCCCAGGGTGTCAGAATCGCCTGCCCGCACGAAGTTCGGGATACCAGGGTACCCCTACTCTAGTACACCGACATTTCCCTTGTCCATACTTCCTGTTACGATTTTCAATTTGCTGCTGCTTTCCTTCAATCATTAGGGCCTTATCTACCAACTCCGGTAGTTGTTGAAAGTTGCCACCATCAACTCGCATACTCATCTCATCATTCAGCCCTTCCATGAACTTCTCTTGCTTCGCGGCATCCGTAGCCCACATCATCGGGGCATAGCGTGATAACTTGCTAAACTCATCCACGCATCGGGCCACAAGATGCGGTTCCCTAAGCGTAAGTTGCGGAACTCACGCTTGTTTATCTGCATGGCTCCAGTTGAAACATGGGCCGTGCGAAAAGCTTGTTGGAACTGGTCCCAAGTGACATCGGTTATAGGAAAAGTAGTCGTGTAATTCTCCCACCATGCGGCTGCTGGTCCATCCAATTGATGTGTGGCAAAGCGCACTCTTTCAGCATCCGTGCATCCTGCGGTGGTTAACTCCCTTCCAATACGGCGTAACCAGTCATCTACAACTATTGGCTCGGTGCTACTGGAAAACACCGGCAGTTGTAACCTCAGAAAACGGGATAAATTGTCCACTGGCGGCGGATTGTTGTTGTTGTTGTTGTTGCCCTGGTTCTGAACTAGCAATTGCATCAAGGCATTCTGCTGTAGGATCAACTGAGTGAGCTCCGGTGGGAAAACAAAACCGGGGTCACGTCTCGGAGGCATCTGAGGGTTTAGATGGGAGAGATTAGAAATAGAAAGAGGTCTAGTGAGAAAACACTACCCATATGCACATGAGGCAAACACACATTCATTCAATCAAACAAGCAAGGGCATACAAAACGATCTAGGACTATCGCATAAGTGCTCAACTACTACTAGTTACATGGGGTAATACTACTATTATATGGTGGTCATCTAGAAATTTTGAACGGTGGAAGACTCCATGATGTCTGCTCCAGCTTCGTCTTCATAGTCATCATCACTTGGATCTGAATCGGTGTCGTCGATGATGATGTAGTTGTCTGGACAAGCGGGGTCTTCTTCCTCTTCTTTCTCCTCTTCCTTGGGTGCTGGTCCTCCCATGAAAACTCCAATCTTCTTGACTAGGTCGTCGTTCTTCTCTAGCAGTATCTTGATTTCTTCCTCATATCCATCGCGTGTAGACTTGAGTTCTTCCTCCAATTCGATGATCTTAGTTTTCGCCTTCTTCAAATCCAGCATGTCTGCACACATCTGGTTCTCATGACGTCGAATGTGCTGGTTTAGCTCCTGGATGTAAGCTGCAATGGATCTATCCTTCTTGGTGCTAATTACTTCCCATTGCTCGTCTCGGCGCCCACATATTTGGTATATGGTGTCTTTAAGCTCCTTGTTGTAGACTTCTCCAATGCGTCCCATGGTAATGTGAGCTGCCATACTCTTTCCCAAACTCCATGTTGGTGCATTGAAAACACATACTATGGGCTCGTGCTTGGTGCAAACGTCCTTCGGGAACTAGAGCTTGAATCTTCCAAAGCATTCTTCTTCGGTAAGGTGGCGTTATGCGTCCGGTGAAGCTTGGTATTCCAATATTCAGATACCTAGTGACTTACTTCAAGTGGCGTCCAAAGGTGTGTCTTCATCCGGTTGGGCAAACTTGTACTTCATCTCCGTCATCCTAAAGAGTGGAAAATGGAGAGGTCGAAATGAGTAGAGAGGAGTGACCTATGGTTTTATCTTAGTGGTGGTGTCCTACACTCAGCGTGTGCTCTGATACCATCTTGTAGCGACCCGACCTCAGATGGTCAAGTCTCTGTGCTTCCGTGTCATCCCTGGATCGGTAATGCTGACACACACAGTACTCGAAGGATTTATAACAGAGTAGCTATCACACACTTATTACATCGAATGTCCCAAAAGAGAACTTATTACAAAAATATGGCTGAAGGCCATCTAATGCGATAACAGCGGAAGGCTTGGAAGATAAAGTGAGTCCATCAACTCCAACGGCATAACTGAGCTGCACGGCAACGACCTACAATCCTTACTCCTCGTCTGAAAAGTCTGCAACATAATACGTTGCAGCCCGAGAACGGGTCAGCACATGGAATATGCTGGCAATGTAACACATAGAGAGTAATGAAAGAATAAGCTATACTACATGTGCATATATGGCTGGTGGAAAGCTCTATGTTTACAGTTTTGCGAAAAGCCAATTTTTCCCTACATCAAAGGAATAAATTTTACTTTAACTATCATGGTGGTTGAAACATCATTGAGAAGGTATAACCCTAACTCAATCCCAATTAAAGTGATTAACAACCCAGCAATATTAATTTAGAGTGATGAAATACATGTGAATACTCAAGTACTAGATACTCAGAATTGTCCATAATCGGGGACACGGCTAACCATGATTAGATTGTACACTCTGCAGAGGTTTGCGCACTTTTCCCCACAAGACTCGATCGCCTCCATTGGTTTCTCGCCTTGCATGGTGTTTGAGAAGCGGATGACCGAGACACGATCTTCGAAACATTAACTCTCTACTCCGGATAGATCATACCAAACCTATAAAACCCACTACCTGCTGACCTACCTCTTCGAGAGCTTCACGTAACAATCAACTATGCTAGAGCCCGTAATAGCTTGTGGCTGCACACGGAAGTTTCTAGCATGAATAATCTCAGTTCCTTTGAGCACTGGTGGCGGTCCATAGGAAGATCACACGGATACCCCGGGATTTCCAAAATAAAATGACAACACTGGGTTCCCAGGTGCCTCAATCCACCCAGATGTGTATTTAAGTTGCCACCTTAAAGTAAACCACTAATTAACCATCTCACATCTGTCGTGAATATCTCTCAAACCCAAACCATGTCTACGAGCATAGCATGGCAATATAAGCATAACGTAGAAGTAACTCCCAAGGGTTTGATAGTAACAGGGCAATAGGTTCCTACCTCATCATCTACTTCCCAACCCACAAATTAATGACACCCTAATCATGCAATGTTTGAGGGTTGAGCTAATGCATAAAAACTGGGTATGAAGAGAGTATGATCAAGTGTTACTTGCCTTGCTGACGATCCGTGAATCCTAGAGACTCAGTAGTAACAACCGCACTCCGGAATTCTATCGCAAGCAAACAATACATACATAAGCAACAAACAAATATGCACAAACGAAACTTCAACTGAAAGAGGTTAACCGGAGAGTTCAACTTAAGAACTCCGGTTTGCAAAAAGAATCAAACCAAACGGAACAACGAAACTCAAACGGCGAGAAAAACATGGTCCGTTTACTAATCTGAACTAGAGTCAATTTTACAAAGATAAAAACTGGTTCAAGTTGATTATTCGGAAAGAGGGTTTCGAGATGAAACTCCAGGCGCTTGAATCGCCGGATTCCGATAAACGAGCGAAAAGATAAACAGGTTTGAAAATCGGATCAGAAATCGCAATCAGAATAACCGCGGAATAAATCTGATAAAAGAAAAGCGACGAACTGCTAAACGAACGAACGTTCGTTAACAGAAACTAAACAATGAACGCGTTCGTTAGAATGAACGGACGAACGGACGTTCGCTAAGTAAATAAACCGGCCTAAATAAACCGATCTATATATAAAAATGATCTAGGGTTTTATAAAAAAAAACCGAAGGTTTTCTTAAAAACCGGCGGCGGGGTTAGGTACCTCCGGCAGCGCGTCCCGCAGGGCGGGCGGCTCCGCGGTTTCGGGGTGGGGCGGGTCGGCGAGGCGGCGGCGGCTCGGCGAGGGCGGGCGGCGGCGCGGAGGCAGCGGCGAGGGCGGATCGGGCTCCTCGGCTCGGCCCGGCTCCCGCGAGGCGGCAGGCTTGGTGGTGGCGGGTGGTGGTGTGGCGGCGGGCGGCATTTATAGGAGGGCGGGTGGCTTGGGAAGGGGCGCCGGGGGTGGAGTCCGGCTCGGACTCGCCCTCTGCTCCGTTCAAACAAGACGGGAAGGCGGCGGCGCGGGCGGGCCGGGTGGCTCAGTTGGGCCTTTAGCCCAATCGGCCTGGGTCCATTTTAAAAAAAATCATTCACTGAAAATAAAAAAATCCTAGGAAAATAAATAAAATCTAAAAATTCCAAAACAAGTTTTCTCCGTCTAAATAAAATATTTAGAACGAGATGAACTTTTCTTGGCCCCTAAAATGCAACTTTTTAAAGCGTGCAAATTTTTCTAGGGCAATTAAAATTCCAAATAAAATAAAATAAAAACCAAATAATGATTTTAACATTTTTCCTCCGTTATTTCAATTATTTTGGAGAAGTCATATTATCTCCCCTCATTTATTTATTTAAAATGAAATAGTTTCCGGAGAGAAAAATAATTAAAACCAAAAATCCTCGTCTTCACTACTTGATAAAAATCAAATATGAAAGTTGAGAAATCCCCAACTCTCTCCGAGGGTCCTTGAGTTGCTTAGGATTTCGAGGATTGCAAATGAATATGCAATAAAATATGATATGCATGGATGACCTGTGTATAACATGCCAAATTGAAAATTTGGGATGTTACATCCTCATCATGGAGAGTGCCGGGATGATGAGGATGGCCACCGGTGAGGGTTCCCCCTCCGGCAGGGTGCCGGCGATTGTTTTTTGGTGGCTACAGAGGCTTGCGGCGGCGGAACTCCCGATCTCTTCTGTTCCTCGAAGGTTTTAGGGTATATGGATATATATAAGCAGAAGAAATACGTCAGGGGAGCCACGAGGGGCCCATGAGGGTGGAGGGCGCGCCCAGGGGGGTGGGCGCGCCCCCCTACCTCGTGCCCTCCTTGTTTATTCCCTGACGTGCACTCCAAGTCTCTGTAATTCTTTCTTTCCAAAAATAACTTTTCCGAAGGTTTCATTCCGTTTGGACTCCGTTTGATATTCCTTTTCTGCGAAACACTGAAACAAGGGAAAAAAAATAGAAACTGGCACTGGCTCTGGGTCAATAGGTTAGTCCCAAAATTAATATAAAAGTGCATAGTAAAGCCCGTAAAACATCCAAGATGGATAATATAATAGCATGAATACTTCATAAATTATAGATACATTGCGAGACATATCAAGATCCCCAAGCTTAATTCCTGCTCGTCCTCGAGTAGGTAAATGATAAAAGAAATAATTTATGAAGTGTGAATGCTATCAGTGCATAAGTTTGATCAATGATAATTTCAATCACCTTTTCTAGCATCATTATATGTCATAACAGTAGTTCAACTCATAGAACTTTTCATGATCAAGTAACAAGCTATTCACATGTTAAAGTATAGATCATAATCTTTCTTGAAAACTAACAAACCGTGTTATTAGTCATCAAACAATTGCAATTCATCTTATTTTCAGGAAGAGTCTATGTCAGAGCTTTGATTCAGCAAACTTCACATACTCAACTATCATTTAGTCTTCCATGATTGCTACCACTCAAAGCATATTTTTAGAACAAATAGTATTCATCGAACATAGAGAAAGATAGGGGCTTAATGTTTCGCCTCCCAGCCTTTTACCTCAAGGGTAATGTCAGCAGTAATAATTCATGCTCAAATATATTTGAATGGCCATATATGCTCAGATCTTTCCATCACATGATGTTTGCCAACTAAAGAGTAGGTTGGAATGAGAAGGAATACTACTGACTCTTGCATAAAAGTAAAAGATAGGCCTTTCGCAGAGAGAAGCAGGGATTTGCAGAGGTGCCAGAGCTCGAAGCAAAAACAGAGATGAAAATAATTTTGAGAGGTATGCTTTCATTGTCAACATAACGACCAAGAGTTCCCAATATCTTCCATACTACATACATTATACGTGGTTCCCAAACAGAAAGGTAAAGATTTTTACTTCCCCTCCACCAACAATCATCAATCCATGCCTTGCCCGAAACAATGGGTGCCTCCAACTAACATCAATCCCGGGGGAGTTTTGTTTGCAATTATTTTTGATTTTATTTCGATCTTTTGATCATGGGACTGGGCATCCCAGTTACCAGCCATTTTCTCGTGAATGATGAGCGGAGTCCACTCATCGTGAGAATAACCCACCTAGCATGGAAGATACTGCTAGCCCCTAGTTGCCACATGAGCGATTCGGGCATACAAAATAGATTGTTATTTGAAGGTTTAGAGTTTGGCACATGCAAATTTACTTGGAACGGCAGGTAAATACCGCATATAGGTAGATATGGTGGACACTCATGGAAGAAACTTGGTTCAAGGAGTTTGGATGCACAAGAAGTATTCCCGCTTAGTACAGATATTTTGGCTATCAAAGGATTCTAAATAGCAAGCACCACATGTTAGAGGATTCATAACAATATAACTTCTATACAAATATACCCAAGCATAACTCATTATGTTGTCTTCCTTGTCCAACTTTAACTAATTTGCTCAGGTTGGAAAATAATTAATGGGGCTCACAATCATAGAAGATGTCCAAGATAGTATATTTATATGTGAAATCTCTCTTCCTTCAATATTCTTTCATGAATTGTTCAAGTGACCAATACAATGTTTTCTAACCTTCAAAAAATTTACCACCTCTACTTATTATATGTAAAGGCATTACTCCCCATGGGAAAAGCATATGAAACATATATAATTTCAGATTTATGACATTCAAATCATTCAACCATTTACTCATAGGATATAAGTGAAGCACACGAGTAAATGACAAACTACTCCAAAAAGATATAAGTGAAGATCAATGAGTAGTTAAATAATTATGTAGCTATGTGTAGACTCTCTCTCATTTAATAATTTCAGATCTTGGTATTCTATTCAAACAGAAAGCAAAGCTAAAGAAAATAAAATGACGCTCCAAGCAAAACACATATCATGTGGTGAATAAAAATATAGCTCCAAGTAAAGTTACCGATGAACGAAGACGAAAAGAGGGGATGCCATCCGGGGCATCCCCAAGCTTAGACTCTTGGTTGTCCTTGAATATCACGTTGAGGTTCCTTGGGCATCCCCAATCTTAGGCTCTTGCCACTCCTTATTCCATAGTCCATCGAATCTTTACCCAAAACTTGAAAACTTCACAACACAAAACTCAACAGAAAACTCGTGAGCTCCGTTAGTGAAATAAAACAAACCACCACTTCAAGGTACTGTAATGAACTCTTTCTTTATTTATATTGGTGTTAAACTTACCGTATTCAAACTTATCTATGGTTTATAAACTATTTTACTAGCCATAGATTCATCAAAATAAGCAAACAACACACGAAAAACAGAATATGTCAAAAAGAGAACAGTCTGTAGTAATCTGTTACTAACGCAAACTTCTGGAACTCAAAACATTCTACAAAAATAGGAAGACCTAGATAATTTAATTATTGATCTTGTGCAATTGGAATCAGTATTTTATCACGTTATGGTGATTTTAAACAATTATTTTCGTGAACCAAAAGTTTCTGGAATTTTCAGCAAGATCAAATAACTATCATCCAAGAAGGTCCTATAGGTCTTACTTGGCACAAACACTAATTAAAACATAAAACCACATCTAACCAGAGGCTAGATGATTTATTTATTACTAAACAGGAAAAAAAGCAAGGAACAAAAATAAAATTGGGTCGCCTCCCAACAAGCGCTAACGTTTAACGCACCTAGCTAGGCATGATGATTTCAATGATGCTCACATAAAAGATAGGAATTGAAACATAAAGAGAGCATCATGAAGAATATGACTAGCACATTTAAGTATAACCCACTTCCTATGCATAGGGATTTTGTGAGCAAACAACTTATGGGAACAAGAATCAACTTGCATAGGAAGGCAAAACAAGCACAACTTCAAAACCTTAAGCACATAGAGAGGAAACTTGATATTATTGCAATTCCTACAAGCATATGTTCCTCCCTCATAATAATTTTCAGTAGCATCATGAATGAATTCAACAATATAACCAGCACCTAAAGCATTCTTTTCATGATCTACAAGCATAGAAACTTTACTACTCTCCACATAAGCAAAATTCTTCTCATCAATAGTAGTGGGAGCAAACTCAACAAAATAACTATCATGTGAAGCATAATCCAATTGAAAATTAAAATCATGATGACAAGTTTCATGGTTATGTTTATTCTTTATAGCATACGTGTCATCACAATAATCATCATAAATAGGAGGCATGCTTTCATCATAACAAATTTGCTCATCAAAACTTGGGGGACTAAACATATCATCTTCATCAAACATAACATCCCCAAGCTTGTGGCTTTGCATATCATTAGCATCATGGGTATTCAAATAATTCATACTAAAAACATTGCAATCATGCTCTTCATTCAAAGATTTAGTGCCAAACATTTTAATGCATTCTTCCTCTAGCAATTGAGCACAATTATCGAAATCCTTATTTTCATGGAAGACATTAAAAAGATGAAGCATATGAGGTACCCTCAATTCCATTTTTTTGTAGTTTTCTTTTATAAACTAAACTAGTGATAAAACAAGAAACTAAAAGATTCGATTGCAAGATCTAAAGATATACCTTCAATCACTCACCTCCCCGGCAACGGCGCCAGAAAAGAGCTTGATGTCTACTACGCAACCTTCTTCTTGTAGACGTTGTTGGGCCTCCAAGTGCAGAGGTTTGTAGGAAAGTAGCAAGTTTCCCTCAAGTGGATGACCTAAGGTTTATCAATCCGTGGGAGGCGTAGGATGAATATGGTCTCTCTCAAGCAACCCTGCAACCAAATAACAAAGAGTCTCTTGTGTCCCCAACACACCCAATACAATGGTAAATTGTATAGGTGCACTAGTTCGGCGAAGAGATGGTGATACAAGTGCAATATGGATGATAGATATGGGTATTTGTAATCCGAAAATATAAAAACGGCAAGGTAGCAAGTGGTAAAAGTGAGCACAAACGATAATGCAATGCTAGGAAACAAGGCCTAGGGTTCATACTTTCACTAGTGCAAGTTCTCTCAACAATAATAACATAATTGGATCATATAACTATCCCTCAACATGCAAAAAAGAGTCACTCCAAAGTCACTAATAGCGGAGAACAAACGAAGAGATTATGGTAGGGTACAAAACCACCTCAAAGTTATTCTTTCGGATCAATCTATTCAAGATTTCATACTAGAATAACACCTTAAGACACAAATCAACCAAAACCCTAATGTCACCTAGATACTCCAATGTCACCTCAAGTATCCATGGGTATAATTATACGATATGCATCACACAATCTCAGATTCATCTATTCAATCCAACACAAAGTACTTCAAAGAGTGCCCCAAAGTTTCTACCGGAGAGTCAAGACGAAAACGTGTGCCAACCCCTATGCATAGGTTCATGGGCGGAACCCGCAAGTTGATCACCAAAACATACATCAAGTGAATCAATAGAATACCCCGTTGTCACCACGGGTATCCCACGCAAGACATACATCAAGTGTTCTCAATTCCTTAAAGACTCAATCCGATGAAGTAACTTCAAAGGGAAAACTCAATCCATTACAAGAGAGTAGAGGGGGAGAAACATCAAAAGATCCAACTATAATAGCAAAGCTCGCGATACATCAAGATCGTGCCAAATCAAGAACATGAGAGAGAGATCAAACATATAGCTACTGGTACATACCCTCAGCCCCGAGGTTGAACTACTCCTCCTCGTCATGGAGAGCGTCGGGATGATGAAAATGGCCATCGGTGAGGGTTCCCCCCTCCGGCAGGGTGCCGGAACAGAGTCCCGATTGGTTTTTGGTGGCTACAGAGGCTTGCGGCGGCGGAACTCCCGATCTCTTCTGTTCCCCGAAGGTTTTAGGGTATATGGATATATGTAGGCGGAAGAAATACGTCAGGGGAGCCACGAGGGGCCCACGAGGGTGGAGGGCACGCCCAGGGGGGTGGGCGCGCCCCTGCCTCGTGCCCTCCTCGTTGATTCCCTGACGTGCACTCCAAGTCTCCTGTATTGCTTTCTTTCCAAAAATAACTTTTCCGAAGGTTTCATTCCGTTTGGACTCCGTTTGATATTCCATTTCTGCGAAACACTGAAACAAGGGAAAAAACAGAAACTGGCACTGGGCTCTGGGTCAATAGATTAGTCCCAAAAGTAATATAAAGTGCATTGTAAAAGCCCATAAAACATCCAAGATGGATAATATAATAGCATGAATACTTCATAAATTATAGATACGTTGGAGACGTATCAATGACGTGTGTGTAGTATATATGTGCTGCCCCGGCCCCCTCCTCCCCTCTTCGACGTGTACTATATACTCCTACCGCAACACAACCCAAAAAGAAACCTCCTTGCTAGGTCAAAGTGATGGAGGACAACCTCACGGGCCCACGGATGGAAGCATCGCATGCGAGTGAGTGTCCTATATGACGCGTAGTATTTCCCCCGGCCACCCTCTTCAACACGTACTATATATATACTCCTACTGTACGTATAACAAAAACCAAAAAATGACCATCCTTGTTGGTCAAATTAACCACTCTCATCGCGTGTCATAGTGCTGGATGGCAACCTCACGGGCCCACACGAGTGAGTGTCCTAGGACCACCGCGTGCATGTGGCCCAAAGATGCATGTCGAACTTTTTCTGCAGCAAACATGCGACCAAAGGAGTTTAGTGTTGAAAAATGAAAAAATAGATAACATCTATCCGTTTTTTATACATTGATTGATTTCCCAGTGATTTAAATGTGCAAAAAACAAATTTGATCTGCATGAGACGCGTGATAGTGCACGAAAATGGATTGTAAAATCATATATGTACGTGTCCCTGGGTGCATGTTTAGTCCCCATGCAAGAAGTTTCTAACATCTAGAATCTTGATTTTAAAATCCAATAAATCCAAAACTAAGTTGAAATTCATGAAACTTATCGTGGTGTCATATGGACACTAATAGACTGTGATATTTTTCCCAAATTTGAGACAAGTTTTGATATAATCTTCTTACATACATGAAATTATAAATAATTAACAACCAATATCGCAAAGGAACTCTTTATTCGAACCGTGTGCTCTAGACCAACAAAATGTACGTGCAGTGCTTCAGTTAAGCAATAAAGTGGCAGAATTAATCATCAAAAAGGAAAAATCAATATAATAGGTGCCGCACACGCGTCCTATGTGCCGTACGAGCACGCGTGAGTTGACGAGACGCATGCTAGCAGGCAGACCGGGAGGCCGGGGCATACGCGTGTTCGCTACGCACTCACTGTGGGGCGTGCTAGTAGCTGTGTGAAATGACGGTAGGCGTGCCAGAAGTCTGCTGCACAGACTCACCGGGAGGCGAGCCAGCCCTTTGACCGCTGCCCACCTCGCTCCCACTGCTCCATATGAATGGCAGACCCGAACCAAGGCTACACACCAGTCCACAATTGTCACCGCCGCATGGAGTGTATTAGGATTTTGCTGAAGCGCACCATCGGCTGGTGAAGCACCCGCGTAATGCATGAAGCTGGGCGCAGAGGTTGTTGTCGCCATCGATGAGGTATCGCGCGGGCAGCAGTGCGACCTTGACTTCGTCGCCGTCGTCGTGCCGCCCCAGCCGGAGCCGGAGGTCCATAGCTACTCCGGCAACGACTCCCACTCTGACGGAAACCCGGTTAGTCCCCCCCCCCTTTGTTGGGAACAGAAACCCTTGGTTATGTTCACCCAGTCCATGAAATCAGAGAAAGATTCGTTAGATCCATGTAGTGTATTGATTATTTGAATGGTATCTATGGTTAGTGATTAATTGTTTGTTCTGTACTAATGTTTTTTGCTAATAATCTGACTAGGGTTAGCGTGCGTGCTAATAATTCATAGACATATCTTGAGAATTGATTTTGAATGTCCTACATATATGTTTGTGCCCTTTATTCTTCTAGATCTTGAGAATTCATTTTGAATGTCCTACATGTATGTTTCTGCCTTTTGTTCCTTCCAGATTTCTATGTACACAGATGAGGCTCCGGCGAGCGGTGCCACCGGCTGTAGATCCTGCACCCGGCAGCGCGGGCAGAAACGGCCTCGCCCCTGGATCTGAGGAACCCGTAGAATATCGGGCGGACCGCGTTAGCGATCTCCCAGATGCCATCTGTCGGTGTCAAAACCGGCGGATCTCGGGTAGGGGGTCCCGAACTGTGCGTCTAGGCGGATGGTAACAAGAGACAAGGGACACGATGTTTTTACCCAGGTTTGGGCCCTCTCGATGGAGGTAAAACCCTACTCCTGCTTGATTAATATTGATGATATGGGTAGTACAAGAGTGGATCTACCACGAGATCACAGAGGCTAAACCCTAGAAGCTAGCCTATGGTATGATTGTTGTTCGTCCTACGGACTAAAAACCCTCTGGTTTATATAGACACCGGATAGGGTTAGGGTTACACAGAGTCGGTTTACAACGGTAGGAGATCTACATATCTGAATCGCCAAGCTTGCCTTCCACTCCTGTGAAAGTCCCATCCGGACACGGGACTAAGTCTTCAATCTTGTATCTTCATAGTCCAGAGTCCGCCAACGGTGATAGTTCGCTATCCGGACACCCCTAATCCAGACTCCTCAAGAGCCCTCGAACCAGGCTTCAATGACGACGAGTCCGGCGCGATATTGTCTTCGCATTGCAAGGGGTTCCTCCTCCAATACTTCATAGAAGATTTTAACACAAGGATTGTGTCCGGCTCTGCAAAACAAGTTCCACATACCACCGTAGAGAGAATAACCTTTGCACAGATCTGCTGACGTATTCCGCGGCGTGACATCACACCACGGCCAGGCCTTTATAAGAATCGCTTTTCTGCTCCACCTCAGCGCGTTAGCGAGGCGGCTTCCTTGGCACGCCTTATCAAAGCGGAGATCGTGCCCCTTATTCCGGATTCCCATCAATACGGACGTGGGTATCCAACCGCGCCATTGATTATGGCGCTTGGGAGATAAGCGAGTTTTACCAGTGGCGGGGACGATAGCTTCGTCGCGCCCATGTAAGGGATAAGGATCCACCTTTAACCCACGCCTTCTTCCTCCTTTGCTCATCCATTTCACAAGACTCGAGCTCCAAATACCAAGTCCGACATCCTCCTCAACCTTCTCCAGCAATGTCCGGAGCAGGAGGCAAGTGGATGGTCTCCTCCGCCATGGAGGGACAAGTCAAATAGCTGCAGAAGGTCAATACTTGTCCAAAGAACATCGCGCACGGCTTCCCGACGAGGGGCAGCTCATTCCCACCCCTGGCCCCATGAGAGGGTGGTGTTCTCACCCACTTCCTCCGCTGGACTAGGTTTTCCACTTCACCCATTTGTCTGGGGGCTCATGTTCTACTACGGCCTGGATTTCCACGATCTGGCCCCGAACTTCATCCTCAACATCTCGGTGTTTATCGTCATGTGCGAGGCCTTTGTCTGCATCCAGCCCCACTTCGGCTTATGGCTGAAGACCTTCAATGTCAAGCCGAAGGTAGTGGGCGGCCGCCAAGCGGAGTGCGGAGGTGCCATGGTTGGCAAGATGGCCAAAGTCCTATGGCTCGAGGGCTCCTTTGTGGAGACCGTGAAGGGGTGGCAATCGGGGTGGTTCTACATCACCGAGCCGCGAGACTCTCAATGGGCGGCGGCCCCCGAATTCTGATCTAGCTTCCCCACACGGCTCACATTGAGAGACGGGCCTGACGTGGGGTGATTCGGAAGAGCTGTCCGGACTCCAAACCTGCGTCCGAAACCTGGTGGACAAGAATCTCAAGCTTGTCAACGTAATCCAGGTGATGCTCATCCGCCGGATTCTCCCATGCCAGCAACGGGCCTTCAATTTGTGGGAGTTTGATCCGGCACAACACCAAACCTTGAGCCGGCTCTTCGACACTACGTACGAAGATGCCTGGAAGGTGCTGTTCAAGGGCACCGAAGCTCCCGCATCCGCTACCGAAGATCGCGGATTCAGCTCGCAGTGTCAAGCCAGCGAGGTAAGTTATTTTACCCTTTATGGGACTCTTTTTTCATAGTTTGACTCTATGCGGATCTAAAACTCCCTAACCTTTGATAGGACTGGTGAAGACGCCCGGACAGATTGATTGTCCGCCCCTTGCCGAAGACCCAGCGGACGCCCGATTGATGGGGCTGCTAGCTCCGCACCTCACGTGCCGAGAAGAAGGCCAAGAAGAAGGCCACGGAACTCGAAGGAGCTCCGGCGCCAGTCTTGTCGGACTCATCGCTCGACGACTCGAGGCGGAATCCTCCGCGAGGACGAGGAGGAAGAAAAAGCCTCTCCCCAGTGGGGAGAGAAGAAAGGAAGTTCGCCCACCGGGAGGCCGGAGGGTCCAAGAAAGGAAGGACCTTCCTCCGGACTTCTCCACCAACACCGACAACGACGAGGAGGAGTGGCCACCAAGGGCCAAGCCTCGGCGAGATCGTAAGTGTCCGGACTCGGAATAGCTCATGACTTTTATTTGTCGATAGTGTCTTCTAACACCGAATATAACCATGTAGCCCGCCCAGGACGAGCTCGCCGCTTGTCGAAGCGGCTCCTCGGATTCGTCGGATGTGAATAGCACTTCACTTCCGACCGCCTCCTCTCCTCGTGGACGCAGAGGACACCGCGGTGGAGTCCCAAAAGGCCCAACCAGGAGGAGGTGGTCCTGGAGGCGCCGCAAGGCGACCTCCCGGACTCCGGGCGCAAAGGGGGCGAAACCCCAGAGGGCTCTAAGTCCGGCCCTGTTCCGGACTCCGTACCAACTTGTAACGCCCCCGATGCGGCTATATCTCCCACGTGTCGGGGCACGACTTAGAGGCATAACCGCATTGAAAGCAATGTCGCAAGTGAGGTAATCTTCACACAACCCATGTAATAAATAAGGGAAAGAGATACATAGTTGGCTTACAGTCGCCACTTCACACAGTACAAAAATAAACATCCATCATTCAGAGTACACTCAAGGTCCGACTACGGAACCAAATTAAAAGAAGATACCCCAAATGCTACACAGATCCCCGAATCGTCCCAACTGGGCACCACTAATGATCATCAGGAAAAGACACATAGTAACGACCACGTTCCTCGTCGAACTCCCACTTGAGCTCGGTTGCGTCACCTGCCTTTGGCATCATCAAGACACTGCAACTGTTTTGGTAGAATCTGTGAGTCACGGGACTCAGCAATCTCACACCCGCCAGATCAAGACTATTTAAGCTTATAGGAAGGACAGGGTTGTAAAGTGGAGCTGCAGCAAGCGACTAGCATATATGGTGGCTACATTCGCAAAAGAGAGCGAGAAGAGGAGCAAAGCACGGTCGTGAAGCTAGTAGCGATCAAGAAGTGATCCTGAACTACTTACGCCGACATAACTCCAACATCGTGTTCACTTCCGGACTCACCGAGAAGAGACCATCACGGTTACACACGCTGTTGATGTGTATTTTAATTGAGGTCAACTTCGGTTTTCTACAACCGACATTAACAAATTCCCATCTGCCTCATAACCGCGCACGGCTTTGAAAGATAATACCCTGCAGGGTGTCCCAACTTAGCCCATTATAAGCTCTCACGGTCAACGAAGGATATTCCTTCTACCGGAAGACCCAATCAATCTCGGAATCCCGGACTACAAGACATTTCGACAGCAATAAAACAAGACCAGCAAAGCCGCCCGAATGTGCCGACAACCCGATAGGAGCTGCACATATCTCGCTCTCAGTCACACCGGATGAGCACTCCGCACAACTAAAACCAGACCTCAAGTTTCCTTGAGGGGGCTGCAAAGACTCTAGTTTGGGCCAGCACTCAAGGAGCACCGTCCGGGGTTAAAATAAAGATGACCCTCGGCTCGCGAAACCCGGGGAAAAGGCTTAGGTGGCAAAAGGTAAAACCAGAGTTGGGCCTTGCTGGACGAGTCTTATTCAAAGCGAACTGTCAAGGGGGTCCCATAAATCACCCAACCGTGTAAGGAACGCGAAATCAAGGAACATAACACCGGTATGACGGAAACTAGGGTGGCAAGAGTGGAACAAAACACTGCATAAGGCCGAGCCTTCCACCATTTACCAAGTATATAGATGCATTAATTATAGCAGATATATATTGTGATATCCCCAACAAGTAAACATGTTCCAATAAGGAACAACATCTCCATGTTCCAACAAGGAACAAACTTCAACTTCACCTGCAACTAGCAACGCTATAAGAGGGGCTGAGCAAAGCGGTAACATAGCCAATCAACGGTTTGCTAGGGAAGGATGGTTAGGGGCTGACATGACAATATGGGTGGCATGATAAGCAAGTGATAGGCATCGCAGCATAGGCATAGCAAAAGAGCGAGCAACTAGCATAGCAAAGATAGAAGCGATTTCGAGGGTATGGTCATCTTGCCTGCAATGTTCTCAGAGTTGTCGAAAGCTTGGTCCTCGTAAGCGTTCTCAACAGTTTCCTCGTTCACGTACTCGTCTCCCGGCTCTACCCAAAGCAAGAACACAAACAAAGGAACCACAATAAATCACGGTGCAATGCACAATCAACATGATGCAAAACATGACATGAAATGCGGATGTGATATGCAATGCGATGCGCTCCGGAAGGAAATGATGAACCAGGCATCAACTTGGCAAACCAAGTATGCCACTGAAAGATGAGATGATTTCGTTGAAATCGATATAAAGATCACCGAATCGGATGCGCGGTTTGCAAATGACAAGCAAAACAAGAATGGCACAAATCTGCCATTAACAGATGATACCACTTAGCAAGCAACAAGAAATTAAGCTACTGCACCCAAACGTACCAACAAAGTATATGGCAGTGATCTACACAAGATGCTTGACAAAAATGAACACTGAGCTACGGCTAAATCACATCATAACAGGTCCAAACAAGCATGGCAAAAGTGCACAAAATATCAGTCGACATGGCAAAAACAGCATCAGTAGCAATGTTCAGAGCAACAAAACTACATGCTACAGGAACTTATAATAGCAAAACAAGGCATGGCATGAATCTACTCAAAGCATAGAACAAAAGTCCCTTACTGACCATAAGACAAAAAGGATCAGAAAATATAGTAACACCCATGTCAATATCGCAAGTTTCTTAATGATTCAAGAACATGGCATGGCAAAACAGATAACAAGTAGGCATGTTTGAGAGCTCAAAGCACTCACTACAGAGCCTTTCATGGTAAACTAAGCATACATACATAAAGAAGACATGGCATAGAAGACATAAATGGCAAGAACAACATCATAGCATATATGGATCAACCACAACAACCTTGGCAAAATTGAATAACATGTAAACAATCTGCCAGAAACATTTGATAGCAAAAGTAGAGCTCGATTGACTCAAGCTATGGCACTCCATAATTGCAAACAAAGGCATGGATGGATAGAGCAAGACATGTAGAACAAAACATCCTTATGAAGTATCCCAAAATATGCATGGATCTCTCGGTAGCATCAAGTTAACATGGCATCAAAATATCACCTAAACAGGTCTGAAAACAGCAACATCAAGACACCTACTTTGCATTCTTGTGCTAGTCACCACATAGATCACAAAAATACATGACATACACCCCTGGAAAGATGGCATGGCATATTACAAAACACATGTAGGACTCAAATTCATAGGGTGCACACATCAATCATAGCAAAAATAACAAAAGTGCAAGTTCTGTTAAGAAACAGAAACTAACATCACATAGCCCTCTTCCAACAGCATTTCGGGCATCAAGATGAGCTCAAATGAAAATGATGCAATGAGATGAAATGATCTACTCTTCGAGGCGAACATTTTGATATATTATACGCGCAAAATGGAGCTACAGATGCAAAGTTATGCTACGTAGAAAATGCCATGAAATAATTAACAGGATTAAAAACTTAAGAGGGAAAATGGAGGGGGAGAGAGTCAACGCTCGCTGGATCAGATCCGATCGAGGCCCCGATCCGGCGCGACGGCGGCGGCTCGACGGAGCTCGCCGGAGGAGGAAGGAGGCCGGGGCGGAGTCCGTGGCCGGAGGAGGTGAGGTCGCCGCGGCGGCGGTGGTGGCTGGCCGCGGGAGGCGGCGATCGGGCGGGCGGGGCCTGCCGGCAAGGTCCGGGCGGCGCGGGAGCCGGTGGTTGACCGGAGCGGGCGCCGGCGGCGCCCAGCCGGGCGAGATCCGCTGCTGGAGCGGGCGGCGTGGCGGCGGCCGGCGCGGCGCACGGGCAGGCGGGTTTCGCTGCCCGGCCGGGCGGCGGCGCGGGGCGAGGCGCTGACACGTGGCGCGCCCTGATTGGCGAGGGCGGCGGCGCTGGTGGGGCGGACGTGTCTGGGCGCGCGGACGTTGGTCCGGCGCGAGGTAGGGAAGGCTAGGGTTAGACCCGAGATTTGGAATGGGGTTGCTTAAATAGGCATAGAGGAGCTAGGAGAGTCCAAATGAGGTGTAGTTTTCGCCCTACGATCGTGATCGAACAACGGAGAGCATGGAAGTGACTTAGATGGGTTATTGGGCTGTTTTGAAGGGGTGTTGGGCTGCAACTTAAAAGAGGCCTTTGCGAGAGTGCGGTTAACTGCTGAGTACCAAACGAGCTCCAAATGACCCAAACTTGACCGTGGTCTACCGGTGGTATACCAAGGCCACTAGACAAACCTCGGTCCATTTCGAGAAGGTTTAGTACCCGCACGGAAAAACGTAAAAGGGGCAGCGGGGAGATAGGAGGCCGGATTGCAAAACGGACAACGGAAAAATGCTCGGAATCATGAGATAACACGTATGCAAATGCGATGCACAAGATGACATGATAAAATGCAAGACATGGACAAAATGCAATAAGGAGAAAAACCCAACCACGGAGGTAATATCATATCACAATGCCGAAAATGGCAAGAGTTGGAGTTACAAATATGGAAAGTTACGTCCGGGTGTTACAGAACCTTCATGGTTCCGGCGCGGCAAGCGCCCTTCAAGAAGAAGGGCAAGATCTGCGACGCCGGTGACCTCCGGCCCATCCGGAGGCACCGGATAACTTGCTGGAGGCGCTTTAACGGCGCCCATCGACGAGGAGCACCGCACTATTATGAGTGTGGTGATCCGTAAGTTCAGTCCGCCAAGAGCGGGCTGATCAAGCTCGTATCAGCCTTCTAATGTGCTTTGAGGTAAGTTTAGAATATGTAAAAATATTACCAGATAGACAGTAGCCCTCGATGCTTAGTTCGGTGTTCGTAAAGAAAACCGGACTCGGATCTAAAAAGATATACGCAGGAGTCTAACATAAGTATGTCAATATGGGAATGCAAAGGCGCCATCGACTCGCCAGACCGATCAAGGGAGGTCAATGCATTGAAGCAGAGCATCGAAGCGTCCGAGAACGAGCTCGGCCTTGATAAGAAGCAGCTCGAGGACAAGGAAGGTAAGTAATACCTTCTTAGTAATACCTTATAGAAAGGATTTGGTTGCGAAAATGACAGACTAACGTGGTATTGTAGGGCCACAAACGAGGTGGCGACCACGAAGGAAGTGGTGTCCACGGCCGAAAGCACAGCACATGGAGCGCACCGAGCGAGAGAAGCAAGAGGCACGGTGGTGGAGGTGTGGCAAGAGCTCCTGTGCTCGTGGAAAAACACGAGTTTGGAGCGTGACTCAAGACCGGAGAGTCCGAGTTCGCCTCGGCTCTTGAGAGTGCCAAAGCCGCTAAGGCCGAAGCCCAAAAAGCCCTCCAGGAAATTGAATCATTAAAGAAGATAGCGGCGGGTAAGGCATTCTTTATGCAAAGCAAGCATGTGAAAGCGAATTATCTATTACTTACCCGAATCCGGAGCTCTCTAGGAGCATTCGCAGATCTGCCCCGTAGTGTGTCTGATGCTGCCGCGTTCTACCACGCCGAGGAGGGGAGCTCGACGGAAAAGGTGTTCTGGTCTCAGTATGCTGAGGCCGGACATCCGGTGCCCCTGAGCAACCAGCTGAACCAGCTGGTCGAGCTCCACAAGGTCGCCGAACAGGCCTTGAAGGGCCTCATAATTCGGCTGTGGCCTAAGGAAGCCATGCCTGGGAGCTACTTCGGGCTAGTGCGGCGGTTGGTGGAGGCCTGTCCATGGATTGAAGTCAACAAGCGCTCCGTCTGCATGGAAGGTGCCTGTAGGGCCCTTGCCCTTGCTAAGGTGCACTGGGGCAAGATGGATGCTGAGAAGCTTGTGACGGACGGACCACCACCGAAGAAGGAGCATCGCAAGCCTGAAATGTATTATGAGGGTGTCCTGAAGGGTGCCTGCCTTATAAGCGGATGAATGCTCCAAAGATATAATTTTTAGTAGACTCGCATTTGTTATCCTGTACGCTGAAAACTTGTTCATATGCGCTAAGCAACACTTTTGAATTTCAAATATTACCTTCATCTTGGCGGCCGTATTAAATTTGAGAGATGGCGAGTCGTCGGCTTCAGCCCCCATGCCACGAGTGCCGGGTGTTCGATAAACTTGAGCGCTCTTGTTCCCATCCTTGGGTCCTTTGAGGGAGGCGCTCAACGCAACGAACAAGGCAACCGGACTATAGTGCTTGAACACTCTCACTTAGCCATAGAATTCTATAATTTTAAATTTCGGCGAAGCCCCTAGTATTCGGAAGACCGAGTTCGGGCGCTTATCCACGCCTTTGGCCGGACAATGCCGACTCGCACTAAGCGGCGTAAGTCTTTAGGGACCCAAAAACCTGTCGAACAGCGATCGACTCTCGCCTCTATCATGACGGTCAGTTTTAGCTTCCACCGAGGTGCTCAACCCAGCTCAACCGGGCACAATCGCAGTGGTTCTCCCAGCCTACCTTAGCCGATATAATGGAACGTAAGGTACCAAAACATGGGAGCCGGGCAAACCCAACTATTGACCCAAGACATGATTCGAGCCGATGCATATAATGCTATAAGTTCGGGTGCCGACTTGTGTAAGTGTTCGACTTATCACACCATATTTTGGGGTACTTAAGCCCTCGGTGTATTGGCCGTACTAAAGTGTACGGGTGCAACATGTCATGAATGAACATATATATAGATAAAGAAAGGAGTGCAATAGTAGGCAAAAGCTGTGTATTGTTTATTCAAAAGGTACTGCAATGAAAGCAGAACGATACAAATAGTGCGATAAGCAAGGGATGGGACTATTTAACATGTCCTTCTCCGTGGGTAAGCTCATGGATGGTATGTAAACAGGTATAATGCTCGTAGTAGAGACCACCGGACAGTCGACGAGCTTTCGCTTCCTCGCTATTGCATCGTGAGTTCGCACTTAGAGCCGGACACAGCTTCAAAACGGAGTCCTGAAAGTAAGAGAAAAGAATAAAGAAAAAGAATGACACAATCGGGAGCTCCTGGTGCGGTTGAGCCGCATTCTGGGCGTGCCGTGGTCGTGCCCCTCCCCTTATGCCCATGGTATCTCCAGAGCGTAGTTATGTACGCGTAGTACTGGCTTCGCAATTTCGCAAGGGCTGGGGTTGGGGCAGGATTGCTACGCGTGCTCGGATCGTGCCAGGCGGTCTTGTTGTAGATTACTCCGGGCGCGCTTGACGGTGCCCGGACGTTTAGTAGCCGGACTCGAGAATTGCTGTGAGAGGCTGCTTTGCACCTCCGCCGCGAGGGCCGCCAGATATCCTCCGCTCGAGAGAGCGCTCGTGTTTCCATTGACCGTGATTACCCTCGAGGGCCTGCATCTTGAGCTTGAGGTATGCATAGTGCGGCACCGCATTGAACTTTGCAATGCGGTTCGCCCAAGCAAGGCGTGATAGCCGCCATGAACGGGACTATGTCAAGATTAACTCTTCACTTTGGAAGTTATCCGGGATCCAAGACCACTTCGAGTGTAACTGAGCCTATACAATTGGCCTCTACATTCCGGTATGACGACTTTAAAGGTCGCCTTTGTGGGTTTAATCCTTGAGGGTCTATGCCCATTTTGCGATCGATCCCGATATAGCAGGTTCAGGTTGCTACCGCCATCCATCGTGACTCTAGTGAGGTGAAATCACGATGATTGGGTCAAGAACCATGCGGCGAATCCGCCGTGGCGGATGCTAGTGGGTGGCCCTTCGATCAAAGGTGATCGGGCAGGATGACCATGGGTTGAACTTCGGGCGACCGCTCCATCGCATATACGCCCTTTAGTGCACGCTCCGCTCCCTTTGGGTATGTGGGTTGCGATATCATGTTCACCGTCCGCACTTGTGGGGGAAGCCCTTCGTCTCTCTATTGTTCGCCGGCCCGGGCTCCTCCTCGCCATCGCTATGTAGCCCTTGTCATTGAGTTCGCATTTAACTTGCCTGCTTGTTTGAAGACCCAACAATCCCTCGCTGGTGTGGTTGGCTGGTTTTTCGGGGTGCCATGTATTTGGCACGAGCGATCGAGTATTCGGTCCATATTGACGGGCCCCGAGTATTTCTTTCTTCAACGGCTTTTTCCGCTGACCGGGTTTAGAGCCTCAATCAAGCGCGATCGTCAGATCTTCAAGATTATCGCTGTTAACGCGCACTTGTGCTTGTTGCGACGCCGACCTGCCATTGCTGTCTTGGTATCCAAACTACCAGGGTTTTTGGTCAAGTTGTTACTACGAGCTAGTTAGCTACCCTCTCCCCGCGCAAAGCTGGTCATGAGCTGCAGAGGGCTGGTCATGCTCGGGAACGGGGTCCCCAGACTTGCTCGCGTCATGCTCATGTGTGGCTCAAGGAGGCCCAGCTGCCCATCTTCATCAACGCAGCTCAAGATACTGCTGGGCGGACGACAAGGAGCTTCTCGCACGGCCTCACCAGTTGGCTCATGAGGAGGCGGAGAGTTCAAGGTAGGGTACCTCGCGAGGTGCCCATGACGTAAGCCATGACGACCGAGGGCGCCACGGGCCACGCCAGCCATGGCAGTGTCCTCCTTTCCTCTTTGGTGCAAAGGGAGCAAGTGCAAAGTAGAGCATCAAGCAAAGGCATCCGCTTCAAAGCAACAAGACCAAGACCAGCCCCAACGGCTGGAAGGGAGTCATCGTGGAGCCAAGCAGGCCATCACCATAGCCTTTGGCAAAGCGAGGACCAACTTTAGTCGATAAGTGTACCCGCTGTTCCCTTCAAATGGCCAATTGTTGGCACCCTTCCCGCCAATATTTGGGAAGAGGCCTGTGGCCTTCGCCTATAAATAGGAGTAGCCACCCCAAGGCGTAGGGATCCAAATCCTCATCAAGAAACCAGAGCTAGAGGACTGAACACCACCTAGCAGTTCATCACACCCGCCAAGAATGCACTGCGAGGCTGTTCTTCCTTGTATTGTTCCTCATCAGCCCAAGAGGCAATCCACCACACCACACACCGAGTAGGGTATTACACCACAATGGTGGCCTCAACCAAAGATAAATCTTTTGTCTCATGTGCTGTTCTTAGTAGTTTAGGTCCCAGCGATTCGGGCGAGGTGCGAGACGGTGGAGGGTTGATCTCCGCAGCACCCCCAGTTGTTCGAACCTCAAGGGTCTGCCGAACCCGAACCGACATTTGGCATGCCGTAGGGTGCGCTGAATCGCCTTCCGTCGCTTCGCTTCTTCCCCGACCACCGCAACCATAAACTGGCGCTGCCGGGCTCGCCGAGCACCGAGCCACCTCGCCTTCCATGTCGCCTCGGACGGCTTCGACAGCGGGCGCCTCGCTGCTCGCCGCCACGCTGTCAACACCGCCACCGCCCGCGGGGAACGAGCAGCAAGCATCGCCCCTCACTCTCGGCGACCTCAGGGAGGAGCCGCGCAGCTTCTCATCACCCGCCTCTATCGCTACCGTTCCTCCGGCCGTCGCGTCCCTCCCCGGGCGTTTCCGCAGGCGCCGCCCATGTCAAGGCATTCGTCCGGCTGGTCGGCGCCTCGCCGCGTGGGGGCTCCTCGGCCGGACGGAGTCACGGACGGGCTGACCTTCGACTCGACCACCCCACCAACTCGGCCGCCTCAGTGCGCCCCCCATGCTCGCGACACCCACCATATGCCAGTTGCCATCACTAAGACCTCATCGACGGCGGCGCCGCTTCAACGCATTCTCGCCGAGGCCTTCAACCTCCTCTCAGATACCTGTGGAGCGGCCGCAGCCCACCGCCTTTTTCGGGCGAGGCGGAGGGTCATCCAGCTCCTTGGGGCAACCGCTTCCAAGGACCTTCGCACCTACGACAACTTCCGCACAGAACTAGTCAACTTCGACATCACCCCCATCGGCCTCCCCTACAATGCCATCCTTGGCTATCCAAAGATTGGCCAAATTCATGGCCGCAACTCCACCCGGTACAACTCATGAAGATGCCCGGAGCAGCGGGCGCCTCACCGCACTCGGAGATACCGGCAGCGCCATGAGCGCCGGCTCGCTTCAAGACGGCGTCACGGCGCAGCTCCGCCGATGCGGAAGCCCTCAAGCCTGGCAAGGCGCGCACCAAGAAGAAGCAGTTGTTCACTAAAGACAAGGCGGAGACCAAGCAGATACTGCCGACGAGGACGGGTCCACAAACGCCACCTTCACGATAGGCGCCAACCTCGAGCCCGAACAGAAGAAGCCCTGTCAAGTTCCCTGCGCGCAACAAGAAGGTGTTCGCCGAGCCCGATCACCTGGCGGGATCCCACGGGCGAATCGAGCACCACCTCAACGTGTGCCCCAACGTAAGGCCCCGTGGAAGCGTATAGCGAGAAGGCAGTCCATCAAAAGCAGGCCTTCATCGCTCAAGAGACCCGCAAGCTAGAAGCCGCGGGGTTATTCGCGAGGTCCGATACCCGTAATGGCTGGCCAACCCCTGTGGTGGTGCCAAAGAAGGAGGAAAGGAGCGCATGTGTGTCGATTTCACCAACCTCAACAAAGCATGCCCGCAGGATCCGCTCCCACTCCTCAAGATCGACCAGATCGCCGATTCCACCGCCGAAAGTGTGACCTGTTATGCTTCTTGGACGCTTTTTCCGAGTATCGCCAAATCAAGATGGCGGTGGAAGACGGAAAAGACGGCCTTCTTAACCCCTGTGGGAGTATACTGCTATACATGCATGCCATTCGGCTGTGTAACGCTGGGGCAACCTTCTAGCGCTCATGCACATCACCTGGGCCCACAACCAGAAGAATGTGGAGGCTTACGCCGACGACATCGCAGTGAAGTCTCGCGAGGCCAAGACCTTGATACAGACCTGAAGAAACCTTCATGAGCCTCAACGCAGTAAGCTTATGACCAACCCGAGAAGTGTGTGTTTGGAGTTCCCTCGCAAGCCTCGGGTTTCTCGTGTCCCACCGAGGCATCGGGCCAACTCGAAAAAGTCAAGGCAGCTTGAGGACATGAGCCCACCAAAGACCCTCGTGGAAATGCAGAAGCTCATCGGGCGGGTAACGGCGCTGGTCGTTTATCTCCGATTGGGGAGCGGGCGCTGCCTTTCTTCCACCGATGAAGAAAAGGGCCCTTCGAATGGACTCAAGAGGCCGACAAAGCTGCTCCAAGACCTCAAGAGGTACCACCAGCCCTCCAGTGATGGTGGCCTCACCATCAGGAGCCCTTGGTACTCCACCTCGCCGCCACTCCCTACTCGCTAGCGCAACCCCGGTGGCAGTTAGGGAGGAGCGCCAAAGTTAAGACAACGGCGCCACCCGAAGCTAAGGCAAGGTCAATCAAAAGGAACTCGCAGGCCAGCACCGAACGGAAGAAGATCAGCCGTCGATGTCGTGACCCCGATTCCAAGTCACATCGACCTAGCTGGTAACACCTCATATCACTTTGTGGCCTCACGCACGGTATTCCCACCGTGTCGCCTTACCATGGCCCGGACCGCTTGGCGCTTTTGGCTCACGATATGATAGTGTCGCTAGCATCCACATGACAAAGAACCCGGCCGACATGGCTAGTCGTGAACCCAAAGCGGCACTAACCTATGGGGACAGGCATACATGAATCACTTCGAGCATGTCGGTCATCAACGATGAACTCGGTGTAGCACTGGCTAACAGGACTCCAGATCCCGGCAGAAGCAAAGCTAGGCAGGACTCAATACCACCGCGCGACATTTCCTCAAGGGACGTATATAGGAACGAAATGAATCACATGCCGCCACCAAGTGTCCAAGCAGTAGTGTGGGCTAGCAGTGACTCCGTGAACCGGGTCAGAAGCGGACTACTATCGCCGTAAGCACGAGACTACATTTCCCCATATGAGAGGCTGCCAAGGATAAACAACTAGTTTGTCGGATCCCACTCATACCAAGCATTTCAATCATACACTAATATGCCCGATATGAGTAAATACAACAAGGCATCACAACAAAACTCTACAACTCAAGTACTTTTATTTAAGAGGCTCCGAGGAGCCATACATAACATAGTCATACAGTAGGGTCACATGACCCAACACTCAAGTCATACAATCATACAAGCACATGCGAAGCAAACTAGTCTCGAGTACGCACTCTAGAAAGAAAGAAAGCTTGTTGGAGCCTTTCTATCTACAATGGCCCTTCACAAGTCTTAGATCGCCACCGGGTGGCTAGTTCACTCGTCAAGTCAATATCTACATAGAACTGGCTTGAGGGGTAGTATTGTCCTCCTAAAAACATTAATTACAAACATGAGTACAAAGGTACTCAGAAGTCTTACCACGTAATCCTATCATACATGCACATTCTCAAGAAGGTGGTGGAGTTATTTGCAGCAAGCCAGCTTTGACTCTTGGCTAAGCTTATCCCACGTGACACCACTTTGTAAAGCATTTGTCGTACACGAGTCCACTAATCACCATCACAATACTCCACCGTGGATCCTCTCTCGCCATCCCACGAGAGGGCCATCCATGATACTCACACTTATCTTGAGGCTTTTAGTAGTATCCATTTACTTGTCTATGAACTGATATAGGTAACCCAGAAGTCCTTCTCCGTGGACACGGCTATTCAATAGATCATATTTAACCCCGCAGGGTGTACTTCTTCACACACGCTCACCACTTATCGCCGCCACACGACATGTACTGCAACCTTCAAGCGGAAGCCCAACGTGGGTGTCGGCCACAGCCTACCTAAACACTCAAGTCCCTAGTCCAGTTTATCGCCTATTCGGTTCCATCCGCAGGAGTCCGCCGAGGTTTCCATACAGCCCCGAACGATGTGTGCAGGGTTCCCGAGATACCAAACGGGCACTCAGACACCGGGCCACGTGCCTACCGCAACACAACCCACCCCTAAGGTCAGCGCTATGCGCCCCCAAAGATGCTACAAACACCGTAAACTACTTGCAACTCCCTTGACTAAGAACAAGGTGGTTAAGAAGTCGAGAGGGTCAATTAAGGATCCCAATGTGGTAGTAACTGCCTTCATGGATCACAAACACAGATCTCAGCCTAGGTTCGGCTTCAATGAAACAACCCACCATGTACTCCTACATGGCCTCTCATCGATACCTTTACCAAATCGTGTTCAACACTTTCACTCTCGAACCAACACAACCTTTCACTCCAGCTTCATCATCCCGATGAGCCGACTGACACAACTCTAAGCATAGCAAGCATAGCATGGTAGGAATCACAAACATGGCTCAATCAACTCCTACACATACTAGTGGGTTTCATCTAGTTATCGTGGCAATGACAGTCATGCAAAGGAAGTGGGTTCAACTACCGCAGCACACAACAGTTTGAATCGCGTTGTCTTAATGCAGAAACGAGAGCAGAAGTTTAGAACATGGGTTTGTATCGAATGATCAATGAGTTGCTTGCCCGATGGAACTGGGTAGAGTAACGCCTTCGATGGATAGTCGAGGTTATCCTCAAAGCGTAACCTATCATGAAAGCACACCGAAGTAAACACACATGACAATATGCAACAATATGATGCATGCTATGACATGGCAATATGGATGTGTGTTGGCCTAATGCAAGCTGAAATATAGGATGAACTCATTTGAATCAAGGATTCAAATGATAGCTCATTTGAGTTAGTCCTAAAGGTGCATTATCTTATTCTGGTTAAACAGCATAGTTAACTTGCTTTAACATGCATGAAACCTGTACCAATGGATAGAGTGGATTTTTCTGATAATTTTCATATATAAATCTTTGCATTTGGAGTTATAGATTAAAAGTTATAAGCATTTGAAATTTGAATTATATTCTCGAATTTACTATATCGAATAAATCCAGAAATTGAATTAATGCGCCACCATGCGTCAAGATGACGCCAGAGTCAACAGGACGTCCAGGTCAAACCTGACAAGGGTCCCGCATGTCTGAGTAATTAACTTAACTAAAATTAATTAAAACTAACCTATTTAGTTAGCGGTGGCTGGGCCCCATCTCGCTGCTGACTGTCGGGTCAACGAGGGCCCACAAGGGTCAACGCCCACGCCGGCTGCACCGGCGATCAGCCACCGGCGAGCCCGACACGGCGGAGGGTGTGTTGATTTATTCCGCCACCAAACGAAGTCGCTGAAGGTAGCTACGGTAGCTAGGAGCAACCCGCGCTCATCGGTGGAGTTGGTTGGGGTCGGGTGGCGAGTTGGCCCACGACGAGCCAGGCGGCGCGGGTTCGCCAACGACGGGCTTGGGGTTAGAGGGCTCGTGAGGTGCGGAAGTACATGGGTAGACCCTTTGGGGTGCGGTGAGTGCAACGGACACCATGGGGTGGCCGGAGAGTGACCGGAGCACGCCGGGCATTTAGCCCACGGGCGGGGTGCGGTGAACGTGGCTCGGTTACGCTGTCGAGGGCGCGAGAGAGAGGAAGGGAGTTAGGTGGGCTCACGGCGCCGCGAGAAGCTGCCGAGGTCGGGATGAACCGGAGCGACGGCGGCGACGAAAGGGATCTCCGGCGACGGCGAGCTCTACGAGGTCGGTGGGATGGATTCGCACTAGAGCGAGCGGACTCGCTGGCTAGGGGTAGTGGAGGCGGCGGAGCTCCGGACATGGTGCGGAGGAGCACGGACGGCGGGGAGCACGACCACGGCGGGGCGGCGGCGGCACGGGCGCCGCCAAGATGGGGAGAGCGAGAGAGATGATCCGGGAGGAGAGGGAGGTCCAGGGGTTCGGGAGAGAGGGAGGTCGGTCCTCGGGCAGGCAAGCGAGAGGAGCGCGAGGCGGCGACAGGTGCGTGGCACTCAAGCGGTGCTCGCCGACGAAAGACTGGTTGCCTGCTCAAGTCGAGCCAAGCAGCTACATGCGGGTTGTTTGGCTGGGCCGCAGTGGGCCGGTAGGGCGCTGTAAGTTTTTCTGTTTTTAAACTTTTCTAATTTCCTGCAACTTTGTGGGGTTTTCTAAAATACCAAAACAGTTTTAAAATCACCAAATGCTCCTGGTCCCTTGTTGGAATATTTCCAACATGAAACATTTTGGTTTGGCAATTTTGAACATTTAAAATATTTTGTATAATTTAAAATGCTCAAGTTCAAAACTTGTGAATTAATCCAAGGACCTTTGTTGACCTAGAAAATGATACACCTCCTTTGACATAGGTTCTGAACCAAAGCAAAGATGATGAGCATTTTGAAGGGCATTTCAGGTTCATTGAAATAATTTTAGTAAACCCTAGTTGAATTAAGGGGGGTGTTCTGGGTTTCGCCTTCCCCATTTCAAATTCAAATGAAATTTAAACATGATGCACACCTAATGCATGGTCTAACTGGATGTGACAACTCACCCCACTCAAAAGAATCTCGCCCCGAGATTTAGGATCTGCTATAAAAGGTGGGATACTCAAGTCGAAGACGATCCTCCCTTTCCCAAGTTGCTTCTTGCTCGGAATGGTTTGACCATTGAACCTTTAGAAACTTGATATTCGACGCCGAGTGGTACGCTTCGCTTGATCGAGGATACGAACGGGATATTCTCGATAGGTGAGGTTATCTTGGAGATCAAGCGCTTGGTCCACTCCACGGATAGGATCCGAGAAGCAACGCCGAGTTGGGAAACGGGAAGACATCATGGACTCGAAAGATGCGGAGGTAGTTCCAATTGGTAGGCAACTTCTCCTCGCTTGGCAAGAATGCGAAAGGGTCCAATGTAACGAGGAGCCAACTTGCCTTTGATACCAATCGATGGGTTCCTTCAAAGGAGTAACCTCAAGGTAAGCCTTCTCGCCAATTTCATAAGTCATAGGCTTATGCTTGCGGTCATATTGGCTCTTTTGACGAGATTGGGCTGTTTTCAATTTCTCACTAATAACGCGAACTCGCTTTTCTTCGCTTCCTCGAATCATATCCGGCCAAAGAGTTGTCTCTCCCCGTTTCACCAGCTTAAGAGGCGCTCACATTTCCGCCCATAAAGAACTTCGAAGGGGCTTTGCCTGTGCTGGCTTGATAACTATTGTTATGTTTAACTCGGCGAATGGAAGGCATTTCTCCCAATTCATGCCGAAGAGATGACAAAGCTCAAGCATATCCTCTAGGATTTGATTGACTGCTCTACTTGACCACTTGATTGGGGATGGAAAGCGGTGCTAAAGGAGAGACGAAGTTCTATAGCGCTTTTGGAAACTTTCCCAAAATCGAGAGGTGAAGAGACTTCCACGGTCTGAGTTAATCTCTAATGGAACACCATGAAGAGACACTATTCGAGAGATGTACAAATCAGCTAGCTGGCTAGCGGTTATACTCTCACTAACGGTAGGAAGTGGGCTACTTTGGAAAGACGATCGACGACAACGAAGATAGCATTATTCCTCTCTTGGTCCTGGGAAACCCGTAATGAAATCCATACCGATTTTATCCCATTTCCATTCAGGAATTTCCAAAGGTTGAAGGGTACCAGCAGGTCGTTGATGCTCGCTTAACTCGACGACAAACGCCGCAATTAGCAATGTATTGAGCGATTTCTCTTCATCCTAGTCCACCAAAACCTCCGCGAGGTCTTGATACATTTTAGTACTACCAGGATGAATGGTGAGAGGAGAGTCATGAGCTTCCTTAAGGATCAATCGCCTCAGTTGCGCACCTTGGGAACCACTAGACGGTCTCCAAAGAACACGACACCTTGTTCATCAATGGAGAAACAATCAGCACTCCTTTCTTGATGTTTCTCCCGATACGGAGATTCCCTTGATCTACCTTCTCGTGCTTTGATGATCTGATCCGTAAGGGTAGGTTTCGCCACCAGGGTGGAAAGGAACTCGAGGAACAATGTGAAGATTAAGCTTACGTAAATTCCTCGTGGAGAAATGGTTGACTTTGTTGTAACATCAGATTGTTACAATAAGATTTATGACTTAGTGCGCCAGCCATGACATTGGCTTTGCCTGGGTGTAGGATATTCCTAAGTCGAAATCTGTATCAACTCGACCCAACGCCTTTGCCGAGATTCAAACCGTTGGGTGAAGATATATTTCAGACTTTGGTGATCAAGTAGATTTCGCAACGATTACCCGTAAGGTAATGTCGCCAGGTTTTGAGTGCATGAACCATCGCCGCAAGCTCTAGATCGTGTGGGTAGTTATCCTCATGTGGACGAACTGCCGAGAAGCGAGGCAATCACATGACGATCTTGCATGAGTATGCAACCTAGTCCTTGTCGCGAGGCGCCGAATAGATAATAAAGTCCTTAGAGAAATCTGTGGAACAAGTACGGAGCAGATGTCAGCGCCTTTTCAGCCTCGAAAGCTGAACTCGACCGTGGCGCCCATTCAACTTCTTATCTTTCTTGAGGAGTTCGGTTAGAGGTTTAGCAACTTTAGAGAAATTTCTCGAAGCGGGCGCAATAGCTCGCTAAACCGAGGAAACTCCGAACTTGCTTGACCGATTCAGTGGAGTCCAATCAAGGACGGCTTGAACTCGCCGGATTGACAGCAATGCCCTTACCGAGATTACATGTCCTAGATAGGTCACTTCGTAACCAAAATTCACACTTAGAGAATTTGGCATAAAGGCGGTGCTCTCAAGTTTCATCAATACTAGCCTTAGATGTTCGGCATGTTCTTCCTCATTCTTGAGTAGATGAGTATATCATCGAGGTATACCACGACTAATTTATCCAAATACTCCATGAAGATTGAGTTCATTAACCGAGAGAAGGTGGCTGGAGCATTGGTTAATCCAAGGACATGACGGTGTACTCAGATTGGCCATAACGAGTGACAAAGGCCGCTTTGGGAATGTCCTCGTTTGATTTTGATTTGATGGTAGCCCAACCTCAAATCCATCTTGAAAAGATCGAGGATCCAGCGAGCTGATCATATGATCGTTGATCCCGGGAGCGGATACTTGTTCTTGATAGTGACCAAATTGACAGGTCGGTAATCTACAACCATCCGATCCGCATTCATCCTTCTTCTTGACGAAGAGGACGGGCAAGCCCATGGAGATGAACTAGGACGGATGAAACCTTTTGCAAGGACTCATCGAGTTGTTTCTTAAGTTCAGCTAGTTCTAGGGTGCCATCTTATAAGGTCTTCTAGAGATTGGGACGGTTCCGGAACAAGATCTATCACGAACTCGACATCCCCGCTGTGGAACACCCGCAGTTCCTCCGAAAGACATCCGGAAATCACGGACTACCGGAATATCTTCGAGGTCCGGAAGGGGTTGGCATTTAAGGAGTAAAGTCGGCGCTTAGACACTGGGTTAAAACATTCACCGCCTTGCCCAAGGATGGGTAAGTTGAACAGTTCTAGTAGAGCAATCAATCTTAGCATAATGGGTCGACATCCACCATACCCAAGATGATGTTTATGTCCGAGGACTTAAGAGCTATTAGAGATGCAAGAAAGACTAATCTGTCGACAAGAATTTCATTCCCATGACTTATTCTAGAGGTTTGCCATCTAGAACCAGGAGTTTGAATTTCCATGGAGGTATGCATGTCACGTATGTGGTGTTGTGCAATCGAGCATAGCTCTCGTAAATAAATGAATGAGATGCTCCAAGATCAAAAGAACGGTTGCCGGATGGCAATTAACAAGAAGCGCATCGAGGACTACGCTAGATCCTCATAGGTTTCTTCAGCAGAAACATACTTGACATGGCCACGAGTGGTGGCAACTGGTTTAGCATAGGGCACCTTTCCTCGCTTGCTTGCCGCGCCAATGATTTTCCAACTTGATTGGGGTTGTTCTGGGACACTCACGGATATAGTGGCCTGCCTCTCCACACTTGAAGCAAGTTATCACATTTGGGCGTGGAGCAGCATTAGCAGGGGACCTCCATAAGTCTTGGGCGAAGATATCGCTGGTTGGGGCGAGGCGCCTCAAAGGATGGCCTCGGGTGAACTCCGGTGGTAGAGCAGATTTGGAACCCAAACCCGCGCTTCGGGATCCAGAGCGGATGAAGATCCGAGTCACGGATGTGCTTGCGCCGAAGCCTCAAAATCAGTCTCGCCTGGCCAAGGCCGATAGCCTTATTGACTAGCTTCGAAAGAGGTACACTCATGCGCACGGAGATCTCGGCGTAGCTCGTGGCTAAGTCCCTTGCGGAACCTTGCCTGCTTCTTGGCATCGGTAGAAACTTCTTCGGAGCATAACGTGCTAACCTCCCACCACGGTCAGAGGCATCCACCGTCACCTACCTTGGGTGAAACTGCAGAATTCCTCACGCTTATGGGTCCATAAGACCTTCTCGAATATGATGCTCACGAAGGCGGCATCTGAATTCAGCCCAAGTTGTAACTTGTCCAACCGGACGATAGCCTCATAATTTTCCCACCAGAGACTAGCAGGGCCTTCAAGATGATAAGCGCAAAGGTAACCTTGTCACCTCAGCCACGCTATGAACGCAGCAGCTTGTGGTGGATGCCGCGGTTAATCATCCGCCGAGAGGCTCGACGGAATATTTGAACTTTGGGGATACAGCTTGACGAAGTCATTGAGTGAAACCAAATCATTTCTTGGCTGGCGGCGGTGTTTTGTTCAATCCGCCCAAGAAGCGGTTGGTTTCACGCTTATTGCGCTCGCTTCAAAGATAACCCGCCAAAGATGGCGGTTGTGGCAGATTCACATTTCTGCTGCACTAGCTTCTCCCCGCCCGGAGCAGCAGGAGTGTTATGGTGTTGACCATCCTAGGAGACAAAGCAAAGGTTTAAACCAGGATGGCAGAATTTAACAAGGAAGTGCGGAAGGTAATGGATAGCATGGAATGCAAAGATGTTCATCCGTATGACAATGGTAATATAAAACTGCCATATATATATATACCAACGGTCATACACACCATTCATAGTTTAGTACAAGCCCGACGGAGTACAACTATAAGGAAAGGCGCTACATCTCACTCAAGCATCCCAACTTCTATACATTATTTTTCTACACTTCCTAACGATACACACTAAGTCGATTCCACGAGTCACGCAGACGGTGGAAACACAACTATTACCATACTAGGAATACTACTACTATCTCAGCAGCTCCATAGTAGTCCTCATAGAAGTCACCACCCAAGCTCGAAGTGGAACATGATCGTCCGAAATGCATAATCCTCGTGGGGCCTGTGGACCATAAGGACTCGGATGTGGCCGTGGTCCAACAAACGGTGGCGACGAGGCCCACGAGGAGGAGTGATGCTCCAACCTCACGCCACTCCATAAAGTCCGGCAGACTCACCCGCACAGGTACAAGTCCTCATGTCCATATATCCGCTTGCACGGCAGTGCAAACCTAGTCGAGTAGCCCAAAGGTCGAACGGCATTAAAAAGCTCCATACGCAAGGCCCGATTCTCACGGTCCTTGTCCTCCAAAGATCTCAAGAGTAGTGCGAAGGAGTGAGTCCTCATGGGATGCATCGCTGTACAAACCCTCAAGGTAGCCATGCGCCTGTGGAGGGATGCCGCATATAGCGAAAATCGTGTTGCTCAAAGAAGGCAGTTCTCGCTCAATAATAGTCATCATGGAATAGGCTGCATCTTGCACGATATTCCAATAGTGATTCCGAGCCCATAAGAACAAAGAAGTGGCTCAAGAGTCCGGATAAGATGGATAAACCGACCGCATAGGTATTGGCTTTGATTGAAATCCCTAAACTGCTCCTCGACGGTATATTCAGGATACCATCGATAACAGACTCAATCATCACTAACCAGCATTGCCGCAGTGACCACACACACAATGCAACGGGTCAAAGCGAACCACTTGGTTCTGGGGACGGTGGCCATCCGAAAGCACAGCCACAATGCAAAGGCATTAGAATTTCTAGGAAAATCGGGCAGCATAACATCTCAAATGCTCAAAATCAGATTTGAGACATTCAAAATCAGATTGCAAAACCACTCAACAACATCATATCAAGGTTCTCGTTCAAATGATAGCATACTAAAATTTAGTAGCACCGAATCGAGGATGTAACCAACAATCCTATAAGTTACTACGGATTAGTAACACGTGAACCTGATAGAGAGAAGAGAGCCTAGTCCTATACCCACGCCGAATGAGAAGAGGATGACTCAGATCGAGGGCATAAGGTAAAGGAGTAAAAGAGCCTTACGCTCCTCCCACAATCAATTTCTACATATAACTAAAGCATTTCTAGACTCAACTTCACCAGCTTTGGCTTAGCGAACCTACAGCAGCCCTGCTCGATGCCAACGCTGTCAGACCCCGATTCCAAGTCACATCGACCTAGCTGGTAACACCTCATATCACTTTGTGGCCTCACGCACGGTATTCTACCGGTGTCGCCTTACCATGGCCCGGGACCGCTTACGCCTTTTGGCTCACGATATGATAGTGTCGCTAGCATCCACATGACAAAGAACCCGGCCGACATGGCTAGTCGTGAACCCAAAGCGCACTAACCTATGGGGACAGGCATACATGAATCACTTCGAGCATGTCGGTCATCAACGATGAACTCGGCTGTAGCATCTGGCTAACAGGACTCGTATCCCGGCTGTAGCAGGCTAGGCAGGACTCAATACCACCGCGGACATTTCAAGGGATGTATATAGGAACGAAATGAATCACATGCCGCCACCAAGTGTCCAAGCAGAGTGCTGGGCTAGCAGACTCGTGAACTGGGCAGAAGCGACTACTATCGCCGTAAGCACGAGACTACATTTCCCATATGAGAGGCTGCCAAGGATAAACAACTAGTTTGTCGGATCCCACTCATACCAAGCATTTCAATCATACACTAATATGCCCGATATGAGTAAATACAACAAGGCATCACAACAAAACTCTACAACTCAAGTATTTTATTTAAGAGGCCCGAGGAGCCATACATAACATAGTCATACAGGTAGGGGTCACATGACCCAACACTCAAGTCATACAATCATACAAGCACATGCGAAGCAAACTAGTCTGAGTACGACTCTAGAAAGAAAGAAAGCTTGTTGGAGCCTTTCTATCTACAATGGCCCTTCACAAGTCTTAGATCGCCACCGGGTGGCTAGTTCACTCGTCAAGTCAATATCTACATAGAACTCCGGAGGGGGTAGTATTGTCCTCTAAAAACATTAATTACAAACATGAGTACAAAGGTACTCAGAAGTCTTACCACGTAATCCTATCATACATGCACATTCTCAAGAAGGAGGTGGAGTTATTTGCAGAAGCCAGCTTTGACTCTTGGCTAAGCTATCCTACGTGACACCACTTTGTAAAGCATTTGTCGTACACGAGTCCACTAATCACCATCACAATACTCCACCGTGGATCCTCTCTCGTCATCCCACGAGAGGGCCATCCACGATACTCACACTTATCTTGAGGCTTTTAGTAGTATCCATTTACTTGTCTATGAACTGATATAGGTAACCCAGAAGTCCTTCTCCGTGGACACGGCTATTCAATAGATCATATTTAACCCCGCAGGGTGTACTTCTTCACACACGCTCACCACTTATCGCCACATACGACATGTACTCGCAACCTTCAAGCGAAGCCCAACGGGTGTCGGCCACAGCCTACCTAAACACTCAAGTCCCTAGTCCAGTTTATCGCCTATTCGGTTCCATCCGCAGGAGTCCGCCGAGGTTTCCCATACAGCCCCGAACGATGTGTGCAGGGTTCCCGAGATACCAAACGGCACTCAGCACACCATCCACGTGGTTTACCGCAACACAACCCACCCCTAAGGTCAGCGCTAAGTATGCCCCCAAAGATGCTACAAACACCGTAAACTACTTGCAACTCCCTGACTAAGAACAAGGGTGGTTAAGAAGTCGAGAGGGTCAATTATGATCCCAATGTGGTAGTAACTGTTCATGGATCACAAACACAGATCTCAGCCTTAGGTTCGGCTTCAATGAAACAACCCACCATGTACTCCTACATGGCCTCTCATCGATACCTTTACCAAATCGTGTTCAACACTTTCACTCTCGAACCAACACAACCTTTCACTCCAGTTCATCATCCCGATGAGCCGACCGACACAACTCTAAGCATAGCAAGCATAGCATGGTAGGAATCACAAACATGGCTCAATCAACTCCTACACATACTAGTGGGTTTCATCTAGTTATCGTGGCAATGACAGTCATGCAAAGGAAGTGGGTTCAACTACCGCAGCACACAACAGTTTGAATCGCGTTGTCTTAATGCAGAAACGAGAGCGTAGCGAGAACATGGGTTTGTATCGAATGATCAATGAGTTGCTTGCCCGATGGAACTGGGGTAGAGTATCGCCTTCGATGGATAGTCGAGGTTATCCTCGGGGCGTAACCTATCATGAAAGCACACCAAAGTAAACACACATGACAATATGCAACAATATGATGCATGCTATGACATGGCAATATGGATGTGTGTTGGCCTAATGCAAGCTGAAATAATAGGGATGAACTCATTTGAATCAAGGATTCAAATGATAGCTCATTTGAGTTAGTCCTAAAGGTGCATTATCTTATTCTGGTTAAACAGCATAGTTAACTCTCTTTAACATGCATGAAACCTGTACCAATGGATAGAGTGGATTTTTCTGATAATTTTTCATATATAAATCTTTGCATTTGGAGTTATAGATTAAAAGTTATAAGCATTTGAAATTTGAATTATATTCTGAATTTACTATATCAATAAATCCAGAAATTGAATTAATGCGTCACCATGCGTCAAGATGACGTCAGAGTCAACAGGACGCCCAGGTCAAACCTGACAAAGGGTCCCGCATGTCGAGTAATTAACTTAACTAAAATTTAATTAAAACTAACCTATTTAGTTAGCGGTGGGGGCCCCATCTGCCGCTGACCGTCGGGTCAACGAGGGCCCACAAGGGTCAACGCCCACGCCGGCTGCACTGGCGATTCAGTCACAAGAGCCCGACACGGGCGGAGGGAGTGTTTTGACGATTCCGCCACCAAACAAGTCGCGGAAGGTAGCTACGGTAGCTAGGAGCAACCCGCTCACATGGTGGAGTTAGTTGGGGCCGGGTGGCGGAGTTGGCGCCACGACGAGCCAGGGCGGTCCGGGTTCGCCAACGACGGGCTTGGGGTTAGAGGGCTCGGAGGTGCGGAAGTACATGGGTAGACCCTTGGGGTGCGGTGAGTGCAACGGACACCATGGGTGGCCGGAGAGGACCGGAGCACGCGGCGCATTTAGCTCCACGGCGGCGGGTGCGTGTGAACGTGGCTCGTTACGCGTTGCTCGAGGGCGCGAGAGAGGGAAGGGGAGTTAGGTGGGCTCACGGCCGCAGAGAAGCTGTCCGAGGTCGGGATGAACCGGAGCGACGGCGGCGATTTAAAGGGATCTCCGGCGACGGCTACAGCCCGGCCGAGGTCGGTGGGATGGATTCGGGCACTAGAGCGAAGCGGACTCGGCTGGCTAGGGGTAGTGGAGGCGGCGGAGCTCCTGGACATGGTGCGGAGGAGCACGGATGGCGGGAGCACGACCACGGCGGTGGAAGGGCGGCAAGCAAGCGCCGGCCAAGATGGGGAGAGAGCGAGAGATGATCCGGGAGGAGAGGGAGGTCCAGGGGTTCGGGGAGAGAGGAGGTCGGTCCTCACGGCGCACTGGGCGAGAGGAGCGGCGAGGCGGCGACCAGGTGCGTGGCACTGCAGGTGCTCGCCGCCGAGCACTGGTTGCTCTGTTCAAGTTGAGCCAAGCAGCCCATGCCATGGTCTGGCTGGCAATGGGTGGGCCGGTAGGGCGCGTGTAAGTTTTTCTGTTTTTTAACTTTTCTAATTTCCTGCAACTTTGTGGGGTTTTCTAAAATACCAAAACAGTTTTAAAAATCACCAAATGCTCCTGGTCCCTTGTTGGAATATTTCCAACATGAAACATTTTGGTTTGGCAATTTTGAACATTTAAAATATTTTGTATAATTTAAATGCTCAAGTTCAAAACTTGTGAATTAATCCAAGGACCTTTGTTGACCTAGAAAATGATACACCTCCTTTGACATAGGTTCTCAACCAAAGCAAAGATGATGAGCATTTTGAAGGGCATTTCAGGTTCATTGAAATAATTTTAGTAAACCCTAGTTGAATTAAGGGGGGTGTTCGGGTTTCTGCCTTCCCATTTCAAATTCAAATGAAATTTAAACATGATGCACACCCTAATGCATGGTCTAACTGGGATGTGACATCGCA